>CM060256.1:29517870-30717870 GCA_030684275.1 Acipenser oxyrinchus oxyrinchus
CTCCTCTCCTCCTCTCCTCTCCTCTCCTCCTCTCCTCTCTCCCCTCTCCCTCCTCCTCCTCTCTCTCTCTCTCCTCCCCTCTCTCTCCTCCTCCTCTCTCCTCTCTCTCCTCTCTCCTCTCCTCCTCTCTCCTCTCTCTCTCCCCTCTCCTCTCTCCCCTCTCCTCTCCTCTCTCTCTCTCTCCTCCTCCTCCTCCCTCCTCTCTCCTCCTCCTCTCCTCCTCCTCCTCCTCTCTCCTCCTCTCTCCTCCCCTCCTCCTCTCTCCTCTCTCCTCCCTCTCCCTCCTCCCTCCTCCCTCCTCCTCCTCTCCTCCCTCCTCCTCCTCTCCTCCTCCTCCTCCTCCTCTCCCTCTCCTCCTCCCTCTCTCTCCCTCCTCCTCTCCCCTCTCTCCTCTCCCTCCTCTCCTCCTCTCTCCTCTCCTCCTCTCCCTCTCCTCCCCTCTCTCTCCTCCCTCCTCTCTCTCCCTCTCCTCTCTCTCTCTCTCTCTCCCTCCCTCTCTCTCTCTCCTCTCCTCCTCCCTCCCTCTCTCCCTCCTCCCTCTCCCTCCCTCCTCCTCTCCTCCTCCTCCTCCTCCCTCCTCTCCCTCCTCCTCCTCCTCTCCTCCTCCTCCTCCTCCTCCTCTCTCCTCCTCCCTCCTCCTCCTCCCCTCCCTCTCTCTCCCTCCTCCTCCCCTCTCCCTTCCTCTCTCCTCCCCTCCCCCCAGAGAGAATGAGACACTTCTTCACACAGAGACTTGTGAGTGTATGGAATGGGCTACTTAGTCATGTTTTTGAGGAAGATCCTTTAAGATCCTCTGAGATTAATCAGCTACTTGGAACCGGACCAGCTTAGATGGGCCGAACGCCCCCCCTTATTCGTAAACTTTTCATATGTTCTTAAAATTTAACCAGGTAACTTTGAACTGGGAGCAAATTAAGATGTATTTAAGGCTGTAGACACACTGTTTTTTAAACCCCCCAAAAATGGCAGACGATAGGAACTACTCATACAAGAAAATCGATGAAGCCCTGTTGGCACAGGACTGAAACCTGCATCTTCCGAGCTGGCTTCAGTTGAAACTTTCTCTGGTATGTGTATTGGCATTTGATACTAGGCGTATTCACAATCCACCCTCATTCCTAATGCCTGTGCTCTTTCAGCATTTGATCAGACAGGTTCACACTCTTGAATCCAGGACAAAGAGATAAGCCTGCAAGACCAGATTAATTTTCTCCTTCAGTGAAAAGATATATGTATGTCACCTCATTCCCCAGATCTTTCCCTACACTGGTCTTCAAATAGGTCGTCTACTTTATACTCAGAGAGTCCAGTACTAATGTAAATGGTGTAAAAAATGAATCTGAATTAAGTTGTACATTTCTCTCTGGGTGCCGAGTACTTGGGTTCGCTGGGTGTTCGTAGACAGTAAAGACACACAGCTCCCTGTGTGCTGCTGGGAGCTCCCCTTCGCCTGCGTAGCTCAGACCATTCGAACTGAACAGATCATCTACAGTAGTGCTAGGAGAAAGAGCTCTTTGTCTCTGAAGCAGATGCTGAAATACCATTTCTTTATATTAAATGCACACTGGCACATGTCTAAACCATTTTACATGCCCAGCATCACAGCACAAACTAGAACAAATATCTCAATAAAAATGAAATAGGGAGGTTTGTAGTCATTTATTGTAGGAGTTTTCATTTATAAAAGGATTTAAATATTTATATAACTGTACATTGTTTTTAATCATTTTTTTTTTTAGTTAAAAGTTAAATATAAGAAAGTATATACTAAGTATAAACCAGTGAGCACTTTCAATTTTATACTGGGCACCATTTCAGGAGGTAGCCTACTGTTTGTGCTATCCCTGCCCTGTAGGTAATTCTTAGTCTCCTATAATGACTAATTAAAAATTAGAATTGATTTAACCCTTGTATGGTGCTGGAAGTGCTGCACTTGAATTTCATTTACTGCTGAATGATATTTTGACCTTAAAATCACATGATGCAAACGGTCTGTGCTTCCCTTAGTGAAACCACAAAAGACATACTTTGCCTACATTCATTTCCTTCTGTGCTACTGAAGACCTTACGAGTAAGTCTTTCAAGTTAACGGTGGACAAAGCAATACTTTTTTGGGTTAACAAAAGCTGTCCTCCCCTCTCCCAGGTAAGTTTCTGCTGGCTTACCCTGTTCCCTGCCCCCCTCGCCTGGGAGGTGTGTGAGGGGGGACTGTGGCGAGTCCCGCTCAGCGGTAGCTATGTTCAGTCTGGATGTGAGGGGCGAGGGGAGGCTGGTTTCTCCTCCTCTGTCTCCATGGCCTCGCTCCTATCAGACAGGAAGGGGTCGCTCAGCAGCTGGCCCAGGATGGCGTCCTGAGAGAAGTCGTCCAGAAGCTCTGAGAAGTGCTGTAGGGGCACAAAGAACGCAGCAAATGAAACCCCTATTGGGCACCACACTTCAAACAATATTATATCAAGGCAAAAGCAGCAGAATGTTACAAATGTATAATTATAATTATAATTATTATTATTATTATTTATTTCTTAGCAGACGCCCTTATCCAGGGCGACTTACAATTGTTAAAATTTTTACATACAATTACATTATTTTTTACACATTATTT
The DNA here is from genome assembly GCA_030684275.1 of Acipenser oxyrinchus oxyrinchus. NCBI lineage: Eukaryota > Metazoa > Chordata > Actinopteri > Acipenseriformes > Acipenseridae > Acipenser > Acipenser oxyrinchus. The sequence goes on from CM060256.1 coordinate 29,520,473, forward strand.
TTACATGCAATTACCCATTTATACAGTTGGGTGTTTACTGGAGCAATCTAAGTAAAGTACCTTGCTCAAGGGTACAGCAGCAGTGTCCTCCCACCTGGGATTGAACCCACGACCCTCCAGTCAAGAGTCCAGAGCCCTAACCACTACTCCACACTGCGTCCTCTAATCTAGCTTCATAAACTCAAAAAGCTCAGGGGAATGACAGACCCTTATTGTACATAGTACACATTATTAAGAACTATTAGGGAATGAATCCGGCACATTTTTATGCAAACTGGTTGAAAGTACTTTATATAGGCATAGCACAGCTGAAAACTAGCCTGAACCAGCCTGAAACTTATTAAAATCTGTACTGTAAGCTTCCTGGTTTCATGAAAGTTTGATGTAAAAACAGCTGCTCAGAAAACAGTACTTGTATTCCGTTGAGGTGGTGGCACCATACAGTAACACTGACATCTACACAATGACATCTACTTTTAACAAACAAGGTTGGGAAACCTCTCAATATGTGAATTTCAATCAAACAAATATATATATATATATATATATATATATATATATATATATATATATATATATATATATATATATATATCACAAAATATGGGATTTATTCATTTTATTAATTCATTATTTGTACCTTGAATGCTTTCAAACCATGAAGTGTTTAAAATGAATACATGACATAACACAAATGCAACAACAGCTTTGAAAAGTAAATAAAATAGAGTGCATGTCTGAGCATTCCTCTGCTATCAGAAGAGAACCCTGCAGTCAAACTGCTTTAAAGTCACTCTTTTGTTCAGCACTTTTTTTTTTTCTATAAATCGTGCTCAGGCCTGTGAATCACCTGTCTATGCAGGTATCATATATCTTCCAACCAAAGCAAGAAAATAGTGATACTAATCTTTCTGGAATGCAGATCAAGATCTGAAAGTAGGTCCACAGACACTTCCAGCTGCCCATTCCTGAATCCAGCCTCTACACAGGCATCTAATAATGGGCAAAACAATTCCAATCTCCAGTGTCCCATCTATACAGCCAGAGGACAAATCTCTACAGGTAGCATCCCAGATCACTACATCTATACACCTCAAACTGCTCTATCGTGATGATAAATAAATGCTATAAACACAGGTACCAGTGGGGTTTATTGAATTGATCTAAGCAGGGGCAGATCAATAAAGCTGTTCTAAAATGCATTAACCTGACTTTATTTGGGCCTTTATTTTAAATTGCATGTACTAATGTTAACCAGTTGATCAATAAATAGCCCCTGGGGTAAAACACTTTCTCTTGCATTCTTTGTATGACAGACCCATCTTGCTTCACTCGCGGGCCTGACAGAGCAAAGAGTGTTTGAGAAATACACTCTCAACTTGATTAGAGGTACTGTAGCCACCAAATACATAAACATACATCATACACTGCTGGTAAACTATAGCAGTACTACAGTAGCAAATCAGAAATAGTGTGCAACTGCATCAGAGAATATATATTTCTCAAACATGTGTTGCAATTGCACCCCAATAGTATTTTTCAAGCTTTTTCCAACCTCTCCAGGAAAAGACAGAGTAGAGCCAGCAATCATGGAGCAAAGAGGCCTGTTTCCAGTCATTTACAGACACACTGCGGTTGCATTAATCCCTGGTGCGGTATTAGTCATCGCACAGAGTTGTTTTGCCAGCAGTGAGTCAGAGAGTGGGCACAGAACAGTGTGCAGTTTGAAATCAGAGCTAATCTATACAGTGCAACAATAGTACTACAGGGAATTGTAAAAGGAGAGGACTGGGAGGGGAGTGCTACAGTGCAGTGCACACATACAGGCTGTTACAACTGTAGCATGCTATTACTCATAACAAATGTACAGTAATGGTTAGTTACACACTACGTTTAAAATAAATATATGATGCAATGAGAATCTGCTGTTCCAACCCCAATATATTTTCTTTTTTTTTATTATTATTGGGAACAACCATTTTATTTGCAGAAGAGGTTCAAGCACAGATGGGAGCAAAAGAGAGAAATAGGAGAGCAAACAAGAGCCAGAGAGTGAGAATGCAAAACGAGACACAGGATGGGAGGCTCTGTCAGAGTCCCAACAGTCAGCCAAACATCTGGATACAATTAAAGACTGAATAAGACACATCTGTATAGCAGAGGGGGAGGGGCCCTGTTACCAGAAACCACAGAGCCAAGCTTGCTTACTAAAGGACTATATTGAGTGTTGAGAAACCTCCTCTCCTACACAGCTAAGGGTCCAAGGGTTACTTATCTCTGTTGTGCAATCAGAACCAGCCGAGATTTCCACATCAGCATGCCAAGATACATCCAGCAGGGCTATGGAAAGGTCGAGTTAGAGCTCATCTGAAAGTGGCCTCAGCGTCAGTTCTCTATTTCATTAAAAAACTGAATTTCAGGGATTCACCAAGACCATATACTCCCCTCGTTCTTGTTACTAAAACTGCAACATCCATTTATCACTTTCGCTCTCTTTCTGGAGTTTTAAAACTTCTGTCTCAGCAGTTATGTGACTGACATGAGTAAAGACGGCTGGCACTTACGTAAAGTAAAGAGTATACTACCCCAGAAAGAATTGGATAGTTTTCATTTCGAAACCCAAGCACAGTTTGCTTTTAAAAACACCAATTACAATATAACCACTGACCCCACTTTTGAGGAAAACAGTAGTGTCAGGATTTTTTTTCATGTTAGAAAATATTTTGAAACCTGTTGGGAGAGTAGTTGCTCTTGTCAAAAGATACCCTACAATGTTGAACGAATGCAGAGGCAACATTCTTTTGTGTTCACTGGAAGTGAGAAACTGAATTTAATATACTCATTAGTAAACCAAAAACAAATCATAAAAAAGGTAAATAAAAACACATTTGGTAGGAAGATTGTTTATCTTTGTTTAGTAAGGAGATTGGGTGGGAAACCAGGTTTTTACTTTGTTCTCTCAATACTTTTTTTTCAGTAAACTAAAATTAAAGAATATTAATTCCATCTTAAAATACTGGCATTCGAACATTCAAAATCGATGTTCTGTCTCAATTGCAGAACAGCCTCTAGAATAAACTACAAACATTTCCACTGAAACAGAGACAGTGGTTCAAGCAGCCAGTTATGCACAGACATAACCTGCAGTATTGGCTGTAATATTGACTAAAAGGCAAGTAAACGACAGACAAATCAAAGCAAAAGCCTCTCAACAAATACAATAGGCACTGTACTAAATAGCCTAAATGTACTGTAAAATAAATAAGTACATAGGCCTATATTTGACTTAAAAGGGTTGTTCAATTCCAAAAACTACAAGGAGAGGCTGTTCGGCCAATCGAGGTGCAGCCACAACCAGGGCAGTATGCAATTGTATTTTGAAGAAAAGCAGTGTTAGCTGAAATAACTTAAACTGGTAAGCAAGTATTTTACTCAGCTTCCATTTATGTCTGGTCCACACTTGTTACAAAGGTCAACTTTATGTACTGTTGGCAGCAATTGGACTTTTACACAAGTACAATTAAACCCCCTTAATCTAGACTGAAGAGATTAATTGTCATTTAAGTTATCCAGTAACCTCCTCTGTACCTTCTCAACTCCAGCAATATAGTGAGGAAACCGTAACTGAAAACTAATTCTTAGTGAGATTTAACTAGAGCAAAAATATACAGTAAAAGCACCTTAAAATAACACCAACCTGTACACTTTTGACAAGGTAAACCTAACATTCTGTTTGCCTTCCTAACTGAAATGCATTCATTAAACTGACAAGCAATCATTCTATTGATGACCGGAGTAGCAGTAGTTTTATTTAACAGCCATATCTGTTGTCCAGTCATCTTTTTACAGGCTCTAATGCTCATAGATTGAAGCCAGAATTCATTAAATCCACGGGATCTCCTCTGTGGTGGATGGCTTGGCAAGCAGATAAGAATTTATAAGTAAAACAGGAATGAAGATTTAATGTTTACAATCAGTATTTTTTTTTTTTAAATCAAAATATGCATTGCATACTTTCATTGTAATAATAATAACAAGAACAACAACAACAAGAACAACAACAACAATAACAATAAACAAGCTTTAAGAAAAGCAGATAAAATACACATTTTCACACTGAGCTTTTTTTAATTTTTTCTTCGCAATGGTTGAGTTGAAATATGGTTTAGCAACATCCCTCCCCATGTTTTGTAATTAAAACCCAGGAATCTAAAGATAAAACTACTGTACATCCCAGCCAGTTGTGGTAAACATTTGTTAACATCCGCTATTACCAGGAAAAAATAAATACGCAAATGGCTACCTTGTTCAAGATGAGTTTAGAACAGTATACATTACTTTTTCTATTATTAGTTTGCTTCTGAAGTTTCTTCTCCAGAGTATTACTTTTAGATTACAAATGTGGCCTGCAGACGCAATACAATTATTTATTTATATAAAAGATAAATTAGAAACAATTACAAGTTTTTAGCCAATTCCTTAATTTAGTATGATATATATATATATATATATATATATATATATATATATATATATATATATATATATATATATATTTAGCTCAAAGAGTCAGCTGCCCTAATGTTTCGATATGTTGTACACATCTTTCTCAAGGGAGCCTGTGTAACATTCCGATATATAGATAGATAGATAGATAGATAGATAGATAGATAGATATATATATATATATATATATATATATATATATATATATATATATATAAAATTGAATCTGTGGTTGTAAGCCATTTAAACCAGCAGGAAAGCCATTTTTTATCCATGTTAATCTGTCAAGGGGATGCGTTAAAAGCTGCATATACACTTTTGTGTATACAATACAGAGCATTCAGTGAAGATGATTGGGATATTTCCCTTTCAGGCCTTTTAAAAAACCGACTAGATATTGGTAAATTTTTTGGTTTGACAGAAAACTGGTTGCCATGGAGTCCGAATACTCCTTACAGAAACCTATTTTAAGTGGGTCTTTCTCTGTATTTGAAGGTGATTTGGGGATAGCTGACAAATGTCCTTAAATGTAGCTTAGATTAAATATTTTTAAAATGTTTAGGTATGTTTTTTCTTGTTTGTTTTTTTCACTTACAGTACACCAGACCCTGAACTGACCTAAAATCTAAACAATGCTGTCATAATGAAATGCAAACTGGTAACAGCAGTAGAAACCTAACTTTAAATTTCAGATTTCTATTTTCTACTTCAAAACCATTTACAGCTATCTGTTTTTTTAATGAAATACAGTAGAAGTATGAACAACATATACTGTAACTAAAACATTTTAATATTATAATGAATACGATCAGTAACACAGAACTAATCTGAACAGCGTCCAGTAAAAATGACAAAAAATAAACAACTAGTCAAATATATTTAACAGTACATTCTGTAAATTATGTTTAATGCTCAATATTGTATAGACAATGGTTTAAACATAGTTAGCAATATTGGTTCTTTATAAGACAATACACATGTAATTGTTTTGTCTTTTCGGTATCAGTGTAACAAAAACACTTTAGGGACAAAAGGGGATCCCCTTTGTTTCAATATGTGTTTATCTTCCTTGAGCTACAGTACAGAAGAACTTTTAGATGACACGCAAAACCTCCTGCTGCCGAAGTAGCAGGGTATGAAAACAAACTGGAGTGCCAACGAGGTCTGGGTTATTCAGAGAAGCGTAAACTATGGAAGCATGTACTTAGAACCGCAGTAAACAAATGCACGCAGGAATCATAACCGCATTTAATTTAACCTGAATGTGAAACTCGTGCAGCTTTAAACGGTATTGACTACTCCGTACACAAAAGTCTGAACTGTTTACTCTACCAAACAAAGATGTAGGCTTACATCTCTCTTTTCTGGAGTGTGGCCTTCCAAGGGAGGAGCTGAGACGAAGGGGCATTAGCAGGGCAAATCTCTGGGAAAAAAATAAATAAATAACACTAACTGCTTCTCCAGACACAGATTCCACAGAATGGATATCTGCTAGCAGTACCCAACCCCCATCCCCCAAAGTGGTACCCTATACCCTCTCTCGACACCCCCACCACCACACACACAGATGTAGAGGATTGTGGAAGGAAATGACACTTTCGAAAAGCTGTATTTTGTTACAAAGTAACACATAGCCCTTGTATTTTGTTACCATACATCAATTAACACATGGCCCTATAGAGGTTCTTTTTTCAGTTAATTATTCTACAATGTGTGTTGGAAGATCTAGCGTTGAATCACTATTTGTATCAAATCGTATTTTGCAACCTATCCTTCATTCATTTAAATCCAATGGAGGCTTAATGGTTCTGCTTACCTTCATTTGTGGAGTAATCCTTGTACGTTTATGCAGTATCCTGTTTTAAAACAATAAGAGAATATTGGGGCCTATTTCCCACTGTGCTATAATGTATAGTGTATTATTTTCATAATGCAACTACACCTGTTTCATATTTTCCTTTTAATCTTAATTTACATTTATTTGTGTAATGCATTTGGCTCAATACCAAGAGCAGTCTCAGTTCTGCAAATATCATTCTTTAAAGGACCAGGTGGTATTTCAGACAAACAAACAAACCTACTATGCTTTTGCTCATCATAAAAAAAATAATTAAAAAAAACAACAATATTGCAGACAAATACCTGAAACAATGCAACAAAAAATTATGTTACAGATACAAGGACAGTACAAAAATACTGTCAATTGGATGCTTATCCACAATGGGCAGCCAAGATGTAACTAATTCAGTGGGACAGTGGGTCTGAAAAATGTTAATTTGTATGTAGGGATACATGACCATTCCTCAGCCTTTTACAGAAGTGTATTAAGCTAAGTTAGGGGTTGAAAATTCTTAAAAGGATCAAAATGAATAACATACCAGCTGAGGCCCGCCTATCAGTTCTCAATCATAGTCAGCTCTTGCTTATTGAAACTGGCACTGTAAAATGTGACTACTAACAGGGAGATACAGCTTCTACAGTACAAACATATCAGGTATTCCCTGTAAATAACAAATGAATCCATCACATGAAGAACAGCCCACTAACACAACAGTGTGTGAAATATATTACAGTATACTGCATCAGGCCTTTTTAATTTTTTTTTTTTTTTTGGGTCCAACCCTGAAAGTGTTTGTGTTTATGTGCCAGAGAAACAGACGACTAGTGAGATGTATTGTGCTATTCCAGCAGCAGTGTCTGGGCTCCCCCTGCTTCAGGGCTCGGGTCTCAGGCTGCAGCTGTACAAAGACAGCCCTTTATACTCCAGCTGAGGTAGAGAGGAGGGGTTCTTGAGAGGCTACTTGTTAAACCTTCCTTCAGGAGCAATTCAGGGGAAGCAAACAGGCCTTGCAGTGTATGCAGAAATAAAGTGACCTTTGTTATAGCTGACTAGGGGACTTGGCAAGGGACCTAGCCAGACTGACTCACAGACGTTCTCCTCGTCTCCCTCTCATTCTCAAACTTATCTCCTGTTCTCGTTACTATTACAAAGTACCATTATGCACGGCCCCTCTCCTTTTCTTCACACCTTTCACTGCCTGCACACTGTATCACACTCAGGATAGTCAGTTTTCCAAAATGGAAACTGTACTATCAATCAGATGGTGTTTAAAAGTAGGGTTTAGTTAGTCAGTCAACAAACTGGGATATATGTTTAGATTGCTCCATAGGCCACAGTTCCCAGTGCCCTTTATTTAGAACAAATGCTAAATTTTCTTGAAATTGGGCAACTAGTTTTGAAGGTAATGTTATTGCTGACCAAAAGCTCTTCTGTTTAGATACGGTAGAAGGGAAATAGATTATCAACCTCCTAGGGTGTCCAATGACCCCAGGTCAATTCTTGTGTTAACAGATTTAAATAGAATGCTACTACAGTTTAGTACAAGATTTGTAAGCACCAATGCAGAAATAATTGCCCAAAAATGAACCTATTCTAGGCTCTCGTTATGACCGGGGTGTGAACTTTTTCTTAAAACAAAAAGTTTATGGATGCTAATCACAAACTCAATGGTCGTTAGTTTGTGTGTACAGGTTTATTTACCATCAGACACTGCCATCAACAACAACCTTAACAAAACACATTGTCCACTATGCTAATCTATTCTCAACCATACTTTAACAATGCTGGTGTGTTTACTGTACCTGCAAGCTCAATTCCTATTCAAAAGTGTCATTCCTCTCACTTACTCGAAATTTGGCATTCCGAATACCAAAGCAGGAGGGATACTATTAGAAATTCTGTATAGAAGCAAATCTGGAATTCCTGGATTGCATTTTGAATGCAAGTGGGAAACAACACAATGTAAACACAGTTGGTCTATTTAAATACTGGAAGAAAGTAGTTGTGGATCCTGTACAGTACTGTGTGTGCTCTGACTGTCTAACCCAGGGTCAGTTTACATCCGTTTACATAAAGGAACAGGATCCTCTGCCTGAAACATCATTACCACAATGGACATTTTTCAATCTGCCTGATTGGAGTCAATTACATTGTTTGCAGTATGATATTACAGCCATGTAAAAAGTAAAAACTAGGCCTAAATGCTGTTGTTCCCACACATTACAACAAGCGGATCATTATCCTCGCTATCTGCCCATGTTGTCTTGTCATTTTAAGAGCTTAAACATAAACCTTAGTCACTTGTTCTGCAATTTAATCAGATAGTTGTTTTTTTTTTCTTTTACAAATACACTTTTGGAAGCTTTGCAATGAAGTACATGTCAAATTTATCAAATGATACTGTGGGATGATAAGAGGCTAGGATGAAATTCAATAGTCAAGTTTAAATACATGACCGTGGCTAAATCAGCAATCTAGGAAACTAATGAACTCTCCAAGAAATGTTCAACTACTTTTTAACTGGTGTCTAAACTTTTTAGAAAACTTTATTCAAAGCAGGTAATTATTTTTTTTCAGCGCACCTTTTAAAGGAGACAGTACTGGTAGTTTACAGTAGTTATGAACAAAAGGAAGCGTGTTTTGCTATACAGCGAACAGTAGCCAAAATGTAGCCTATATGTCAAGTTATATTGAAAGTTTTGGTTTTATTTTATACTTGTCATTGCTTTTATAGTGTGAACAGATTAATTAAAACTTGAACTGCAAGTTTTACCTCAAAAGCATTAGAAGTCATGGACTAATACATTATTTTAAAACACCCTATGGGGACACCATATTTTTGCATCTAAGAGATCATTTGGGAGTAGTTTTCAAATAACTTTGAATTATTTAAGTCAAAAATTTAAAACAAAGGCTTAACTAAAGCCTTTCCCGTATTGCCTTAGTATCTGCAACCCCTCTAGCCAATGTGATTCCTTAAAACCCTTGCTGAAATACTGGATATCTCAAAGGAATATCAAACTACCATTCTAGTATAGAGGTCTGGTAAAGGCATCTAACATTTCTGCAGTCATATTCCATTTTGCTTATAAATTTAACTTGGCTACAGTAGTTACCCCTTGAGTCATGGGCATTTTATCATTGAGGTTTTACATTTAAAAATATATACTCTTAAAAATCATGGCATGAGGACTGTTAAATTGATCTTATTATCAACACTGTTAACAAGATAACAAAATAGGGGGCCCTTTGTGCCAATCTACCCAAACTAAATCTAGCTAGTTCCAGACAAAGTACTCAGACATGGGGGTGAGGTAACAAGTCCATGCAAACCCTGGCACTTTCTGTAACAGGAAGTCTTGAAGAATACCAAGCACCATGATACCTCCCAGCCTCGGGGAACTTTTAATCCATACATTTTGTGCAAACGATGGAAATACGATAATAAAAGCAAACACTGAAGACGTCACTTTTGGTAAACAGGAATATTAACTTGCATGTACTGATATTAAGCAGTACATTTAAAAAGTGTATATAAGCAAATCTGCAATTCTTACATTGCATTTCCAACGCAAGTGGGAAAGAGCACAATGTAAACTCGGATAACCAATGGTAATTTTGGTTTTAAAGATGTCTAGGGAACACCTGGTAGCGGGGTTAGCATCAATAATGGGCCCCATGTGGTAGTACTGTTACTGGTAAATCCAGCTGACCGGTCTCAGATCAGTCCAAAAGGCATGGACATTAGTAAACAAACTTTCACCCTGATGGTTTCTTAAATTTCGTTTTGAGCGTCTCAGCAGCGTTTGGAACAAAGTTGCTGCAAAATAAAACAAGGGGCATTGCGATGAATTTCTATGAAACCAACGGCCAATACTACTGCTGCTGCATTAAACGGAAGACAGTTTCCTCAAGCTATCTAAAGTAAACACATTCCTCTGCATGCTGCATGTGGGCAGACAGACATATTCAGACGGGAGTGTCCGACAGAGGATCCAGTGTTGCAGTACAGTACTTGACTATAATGCATCTCCACCCACAACGGGCTAATTTACTATACATCCACAAAACATCCCATTAAAAAGACAATTCAAACGATTACTTACCGTATTGTATAGTACATTTTCATTTTCTCCAGGTTCTGACAGTTCACTTAGATTTCGATCCCAATGTAAAAGAGGTTCTCCGCCATCCAGTATCTCCATGTCTTCCCTGTTTACTGTATGTATGTATTTGTAATAACAATAAAAATAACTTAATCTTTAGTTTCAGTGTACTCTAAAACTGCTATATTTCAAGGCGTCCTCATTAAAACGAATACACTTGTTTAATGCTAGCTGTAAAAACATAAACAAAAAAACAAAAAAATCACTGTCACTCAATGTAAAGTTACTGTTTGCAATACAATATTTACAAACTGTAATTCTAACTTCCACTTTGTAATAGATATACCAGTCAGTGTTTCTCCTGGTATTGACGTATTTAAATGCTAAACGTCCCTGTCAAAACTTCTAATAAAAAAAAAAAAAAAAAAGTTTCTGCGCTTTGGTGTTGTCAAAAATGTTTAAAACCTCCTTGGCCCAGATTCCTGCTTTTACAGCTCCGTCACTTTGGAATGCAGAGGCAGGGAAGTGGGCGTGAATTCGCGTGCTTGGATACGCCTTTAAGACACGCCTCTCTAGGTTTTACCCAATCACAATGCATTTAATACTCCCTTTACAGTACAGCTGCACCCACTGTAGGAAAGCACCGAATCGGACGCGCTGAATGGACTCTTACACACCGCCTTCAAGTTCTTTTGGTAAATCAATCAAGCAGGTGTAAAGCAACGTCAACCACACTCACATATTTGTGAACGGGCCCTTTGGAATGACTAACAGCAAAAGTTACCAATCGGAATAACGTAAATTCAATAATCCCGCCTACTTTTGATCGACAACGCAATTGTCCAAGCGTGTACGAATCTATTATCTTGTTGACCAATCAAATAGAGACAAGAATACCAAAAAGCTAAAAGTAACCGCCTTTAAAGGCATGTTCCCCTATCGCATAGCAGGGATTCTAAACCAGCCCCAGAAACTGTACAAAGGAACTTGAGAGAATGTTAAAGCTCGGGTTTAAAGCAATTCTGCAGACAAAGGTTTTTAAGGAAAAAAATATTAAACGGCTGTATTCATTTAAATACATAACAGCAGGTCGTAATACTGTAACTGGTGCAGTAGGCAAGTGCGCCTACTGTAGTACTGCATAACAAAGTTACTCTGTACAAAACGCTACATTAGGCCTCACTTTTTAGAAAACCGAAAATGCAGCTCAAATCTTTCATTACGTGCACTTTCCGATCGCCTTTCACTCTTTTTCCATGACGAAACAGCGCCACCAGGTGTCTACATATAGAAACAAAATATATTTGTTAAAAACACTTGTGCTGTAGTAGCGTGGTTTTAGGTCGTGAGATTATCTGGTAACTAAACCAATGAGAAATTAGGTTTAACTAAAGCATCTTCTTTGAAAACTCCAACCAACTCAGCAGTTATATCAAGATATGTTTGAACAGGGTCTATATATTAAAACTACAAGTGTTTTAAAATAAATCATAGTCTGCTAGTTTATTTTTTAGTAATTTCCTGTCAGTTTTAAATTATGAATGGCACTTAGTTTATAAAGAGAAAAAAAGTCATACAAGTTTCAAAAAGTATTCAAATGTAAGTGATTTAAACAATTACAGTCAGGCACGATCAATTGCATTTGTCAATTAATCAAATCTGTTCAAACTAAATGAAATATACTAAATACAAAAAAAAAAATCAGCAATTTCATTAAGCAACTTGAATCAATTTGAATTATAATACTATAATTCAAGGTAACATATTCAGGCCAAACACTTAGTAAACTTTAACCACATTTTAATAAAACAAAAACCAAAATACACAATTTCTAGTAATTTAACAAATAAAAAACAAACAAACTTTCTTTAATTTCATTTAAAGTATTAGTTCATGGCAAAAGTATTGTGTTCTCCTTTTGCTTTTATTACGGCTTTCAGACATTTATGATAATTCTTAGCCAGTGTATTACATCTTGTTCGTGACATCTGGGCCCAGTCTGTCTTGCATATTTCCCTCAGCTCAGACAGATTGGACACACAATGCTTGGCTACAGCTTTTTCAGATAATTTCTATTGGAATGAGATCTGGTGATTCCAAAGGACATTCCAGAACTTTTTCCTTTGTTTTCATCAAGAAACAGATTGAGGTGAATGGCACCTCTAATAGAATAGTTTGAAAGGGTAATGTTAAATGGATATTTGGAAATATAAGCAGTAGTTGTAAAGTGTAACATTTACAGTATAACGTAATATGAACAAAAAACAGTAAAATAAACACAGGTCTTATTTTTTTTTTAAACTGTACTGTACTGAGAAAATCACAAGCCAATGAGAACAAAGTCTTACATTATTTCTTAGAGCTTTTTTTTTTTGTAATTGTAAATAGTGCACAAATAATATCAAACTAAATCCATGTTAATTGGTTACATGCCCTCTAGCTGACTGAGGGGGTACTACAAGAGCCACAAGTGTTAAAATAATTGAGGTCTGATTATTACCAACACAACTGGGCTCTATAGAACACAGAACGGCTTTGGATACATTATTTCTAATTATGCAATCTGTTTTTTACGAGAACAGTCTTCGTATGATTTGTTCCCCCCACAAGCAGAATAGTTTTGACCTCTGATTGGTTAGCAAGCACACTTGGTTAAAAAGAAGAAAATGGATCACACCATGGCAGTATCAGCACTGTTTCAACCCACAGAGATCTTGAAATAGATGCAATTTCCCCTCAAGACAGATTCCCAATGCAAGGGCCACAGCTGGAGCCATAAATGATTAAAGGAGGGATGTTCACACATACATCCTGTTTTTGGAATATGGTTGGTATGATTAAAGTAAAATGTTAATTGGAAATGGTGATTCTGTACCTTTGCAATGTGACAATGCAGCAGAGGCAAACTACTCTGATTAGAAATTGTAACATTATGAATGGAAGGCACAGCATCTATTTTTCAATTACATTTTTTAATGTTACTCAATGTTATTAATTACATTGCAAAGATAACCCTTTCCCCGAAACAGGCCTTGTGACCTTTGCAGTGAGAAATCTAGTAAGTCTCTTTTGCATCTGGATTTCTGACTCAGCAGTTACTGTTCAGTGTCTTGATTTGATACTGAGGGCACTTAACTAAAAGCAAATTGAAGCCATCAGTGGCAATATCTGAAGTTATCAAAGCCTACTAATCCAGCAGACAGTTTTACGCATGAAGATTTCAAACCCATCAAAGAAGTATTTACAGTACCCAGTCAAAGCAACAGAAAACTTTTAAACAAATTACAGTCCCTCAGAAACTTCAAAACATGTTTTTCTTGCTTTCAAAATGATCAGCTGACAGCTTACATTCTCTTGCATGTGAACAATCTGACTGGCTGAGAATGAGGATCCATGAAGTTTCAATATGAATGACCTCCCCTTATAATCAGCGTTCTCTCAATACTTAAAAAATACTCAAATATAAAAGGCTTTTTTCTATTAGAGGAACGTCAGGTTTTGAGGAACTGGTGTTGGCTGCTTTTCTCAGACTTTCTCCTTCAAGGTGTCACTTAAAAAGACGATATTGTCTGCAGAGGAAAACAAAAACAAAAGATCATGGCCAGGAAATGGGTTGGTGGCTCTGTGCTGCAGATTAAAGGTTAAACTGAGATACTGTGAACAACAAGATCCCAAGAACAGCAGTGTCCCAGAGAAGGATTCAAGCAAATCAAATTACTTTAATGTTTTATGACCTGTGCTATTCAATCAAACTCCCAGATACAGGACACTTCCCAAACATGACATTGAGTCAACAACTGTGTTGACATTCACAAAGATTTTATTTCACAACACACAGAACACTGAAAGGACATTGGCACTGTGTTTTGTGATTGAATGCACCCATGATTCTAATATAATATAACTTCACTATAATGAACCCTTATTATATAACAAACTCCCATTTTTAATGATCCCAACAGTAAGAGCCGATATTTTCATCGGAAATTAGCCCTATTAGAATGATCACGTACAGGATCAACCCGGATACAACGATCTTAGTACAAATCATGCATGACATATGCCATCGTTGCCTGCCATCTTCACTCAAACTGCAACCAGACAACGGGCATGAGGAGGCAACTGCAAACAGTGCAGTGAGAAAAGCACGAAACGCGTGAAGGAATCTACGCTGGACATGTTCTTACGGTATTCAGCATTCTTTCCTTTTTCATTTCTCTGCTGTTTTCTATTAAACATACCGTTTAAATGTTGATCAATGGCCGGGTTTCCATGGAGCTTAGAAAGTCTTTCTCCAGTCATTTACGTGACGTACATTACGCTTATGAGACTTCAGCACTGAAAATCACGCTTGTGACGCAACCTTGTGCAACTTTCTACTATACATAACGGCTGTACCAACAAGCAATCCTTTATCTGAGCTGCTGGAATTAGCCATTGTGAGGTTCTTTGACCGAATAGGAAAACATAAGCATACAGGAGAAGGGGTTTATGTGACACCATTTATAAATAAATAACGAAGCCCTTTGCAATTACTTTCGTTATCTTTGTGATTGTTCATGAGATAGCTGATTGCTTTAGCCTAGACTTTTCTATTCCTTAGCAATAAGATGCAATTTATTGTACACTAGCATCTATAATGGGTACCTACCTACGACAGGGGGAAAAGAGTCACATTTATACCAAAATATGTATTAAATTAGTGTATCTGTATTATTTGTTGAACTTGTATGGACTACCGATATACTGGTTCATCTAACAATAACTATACAGTCTACTGGCAAGAGCCTTGCACTGTCACTGTGGGATTCGGATTCAGGTATTTTTTGATATATAGTAGTCTCCGCTTATAGGAACACCTCCTAAGAGAACACTTTGCCTTGTGGTGAAATAGATTTTCCCCATTGTAAATGCTGCGGCTAAAGGAATAGGAACTTCGCTTAACAGAACACCTTCTTGGCACCGATAGCAATCCTTCACAACATATACAGTACTGTTTTGTAAAAAAAACAACTTGTCATCGCAAGAGTGTCTTGAGGGACACTGATTGGTTTATTAAATCTTTCCAGAACCGACATCATATCACTGAATTGGTTTGTATTCCGATTTCCACAAGTGCACCTCATCGCTACAAAATGGCATGTAAACAAATGGCAAAATGTGCCTGTTTCTCTTGCTACACATAGTTGGAAATTGGAAGCTTTTGAAAAAAAAAAAACCTGAATCAGACACAAGTCGCAGTGCAATCTGGTGTTGCTTCACCATTCTATTAAATAATGTGCATGTCTTGTATATTGCTGCTGCATTTTGTAACGTGTGTAAGGGTGCTGTGTTAATTTAGTTTGACTGTTAGTTTATTAACGCTACGGTAACCCTAAGTAGCAGCCATTTTCTTTGCCTCTGCCAATGTGATAGCCCGAAGCACACCCGCCAGCTCATTTCTTAGTACATAGCTATTTAAGCTTTTTGACTGTGTTGTTTTGCTTTAGGTTTTATTAACGTTAGTTTACAACCAATATTTTTTAAATATTGACTGAATAATTTTTATATCATTAAATCAAAAGTGCTGGTATTTTAGCTCTGTTCGTAGACTAGTCTCTAATAATAATAATAATAATAATAATAATAATAATAATAATAATAACGTGTCTAATAGGGTTATAATAAATATATGTTTAGAAAATAATACAAAGATAGTACACAGCATGTTCTTATGGAATGTTGTTTTTTATTATTATTATTATTATTATTATTATTATTATTATTATTATTATTATTAATAATAATAATAATATTTGTGTAACACTATGTCTGCACCCCAGTGCCCCCAGTGCTTTTTCATTTAAAGAAATGTGGTGGCCAAATGTGGCAGGCTTTTCTTTAACACCGTAAAACGTTCATGGAAACCCAGTTTAAGAAAGTTGTACAATATCAGTAGCCGCGCAAGACCAAACTGGAACACAGACACAAGTATTTAGATATACCCTCCCGTATTGTAATATTAATTAGGTTATTTGCATTTGGAACAAGAATTTCTCTGGCTAAAAGAAAACTACACAGAAATGCACACAACCCGAAAGTACTACCAAAATAGAGTGAGAAAAAGGTGAGACATTTTTCTTTTTCCATGGAAATTGCCCCACTGTGAAGTAATCTTCATAACAGTACAATATATTGATGTTCAATTCAAATTGGAGGTTTCTTCATTACTATGATGCAGCAAATTGCCAAACCCTATTACAGTATTTCTACAGGTCCCATGGGGTTTCGTTATAGTGAAGTTAGCCTCTATATAAATGTCTACAATTCCCCACATTACTACGGCACATGATGATCTGTTTTATTGAATAACCGTACCCACACTCACCTGCTATAATGGTGGTGGCTTGTCGTCTGACGTTGTTTTTATCCACATATTCCCCATAATCAAGCTTTCCTTCAACCAGAACTCGAGCTCTGAGAATTACAAAATGTTCACAATGTATATCTGAAAATGATGAGAAAACCCTTGACAGTATGGTGGGTCTTAATCATAGAGTAACAGTACTGCCACGTAGAATCAGTGCTGCCTTGCTAGCCTACAGCATGATGGCCCTACACCCTAGTGACAGTGTTGTGCCCAAGAGAAAAGACATGCTCTATGTAGTACATGACCACATGACCTGGTTTTTAACGCACCCCTTTTTCACATATTGGTAAGCCACATCCCGCAGCCCTGGCCGGAACACAGAGATCCTGTGCCACGTGGTCTTCTGGCTGACATCTCCTAGGAGACGAAGCAAAAAGGAAATTGGTCATCCAGTATATTACAGACCACTACATCAATATTTAAAGTATCAGGTTTAATGTTTTTGTGGTTAGTAATGTAGTACAGTCGGTGCTGCCTAAATCGGGATACTGATAAATCGGGATTGCTGCTTAAATGGGATACAACTCTGGGAGACGATTCTTCCCAATGCTATTTATGTTGTTTAATCAGAACATCAATTCGTTTAATTGGGATACAGTTATTTCAAATGTCGAATGGAGATCGCTTTTCAGAGCAAGACAGGTCGCGTAGCACAATGCAGTGATTACACTGTAAATTGCGTAAACCATGCTGAACTCTTGAAGAGGGAGGAATCTCCTGTGGTTTCTCAGGCTGCTGTTGCAAAGAAAGTTGGCATATCAACATCGCAGGTGTGATTAATTTTGTTTAGGAATAAAAAAAAAACATTGGACTCATATTTTTAAATTATGTATTTAACATTTAATCATAACGTAATGTGATTTCATTCTTTTTCTTTTCATTAAGAATCAAAAAAGTGTGACTAAGGTCGTCTCAACTGCCTCTCGTTTAACTGGGACAGCCGCTTATTCAGGATATTTTTCCTTCTCAATAAAATGGCACCAACTGTAATTTAGAATTAGACAAAGTAAATACACCAGTATGATCTTGAAGTACAATACCTTAAAAGTCAGACCATTCAATAACAATTACCTAACATTTATGACTACCTCTCCCCTAATATAGTATTTTTGTCCTTTTCATTATAAAGGTGTGAATGCCGATCTACTTAAGGTACAAACACACACCTGTCCCCAGTAAAAGATTATTATTATTTTTTTTTTAAAATAGGTTTAAAGAAATCTTTTGGAATTACTTTTCCGAAACAAATAAGGATACGGTGTAAATTCTTTACAATATGACCAAAGACTGGACCAGAAGAAAAACCTGACAGTACAGTACTGCATTTGAGACACCAAAGCAACAGCAAGCCAGTGTGTTCTTACCTGTAGAAGTGGTGTCCCCTTCCCCCGATCGCCACATCTCATTGGTTGCCATGGAGAAGATGGTGACAGGGTTCCTCCCCTCGACCTGCCGCATCACTGGGTCCTGACCCACGCGCCCCAGGAGCTGCACTCGGTTCATAGCTGGGAAAGCGAGGACAAGCGTTAGTGTGAAAGCTGTGGCCTGTTGGGAGTGTAGTGGTTTAGTTATGGGACTGGGAGGCAATGTATCCTTGTGGAACAGTTGTGGTGTCTTGATTAGAGCTGAGCGAATGAGAGACAGCATTGTTATGTGGTTAGAGCGGATGGCTGGGAAGCTGTGTGACCCAAATGTTAAACATGAGCTGTGAAGCAGTGTGTTTTAATGTTTTACTGATCATAGCTAAGCTCTTGGAAACAATATGGCAGAGTTATTAATGCTGGGAGACAATGAGGTCTGCCAGAAAGACAGGTTTGTGGAAAGAGAGTGCTGGGAGACAATGTGGTCTGCCACAAAGACAGGTTTGTGGAAAAAGAATGCTGGGAGACAATGAGGTCTGCCAGAAAGGCAGGTTTGTGGATAAAGAATGCTGGGAGACAATGAGGTCTGCCAGAAAGACAGGTTTGTGGAAAGAGAGTGCTGGGAGACAATGTGGTCTGCCACAAAGACAGGTTTGTGGAAAGAGAATGCTGGGAGACAATGAGGTCTGCCACAAAGACAGGTTTGTGGAAAGAGAATGCTGGGAGACAATGAGGTCTGCCACAAAGACAGGTTTGTGGAAAGAGAGTATCATTACTTACATCTCTCCAGGATAAGGGAGTTCATTTCGTTTGACTGATGTCTG
This sequence comes from Acipenser oxyrinchus oxyrinchus, assembly GCA_030684275.1. Classification (NCBI taxonomy): domain Eukaryota; kingdom Metazoa; phylum Chordata; class Actinopteri; order Acipenseriformes; family Acipenseridae; genus Acipenser; species Acipenser oxyrinchus. The sequence continues at coordinate 29,539,519 of CM060256.1, forward strand.
ACATACTGCCGGAATACCTACAAACAATAAGGTTTAGAGACTGATCATGATGTAAAATCAATTCAGCCAGGTATGGCTATAGGACTTTATCGGTTTATTGTTCACCAGGAAAAGTTAACAGAAACTGGGCTAATTGAACACATTCAAATTAAACTTCTGATTAAGAAAACCAATTTCCCTGAGACCCTGACCCCTTTCCAAACACCCACCCCCCTTGTAAACGGGTATACATTGCAGAATCAAACCTGCAAGTGGCTGCTCGGACCAATTGCTATGGTATCCCTTTCACTCAGATCTGTGGTTTACCTGCACTGAAGCCCTTCTAAACATGGCTGTGTTTCTCTCAAGTGGATCTTCTGCAAACAAATAAGAAGTGTATTATTGATAAGGTTTAATCAGTTAAAACTTTAAGAAACTAATATATATATATATATATATATATATATATATATATATATATATATATATATATATATATATATATATATATATATATATATATATATATAGTATTGTAGCAATCTCAGTTAATGCAGGCAGGAGCATCACACAGGGTGAGGCAATCCACACACAGGCAGAGGGCGGGCGCGAACCCGGGACCTCTCGCACTAAAGCATAGCACCGATACCACTGTACAGAAGAGCCAGCACCTTTGCAAGGAGCGTATATCAGCCTTATATCTTCGTGTGTGATTACATCACCTACCAGCCCTGCTGCTCCCTCCCCCCAAGCACCTTACACTCTCCCCTGCCAGCCTCAAGTCCGTCCCGGACTTGCTCACCAGGCTACAGTCAGAAGAGTGTGTGCTGGGGTCACCTGCATCCCACTCTGACACCAATGTAGCGATCGTGGTTAACGCAGGCAGGTGCATCACATAGGGAGAGGCAATCCACACTCAGGCAGAGGGCGGGCGCGAACCGGGACCTCTCGCACTAAAGCATAGCGCCGATACCGCTGTACAAAAGAGCTAGCTCCTTTGCAAGGAGCGTATATCGGGCTTATGTCTTTGTGTGTGATTACATCACCTACCAGCCCTGCTGCTGCCTTCCCCCGTGCATGCTACAATATATATATATATATATATATATATATATATATATATATATATATATATTAGGGATGCACCGATAATCGGTAGACTACCGGCATTGGCACTGATATAAGGAGAAAAAAAAAAACAATCGGCGATCGGCAATTTTTGTTATTTTAGCCGATAATGTACACTAATATTTATGCTTGAATTTCTTCCAGCACAGAATTTAATGTTTGGTCAGGCGCCCTACTATACTAATGGCCTTAAGAACACTGAGACAGTCATTTTGTGCTGTGTAACGTGCGATCAACCTGCAGTAAATAGGTCTCAAAAGAGTGGTGTTTGGATTTTTTTTTTTGATACATTACATCCAACAATGACCTGTGAGTAGAATTTTATTCTGATTTTTTTATTTTTTATTATAAAACTCTCTTCTTTGAATATTTAAGGATCTCCGCATCTGAACAGCAAACAAGTCCTCTTAGTTAGCGCAGACTGCCGGGTCAATACATTTTATTATTATTATTATTATTCAATGTACTTCAAAATGGCCTTTTGTAATTTTGGTTTATCTTGCTTAATCTGCATTTGTTGTGGGGGTATTCGGCGGCAGTTGGAAGTAGAAAAGGATTACTGTGCTTTCTTTCGTTAAGTAAAAAATTCAACTTTGACTGAATTTTGTAACCGGAAATGTTTATGACATCTTATTGTTTCTGATTAAGTGAACAATTTAAGTTGCGCTGCATTTTTAAGCAGTGTATGCTTAAAATAAAAAAAATGTAATTTAATAAAAAGTTGTTGTTGTTGACAGTAGGCAACATTTTTCTTTTCTACTGTACAGTATAGGTAGAAGTTATAATACCCAATGTTTGACAGCAAGTGGCTATAAAAGTTAATGTCAATTATATACTGAGATATATATTATATATATATATATATATATATATATATATATATATATATATATATATATATATATATATAATTTCTACAGAAGTGTTTTTATTAGTACAAATGCAAAATTTTATTTTTGGTGTGACTATGTTGCAAAACAAATGTATAAATTGCTGTCAAGCCACAATATAATACTACGTTATTCTTTGTATTCATTTTCTGAAGTAAATAAATGTTATTTTTTGTTATAGAGACAACAAGTAAAAAACAATGAGGCTGAAGTTGGCTTCTTATTAGCTTGTTTCTTATTCAGACCTGTTCCAAACTGAATGATTGGCTTTGTATGTAAGATGTTCAATCACATTGGCTGCTAATTTCTCTGTGGATATTTATAGAGGAGCAGCTCCTAAACAATGTTCATTTGTATTTTGCTCAACCCAATACTGATTTCAGGGTCAAAACAGCTGAAACAGCTGGCAAACATGGCACAGATAGCGAGTTGGCATGCTATCCGATTAATGCAAATTGAATAAGTAACAGGGGTATTTCAGGGGTTAAATTGCCTTGGGCCACTTACTGCAAAGTTGATTCTACACGAGGGGGACCACACAATGTCACCCATGGTTATTTATCCCGGCCCAAAACGGATTTTGATACAAAAACAGCAGGCAAAGATGACACATACTGCGCATTTCAGCTTCTTATTCGCATACAGCAAATGTACCACAAATTGAATAAGTAACGGGGGTATTTTGGGGGTTAAATCACTCTGGGCCACTGACTGAAAATTGATTCTCACAGAGGGGGGAACCCCTCTATGTCACCAAACAAATGAATATTGTTAGGAGCTGCCCCTCTATAAATATCCAAAGAGAAATTAGCAGCCCAACGCGATTTAACCCCTTAAATAAAAAGCCATTCATTCAGCTTGGAGCAGATCAGTCTGAATAAGAAACAAGCGAGTAGGAAGCCAACTTCAGCCTTGTTAAACGACATCTGTTCACTTTTATAATTATAAAACAGTTTAAATATAGGCCCTATATCTTGCTCTAGTTGTTTACACTAGCTTACATGCACTAGCTATTATTTATCGGCATCCTATCGGTATGGGTACACAACCATCGGCCAAGAATATTTTTATCGGTGCAAAAACTTTGAGATGTAGTTATTTTGCTGAAGAATGCAACTAAGTGTATCTCTTATGAACGCGGCTGTGACATTCAGACACGATCACTTAAGAGATGGAATGGCACTGCAATTTATTGTATTTGATTAAAGTTCTATTTAAAACAGTTCCATGTTATATCTGACTGTTTGTCATAGTTTTCCCGCTGAAGCACATTAATCATTATACCGCAACAATTTATTATCGTATGGTACTAATACTGCCTGGGCTACTTACTGGGGAATCCCGTTAGCTGTAGGGTTTGTATAGTGACGGTTTTACTAAATACTGTTAACCTTCTGAAACAGTTCTGTGTTATTATAAAGGAATATATTGTTTCAGTCGTTTCGTTATATCCTCTTGCAGTTACTAACACGAGCTTTACTAACACGACAATTTATGCATCATAAAACTACAAGATGTCTTCGTAAATATTTCCATCTAACTAACAGATTTTGTGTCTTCTCATCTTGGCTGTCCAATATGTTCATATATCAACGACTGTTCTACGGGTAATATAATTATTTTTATAAAGATATTTACTTGCGCCACAGATGTGTCTCCAGTTGGCCCACGCTATATCCGGTCCGTCGTTTTAACCACTCCTCCCCGAGGAGAAACATGAACTGCCTTGTCTTACTTTCTCAGTGTATCAATTGTCACGTTACAACTTTTCTACCATTTTCATGCTATTAAAATATTACCTGATAAAAATTATGCATTAGGATGAAATAATGATCTGTGGGCATGCTTCTATGAAATAATCACCAGAAGCCAGTCAAGAAACAGGAACAGTTTCAATATATCAAATATTTAATCTTATTCTTTATACAGTATTTAATTTTTAATTGGATACATGGCTCTCCTTGGTAATAACGTCTTTTGGCCTAGGTTATTGGGAATATCACATTCTGGCGACATAAGGACCTGTCTCTGTACATCTGTATGTGACTCTTGCATGCATCTATCTGGAGATCCACTTATCCAATTGTCATGAAACTTGCTATCAACATTATTTTAAGGTTAGACTCTCAACCATCCAGACTCCTCTGGTGACAGACATTTTGTTCTGATAAGTTACTTCAAGAATGTTTTTTCAAAGTATGTTTTAAATGGAATTTTAGTTTTTCAAGTATTTAAAATAACAGGTATTGAAATATGAGCCACCATTAACAATGTCTTGGATAGAGTGTTGGACCACTATATTTTATTAGCATTTTATTAGTGAAACATTATACACAAAACCACCATGTCACTTCTTTTGTTTATTAGAATAACTTTATCAGAATGACTATTACAGAGTATCACAGCTTACACTTCACAAACACATGCTCAATTATTACACATTCTCATTTGGCTCCTGGGAGATCTATTTAAACTGACCCATGGCCAGTTCAGGCTTCAGGTTTACTATTAAACATTCCAAAAAGCTAAAAAAAAAATTTTTAAAAACCAAAAGAAAGGCCAGTTACCGAACAATTTATTACTGGAAAACAGGCCAGTTACCGCAAAGCAAAGTAACATTCTGATGCTAATAAATATGTTGCGTGAAGCTGAGCTGATCCACTGATTGGTTATTGATATTGGGTCATTGGGTCTACGACATCTTAATCTCATTTTCACCAGATTGTCAGAGAAGCCTGAAGGCTAGTATTCATCATGGAATGGATATTCTGGATGGTCACCCCACCTGCACAAAACCAGGAAGAAAATGACACATTGGCACCCTGTCTGCTAAAAACAGCTAACACATAATATAAAATATTACAGTGATTATACTTAAAAACAACCTTTACAAAAGGGTACTACTTGATACTTGTAAAAGTACTACTGCTCTATAACACCACTGTACTACTAAAGCCAGTAATGAAGTCCAGTAGATGACTGGATTAAAGTGATTGTAGCTAACAAAGAATTCCATAACTCTTAGCTGTTGTGCACTTTCATTCCATTGAAAGGTCTTAAATGTGTAATTTTGAAAGAAAATGATAGTAAACAAGTATTTTTAGGTTAAACCATGTTACTGGCTGAAAGCATATCGGTCAATATGGGAAGCAGCTGATTGGTAATGACAGTAAAGGAAGCACTGACACAGGAAGTACAACATTATCTGAAAGCATGAGATGCAAACAGATTTTTTTTTTAAGTGTTTCTTTCAAAACTGCACATTTTAGACATAGTTAACAAATGGAAGTGCACAAGTGGTAAGATTAATGGAATGATTTTTAAAAGTTATCAAGTGATGTCCTTAATTTTGATTTCTGTTAATAAATCAATCAGTCATTGTAGTTATCTGTGGTTAACCTATCATAGCTGTTCTAAGACACGTGTAATCTGAACACAATATCTTTTGCCATGCTTCTCTCGAGTCATGTTTCAACTGCTCAGTCACTTCTTCAACTTAATCCAGCAGAATTCAATTGCATTGAGAACCTGAGACAAGCTGGAAGTTTCTACCCCAATGTTAAAACATTGCACTTAGGCGCTTTTCCATTTCAACTGTAATCCACTTACATTTTAAGTTCCACGAAACGTACATTTGTGTTCAGCCCTTCAATGGCTTTCATCTCATTTTCAGTCAATGAGAAGTCAAAGATCTACAAAAGTAAAATCACATATTGTTAAAAGTGGAGTGTTTCATACAGTTTGAAATCTGTACATAGCGTGGCACGTCAGGGACTACCAGCAGGTGGAGACAACGAGTGCCCCTGTAAAGGCCATGAATTGTACTGTAGTTCTAGAGTGGCAGGCGCATGTCAGTCCAGACAGATGCATCATGCATGTCAATTAGTTAGCACAACAAATACAAAACAAAAATAGTTTGATATCTAAATTGTTACCATATTGCTATAGTTATAAGACAATGAACATCTGTGTATGTGGGTAATATTGGCACGAGCAGAAGTGAACATCCACTCATAGTCCTATATATATATATATATATATATATATATATATATATATATATATATATATACACTGCTTTATTAATAATATGCAAGCTATATTTGTTTTCTAATCATTACCAACTTTGATTTAGTACAATGTCAATGTCATTGATAAGAGCAGCTCACTTGATGATAAACCAGGGGACTGACTGCCAGACCATGTTTTGGAGAACACCCTGCTGTTCATTGCTTTCCACGTTGTTTTCATAATTAATGACTGCCTGGGATCATTATCTTAAGAATGGCCCCTTCACCTATAAGTGTGATGCCAGAAGGTATTGCACGTCTTTGTAAAATGTCATCTCAGTGCATGGAGTACAGTATGTAGGATACATCCTGATACTGACGGGTAGGGTCTGACAATGCTTATATATGTACATTACATGTACTAGGTCTGCTCAAAACCTTTTGCTTATTACACAAGGCATTGTATAAAGTAAATACCAAAAAAAAGTTATTTCACTTCTCAATGAATGCTTTGTTTTTGTTCACAAAGCACTATCTGTAATAGGCCTTCTATGGCCTCATACTTTACTGACCCTCACGTTAAGCATGATTTGTTCTGTATATATATGATCAACGTTTTGACTTGTGTGACCAAGCTATTGTTGAGTGGCATGTGGGTGGTGACGTCACGGACCAGAAACAGAAACTAAAACGGCGCTCAGCTATTTATTAAATGAACAAAACAGAAGATTTAAATAAAACACCAAAACACTAAACAAAAGGGCACGTTGGCCAAACAAATAAACAAACAATAACGGAAACAAGTATATTAATATATATATATATATATATATATATATATATATATATATATATATATATATATATATATATATATATATATATATATATATATATATATATATATATATATATATATATATATACACAGTACTGTGCAAAAGTTTTAGGCAGGTGTGAAAAAATGCTGTAAAGTAAGAATGCTTTCAAAAATAGACATGTTAATAGATTATATTTATCAATGAACTAAATGCAAAGTGAGTGAACAGAAGAAAATCTAAATCAAATCCATATTTGGTGTGACCACTCTTTGCCTTCAAAACAGCATCAATTCTTCTAGGTACACTTGCACAAAGTCAGGGATTTTGTAGGCATATAGTCAGGTGTATGATTAAACAATTATACCAAACAGGTGCTAATGATCATCAATTCAATATGTAGGTTGAAACACAATCATTAACTGAAACAGAAACAGCTGTGTAGGAGGAATAAAACTGGGTGAGGAACAGCCAAACTCAGCTAACAAGGTGAGGTTGCTGAAGACAGTTTACTGTCAAAAGTCATACACCATGGCAAGACTGAGCACAGCAACAAGACACAAGGTAGTTATACTGCATCAGCAAGGTTTCTCCCAGGCAGAAATTTCAAGGCAGACAGGGGTTTCCAGATGTGCTGTCCAAGCTCTTTTGAAGAAACACAAAGAAACTGGCAACGTTGAGGACCGTAGATGCAGTGGTCGGCCAAGGAAACTTACTGCAGCAGATGAAAGACACATCATGCTTACTTCCCTTCGCAATCGGAAGATGTCCAGCAGTGCCATCAGCTCAGAACTGGCAGAAAACAGTGGGACCCTGGTACACCCATCTACTGTCCGGAGAAGTCTGGTCAGAAGTGGCCTTCATGGAAGACTTGCGGCCAAAAAGCCATACCTCCGACATGGAAACAAGGCCAAGCGACTCAACTATGCACGAAAACACAGGAACTGGGGTGCAGAAAAATGGCAGCAGGTGCTCTGGACTGATGAGTCAAAATTTGAAATATTTGGCTGTGGCAGAAGGCAGTTTGTTCGCCGACGGGCTGGAGAGCGTACACGAATGAGTGTCTGCAGGCAACAGTGAAGCATGGTGGAGGTTCCTTGCAAGTTTGGGGCTGCATTTCTGCATATGGAGTTGGGGATTTGGTCAGAATTAATGGTCTCCTCAATGCTGAGAAGTACAGGCAGATACTTATCCATCATGCAATACCATCAGGGAGGCATCTGATTGGCCCCAAATTTATTCTGCAGCATGACAACGACCCCAAACATACAGCGAAAGTCATTAAGAACTATCTTCAGCGTAAAGAAGAACAAGGAGTCCTGGAAGTGATGGTATGGCCCCCACAGAGCCCTGATCTCAACATCATCGAGTCTGTCTGGGATTACATGAAGAGAGAGAAGCAACTGAGGCTGCCTAAATCCACAGAAGAACTGTGGTTAGTTCTCCAAGATGTTTGGGCCAACCTACCTGCCGAAGTTCCTTCAAAAACTGTGTGCAAGTGTACCTAGAAGAATTGATGCTTGATGCTGTTTTGAAGGCAAAGGGTGGTCACACCAAATATGGATTTGATTTAGATTTTTCTTCTGTTCACTCACTTTGCATTTAGTTAATTGATAAATATAATCTATTAACATGTCTATTTTTGAAAGCATTCTTACTTTACAGCATTTTTTCACACCTGCCTAAAACTTTTGCACAGTACTGTATATATATATATATATATATATATATATATATATATATATATATATATATATATATATATGGCAATTGTTTCTCTCTCTCTCTCTCTGTCTACAAAACACGTATCGCCTCTGACACTCTCCTCTTTCAGCGCGGACAGCTGCAGGCTTTTATATTCTGGACGAAGGGTTAACTAGTTGTTAATTATTTTATTACCCCTCGGCCAGAGTCTGCACGAGTTTAGTAAGGATGCGTGACTGTCAGCTAGTTTAATAATCAGTAGCTGATCAGTCACGCATCCTCACAAGGTTTTTAAAATACAAAAACAATAACAGATACTGGCGGCGGCTTTTATCTGCTCCGCAAACAATAATACAAATAATAATAAAACAGTGCACATATAAATAGTTGCGGGACACTCCACCACACTTGGTAATGGTATATTAAAAAAAACTAAATGTTTTCTTATTTAAAAAAAAAAAAAAAAAAATTGTGACAGTATACTGTTCACAGAAATGTTACAAAATAAGTAAAAATTAGCAAGCTAATACGTTGTGAAGAATGGTGCCCTTTCCAAAGTTTAAAACTGATAGTTAAAATTCCTAGATGAACCTTTCATGTTTTCATCTACATTATAAAAATAGACAATGGTGTTACCTTGCACGGTGTGTTCTGGTATATTTACAGTTCAGAGTTTAGATCTAACTGCCATGTTTGAGATGCAAGTGGTAAAGTCTACATACAGTAGGAAAACCAAACATTGTTCAGTAGATGTTAAAAATAGGCCTTTATACACTATTTTGAGATCTAAAATCTATACAAGGACTAGAAGAAATGCAGACTGCAGGACACCAGTGTTTGGTGTATAATGCAGATGACTTTTGAATTGACATTGCACCAGAGGTACATGCATCTCCAAAAGCCAAGTCAATAGCATTATTTTCTATTGGCAGATGGGTGTCTATAGAATTCCTGCTTGCTGACACGATGGTGTCAATAGCATCTTCCTAAAATATATACATTTAGCTGTAAAAATAAACTGATTTATTTCTTGCTATTAAAATAACAACTTCTTCATATCTTGCTTATTTTTTGCTGTACTCTTATAGCTGTTTTTAGAGAGTACTAAACAACAACAAATATGATAATGTGCAATTATTTAATGCCAACACTGCGTGAGATGCCAACAAACATCACTTATCTTCATCACGGTTGTCATTTGTTTTGTTAAAGACATAAGGACACAGTTTCATAATGAAAACATAATACTAGGGTAAGTGTTAAGAAGGTTGTTATACTTTCTGATAAAGCTGACTGCACAGGTAACCATGAAGGATACCAGAGAATTCTGTATGTAATCATTTTTAAACACCAACTTCATATAAGATACCAGAAGTGACATCTTCTCCATGTAAAAAGCAAACCAAACTTCGCAGCAATACAGTACTAACCTGGAAGTTTTCCTTTATATGTTCAGGGTTGAAACTTTTTGGAATGACGCCGACTCCACGCTGAACATTGAAACGGAGCGCAATCTGAGCTGCTGTCTTGTTATACTTCTTTCCAATGGAAATAAGCAGATTATCTTTTAACAAAGGTGGATTGGTTAAGTTTACCCTGGTGAGAACAAATCAAATAAAACAGAGAAAGGGTTATCTGTCAGTGTTTATTGTTTTATTGATCAGGAAAATCAAGTCTATGCATATAATCCCAGAGAGACCGGACCAAAAGTCCTTTCCATTAATTTAGCCCTATCAAAAGTTAACCATGAGTGGGTTTGGTTGTCACTGACTACCCCTGATTTTCGAGAGCGGATGTCGGTGAGCTACAGGCCTCTGGGTGACAAAGGCCAGCTCTGCAGCTGTCTGCTTAAGCTCACCATGAACCTGACCAGTAGGGTCCGCTGTAGCACCATGAGGAAAAACAGTCCCAGCAGGCTTTGCCCAATTATCTTTTTGTCAATCACGAGGGCTACTCATGAAAAGTGAGGTGGTTTCAGAAATGACCACAAGGCTTGTGTAACTGTTATTTCTTCTCCCTCTAGAACTGGGACAACAATAAGTTAGTAAACAGAAAACCTCTCTTTATACAAAATCAAAGTTACAGAGGGGTGAAAAAGTACAGCTGCATATCCCAATAGTGAATGACAGATAACAAAGATAACATGATACTGAACAAGTAATTAAAAATGAAAAGACATGCTTGCGTGGCACTGCAGCATTATATGGCATACCAGGACTCATCTCTGGAAGTGCCCAAAGGACTGTAGCCTAAGATCACAATTTCTTTCTGTCTGCAATATTCTAGCAGCTTGGGCTGGGTGAAATACGGGTGGCATTCAACCTATATAAAGAAAAAAAAATCATACGTTACAGAAATATGAATTCAAATTTAGTATTGCTGTTAAGGTAAGTGTCAGAATCTGGTCAATCTTAGGTTTTACCGGTAAATGTCAACATTTACCAAATAAATGGTAAATGTCAGAAATGATAAGGAAATAAATGGCTTTTTGGACATTTACCAGTTAATCTCATGATTTACCAAATCGCATTGGTAAATGCAGGTATATCATAAAAGAATGTATTTAATCCTGCCTATAAATTGTCAATTAACAAAATAATCATTAATGTCAAACAATATATTTATTTCTGCATACACATGTTCTATTAACAAAATAATCATTAATATGCTTACAATAATGCACAACTGAGCAATTCAAAATGGTGCAGAACAATATTGTGATCCACTTATGCAGCACAACCAACATTCTGGTAAATCACCATTCACAATGGTGTTGAAGGATATTGTACTCCAAATATGTAGTAGTTTGATGAAAAATAACATTTTGTTAAATGCAAATTAAATCATTTAGGACCTTCGTTTTTTCAACAGTATCACACTTTGGTTATGACACAAAATGCGACAAATACAGCCAGCACTCACATATCCGACCCTATATAAAATTTTGACTTCAGTGACGGTTAAACGCGTGTGATGCATATCTGATTATTTCATTTTGGTCCGTTCCAACCCTTGTCCGTTTTTCAGGGAACACAAAAAGATACAATTTCAAAAATTAGGCTTCCATTTAGATATACTGTATTGGTTTTGTTGGTACAGTACTGTTTCAACAGAAGAAGTATTTTAATTCAGAACGATATGATTATGAAAATATCACTTGCCAAAAGAGACGACACGTGGACTGTAATACAGTACATACTTTTAAATCTGGGTACGTATTGTAGAATTATGTAAAATTCCCCATTAATGACCCAACAGCAAAATGAAATCATAAAGTTTCCCATGCACAGAACTGCGTACAGCGTAAAAGGTAATGCAATTTAGCAAAAGATTAAAAAAAAAAAAGTTTCCAGAATTAAAACAGTATCCAAAGTCAGTATTCAAAATTGCAGAATATAGTGCTCGATAAGGCCCTAATGTCACAGTTCACATGCAAATGAAAATGCACAAAAGCAACAAAAGATCACAGATAAAAAAAGACATCATAGATTAAAAAAAGACATCATGGTATCTAAAACTGTTTAATGATTAACTGTTCCATTACCCTAGCTTGTCTCGTTCACTTTGTTTTGGCTGCATTTGCATCAGGTGAAACTGGAGGAAGCGATTGTGTAACTGCACAATAAAAACAGACTGATTTACACATGCGAGGAAAAAAAAACACAGACTGACGGATAGTCAAATAAATTGTAACATTGAAGAGATGGGCTTGTATCAGAAAACTGGTGACGGAGTCGGAAATCGCGTGTGACAGGTAAGTGCATTAATTTGTTACAGATTATATAATGGGGATTTATTTTATTCTTAATACAAGGGCGGTAAAACGGGTAACGGATATCAGAGTGCTGACTGTATTTACTTATTTATTGCAGCACGGTAGACACTTTTGGGCTTACGATGCGTGAAAGACATTCATCATTAGCCAAAGGCACTTACTTATTCTTGAGATTTACCAGTAAATATCTGAAATAAATCATGTTTGTTTCTGACATTTACCATTTTGCTTCGACAAAGTGAGGGCGACTGGAATCAAGCTTTTCAAAGACAGTACAGCACTGTACCTGGTTGGAGACGGGCCTGTGTTTCAGGCCTGGCTTGTTCAGGATCAGTTCCAGCTGCCTGCAGTTAAAGTTAGATACCCCGATAGACTTTGTCAGGCCTGCGTCTTTACATGCTTCCATTGCCTAGTATAATGAATAAATTGATCCAACAATCAATAATCAAGAACTAAATGTACGTATTAGTGTGGACATGGAAATAAGTATGGCACATATTGTCTATAGATCACACTTTAGGGAGTTATAAAACATGTACAGTAATCTGTCGTGTATCCGCCATAACTGGTTATCCACCGTGATCAACCTCTTCAGCAACGTTAGTTTATTATTGAGCTGAGAAGATTAGTTCAGATGTTGCAGATCCAACAGTGTTTTCGTACACTGTTGTATGTGCTCCATGCGCTGCCATTGCTTGTTTTGGGTACTGTATTGACCGTGTGACATACAGCAAAATGGCAGGATGCAGCAATTTAACTATAGCGTTGTGTTTGAAATTTTGCATATTTTCAATTAATGTGAAAAAAAACAAAAGTTTACCATTGTAATTTTGCAGTTTTCCCATGCTTTTCCTGTGGTTATACTATGCATTTACCATAATTAACCATGCTTTTTAATATGCTTTACCACACCTCGCTGTGCTTTACAATGTTTGCCTTTGATTTACTTTGCTTTCACTATGCTTACACTTTGCTGTGTTTTTACTAAACATTTATAAAGTAAACGGTGAAGAACGAAAAGACTCAGATTTTTGCTAACAGATTTTTTATAAGTTTGTTCTCGTTGTCTGTCCATCTTACCTCCCATGTGGCACAGAGATCGGTTTTGTGAAAAATATATTTTCCATTGTCATCTCTGGGGTAAAACGTGTCTCCTGGCTGAAACAGGGAAACAAACTCTGATCAGTCTGCAGACATTTGTGAAACTCAAACTACAGTAAGAGAAGAATACCTTGGTTTCAGGCCCCTGTCATTTTGTCCCTTGACAACAGCTTTGTATACATTGTACACGTGCTTAAATAACAGAACCCCCTGCAGCGTTTACAAGAAAAAACATTTTTAAAACATAAAACTGATTGATTTGATGTTCTTATTCAAAAATCATAGGTCATAACTCAGGGAATCATTTCCATGGCTGTTTAATGACCCATGATGTGTGAATAAAAATAATGAAAACAATTGGATTATGTTTAAAGATATGTCACTGCAATACAAACATAGGATTCAGAAAGGTACATTTGTTTTTAGGTATTCTTTTTGCAGGGAAAAAGCATTTTAGGAAAATATAAATCCTACCTTGAAGGCCATTGGCAGCTCAACAACATAGAGGTCAATATAATCCAGCTGCAGGGTTTTCAAGGTCCTTTCCAGGGTAGGCCTCACCAGCTCTGGTGGGTGGAAGGTGTTCCATAGCTGCAAGAAATCAAAACAGGGGCAAGTCAGTTGTTTACAAGCCGATTTCTAAATAATAAATATAATATATGGCAAAAAGAGCGAGAACAGAAGGGTTTGACAACTGTTATCCTGTGTGTTACTAGAACTAGGACCCCTCAAACTGTAGGCGGTTTCTTATTACTTTATACAAATCATTGGTTAAAGCCTTTAGGGGTTGACCACATTTTTTGTGTGGATCAGAATTACACAGTGAGGTCTTTGCCCACACAAATCCACATTAAGACACTTTTTATGCAGGGTTGCTGCAGTAGTAATCACTCGGATTGCTTCACCAGATGATAACAATAATTGCTAAACACTGTAACAGACTCATCTGTCCATCTAAACTTTCCTGGGGGCTTGCCCAATTCAAATTTACAGTTGGTACAGTGTTATGCTTCAAAGATAAGTGTGTGGGAACCAGCTAATTTTTTCAAAAGTAAACCTGAAACTGAAAAAGAAAGCAGAAGCCGAGAAGCCACATATTGACAAAAAGTTAAGGTAAATAATTTTTGCATTAGCTGACCTTTAGGAAAATGTAAAAGACATGAAAAGGGTTTAATTTGCCACCGTTTACCAAAACACAACACATACTGTAGGGCTCAACAAAAAAAAAAAGTATTAACAGACCGACGACGTACAGGATTAAGTGCATATGTGCTCAGCGAAGAATAGTGCAGACATCATCCAAGTGACAATAAAAGGATTAGTCAGGAGAAGAACTCATATTTACATAAGGGTGCAACACAGGATATGCTAATTCAAATCGGGAGAATGTATTGTCAGATGTTTTGATACTGATATTTCATGCTGTGTGTTGTTTTCTGTATATGTATGTGTGCTGTTTTCTGTATATGTATTGTCATGTCCTGTACAGCGCTCTGAAACCACTTGTGGTCTGTTGCGCTCTTTAAAATTTTAAAATAAATAAATAAATAAAATCTTGGGACTAACTCCTCCACTCCTAACTGAACCCAATAAATGTAAATAAAACGTTAGATACTTTGCCACAGTAGAAGATATCTTCACGTTTGACTTTTCCTTCAGCGATCTTCTCTCGAATCGCTTGTCCAACCTCGTGTTCATTAAAATAGACCAAGGCCCCATCAATATGCCGATATCCAACATCAATTGCCAGCTTTACAGACTCATAGCCCAATCCTTTTGGTGTCTGCCAAGAAAAAAAAACAGTTTCAGTTACTTATTGAATACAGTAAATAGTTGTTCTTACAGTACACACAATACAATTCAATGCAACAGTGAAATTAAAACGTTATACCCTCTGATTAGAAAAAAAGTGTAATCTGTTTATATCACATGATATCTGTTCACAATCACCATATACCCTGTGTTACTGTGTTCTAGTCGCAGCGCAAACATACCGCAATTTGCATTTCTGTTGCAACAATTCACAAAGTATACATTTTGTCGTATGTACTGAGAGAACATATGTTAATAAAGAGAGCCGCAATATAGTAATTTAAATATTTGTTGCGTCCTCTTAGCGAGATCTCTAGCATTGCGAGAGTCATGCGACATTTTTTTAAATAAATAATGAAAGGCAGTTTTATCCCATCAGATTCTATAGTGCAGTTTTATCCCATCAGATTCTATAGTGGGACCCCCACCTTCACCTCCAATGTGTTTCTATCAAAAAGATTTTCATAATCATAGAGTAGCCCCTTGCTAAACCAGACATGTTTGTCCGACATAACGTGTCAGATTTAGAAAAAATACAATGAAATTGCACACACATACATTTATAGTGCTCAGTGTATTTTAAATGTATTAATCATTGAGCTGAAATAACACTAATGTGTTTTAGGTAGGTGAAGCAGGGCAATTGCCCTGCACATGGGGAGATTAGTGTTGGTGTAATTTATATGTGGAAACGTGTTTGTTTTGTGTGCCTTTTGGAGTTGTTTTGTTTGATTGAATCATTGTTTACAGGCGACAGTTTGATTGAGACTAGGTTTGGTTCAGAGGAAGGGCAGCAAGCGAGTGGCTGTGCCAGTCCTTGACCAGCAGGTGGCTGGGTCTTGACTGAGTGTCCATCAGCATAAAAACATCTGGTGGGGATTGTTCTGGGCGACTGCCCTGCCATGCTACAAAGGAGGGTGCATTGTGTATATTCCGCAGCGTCCTCTCTGCAGGCAAACTACAACATTCCTTAAACTGCAGAGGGTGCTCGTGAAGGCAGTGCCCAGCCGAGGCCGTATGAAGAAGCAGGAGTCGTCATAAGAATACCGGCTCATAAGTAGGTTAGTTTAGGGGATATTGATCCCAGGTAATGTATAGCGAGGGTTACGTAGTGTAGCAGGTTCCTGGAGCGGAACGCCTTGTTTAGTAAGGCTAGTGCTTGCCCTGTGTGGCACCTTTTATTTGTAGTTTTTGTACTGTGTTTTATTTTGCCTTTTGCACAGTCTCCTGTATCTGTCCTCTGTGCGTTACCATCGCTGGTAGCTTCACATGACCCGTTTGTTTACTTTCTTTTGTGTTAATAAATTCTGCGCCCCTGTGGCGGCGTTTCAACTCCAACTTCCATGTCTCTCTCTCTCTCGTATATCAGCGGTTACCCACACACGTGACAGGAGTACCCTGTCACAGTAGACTACACATTACATTATGAAAAAATATAAATCTGAACAGTAGGCCTATACAGTACAGTAGCAAAATCAAATGAATACCTAGTGATTTCCATTACATGAGAGTAGATGTTAAAACTTCATGCTGATTTGAACTTGGCTCTCGCCAAGATAAGCACCAACTAAGACGTAGCTTCACAGTAAACTAATGTGATCCATATGTGTCTCCATCCATTTGCGCTTCCTTCCATATGATGATGTAGATATCCTTCTGTCTGGTGTTGATGGCTGAAGTGTAATGCTGGCTCCAGGGATCAGCTTATTTTGCCTCCCTAGCGCATCAGCACACACAACGGCTACGATGCTGGCTCCGGGATCAACCATAGTGCGGTCTCCCCAGCGCATCAGCATGACAACCGCCTGGATTGAGCTAAGTAGGGTACATCTCTGGGGTCTTCAAGTGGGCACCTTCCATCCTCGGTGTTTCGTCGACTAGCCCACGACACCTCAAGAGGGCTCGACGGTGATTCTGGCGTCCCAGCATCACCCCCTCCGTCCCCACTCAACTCAGCCCAGCTTACTTACCTGTATATCAGCCTTTCTTTCTTTCTATTGTGCTTGAGATCCCCAGCCAGAATCTTTTCGTCTCAACCACAGCCAGTTGCTGCTCCTCTCTGCTGCTTCAGATAAGTTCTTCACTGTGCGACGCAACTCTTGGCCATTGAATCCGACATCTCTGAGAAACCGGGTTGTAGAGTGTGCCACAAATCCTCGACATCCCACTTCCACTGGGTAAACCCAGACTCTCCATCCTCGCTGTTCCGCTTCAGTGGCTAGTTGAGCATACCGCAGTTTCTTCCTCTCATACGCCTCATCTACAGCATCCTCCCATGGCACTGTTAACTCCACCAGGTGAACAAGGCGTGCTGATCCAGACCACAAGACAATATCTGGTCGAAGGTTTGTGGTGGCAATCTCAGGTGGAAAAATAAGCCGTTGACCAACATCCGCCAGCATTTTCCAGTCTCTAGCAGCTTCCAGTTGTCCTGGGCGAGGATTGGTTTTAACACCTTTTCTTGGTGGTTGCTCTCCTGGGCGGAGGAATGTTGTCTTTTGTGTGTAATGTTTTGATGGAACAGGTGGCAACTTATTGGTCATGTTACGCTTGTCTTCCAACGCTAAGGCCAAACATCGCAGCACCTGGTCATGGCGCCAAGTAAACCGTCCTTGGCTAAGAGCCACCTTACATCCTGTCAAAATGTGCCTTAATGTTGCAGGTGATGAACACAAAGGACATGAGGGATCCTCTCCTACCCAGAGGTTTAGGTTCTGTGGTGATGGGAGAACATCATATGTTGACCTTATAAGGAAACTGATCCTGCTCTGTTCCATTGACCATAGGTCTTGCCAGCCAATCTTGCGTTGTTCCACACTCTCCCATCTCATCCATTCTCCCTGCTTGCCCTGGGAAATGGCCTTTATACACCTCATCCTCTCCTCCTGCTTTTGCACCTCGTTGACTACAAGCTTCCTCCGTTGCGCTGGGGCTGCCTTGTGCCATGTAGGAGGAGCTGAACTGAGACCAAGACCCCTCTTCCATGCTGAACTTGCCCCATGATATCACCAATTCGAAGGGCAGCCTTTGCATCCTCCACAGCTTTCTTTGCCACCCACTTTCTTCCAGTTTTCAACACAGGTGCTGCCTCCCTTACGCATTTGTCGCGTGACTCTACTAATGTCATTTCCAGTCGGACCTTGGCGCACTTAAACTCCTCGGTTAGAGCGGAGACAGGTAGCTGCAGTATTCCTTTACCATAAAGTCCCACTCTGCTGAGGCAGCGTGGAACTCCCAACCATTTCCTGATGTGTGAACTGATTAAAGCTTCCAGCTTCTCTACTGTTGTCAAAGAAACCTCGTACACAGTCAGTGGCCACAGCAGCCGTGGCAGTAGGCCAAACTGAAAGCACCAGAGTTTTAGTTTGCCTGGTAAAGCGCTGCTGTCTATGCTCTTCAACCCTTCCACAGCTTGTTGTCTAACTTCTCCCACACGAACTGTGTCCTTTAGAGCCCCGTCGTACCATCTCCCAACGCTCTTCACTGGCTTCTCAGACACTGTTGGTATTGCCTCACCATTAATGAAGAACGTTTTATCTACTACTTTACCTTTAATTATAGAGATGCTCCTTGATTTAGTGGGCTTGAATTGCATTCGTGCCCATTCAATGTTATTGGTTAATTTGCCCAATAACCGATTAGTGCAGGCTACTGTTGTAGTCATGGTTGTCATGTCATCCATGTATGCTCGAATTGGTGGTAGTCGTATTCCAGAAGCCAAGCTCTCCTCCCACTACCCATTTTGATGCCCTAATGATTACTTCCATTGCCATGGTAAAAGCCAGTGGAGAAATGGTGCATCCTGCCATTATTCCAACTTCTAGGCATTGCCATGTAGTGCTGAATTCTGAAGTTGAGAAACTAAATTGCAAATCTCCAAAGTAGGCTTTGACTAGATTTGTTATTGTCATTGGTACACTGAAAAAATCAAATGCTGCCCAAAGAAGTTCATGTGGCACTGAACCATATGCATTAGCCAAATCCAGGAATGTCACATGGAGCTCCTTCCTCTCCTTTTTAGCTGATTGAATTTGTTGCCAGATCACATTGATGTGTTCTAAGCATCCTGGGAAACCTGGAATGCCCGCTTTTTGTATTGAAGTGTCAATGAAGCAGTTCTTTAATAGGTAAGTTGACAATCTCTGAGCAATAATGCTGAAGAAAATCTTGCCTTCTACGTTTAATAGGGAAATAGGGCGAAACTGACTGATGCTGCTAGAATCTTTTTCTTTAGGTATAAAGACTCCACCTGCTCGGCGCCATGCTCTTGGTACAACCTGTTTTTCCCATGCTACTTTCATCAGTTTCCACAGGATTCGTAGAACTCCTGAAGCACTCTTGTACACTCTGTACGGAACTCCATTAGGCCCTGGAGATGATGAAGCCCTTGCTTTTTCACAGCTTGCTCTACTTCTTTCCACTTAGGTGCACAGTCCTCCATTTGGTATTCTGGTGGATTGATAGGTGGGATGTCTGAAGGAATTGACATAGGCTCCTGCCTTTTTGAATCTGTATGCGTTTCCTCCAAATATCTCTCCAACTCAAACTTAGATGCTTTTAGTGTGCCATTCTTCTCACTGGTGAATAACTTCTTTACAAATTTGAATGGGTCTTTATAAAAGTTAGTTCTCGCGACGCTCCTTCTTTTTGTAGCGTTTCCGTAGGCGCTCAGCTCTGCGCAATGTTGCAAGCTTATGTTTTATGACCCTTTGTAAGAGATTGAGTCCCTCCTTCTGACTTTCTTCTGCTCTTCTCCATTGCTTCCTCAGCTGTCTCCTTTCTCTAACTAAGCGTTCAATCTCCTGCTGCCGTCTAGACTTTCCAGGAATAGTTTGTACTTTTTCCTTCCTTTTTTCAACTCCAAACCTCTCGCTTCCATATGCGTAGATGATGTCCCCAAATTTATCCAGTTTCTTTTCAACTGTTCCACTTAACCTTTCCAATGCAAAGCAGAGATCTGTGTTTACTGTGTCCCATGCAGTTTTCTCACAAGCTCTTGGCCATTTAACTCCAGGCTTGTGCCCGTTGAGGTTCTTTTCTCTCTTACGCTGGTTTGTCTGCCGGGTTCACAAGGATCATTAGGTTCATCACTAACTGTGTCCATGCAAGTCCTCCTCACATCTATGACAGGGGTGCTGATATCCTGCGAACTGTGGTTTGCTTCCTGTCGCTGGATTTCATTCGACTGACTTGACTGACTTCGTAAGAAGTACTGATCAATGCGAGGCCCTTGTCCCTTCTCCCTCAAGCATTTCATTCTCCCTTGATGAATCTTCAAACCCCTGACTGTTGTCGCCTTGCTCCAGCCGCAGACACAAACCTGGAGTTCCATGTCTTTGCTAACTGCAGATCTTGAACTAGTCTTTTGTGAAGTACTCTCTATACTCATATCCGTTTCCGTTCCTAAGTCCTTAACCGTGTTGTCCAACGTTGAGTCATCTTCCGCCCCGCTCTCGCAGACTCTAGGGGTATTTTCCTGTTTAATTTCTTTGAAGCCTTGGGCGGGTGTCTCCAGCATCCTGTAAACACAGAGCTGGATACTGCCGACAAGGGTAGCTAACCCTTGCCAGCCCCAATGGGGTCTCTTTCCTCCAGTCAGCTGTCTCTCCAGGCTGTCACGAGGTCTTTCCCTTGTTGCCAGCTGCACTATTCACAGCAGTCACTGGACGTATCCAGATCTTCATGATTTCCATTACATGAGAGTAGATGTTAAAACTTCATGCTGATTTGAACTTGGCTCTCGCCAAGATAAGCACCAACTAAGACGTAGCTTCACAGTAAACTAATGTGATCCATATGTGTCTCCATCCATTTGCGCTTCCTTCCATATGATGATGTAGATATCCTTCTGTCTGGTGTTGATGGCTGAAGTGTAATGCTGGCTCCACTTTCCTTTTACTTTAGCCTGTAGGCTACCAGTAACACAAAATAATTGTACACATTTTAGATTATTTTAAATTGAAACAAATGATTTTAGCGATTTTTTATTATTAATAATAATAATAATAATAATAACTATTCACCCAGCTCCTCCCTCTGCCAGGCTTACATTTTGCTCCATCGTACACGCTCCCCCAATCACCAGCACGCATTCCTGTCCCACAGAGATGGGTATAACTGCAGGCTCAGAGACCATGCTTGTGGTGGCTCGTGGTGGCCTGTGGTGGCTTAGCTGTGGTGGCCTATGCGCACGCAGCTTCAAAATATGTCATGGGTTTGTGTCTCGATAGGCGTGACATTTGAGATGGAAATAAAATCAACAGCAGCACGCGATGTTGTTCAGACCAACTGGAGAAGAGAAAGGTGAATGTGGGGTTCCAAGATGGAAATTTTAAGGACTTAACTTCGGAGGATAAAGAAATCAGACAGAAACTGTGGCCTTTGATTGAGAAAGCTAGGAAGGATGGCAAAAGAGCTGGGAAATGCATCTCTGACTCACAGACATTTTTTGAAGTGCTGACCCCTTTTTTCTATTATTATTATATTTTTGTTCCCCCCTTTTTTTAGGATGCAATGCTATATTTAATAAGCATTTATCGATGTAGTACTGCCACCTACAGTATTATTATGTTAAGTTATTAGTTTTTATTGTTCTCTGAGTTTTTTTTTTTGGGGGGGGGGGGTTAGGAGGTTTCTGATAAGAGCTAATATTTTCAGGGGTCATTATGGCATTCTCTTAAGATTTAACCTAATCTAGTCTAGTTACTATTTTTACTATTTTTGCTTCTTGTGTGTTAAGGGTATCTGGGAAAGCAATTTTTTTAATTTTGTAAATCGAGAAAAGCGGACTTGTTATTATTACAGGAGACACATTCTTTTAATTCTCATGTGAAATTTTGGAAAAATCAATGGGGTCTCTTAACAATACTTCCAACAGTTTAATTAAATTTCTTTCCCGTTTTCCCAATGCTTATTTGGTTGTTGGAGGTGATTTTAATGAAACACCTGATTTGATTTCCATTACATGAGAGTAGATATTAAAACTTCATGCTGATTTGAGCTCAGCTTTCACCAAGCACCAATTAAGACGTAGCTTTACAGTAAACTAATGTGATCCATCTGTGTCTCCATCCATTTGCGTTTCCTTCCATATGATGATGTAGATATCCTTCTGCCTGGTGTTGATGGCTGAAGTGTAATGCTGGCTCCAGGGATCAGCTTATTGCCTCCCTAGGGTATCAGCACACACAACGGCTGCGATGCTGGCTCCGGGGATCAACCACAGTGCGGTCTCCCCAGCGCATCAGCATGACAACCGTCTGGATTGAGCTAAGTAGGGTACATCTCTGGGGTCTTCAAGTGGGTAACTTCCATCCTCTGTGTTTCGTCTACTACCCCATGACACCTCAAGAGGGCTCGACGGTGATTCTGGCATCCCAGCATCAACCCCCTCCGTCTCCCACTCAACTCAGCCCGGCTTACTTACCCGTACATCAGTGTTTCTTTCTTTCTATTGTGCTTGAAACCCCCAACCAGAATCTTTCCGTCTCAACCACAGCCAGTTGCTGCTCCTCTCTGTTGCTTCAGATAAGTTCTTCACTGTGTGACACAACTCTTGGCCACTGAATCCGACGTCTCTGATAAACCTGGTTGTAGTGTGCCACAAATCCACCCTTAGGCTGTGTGGTCCAGGAGGCTGTGTGGTCCAGTGGTTAAAGAAAGGGGCTTGTAACCAGGAGGTCCCCAGTTCAAATCCCACCTCAGCCACTGACTCATTGTGTGACCCTGAGCAAGTCACTTAACCTCCTTGTGCTCCGTCTTTCGGGTGAGATGTAATTGTAAGTGACTTTGCAGCTGATGCATAGTTCACACACCCTAGTCTCTGTAAGTCGCCTTGGATAAAGGCATCTGCTAAATAAATAAATAAATAGAAATTTGCTTTGTAGGAAATTGAATGAAGGTTGAATTGTGTGACAAGGGGTCCATCTGGTTTATGATTCCCACCTTAATGTTTAAAAAATGTGGTGGTTTAGAATTTCTGATAAAATGTGATTTTGATATTAGAAAACTTCCCTTGAAATTATTTAATATTCATGCTCTGGCACTGGTTTCAGATCTTTTTCAAACATAACTTTTTACCCCACAAATACTGTATATGGAACATCCAGTTCATTACTTACAAAAGTCATTCCTTATATTTTGAAAATTGGGCTAATAAAGGCATTATATTTCTAATAGATTTATTCAACAGAGATGGATCACTGTTAATATTCAGTTTTTAAATAAATATAATTATCCCTTTTTACAACCAAAGATTATTCAATTGTTTTTGATGCCATACCTTCAACCTTATGTACTTAAATATGACACCATTTACTTTATAATTCTATAACCCATAATACCTTCTTTAGTTATTGATGATAAGGATCTTCTAGGTCATTGTTATAATACATTTATTCGTAATCGTTGCTTGCCCCAGTATCACATTTCAAAATCTAAAATGTATTGGGAACAGATTTTGTGACCTCTAAACTGGTCCTTTTCCTGGCTAATACCTTATAGATTTGCTATTAATAATAATAAGGTAAAAGAAATTAATTTTAAAATACTCCACAGGTATTATCCCTGTAATAAATATATCTCTAAATTTAATCCCTTGATTTCCAGTGCCTGGATTGTTCTTTAAATCCCCAAATCACTTACACCCGATCTTTGTTATAATTTATTTTAACATTATATATATATATATATATATATATATATATATATATATATATATATATATATATATATATATATATATATATATATATATATATATATATATATATATATATATATATATATATATATATATACACACTGTATGTTTCTGTTCTGAACAGCTGTTGTAAATTTCACATGTTTTCAGCGGTGTACAAGGCAGAATATCGTACGTTGTTCAGAATTTCAACGTGTGGACGCTGTGGGTACCGCTACAAGGACTTTGCCCTGAATTTATCAATCATGAATGTGCAGGTATTGCACTGAACTGAACTCGGATATGTGGGTAACGGGAAACATGGCATTTTGCAGGGGTTCTGCAGTCATGTAGAACACAGTGGCTTCTGCTCTATGGATTGTGCAGAAAGATAAGACTTCAATCCTGGTCCTGGGGGGGGCCAGAGTCCAGCAGTTCCCTGTCTCCCAAAATGACCAACCCTTTCAAAACTACTCTATAAGGACATACAAGACATTTTTGTATTTGGCCTTTACCTGTATTTGACCTTCAGCTGAGGTCAGAGGTCACAGGCAAGGCCATTTTTTGAGAGCATATATGGCTTCCTATTTTATTTGTTCCATAGTAACCCTGACCTTATTAGCACTCTGAAAGGAGATAAGCAGGGGTTCTGATATTAGGCTTTTACCCGATTTAACCTGATTTCTCCCTCCACGAATGCTTTTTTTCTGCATTAGGGTTAAACCTGAAAATTCCCCGAATAGTGCTATTTCTCTTGCTTCAATTGGCTAAGGTGAACATGCTGAAGAAGTTCAGGAAACAGCTTTTTAATTCTACCTTCTAAATGAAGCTTGTTTATAATACTTTGGCATGTCTGGGAATCAGTTTTTAAAAAAGCTACCATAGTTTAAAGCTGATATTTGTTTTTGTGTGTTTTTTTTTTTACTTGCTGCACTTTGTGCTTAAGCATTTCATTAAATAATTCTACCCGATTTTTTTTTTTTTAATTCACCCGAAAATCAGAATCCCTAGTTATAAGGGTAGTCTGTGCCCCAAGGTTCACATCTCTTAGTTTCAAATAATGTTTTTTTTATTATTATTATTTCATGCGGCCTGGGGCCGTTTTCTTTCCTACTTCAATAGTCTGCAATTGCAACCTCTGCCTTAGCATTGTTGTAATATCTTTAATTTTTATTTATTTTCTTTTTTTCTCTCTTTTCTATATTTTATTTTCCCAATGATTTAATTTGATTTATTAGTATTATATAATAACATATCTCTCTGTTTTCATTATTATTTATTTGTGTCCAATCCAATTAAAAAAAATTTAAACAAATAAAAAAAGAGTTTTTGTTGCTTGGCCCCCCTAATTAAATCTTAATTACTATCCTGTTATATTTCTTGTTTGTTGTTGTTTTGGTTTTCCTCTGTTAACATTTTTCATTCCTGTTGTCTTTGTTCAGTCACTTATTTCTTTGTGTTAATAAGTTACATTGTTTCATTTGGTGTTTATAGACTATCTGAAATGGCTATATTTGTGTTCAACAGGTGGACCTCTCAATCCATATCAACAAACTGATTAATAGTGTTAAATCAAATACATTGCTGTGGTTAAAGTCTTGAAATTAATTGGCAGATCTTTTATTCAAGCAATCAGTGTTATGTAATCTGGACTTTTCAAATCTTGGGGGGGGGGGGGAGTAGTTTTCAAAGTATTTTTGTCAATGATCTGCGATGCACAACTTCAATCCTCATTGGCCAGGGAATCTTTTTTTTTTCTTTCTCTTACTGTCTTCATTGAGGATTTAACATTTTAATAAGGGTTCCTTGCTTGTAAATCTACCTTGGTTTACATTCATGAAACATATCTTTGCACTTCTTCATGTTGTATTTGTTTTTAAATTGTACTTTTTGGTCATTGCCAGATAAGGCAATGTCCAAACCTGCTGGGAGTGTTGCAGACACAGGGTGCTCAAGATGTGAGTACTGGTGGGGGGTTGTTTAAATGGTCATGAAAAGCTGACTATCAAATTATACTTTTCAGTAACAGAATTTTGCAACACTACACTTGCACCAATCAACTAATACATGTCAGAAATAACTACTTACAATTATACAATGTCGGATCGCCATTTAATAATAAAAATAGAAAGCAAATATATTTTTTCCTGATATTTTTCTGATAATATTCAAACGACATCTTGCAAACAAATAATTATACACATCCCATTGTAATGCTATTAAAACAGCATGTTATTCATTTTAATTTTATTAACTAGAAAATGTTCTGAAAATGACTGCGCTAGCTAGGCACTCAAGTTAACTAACAAAAGCACGTCAATTAGTGATCGCTTTATTTATGTTGTATACGCATCTTATTAAGCGCCCGATTAAAAGTGTAGCGTCTAAATATGCATGTTCTAACTCCAATGTGTTTAAATGCAAATGAAAAGTTTCTAAATTAAGTACATAACATAACAGTAAACAGAGGGAAAATGCATATCCAGCGTGCCATCTTTGAGAGGTGTGCCGTAGGTGCATTTCTTACTGTTGCTAAACAGGTTTTTTTTTTTTAAGCCCGAATAAAACATCTTTGACAGACTCGGTTTCTTCTGCCAATTTCTTGTGCCTGAACACTTACTGGTGGCCGCAATGCTATTTTTTTCTTAAAAATACTTCGTTTATCAAATGAAAAATAAAGAAAATAGACATATGCACATAAGTTTTTAATGTATTTCTATTATAAAGCCAAACTGTTTCTCATTTCAAAACATACAGAAGCCCCCTCTCAACTTCCCAAGCCTTTCTATAAAAACCCACTAAGTTTAGTTGCAGTTACACACCTGTAATTCTATCTACCTGTATTTACCTGTAATCTAGCTGACACTACAGTTACAGAGGGTCATAGAACACATTCCTCCAACTTTTCATGTATTATTTATGCATTTGTTAAAAAAAAAGGAGAATGCTGTTCTTACTGTCTTTGGGTCTGCATAGGTTCCAATTCCCTTAAGAGGCATCGTGTTCCCGTCATTCAAAGGAAAGGAATGTCTTTCTGCAGTCAGGCTCATGGTGTTCCGATAACAGCTTGCACACTCTCTATGGCAAACTTATGTGCAAGTGAGGAAAAGTACCCTTTAAACTAAAGAGGTTCCAAAAAGCAAATTATCCGACTAATGCTATCAAGTATTTTGTTTTGACCTTGGTTGTATACGATTATATTAAGTTACGGCAAATTGATTAACTTAAGTAAAAGAACATCCGATTTAAATGGTTAAAGTGTTGAAAGGTTGTTCCTGCTTTCCCAACTAATTAGACTGACAGGTTTTTCAACAGCATCAGGTCCTATTGGCTCTCAAAACAAGCCAATCCTTAACTAGCCAACGCTAAGCAGTTCTGTTAAAAATCTATAGTAACACAAAATTTCTTGATGTAACTATCACTGTCACTTTTATCTGCTGTATTATTGAATTGTATTTTGTCACACTTGTACTTGCTTGACTAGTCATTGTATTTATCTTGCTCTTATTGTATTATTACTTGTACTGTAACACTTGAAATGTATTTGCTTACGATTGATTGTAAGTCGCCCTGGATAAGGGCGTCTGCTAAGAAATAAATAATAATAATAATAATAAAATAATATAACACGTTACATAAGTTTTGTTTAAAGCCTTTTTTTCTACCAGTAGAGTAAATGTGCTAATTTTGGTGCTATTATAACAGTACAGGTTTATATATATTTTTTAACATGGCGAAAACCAGCGCAAACCAGCAAAATTTTTTACGCCTCCACTGACGCTCCATAGAAAGAATTCTGCCGAGCTCTCTATATATACCCCAATGCTTTGCGCGCAGTGAGACGGGACTAAAGGCGGAGACGAGTATCTTGTTAAATAGAATATCTTTGGTGGCTAGATGGTATCTTGACTTTATTAAAAGGCAACTTAAATATTGTGACAGAGGGTGTATCCCTGGCCAATTATGAAAATGTAATAGTGAATGGGATTTCTGTTTTAGATAAGAAGTGTAATAACTGTTTTATTAGAGACCTTTGTAACAGAAAGGCAATACCAGCAGGTATTGCCTTTGGTCTGTGGTCTTCTTGATATAATGTTAAATGTTATGAATAAGGTGTGGACTATCCCTTATAAATATGTATCAACAAACAAGTCTAAAGAAGTATCATACAAAATTGTTCATAAGTATTAGGCCTACCCCAGTAACAGTCTTTCAGCTAAATACATTCCAGATATAGAGGACAGTTGTGTTTTTTGTTTAACTGAAAAGGAATCTATTGAACATTTGTTTTTTAACTGCGCATATACTAGAGCAGCGGTGGATTACGGGTGGATCGCAAAGGATTTTCGGTGGACCTCGGGACAAATCAGAACATGCACTAGCATATAAGCATACAACAGTTTTTGTAACGGCTGATGGGGAGAGCGCTGTGTGTTACACAGATGAAAATATCCCAACAGTTTCTGTGTATTAAACCAACAAAAATGCTTGTGTCAACCTACATTTTAATTTAGGCGCACGTATGCGACTATAAATTCCTAAAGGTTGACTATAAACAATAAACAGGATTTATTTTTTCAGCTGAAAAGTATAAAACAAAAGAAGAAGAAAAAAAACTCTGATCTAAACTCATAGCTCAATCGTAATGTAATGTAATCTGGGAATGTAGTTTATTGGTGTCCATGCCCACTGTTTATCACACATTAAAAACTACAAATCCCATACTCCACCAATTTCACTGATTTATCAGTGCAGTGGCTACAGTTTGTCAAACCAAGAGGAAAATAACAAATTCATATATGTCGGCGTCTTTACAAGAAATGAGCAATGCAGGTATGTCAGAAGATGAAAGCGAACTTAACTTTGAGTTAGCAGCGTGTTCACAGTTGTAAAATACAAGTTCAACCAACCATTTCCCCTGGCTTAAGTTTGACAATGATAAAAAATAAAAAATAAAAAAGCCATGTTTTGCACGTTTTAACAGGATGCAGGGGAACTGATGGCAGGCAAGACTGCATTTTTAACAGGGAGCCAGAAGTTCAAACATGAAAATATTGTAGCGTTCCCCATTGACTGACCCCACAGAGGCACTCCAGACCACATTGTTCAGGTACAAAGAAATATTGATTGCCCTTTAAATGTTTACACTGTGCCAGCCCACTCTAACAGTGTACCGGAAAGTTAGAATTAGCTCAGCTCTGCCGGGGCTAACCCCGCGCACCCCTATATAATCATTCTCTTATCCCGCCCACGAGAGTCAATCTCCTATCATAATCCCATATTAAACCCACAGAAACACTCATGGGACACCCACTCGTCAATCAAGACCCCCCTAACGTGCTATAGCCAGGCGGGTCCCTAATCCTGTTTCCCCTTTTTCTACAATGGAGGTGATAGCACGTTACACTGCCCCCTTCTCAGACACATTTGTTCCCAAATATGCTAAAATTACATCCCTAGCCAGAGGGGCAGTCCCCAAAATAAACCACCCTGTGACTCCCGAACCCACCTGGTCTTAACACTCCCCCTAATCTAACTATTTACAATGACAACTTCCCCTAACTCCCCAGGTCCTCCACCGCTGAGGTTGTCAGCCTCGTCCTGGGTAACCATGGTGAGTGGGGAACCCAGCCGACAGCAGAATGGGCAGTCCGTTTGGGCCTTGTGGCCCTCCTCGGTCTGTGATGGGCAGCACGAACCCTCGGCGGTTGAGGCTCACCTACTGGAGAGTGGTGCCACTCTTCTGTTGTGGGCAGCAGGTCCCCTGGAGCAGCGTTCGGCGTACACTCCGGGAGGGGGTCACAGGGGTCTGAAACAGTAGCCCTGGGAGTAAGAGGAACAGTGACAGGCTCCTGGAAAAGGACAGGCAGGTCAAGAGGGGGATCTTCCCTCTCAGACAGGGGCACCTGTGTCTCATTCTCTTCAGGCTCTCCAGGACGATAGGGTGCCAGCCGGTCCTGATGAAGGATGACCTTTTGTCGTCTTCGTTTAAGCTGCACCCAGTAGACAAAGTCTGAGAGCCTTTCCAGCACGGTACAGGGGCCCTCCCAGGCGCTGGTGAGCTTTGAGCTCCTGCCCCTGATCCTGCGCGGTGAGTAGACCCACACCTTATCCCCAGGTTGAAAGTGGGTCTCTCGGGCACGGATGTCATACTGCCACTTCTGCCGGTTAGACTCCCCTCTTACATGGCGGCGGGCAAACCGGTGGATTTTATCCATGCGGTCCTGCAATTGGTGTAGGTATTCCGGACCAGGCCCATTGTCGTTTTCATTCCCAGGTGGTCGGCCATAAAGCAACTCTGTGGGTGTCCTGAGCTCTCTGCCGAACATAATGGCAACTGGGGTGCACCCTGTGGTATGGTGGACCGCTGTCCTATATACCATGAGTAGGAGAGGGAGGTGGGTGTCCCAGTCATGCTGGTGCTGCTCCACAAACAAAGACAGTTAAACTTCCAAGGTGCGGTTGTATCGCTCCACCATGCCATCACTCTGGGGGTGCAGTGCTGTGGTGTGCGTCTTCTGTATCCGCAGAAGCTTGCAGACCTCCTGGAAGATCTCAGATTCAAAATTTTGCCCCTGGTCACTATGGAACTCACTTGGGATGCCAAATCGGGAGAAGAACTGTCCCACGAGGACCTCAGCCACCACTACAGCCTCTTGGTTGGGTAGGGTGTAGGCTT
Source organism: Acipenser oxyrinchus oxyrinchus (assembly GCA_030684275.1). Classification (NCBI taxonomy): domain Eukaryota; kingdom Metazoa; phylum Chordata; class Actinopteri; order Acipenseriformes; family Acipenseridae; genus Acipenser; species Acipenser oxyrinchus. The sequence continues at coordinate 29,570,095 of CM060256.1, forward strand.
CAGGCCACTTAGAGAAATAGTCCATGGCGATCAATATAAATCGGTTGCTGCTCTCCGTTGTGGGCAGGGGGCCAAGAACATCGATGGCGACTCTCTCCATGGGCTCACCTACATTATACTGGTGAACTGGGGCTCGCGCTCTGTGTTGGGGCCCTTTTCGCGCTGTGCAGGCATCACAGCGACGGCACCAGCTCTCCACATCACTCCTGCAGCGGACCCAATAAAACCGTTGGCGCACCCGGAGCAGCGTCTTGGTAACGCCAAAGTGGCCAGCTGTGGGCAGGTCATGTGCAACTCTCAAGATGGAGGACTGGATGGCACTGAGTGCCACCAACTGCCACCAACTGCCACAACGTGCGGTCCCCTGCCAGCGTCTGCCACTTTCGGTAAAAAACACGCCTTCCTTCATCTCCAGGCGGTCCCATTGAGCACATAGAGCCTTCACCAACGCTCCGTGCGGGGCAACCTCTTCCCAAGTAGGCCGTTGGTCTGCTCGCTTCCACCTCAGCAGGGGTGCAATGTCCTCATCTTCATTCTGCAGTTTGGCCAGCTGCTCCCACGTCCACACTTCTGGTTCCCACACTGTTGTCTCCCTGATGGCATGGACCTGACAAGCCTCACTTTCTCTCTCCTCCCTTCGGTCACAGTATTTGCACTCTGCCTCTAGGCAGGGGTGCCGAGACAAGGCATCAGCATTGCTGTGGTGACGGCCTGGGCGACACTTGGAAGTCGTATTTTTGCAGCTTCTCCAGCCATCGAGCCATCTGGCCCTCCAGGTTACGAAAGCTCATTAGCCACTGGAGTGAGGCATGGTCTGTCCTTGCCACGAAGGGTTGCCCGTACAAATAGGGGTGGAAATGCTCTACCGCCTTTACCAGAGCCAGAAGCTCCTGCCTTGTCACGCAGTAATTTCGTTCTGTTTTGTTAAGTGTTTGACTGTAGAAAGCCACCACTTTCTCCCCATTCTCGGTCTCCTGGGAGAGCACTGCCCCCACTCCTTGGTCGCTGGCATCGCTGTCCAAGATAAAGGTGCAGCCTGGGATGGGGTAGGCTAAGACTGGGGTCATGCAGAGGGCTTGCTTTAAAGACTCGAAGGCCTTCTCGCACTCCACCGTCCAAACAAAACTCTGCTTGGCCTCTGTAAGCCTATGCAATGGCCGCGCCACTGTGGCAAACCCCCGGACGAACCGTCGGTAATAGGACGTCAATCCCAGGAAGCTGCGCAACTGATGGACATTCTTGGGCCGTGGCCACTTCCGGACAGCGTCCACTTTCCCACGGTCAGTAGAGATCCCTTCTCCGCTCACAACATGGCCTAGAAACGGGGTCTTCCTTTGGAAGAGATTGCACTTGGCTGGGTGAAGTTTCAGGCCAGCGCACCATAGGCGTTCCAATACCTTTCGCAGGTTCTTCCTTTCCTCTTCCACCGTCCTTGCGTGGACCAGGATATCGTCTAGATAGATGAGGCACACCGTCTTGGGAAGGCCATCAAGGACTCACTCCATCAATCGCTCGAAGGTTGCCGGGGCATTGCAGAGCCCAAACGGCATGACAGTAAACTGCCACAGCCCTTGGCCCGTACTGAATGCTGTCTTTGGCCGTGATGCTGGCTCCACCTCCACCTGCCAGTACCTGCTCTTCAAGTCTGGAGTGGAGAACCATTGGGACCAAGACAAGTTTGAAGGCATCAGCCAAATACAGAAACCAGGCCATTGAACTACTAGGTGAACGCATCTTCATTGACATTACAGGTTACTGACAGTTAGGTAGGCTGCTAGCAAAATGTAGCAACCATAAAAAAAACCCCAAAAAAACATGAGACTTTCTTCTGGGGAAATTTGCAAAAAATACTTTTAAATTATTCTGGGGAAAAGTTATATTTTAGTCTCATTGGAACAGAAAATTCCTGTTTGATTCCTGTTTGTTTTATTTAAAAGTGGTTTGTCAACGTGCTGTGATGGAGTATACTTGCATTCTCAAAACTATAGGGCAGTCGGAAAGTGGTTGATGACCTTTCTAAATCTTTCTTTAAATCCTTGGCTGTTAATCTTGTTTTTTTTTTTCTCCTACCTACTGTACCTGTAATTTTCTTTGGACATCCACCGCTTTCAAGTGATTCAGTTGGGTTTGTTCTGTGGTACTACTTGATTGTTGCTCTGATTGTGGATTTTGGGATTGCATAGTTCTTTGACACTAATCCTAGCCATTTCCTTTGTTGTAGTTTGCCACAAGTGCTTTTCTCAAATGTGAATCCAACTCCTTTGTCTTGAACATCATCTGCTATGTTGCCAAAACGTTCATCTTCAACAGTTTAAAATAATTACCTCTTTCAGGCTATAGACTTTTATAATGCAGCTCAGTTACTGTGTAATAATTTTCAATCAATAATATATTTTTAAATCAGTTCTATTACATTTTTACACACTTTCAATGTAAAGGGGCTATTACTTTTGTCATGAATAAATATTTTAAATTGCTTAAGTGCTTTTAAATTGTTTATTAAACTACCAGAAATCGTGTATTTTGGTCTTTGTCATATTAATTGTTAGCTAATGTTCATTAAATGCTTGTATTTAATAACAGTTGTGATTTTATGGTTTTAATCAGTATACAGTAGTATACACTATAAAATGTATGTGTGTTTATATGTATGCAATAAGGCCCGACAGGCCATCCATATATGTTGAATATACAGACGCCTCGGGGCGTTGTGAGGCACGAGATGAAGTCGTGTGCCTCCAACCCTCGAGAAGTCAGTATATTCGATGTATACAAACACCCTTAAGGGCCTTATTGCATTTATAATCCAGGTCAAACTGGATTTGAAAAAAAGTATAAAGGCAAAACATTATTAGTTTTTTTTTTATTAAATAGCCTTATGCCAATAAAGTAGTCCCATTTATAACTTTGAACTACAGACTAAGTTAAGCTGAGTAAATAAATTTTATTGAAACATGCGAAAGAAAGTACATGTATTTTTGATATTGTGGACATTGCCATTGAAAAAATACACCAGGGGGCGTAGTTGAGACAGCACTGAGTTATTTTTTTCCTGTTACTGACAGTGCAGACACACTGTTTAAGCAGAATAGATGAGAGGAATAAAAATAAATACAACGACGTCTCGGATTTCAGTAATTTTCCAAGATATGTGTCTGAGAAGGGTGGCTAATGTGCAGAAGTGTCTTTTTGTGTTTTTCAATAATGTTTACAAACCGCTAAAAATACATTATTTTAAGTGACAAAGTTGGGGTGACAGTGATTTTTTTTGTTGCTATCTTCCAGTTCATTTAATTGTTCTTAATCCAAATCAGCATGTCTACTAAGTACTTTGGGATTTTCTGCAGGTAATTGGTCACTCAGTTCCATAGTTACAGCTGTACATCTGTAACTGTAAAAGCAAGTTGGCTACCATCCGATACTTTAAATTCTGTGAGGCAGACTTAACACCAAGTGTGTTGAGTCTGTCTTGGATCATTGTAGTTTCATTTTTAAATTGTAAGACACCAGTTCTTACTCCAGAAGAGTTGATAATCCTTCAGCCGTTCGGTCCCCAACTTCAAAAAAACCATGAAACCTCTCAACTATAGAGCCCTCAGTGATATACCTCAGCACAATCATTAGTTGAGTTGTACATGACACATCTGTCATTTCGTTGGCTTGTATGGACATGAAGCTTGCATTTGAAAGTTCAGTTTGAATTTTCTTCTTGTACACTTCCAGCATACAATCTAGAAGTTCCTTCTATATGGTCCTCGATGCATTTTTAGACACAGTTGCAGCTACCAAATCCAGAAACACTCCCTGATTTAAAGAAGACTCTCTCATCATGACCTCTCAGCGGCAACTCATCTTTCACAGAACCTGATGCAGTCAATTATCCAGGAAAGAATACACCTTTTCTTCTGTACAAGATTATTATGCCTTTGCACGGAAGTACAGTAACCTTCATCAATCTGAGTAGCAATATTAACATTTCCAGTCATTTTCAGTTTAACACAGTTCCCGATATGAGAAGCACTGCACTCGTGTTTTTTTAACTTTCTCTGACAGGTGTTTTAAATCATTGATTCCGGTTTTGGTCCAATCTGTATCCCCTCCAAAAAAGATGCATGGCAAACAAAACAACGTTTTTTTGATTTTTTTTCTACACCCACCATCAGCCAATCCTTCCTGTCAAACCACGACACACAAAAGCTTTGGTTTTATTTTTTGTAATTTAATGTCACCCAGCTGTTGTACACCCAGCCTTTTAACCTCCAACTTTTCTTCTACTGACATAGAAAAAAAGTCTTCTGAAGCAAATTGTCAACATGATCCATTGTACTAGCTGTTTACCCTTGTCACTCACTGAATAACTGAGAAACTGGCGGTCTGAAGGGTTACATCGGTATTTTCTATAAATACTCGGATAAATCTTGGGCTCTCGGCGATTAGCCCCATTTTATTCCCGGCATGCTTCATGTCAACTGTAGGGAGTCCCTGCGAGCCTCGACTGATGAAGTGATGAACACATGGCAGGGTGCGAAATAAAAGACGTCACCGGCGGCAATTGCTCCAGTGCCCAAACTTGCCACAATGCCTCTCAAATTTAAAAAAAACTTTACGGCAAAGTTTCCTATATGCCAGCCCGTCATTGCCACCGGTGTCCGTCAACACCAGCCACCTGGGCTGCGTTCAATAGGCAGAGCACTTTTTTGTGGTGCTACAAAGCGGAAGTTAGATCTTCTTGAACGGTATGTTAGCGAACGTTTTCAAAAATGGCGGACGTAGTAACGTAATACAAATACTACAGTATGTGACCATATATTTATTTACAATAACATTTATAAATTCTGCCTAATCTCGTCCTTCGAGAGAATGACTCATCATAATGTATTATTGTTGCCACAAGAAAGACGTACTGTATCATTGGTTAATGACAGGCAAACAGAGGGAGAAATGCTGTTAGACTGAGTTCAATATGAACGTGCTTCCAGAAATTTTCAATCACACATGTTCATTGGCAGTGTCACTGTGTGATTTTTCTGTCTGTGAGCTCCATGCTAAATTAAAAACATTTAAAAAGAAGGAAGAAGAGCTGTCTAAAGCGGCAGCAAAGTGCAACAACAATTTGTCCCCTACAATAATAATAATATTAATGTGAACTTACATCAGAAGGAATTGCAGAAATTGATTGTGCTTTCATATGTTAAGAGCTATTTGAATCATTTAGGTATTTCACAAAAAAAAATATCAAAACAGCAGAGGGTTTTCAGGCTATTTCTTTAGCAGCTGCAAATTAATTTCTTTACGATGCTTCGCTGTCCGCTTTTTTATGGAGGATAATTTGTGCCAAACTTAAAAATAAATAATAAATTATATAAATAAATAAACAACAAAATAAATAAATACAAATATAAATAAATAAATAAACATCAAAATACATTTTATTTATTTATTTCATTTTTTTTTCATTTTGGCACAATCTTTTCACTCTAGTATTTCTCATTGAGCGTCAATCATACTGGAAGGGCGGGACATGCCGCTGGTGAGTTTGATTATCTACTAACTTGTCTGCTGGTTAGTCAGCGTAGAATCGAGAACTGACGGCTGAAGAAACCATTCAAATTAACATCTTCAAAAAGAGGTTGCTAAATAGGTGAACATTTAACTAATTTTAAGTAAAATAAATACATTTAAAAAAAACAAAAGTTAATAGGACTGTAAATTCCACACCTGCATAGCGAAGTGTGGCAAAGTGCCCGCCCCTGTGTGTATTTTGTGTTATGTGTTGTGTTTTAATGTTGGTGTATAGTCATTGGTACACGGGATATAAACGGGTCTGTGTAACATGAGTGTTTAAAATGTATATTTGTATTTAGGCACGAGGATTGCACCGCACTTCACGTGCAAGTAAAAAGTAATAATATGTGAGCACGGGGAATTGCACTTTAATTAATTCACGTGCAGTTGTACCGAGATTCCAATTGAATGATTGACTAGCAATCGAGTCTCAGTAAAACTGCATAAAAGCAGCATGTTTTCACTCACTCAGGGTTGGGTGTTCGAGAGTGGAGAACGGGTGAGAGAGAAGGAGAACGAATAGTAGAAAGAATAATAATAATAATAATAATAATAACCATTTATTTTACTCACCGTGTTTGTTTGTCTCTGGGCACCGTTTGTTAAGTGTTAGTTCGTTTTGTTTGTCTATTTATTTTGGCGCAAGTGCCATGTCCTGTGTTTTTTGTGTTCTGTTTAAACCTTTTACTTTGTTAATAAACGCTGAGTGCTACCATTTGCACTCAGCTTCTCATCACCACCGTCTGTCTGTGTGTTTCTCTCTCTCTGGTCTGAGTTCCTCCCTGCAGCCAGCCTGTCACACGTGGTGTCAGAACCGGGATCTACAGCGCCTCCAGGACTCAGGCCAGAGCGGGAACCGCAGTTTTTTTTTTTTTTTTTGAAAAACAAAAGGAGAAGAAATGGGGAAAAGAGGCTGGAGAGGAGCACAGGAGGGCAAAGGGAGAAAGGCGGAAGCAGGGCTATGGTGTTTCGACTGTGGCCAAACTAGCCACACCACCATACCCTGCTCCGTCCACAGGAACCTTCAGGCAATGGCCCAAAGATTGGGATGGGGGGAGTGGTGCCCTGGCTGTGGGGCATATGGGCACACGTTGGCCCTATGCCCCATGCAGGATGAAGAAGAGGAGCCCTTGCTGCCACGTCCTATGCCTGAATGGGAGGAGCCTGAGCGTCCACAGCCCAAGCGGGAGGAGCCCGAACGTCCTACGCCTGAGTGGGAGGAGCCCGAACGTCCTACGCCTGAGTGGGAGGAGCCCGAACGTCCTACGCCTGAGTGGGAGGAGCCCGAACGTCCTACGCCTGACTGGGAGGAGCCCAAACGTCCTACGCCTGAATGGGAGGAGTCGGTGCGTCCACAGCCCAAAAGGGAGGAGTTGGTGTGTCCACAGCCCAAAAGGGAGGAGTCGGTGTGTCCACAGCCCAAGAGGGAGGAGTCGGTGCGTCCACGGCCCAAGAAGGGGAAGGTAGAGCGTCCACAGCCCCAGTCTCCCCCAGCAGAGGGTGAATTCCTGCTGGTTCCACCTCCATTGCCATGGGAGGACTGCTTGCAGCTCCCACCTCCACCAGCAGAGAGTGAATTCCTGCTGGTCCCGCCTCCGCCACCTCCATCGGCAGGAGCAGAGCAGCAGGAGCTGCCTCTGCCTCCTCCACCAGCAGAGAGTGAATGCCTGCTGGGTCCCTGTCCACCAGCAGAGGGTGAATGCCTGCTGGGTCCCTGTCCACCAGCTTCACTGGCAGGAGCAGAGCAGCAGGAGCTGCCTCTGCCTCCGCCAACCCCACCAGCAGAGGAGGAATGCCTGCTGGTATCACTTCCCCCACCAGCAGAGGATGAATGCCTGCTGGTAACACTTCCCCAACCAGCAGAGGATGAATGCCTGCTGGTATCACTTCCCCCACCGTCACGAGGAGAGGAGCAGGAGCTGCCTCTCCCTTCACCAGAAAAAACAGGACTAGATGCTGGCAGTCCTCAGCAGCCCTTGCATAGGCTGCTGAGGAAAGCATGGGGAAGAACCGCCCGGCCGCAGTGGCCGAGAAGAGGGCCAAAACCCGCACCCCAGCTTGTCCTGACTCCCTGCCTCGCTTCGCCTGAGGATGCCTGCCTCGCTTCGCCCGAGGATGCCTGCCTCGCTTCGCCCGAGGATGCCTGCCTCGCTTCGCCGAGGATGCCTGCCTCGCTTCGCCCAAGGATGCCTGCCGGGGTTGCCAGCCGCTCCGCATCGCCCGGGGTTGCCAGCCGCTCCGCTCCACTTCACGTGCGAGTAAAAAGTAATAATATGTGAGCACGGGGAATTGCACTTTAATTAATTCACGTGCAGTTGTACCGAGATTCCAATTGAATGATTGACTAGCAATCGAGTCTCGGTACAACTGCATAAAAGCAGCATGTTTTCACTCACTCGGGGTTGGGTGTTCGAGAGTGGAGAACGGGTGAGAGAGAAGGAGAACGAATAGTAGAAAGAATAATAATAATAACCATTTATTTTACTCACCGTGTTTGTTTGTCTCTGGGCACCGTTTGTTAAGTGTTAGTTCGTTTTGTTTGTCTATTTATTTTGGCGCAAGTGCCATGTCCTGTGTTTTTTGTGTTCTGTTTAAACCTTTTACTTTGTTAATAAATGCTGAGTGCTACCATTTGCACTCAGCTTCTCATCACCACCGTCTGTCTGTGTGTTTCTCTCTCTGGTCTGAGTTCCTCCCTGCAGCCAGCCTGTCACACGAAGCAACAGACTTCCTGGAACAGGAACAAAGTTTGTATACCGCTAGCCCCGCCCCTGTTTGTTACTGATCAAATATATTTTATTTTGGACTGTCTAGGAATATAAACTCTATGGGAAAGTAGAGTGGTCTAAAAGGGAATTTTGACAACAAGTGAAATAAAAAAAAAATGATTATGGTTGTTTCACCTATAATGGGAAAACCACATGGTTAGATATTTGCAGAAAATAACTTCTATAACGTCTATTGCCTCATTCTTATTTTCTCCACGTGTATCGAATCCCATGTAGGCCCACTTGCACAATCTGGCTCCTTCACCTGCTGACATTCATTGCTCTGTGATGAATGCTTTTTAATCACCCTGTTCACAAGAAGGGAACAGTTTATCTGGACAATGATAAAGGGAATGATGAAAGCTAATGAGAGGAAGGAACATGGATTTTAAAAGGGGGTGGAAGTATGGCTTTAATTTACCAAATGTTGGGACTGATACAAATCACGGTCCTCATTTCCAAAATACATCTGGTAGTGTGTACGGATTCCAGGAATTCAACACCAGCTCCTCCAATTATATTTAAGTGGCAGTGGCTGGAATTGAACCAGATGTGGGTCTGACAAAATGTAACTGAAATTAATCAACCAGCAGCTTACGTGTGTCAGCCACCTGATGAACTGTAGAAAACTGGCCTCTTTACAACAGCATACATGATACTCTGAGGTTCTGTTATTCCTCTTTTCAGTGGCGGAGATAAGCAACTATCCAATTACAAGCCTTTGTTTTCCTTTTAGCGCTGTGAAAGATGTTAGAAGAATTATTAACTGAAATCCCAAGATGGAGTCAGGAGTTCCTGGAAAAGTGGAGTTTCAGGGTTTCTTGAGACAAACTAGTGGGTTTTGGATTTTGGCTGGCAATATTTGAGTAATTGCAGCTAACAAAGTAGTTCCATATATTTTCTCCACCATGCACATACATTCATTATATTGGTCTCAGATATGCAGTTTTGAAACAAACACATGTTTTAGCAAACATGTTTTCATTTTAAAACATATTACTGTATCTGGTACTACTCTTTGTTGTCCCCACCTCTTTACTGGTTTCTTTCCTGCTTCCCCTATTGATGGACATCCTTTCAGCCAGTAACATGCTAACACACATCTGGGGTGAAATTGCCAATGAAGTAAAGCGTAAGCTGAGCAGACTTCCTGGAAGGCATGGCTTGTAAACAGAGATTTCTTTAACCTAGAGTAGTATCATGTTTGAAATCATGTGTGCTATAACATGTATTTATTTCAAAACTGCACATTTGAGACCTATGCAGCTAATGGTGCAAAATAGGTAGGATTTATGGAATTGTTTTGTTAGAATTCTTATAATTGCACTATTCCACTGCTGTGCACTCCAGGGGGCGGTGCACAATTGGTCAAGCGCCACCCGGGGGGGGGGGCTTAGGTCGGCCAGGGTGTCCTCGGCTCACCGTGCAGCAGCGACCCCTGTAGACTGGCCGGACGCCTGCAGGCTTGCCTGTAAGCTGCCAAGAACTGCGTTGTCCTCCGACGCTGTAGCTCTGGGTTGGCTGCATTGCGGGCCTGCAGAGTGAAAAGAAGCGGTCGGCTGACGGCACACATTTCGGAGGACAGCGGGTGTTCATCTTCGCCACTCTCGAGTCAGTGCCGGGGTGGTAGCGGTGAGCTGAGCCTAAATACAATTGGATATTTTAATATATTTCAATAATTGCTTTAATATGCATTCGTTTTTCAAACTATTACTCAGATTTATTCATTTTATTTTCAACAATGAAAGTTTGGTATAAACATGGCATTATAGTGAACACTATTAAAAGCATTATTCACATCTCTGGCTTGACGGTAAAGGGAAGTGGTACATAAGCAGTGATTGGTATAGAATAGGGGTTCAATTTAGACAGTCATTTCCTATGCTTAAAAATGAGAGGCATTTCTAATTCATTTAAAGCATTAACCCAAATGTTCGTGTACTTACTTAATAAGAGCAACGTCTACACCGCGGAGATGAGCCACTAAAAAAAAAAAAATATTTCTTGCTTTAGAGAGTTTTACATCACTGGGGAATCACCCTGGATTGCAACACATTTCCGTGGTTATCTGGGATTACCCCTAAATATAGAGTTATTTCCAACCAGAGGGATTCTGTAAAGTGCTCTAAAACATCCAGTAGTGGTTTATTGCAATGGGTTATAGGGTGATAAAATTAACAAACCTTCGTTTCGTCCTATAGTTTTACGTCAGAATGCAGGATTAAGTGGTTGAGGTTATACATCAATCAATCAATCAATTTTTATTTTATATAGCGCCTTTCATAGTAGACCACCATCACAAAGAGCTTTACAAGATGCAGTAACAACAAGAAAATCCATAATACTTTAAATACAGAGAAATGCATAATACATGATACAGTAAAAAAAAAACAACACAACAACAACAATGCATAATACATTAAATACAGTGGAAAGTGCATAATACATGATAGTAGCGTAATACATGAAATAGTAGCAGCAACACAGCAGCTAATAGCAGATATCAGGCTTAAAGAGCATGGAAAGCAAGAAAGAACAGGTGGGTCTTGAGAGTTGATTTAAAGCGAGCAACAGTGGGAGCATCACACACCAAAGCTGGGAGAGAGTTCCAAAGAGTCGGAGCCATGAAGCTAAATGAACGTTCTCCAAGTGTGGTGCACTTTTGCTTGGGGATAACAAGCAGGCCAGAGTCAGAGGACCTCAGCTTGCGGGCAGGGACATAGCGGGTCAACAGGTTGAGGAGGACCTGTGTGATGAAGGGCATTGTAGGTGAGCAGGAGAGTTTTGAAAATAATCCTGAACTTTACAGGTAGCCAGCGCAGCTGGGCAAGACGGGGGGTGATGTGATCATGTTTTTTACATCTGGTATGGATCCTGGCAGCGGCATTCTGAACTAGCTGCAGTCGGTTTATGGTACGTGGTGGGAGATCACCATATAGAGAGTTGCAGTGGTCGAGTCAAGAGGACACAAATGCATGACAAAGTATATCTGCATCTGGGAGGGAAAGGTACAAATTTATGTCCCAAACAACTGAAAAGTAGGGTGCACACAGACATAAAAAACCATAGTAAACAAACAGACTGTTTATCATTGATCTTGATTTTGAGAACAAGGGTGCATTGTTTTCGACTATTGTTTTATTGTAAAATGTTCATTTATGTATATTTTCACTATGTATGGAAAGTGGCTAATGAATCTCCCCTATAATACTAACATCAGCATAACACCCGTACTTGCCTCTCGACTGCAGGAAGATTTAAAGTACTATAAAGGAGCAGCTTTAATCATTAAAGGTATGCTGCTGTGTGATTTAGAGATGGAACGATTGATTACATTACTCTTCCAAGAGGATAATTGCCCCTTTTAAGAGCATATCCTTTTAAAATGACCTTGGTTGCTTTAATTTCCTTTAGTGAGGAGCTCTTTAATCAAGTTTGCTGTTTCTTGTTAAATCTTAATGGAGGTAAACGCAATGAAAGGATTTTGTGAGGAGGGATATTGTGGAGCCCACAGAGATTAATTTCACTTCAGATCTTTCCTGTGTTGACATTTACTCTGCACTGTAGTCTGTTTCCAATTAGGTGACATCTGGTAGAAGTACCTACGTAGTCTAACCTTTTCACTACTCCATCATCTAATTACAAAGGATAACATTTATTGGAGAAGCATGCAATATAAAGCTTTCACTTTATTGCCCAGTATTATGCATCCTATACAAGGTGTTAACATGTGATAAGATGGTCTTAACACTGTACAAATGGAAGCAGCTGGCTCTAATGAAGATGCATATAGTGAAAAACAAAGGTTGTAACAAAATTACTAGGAAATGCTGCTATAACAGTGGCTCTATGGTAGGAATATGAAATATTCCAGCTGATTTTTAGAGGTCCACAATGCAGGTTTGTCAGGTTTTGCTCAAAAGTATGTTGGGTGGGGTGGGGTGGGGTGGGGCGAAGGGAAAGTAGAACTGCCGAGTGAGGTGAACATTTGTTTTTTAAAAAGCTTTGGTAACCCTCATTTTTACTGTTCAATCTATTTCAAGTTACTGTTTTTGTAATAGTAAACCCACAAAATTGGGCAGGTGTTTTAGCATAAAATATTTACTAACCTGAGCATTTATTAAGTACAAACACAAGTAGCACCAAATGGCAGAACCAGTTCCAGTGGCATATCTGCACAATGCTGTACAGTACCTATAATTCCAACATGCAGCTTATTAAAGGGAAGTGCTAAACAAACACAAACAATAACATGTACAAACTGTTATAATATGGCTTATTTATTGCTAGATATATTGACATATGTATGTTAACAGATAAAATATTCCTTGCTTGGCTTTGGTTTAAATGTAGTGTTGGATGCTAGAGAATGTTTTTCACGTTTTGTCATCAAACATTGCTGAGCTCTGTTATCACAGTGAGACCAGCTGCTATGAGACATTCGCAAGGCAATGCTTGGTGCTGATAGGTTGAAACAATAAGCATCCGTCCTCACACAGCAGTGCTAATTGGTTGAAACAGCTGGTTCATGACAAAACTACAAGCCGTGCAGGTCAGCCATGCTCACTGCTCATTCGTTAACAAGAGAACAGTTGCAAGTTCGGCCGCATCCATATGGAGTGAAATAACTATAGCTTTTTACAAAAAACATGTCATCCTGCTCAATGCACCAATTCAAATGCAATATTCATGATAGTGGTGTTTGTTTACTGGCATTATTTAACTTATTTGTTTTCCTTTGCAACACATAGTTGAGTAAAACGTGCACAGAAGCAATTGAAAACAATGCATATAAAAATAAACTATTAATATATACATAAACTATTAATACATACGGTGGAACTGTCCACCTGAGAATGTGCACAGTGCAACTGAAATACAGATCTCCTTATTTACTAGACTGCAAGCAGCGACCTGCACATGCATTTAAATACTTATCGATCGCTGTGGCTGCCTGAGCTTAACATACATACATGCATACACAGATACATACATACAAGCATGAAATAACTGTCAAAAATTAGTTGTACTCGTATTTTTTAGTTGTAGTTGTATTTGAGTTGTACTCGTACATTTGGATACAATTTTTTTTTACAAACTTACACATTTATTTTACGAATGCTTTTTACAGGTACAAATATTTTTTACGAGTCTACAAATGTATTTTACAGGTACAATTATTTTTTACGCACACAAGTATTTTTGACAGTTGTTTCACTCCATACACTGACAGCACTCACTTCCCGCACCCTGAAGCTAAGGGAACACAAAGCCACTTTGTGGCTTGGAGCTTGGTTTCAGGTGACTACAGCCCCTTTCACACTGACACTTCTACCCAGGTCACAATCCCGCGTAGTGTGAAACCATGTACCTGGGTCGTACCTGGGTTAACACGGGTCCCAGTGACCCACCTCAGGATGTGGTTTGAAACACTTTGACCCGGGATGAGCAAGATAAAATGCATGACGGCCGATGAAATAACAAACAGCCACGCCTGCGTGAAGGTTTCACTTCTGCAAGGAACATTTTTGTTTATTCTATTTAGCCATATTTTTGTTGTTTGAGACACACCATGAGCGATTCACAACAGACGCAGACGATACCTGTTTCCCTACCGGCCAACTGCAACCTCACAACTGGAAGTGAAGACAAGTTACGCAGGAGATTTGCATTTGGAATGAGGAAGTGGGTTCTAATGCATCAACAATGATCTTTGGTCCATTGACTTGTGCAATAACAACAGCATTGCACTTCTATAGCGCCTTTCAAGACCAGGTCCTCCCAAAATGCTGAACACATTTTAGCAGAGCAAAATAAAATGTAAAGTATTAGTTTAGAATTATTAAGAAAGATTTTAGTGGTTAGTCGTCCATTTAAAATTGATTCACAACCTTAAGGCAATGTACCAAGAAACACCTTTTCAAAAGAGATATGTTTTTAAACAATATTTAAAAAGAGGGACAGACTATGCTTGTCTGATCAAAGGCGGTAAGGAATTCCAATGGCTAGGGGCAAGGTAAGAAAATATTCTTTCACCACGGAACCTGGGAAGTTGCAACAAACTGGCATCCTGTGAGTGTAGTGTATGGCCAGGGATGTATAGAGATGCAGTAATTGTGTGAGATATAATGGAGAAAGACCATGTAACACCTTGTAGGTCAAGAGCAGGGTCTTTAAATCATACCACAAGGCAGTGGAAGAAGGTCAAAAGTGATGTGATCGCATTTCCTACACTTAGTTAACACTATTGCAGCAGCGTTTTAAAGTTGACTATAAAGCTTGCACCCTATCCAAATAAAAAAAAAAATCCAATAATTTATTGCAGCCCTGTAAATATTTGGACTTAAGAGTTCAAATACAGACTTCGGTAAAATAAAATAAATATTGACGCCATGGTTACAGCCAGCATGCTTGTACACTGAGAAGGTCTCCAACTAGAGATAACCACAATAAACATTCCACAGCCCTGGGGCACAGCTGACGACAATCAGAAAGATCTACCAGACAGCTCTGTGAAATCCTCTTAACCCGGTTACCTGTATGAACAGATTTCAAGGCAAAAGCCTTTCAGGCTTGCAAGCTTTCAGTCTTTTTTTCCAGTCAGTTTTCAGAAACTATGGGCAATTTAATCACAATCTTGGAGATAAAAACTATAAACAACTACAGTAAGTAGACAAGTGTAGACAATGTCTTCTTGAATCTAGGAATTTAAAAGCTGACTTAAGGATAGCAGCTGCATATTCAAATTATTATTATTTTTATCATTTGAGAAAATGTGAAAACCAAGTGCTGTTTAGCATTTACTAAAAACTACCAAATGTCCAACCATCACCATATAGCGTATGGAAGGGCAAAAGCCCTGCTTGTGTAAATAGTGTGTGTGAATGTAAGGTTGGCAGGGATGGGGTTAATTCTGTCCCTGCCAACAATCACAGGTGTGGTCATTCCACAGAATGAACCGCAGGCTTTTGTCCTGCCACACAGCTCAAGAGCTATCTGTTGTACATCCCTGATGGAAACATCCAAGACTGTGTTTGTGACATTTGAGAGTTCTTGAGATCACTGCTTCCTATTTGTAATCTTCCATTTGCTTTTTTTAAAGCCCCTTAGTTATTGCCATCAACCTCCCACTTCTTGGAAAACTGACACTATGGGGACTTTTTCAAAAGACACTAAAAGGCTTTTCTTATTAAGAGTAAGCTCTTTCTGGCTATGGTTTTAAACTGAGCTGCCAGCTATGCTGACTTCAGCAGGACATGCGGGTTTAGCGAATTGTACTGCTGGATCAAGAGCTGGCTATACTTGTTCAACTATTGCTGCAAATCCTTTACTATTGAAAACTGACTCTCAATTAATTGTTCTGTGGTATCTTGTTCAATGTTACACATAATTCCCATGTCTAGTTAATCTTACATTTACGCGATTATCAGAAAGGAGACCCTACTGATAGCCAGTTTGTTTACATTCCCTAAAAGCAGTAAGGACACAATCTTGCTCCTACCTTGACACTGGCTTGCCACTTATCAATCTTAAGCCAAAAAATCATTATATTTGCTAATTTCTGCTAATACTTAGAGTGACATAGGAACAAGCAGGTTACAGTGACTTAGAAAGCTTTCTTCTGTTAAAATTACCATTTGTGGAATAGAAACATTGAAGGGACAAGAGGATAAGCTATTTCACAAAAGGGTTGTACCGATATACATTTTAGTAGTTTAAAATCTGCTTTTATTATCTATTGATTGTATTTTGTGTGCATACTGACTGTCTGCAGGTTTTAGTATCTCAGGAGCCACTGTGGATCCGACAATCAAGTCAGCATTATTGGATAAACTATAGAAAAGCTGGAGGCAAAATGATGAACTACCTGGATCATATTTATCATTATCAGAAGCAACCAACCATTGGTGTAAATACATGCTACTGTCTCTCATTGAGATTTAATAATAAGTAGCAAAGGTTTAAAGTGTCTGCATTTATTTATACTTCAGCGGATCAAAGATGTACAATGACTTGCATGGAAGTAAAGCTGATTTCCAACAATCTTTATTGAAAACCAGGGAGCCAAGTGAACATTTAGGCCCAGAGCTAAGCTTAAGAGGCATGCTTTAACAGCCATTACCAGACCTAAGAACAGCACTCTATACATACTGGAGC
Source organism: Acipenser oxyrinchus oxyrinchus (assembly GCA_030684275.1). Lineage (NCBI taxonomy): Eukaryota > Metazoa > Chordata > Actinopteri > Acipenseriformes > Acipenseridae > Acipenser > Acipenser oxyrinchus. Next base: position 29,586,585 of record CM060256.1, read on the forward strand.
AGTGCCAGACCCTTAGTGCACCATCAGTGTTGCAAACAGGGACCCCTTGCAAGCAGGTAAAGAGTCCTCTTTCAGCCCCAGAAATCATTACCCTGAATTATTACCACTTCTACATTTGGATATCTCCATAGATCATACAGAGTAACACAAGGATGGGGCTACAACTGCAATACTCTTTTAAATGTTACTGGAATTGTCACATGGATGCTTGTGCTTACAAAAGTTATAATGCTGCTTTACATTGCTTTGAATATATAACGAATATTATAGCTAACCTAAAACTAAACAAACTCACACTTTCAAACTCTGTGGCGCTAGAAAATACTTGCTATGCCCCACAAAACTTTCCACATATATATATATATATATATATATATATATATATATATATATATATATATATATATATATATACTATACTTACGAAACTTTCCATATATATATATATATATATGTGAAGTTTCGTGGGGCATAGCAAGTATTTTCTAGCAAGTATTACCCTTGCAATAGTATGCTATTTAAATCATACAGTGATATGCAGATACTGTCGCAGATACAGTATTCAATACTGTATCAATACGACAACAGTCTTTTTTGTAAGGGACAGGACGGTTCCATGACGTCAATTTAGCACTTACAAGAAATGTATGGTTCTCTGACAGTTAAAACAAATACTACGCTTGTCTCTGGCAAGCAGTCCCCCGCCCCCTCGTCCCCTCGCCCCCCTCGCCCCCCTCGCCCCGGGTGTCTTAACCAAAAGTCAGGATAATTAGAATCAACTTGCGAGAGAATCTGCAGCGAGAACATTCTCGTGCAATTCTTCTTAAGGGCGTGCTTTGGAAAACGCTTCTGCCCAGACAACCCGCACTTTATACAACAAAAGGCATTTACCCTTTAAAAGACACCGATAACATACCAAGAAACATCATCTTCTGTCTGGACAAGCTACTTTTGCGTTGTTTTCCATGGGACCCTCCAACTTGTTATCATTTGCTTTCTGTGGCATTCTCATTTTTCAAGGTAAGAGTGACACTATCAAATGCGTAGAAGTATTACAATGTATAGACCGGCGACTATTTATCTCTTAAAAGTAGAGTTCGTTGCTAGCTTTCATGTTTTTTTTTTTCACTCTCTTAATACCGGGTTACAAAGTTGGAAAGCTGTGGGAAGATGTTTTTTTCTTTTATTGATAAAATATCGATTAAAGACCGCTTTGCTTTAATTAGGGTTTAAGCATCAATATGTCGTGTCTATTTCTTATCCCTCTATGATTTTATCATAGTGAGGCTGTGCCTGAATACGCGTCAGCGAGTATTGCATAATGTTTTTCTTATAAGAAAACGGTTACTTTTCTCTCTTTTTTTAATGTTAGCTTTTTTTTTTTTTACTCTGCGAATTTTGGTACGTTGTTGATCATTAACCAATGCTTCGTTTGTTCTACACGTTAACGCTGCGTACTATTGTGGGTCATGCAAAATGCGTTTTATAATGGCTATGGGTCGTTTTAATCAAAACATAATATGTAACTACCTCCACAGCTATGGACAAAAGTTTTGCACCCCCAACAGAAATAACCAATTTTGTTTCATAAAGTCGAATGAGACCTGCTGAACATACTGTATGTAATTACATAGCGCTTTGTAGTGTTCCACATACTTTAACGATTGAAAAATGTGACATTTCATTATCTAACATGAAATACTCTGCTACTATTATGATGTCCTAGACATATATCATTTTGTAGTTTCTTTGATTACATGATGTTAAATAAAAGATAAAAAAGTTTGCTTATATAGTTTATTTTTTATTATGTCTCAATCACAAAATTCTAGGTGATGCAAAACTTTTGTCCATAGCTGTACAATATGTCATGCCCTACGGCCATTTTTGATGACATAAGTATATTAACACATATTGGCATGTTAAATATTTACCACAGAATGACATGACCACATTTGTGGATCACCTGGTCTATAAGGGAATTGCATGTGGATTAGTGGTTAGGGCCCTGGACTCATAACCGGAGGGTTGTGGGTTCAATCCCTGGTGGGGGACACTGCTGCTGTACCCTTGAGCAAGGTACTTTACCTAGACTGCTCCAGTAACCCAACTGCATAAATGGGTAATTCTATGTAAAAATAACATAAAAACAAACAAACATTGTAAGTCACCCCTGGATAAGGGTGTCTGCTAAGAAATACATAATAATAATAAAATACTGGAAACTGGTGAAAGGAAATCTCCAAAAGGCTGTTTTGAAAAGCAATCAATAGCTGCATATTCAGAGGACCTATCTATATTATTTTAATTTGCATATTTAAATTTTGTGTTGACTATAGATTGGGCACTTTGTGATCACTGCCCAGTAACATTCCATAGAGTTCTCTAATTTCCGCAAAGAAACCTGCCCAGCCTGGGTATTTTGGCAGTAACCCCCTGTTAATTATACTAGACCCAGACATTGAGGACTATAAAGAGAAACAAATGGTCTGCTGTGAATTCCATTTCTCTTGTCCCTCAACTGGAATGCCCACTCACCCACTGGAATGTTCCCTTGGTGCCGGTTTTGTTACAAGATAAACATGACAAATCAATCTTTTAGCTTCTTTTCTTTGCAAGCTAAATGTATTTCACTTCTCTTGCAACATTCTCTAATTGGGCCTGCAGTGTTAACACCTTGAAGCCTCAGATCTTAGCAGCTACAGTAAGCAGACCAGGGCAGTGTTTGGATAGCACTTACAATGAGCACCAGGTGCTGCTGAATGGTGACTCTACAGGCAGTCAGACAGGCAGCACTACCTGTATCTGAACATCATACTGGCGGGGAATTGATTAAAGATTTTATAACATATTTGAAGGAGTCACCCTTAGGCTGTGTGGTCCAGGAGGCTGTGTGGTCCAGTGGTTAAAGAAAAGGGGCTTGTAACCAGGAGGTCCCCTGTTCAAATCCCAGCTCACTCACTGACTCACTGTGTGACCTTGAGCAAGTCACTTAAACTCCTTGTGCTCTGTCTTTAAGGTGAGATGTCATTGTAAGTGACTCTGCAGCTGATGCATAGTTCATACAACCTAATCTCTGTAAGTCGCCTTGGATAAAGGCGTCTGCTAAAAAAACAAATAATAATATACAAATTTACCATAGTAAAAGCCTTGCAAAATGTAATAAAGCATAGGTAATCACTGTAAAGCCCAGAGATGTATGGTAAAGCATATAGAAGGGTAACCCTAGTCAATACTTTAAATTCAGCACAAAAACCAGGACCAGAGGATACATTTGGAAACTGAGAGTAGGAGGTACTTTTTACACAAGTGTAGTTAGTGTATGAAATGTCTTAACAAGCCAGGTTGTTGCTAACAGACAAAATTTGGGGTCAATTGTCTACTATGAACCAGATAAATACCGATGAGTCAAATTGCCTCATCATAAGTGGAAATGTTCCTATGTACAAGTACTCCATTGCACATTTAAATGTTTGCCTAAATCTATTACTAAGTTTCGTTTTAGTACTATAGATACAGTACCAGTCAAAAGTTTGAGTACACCTGCTTGAAACCAGGTTTTTCATGATTATCTATGCTTTTAACTGTATAAACTTGTCTATAAACACTTAATATTTCATTATATGATATGTGTACTTATATAAGCTGATAATCATAAGTGAACTGCATTCAAAAATTTTATTTTTAAATGAAAATGTAAATCTTGTCAATTTCAATGAAATGGTCACCCAAAGCAAGGGGATTTCAGTCTGAAGCCCAAGTCAGTTAAAAGTCTGAAAGGTGTATAACACGGTGTTAGAACACTGGCCTAAGTATAAAAGTGTCTTTGTTAGATGTTCTCCGAGTTAACTAGCATGTTACCTAATTATCCTTTTGTCACCAATTATTGTTAACAGGTGAGGGTCCATGATTACTATAAATATAGGTAGCATAGGCACAAGTTTGTCATTCCTGAATGTAAGGGAGCAGAAACTGGCAAAATACGCTCAGTTAAGCAAAGAAAAAAAAACAGTCTGTAATTACTTTAAGAAATGAAGGTCAGTCTTTAAGACAAATCGCAAGAACGTAAGTGTCTGTAACTGCTGTGGTCAAGACCATCAAACGGTTTGAAGAAACCTGCACTCATGAGGACCAAACAAGGTCAGGCAGGCCAAGGGTGACCTCAGAATCAGAGAACAAGTTCATTCGAGTCACAAGTCTGCTAAACCGGTGATTAACTGCCCCTGAAATACAAGCTCAGCTAAATGCTACTAGAAGTACAGATGTTTCAACATCAACTGTTCAGAGGAGATGCATGAAGCTGGCCTAACTGGAAGAATTGCTGCAAAGAAACCATTGTTAAAAGTGCAGAATAAGAGGAAGAGACTTGCCTGGGCCAAAAAACACAGAAACGGGACGTTTGAGGAGTGGAAGTCGGTCTTATGGACCGATGAGTCAAAATTTGAAATATTTGGGTCCAAGACGTAGAGAGGGTGAGCGCATGAGTTCTGCTTGTGTGGTTCCCACTGTCAAGCATGGAGGAGGCAGTGTCATGGTCTGGGGTTGCTTTGCTGGTGACAGAGTTGGTGATCTTTACCAAGTCCATGGCAAGCTCAACCAGCATGGCTATCATAGCATACTTCAGAGGCATGCCATTCCATCAGGATTACGGCTATTTGGGCAGTCCTTCATTCTTCAGCAAGATAGACCCAAAACACACCTCAAAGTTGTGCAAGAACTATCTGGCGAAGAAGGAAAGTGAAGGACAACTCAATCTAATGACCTGGCCTGCCCAGTCTCCAGACCTCAATCCCATAGAACTTGTGTGGGACGAACTGGACAGAAGAGTCAAAGCAAAGCTATCCACAAGTGCCCTACATCTCTGGGAATTGCTGCAGAAGAGCTGGGAAGACATGTTGGGTGATTTCCTGCTGAAACTTGTTAACCGAATGCCTCGTGTTTCTGAGGCTGTTATTAAGGCAAAGGGTGGCTATTTTGAGGAATCCAAGATTTAGAGACAATTTTCAATTTTCTTGAACATTGCTTTGATACTCCTTATGTTTTATTTTGTATATTGTAACGTGATAGTCATAACTTGAAACGTTAATCAGTCTTTCAATCAATAAAGACTGAGTATAGAAAATGAGATCATCTTCTATGTTGTGGTGAACTCAAACACACACAAACTATAGACAACAGCATGATGTAAATTGATGTGCTAGAATTTCACCAGCAATGGCAATTTAATGCATTTGGAACAAAAACATCACCTCTCCTTAGCATAACAACAGTGTGGGTGCCAAAAGAAAGTTGAGTCAATCCAGACAACTAAATTACTAGGACTTGTTTACCACGTCCCACAATGTAGTGTGACTCTTGTGGAGAGAATGCTTTTGAATGTTTAGAATGTCACCCCCTAGTGTGTGACAAATGGGCTTTACAGAATTCCCAGAGAGAATGTTTTTTTTTTAGGCTGCCTCCCCTCCGATTCCCGGCTGGGACTGGCAGTACTAAACCCACCATGCTGTGTCCTTACCCCTCCCCCAACATCACCTTTTCTCTTCAAAAATACCTGCATCTTCACCTTTCCCAACAAAAGAGTACCACACTAAAAGCATAGCAGAGTGTAATAAAACATAGTGAAAGTATGGTAAAGTCTATACGTAAGCATTGTAAAGCCCAGATAGGTATGGTAAAACCATGCCACACATATTTCTACAAGAAGTTATTTTCGGTGAGTTTCATGTTATAATTTCCTTTTATTTCAGCGCAGGAAATATGTTGCATAACATACTTACTAATATACTACGGCTATTTAGATCATTAAAATAATTTCCTTGTGAATCAAGGTTATAAAAAACAACAGTGCTATTAATTCTTGTTAGATTATTGCTGTCTTCCATCATGTGTAAAAAGCAATGGAAGGTTCTTGTAAAATGTGCCATGATTTAGATTAATTGAATAGACCCAACAGACTTACAGAAAAAAGTTTCATAACTTTTGGAAGCCTTATAATGTGCCACAGGCAGTCTGGCATAGTCCCCTGTTTCATATAAAAATGTGAGCTGTCGTTTTGCAGTTTTTTTTTTTTTATGTGTGTCTGAGTCAGATGTTTTTAAAAAAATGTTCTAATGGAGATAACTCTTAAGTAGGATTTGGCAGTCTGAACTGTTTATTTAATATTCTTTTATCGGTTTATTGCCTCATGGTATTCATTCTTTAATATTTATGCAGTTCAAAACCAATCTAAATCAAGGAGCATCTCTATAATTAAAAGTAAAGTAGTAAATAAAAGGTTCTACATTAATGGTGAGGCAATACCAACAGTGTCTGAGAAGCCAGTGAAAAGTCTTGAGAGATGGTACGATGGGGATCTAAAGGACACAGTTCGTGTGGGAGAAGTTAGACAACAAGCAGTGGAAGGGTTGAAGAGCATAGACAGCAGCACTTTACTGGGCAAACTGAAACTCTGGTGCTTTGAGTTTGGTCTACTGCCAAAGCTGCTGTGGCCACTGACTGTGTACAAGGTTTATTTGAGAAGCTGGAAGCTTTAACCCTTTGCAGTCCTATGTTGGACCTGGTCCGACATTGCAATTTTCCCTTTCTGGGCCCAAGTCGGACCCTGTCCGACATCATCAAAAAGACGTAAAAAACAGGTCTCTAGTCGTTTTTTCTCCGGAAAAAGCAGAGAAAACCATCCAATGACCGAGTGAGACCGATAGGAGCCGAGAGAAGCCGAAAAAAAGGGGGTATCTCATGAATACAGATAGCCCCGGCACCACGTAGATAACACGGACATAAACAAACAAGATAGCTGCTTCTGCATCCAGCTCTCAAAGAATATCATGGACATTTGCAGAGCTTTTTTTAGTTGTTATAGTAATAAAATAATGACTTGGATCGCATTATTGAGGAGTTTGGTGATAAAACAAATGATCAGGAGATGATTTATCGGTACGCACGACTATGAAGAGGTATGTTAAAAATACAGCTAACAAGGGGTGGGGCGGGGCTGGAGATACAGTACTGCGTGTCCTGTTGATATGCAGTGCATTTTAAACCTGTTTTACTGTGAAAAAAATACTTTTAAACAGCGTGTCTAAAATAAACTGCGCGTGTGAAAATAAATTGGACCTGACGCGCCTGATACGCGCTGAATAAATGGGCCGCTAAAGGTTAATCAGTTAATATGTCAGGAAATGGTTGGGAGTTCCATGCTTTATGGTAAAGGAATGCTGCAGCTGCCAGTCTCTGCTCTAAACAAGGAGTTTTAAGTGCGCCAAGGTCCGACTGGAAATTACATTAGTAGATTCACGCAACAAATGGGTAAGGGACGCAGCACCTCTGTTGAAAACTGGAAGAAAGTGGACGGCAAAGAAAGCCGTGGAAGATGCAAAGTCTGCCCTTCGAATCTGTGATATTATGGGGCAAGTTCAGCATAGAAGAGGGGGTCTTGGTCTCAGTTAAGCTCCTCCTACATGGCACAAAGCAACCCCAGCTCAACGGAGGAAGTAGGGTACATCCCTGGGGTCTTCAAGTGGGCACCTTCCGTCCTCTGTGTTTTGTCGACTAGCCCACGACACCTCAAGAGGCTTGACAATGATTCTGGCATCCCAGCATCACCCCACTCCGTTCCCCACTCAACTCAGCCCAGCTTACTTACCCGTACATCAACGTTGCTTTCTTTCTATTGTGCTTGAGATCCCCAGCCAGAATCTTTCCGCCTCAACAACAGACAGTTGCTGCTCCTTTCTGCTGCTTCAGATAAGTTCTTCACTGTGCAACGCAACTCTTGACCACTAAACCCAACATCTCTGAGAAACCGGGTTGTAGAGTGTGCCACAAATCCTCGACAACCCACTTCCACTGGGTAAACCCAGACTCTCCATCCTCACTGTTCCGCTTCAGCAGCTAGTTGAGCATACCGAAGTTTCTTCCTCTCATACGCCTCATCCACAGCATCCTCCCATGGCACTGTTAACTCTACCAGATGAACAAGGCGTGCTGATCCAGACCACAAGGCAATGTCTGGTTGAACGTTAGTGGTGGCAATCTCAGGTGGAAAAATAAGCCGCTGACCAACATCTGCCAGCATTTTCCAGTTTCTAGCAGCTTCCCGTTGTCCTGGGCAAGGCTTAGTTTTAACACCTTTTCTTGGTGGTTGCTCTCCTGGATGGAGGTATATTGTCTTTTGTGCGTAATGCTTTGATGGAACTGGTAGCAACTTATTGGTCATGTTACGCTTGTCTTCCAATGCTAAGGCCAAACATCGCAGCACCTGGTCATGGCACCAAGTAAACCATCCTTGGCTAAGACCCACCTTTGATGCTTTGATGAACACAAAGGACATGAGGGATCCTCACCCACCCAGAGTCTTAGGTTCTGTGGTGATGGGAGAACATCACATCATCTGATGAGGAAACTGATCCTGCTCTGTTCCACTGTCAATAGGTCTTGCCAGCCAATCTTGCGTTGTTCCACACTCCCATCTCATCCATTCTCCCTGCTTGGCCTGGGAAAGGCCTTTACACACCTCATCCTCTCCTCCTGCTTTTGCACCTCCTTGACTATTATTTGTTTATTTAGCAAACGCCTTTATCCTAGGCAACTTACAGAGACTAGGGTGTGTGAGCTATGCATCAGCTGCAGAGTCACTTACAACTACGTCTCACCCGAAAGACGGAGCACAAGGAGGTTAAGTGACTTGCTCAGGGTCACATAATGAGTCGGTGGCTGAGGTGGGATTTGAACCGGGGACCTCCTGGTTACAAGCCCTTTTCTTTAACCACTGGACCACACAGCCTCCTAATGTACTATATGATGAATAAAATACAAGTGGTAAAATATGTATGGAAAAACAAATATTCTGGCTGTTGAGATGGCACACCTGTACTGGTGTTACACCGCACAATAAGCTCAATGTGCCAATCGTATTTTCTCTTCATGCAGTGAATGCGCAGATCTCAGTGGATGACTGCTGTGCAAATGGACAGGAATGGGCTGGTCAGAGGCAGGATTGTGCAGCCCTGCAGACTACATCAGACTCACAGATGTGTAGGTAAGTAACCCATTGTCATCTTTCTCCTTCTCCCTTGATTAAACAGTTTGGTGGAATTCCTTTTGTGTATGTGTAGAAAGGTTGGTGCCCTGGAGGCTACTATAGGCCAGGACAGGGTCTTGCAAAGATTAACCAGTTCACTATCAGTGCACAGATACAGCAGCAGAGTACAAGTCTGTCAGTATTGGGTGTTGTTGTATTGCAACAAGCAGTGGCCTAGCATTCTACTCGCTCTGTTTTGTTTCTTGCCCAGGGTTCTTATAGCTTGTGTCTGATCATTGGTATATTGTAGTTTATGAGTCAGCTTTCTATCACCTCCCTTATAAAATAATTATTATTATTATTTGTTTATTTAGCAGGCGCCTTTATCCAAGGCGACTTACAGAGACTAGGGTGTGTGAACTATGCATCAGCTGCAAAGTCACTTACAATTACATCTCACCCGAAAGACGGAGCACAAGGAGGTTAAGTGACTTGCTCAGGATCACACAATGAGTCAGTGGGTGAGGTGGGATTTGAACCGGGGACCTCCTGGTTATAAACCCCTTTCTTTTACCACTGGACCACACAACCCCTTTGCTATTGCATACAGCACAAAAGAATTGTGCTGTATGCAATAGCAAAAGCATATCTGATATGCCGCGTTTCCACCTGCCACTGGAAGTGATTTGAAATCAGTCCTATTCATTTCCTTAGCAGCAGATCAATATCAAAATGATTTCAATTGGTACTCTGTCAGTCTCAGTATAGGGCTAAACAGATGTTTACCATGAGGTATCTCGCCGCCCCCTGATAATGTTTTTTAATAAAAAGTTTAATATACCTGTAGATACATTGAATGAATGACATCAGAAGCAACTTTACTGTTATGAAATGTTTAATTTATTCTCCTGATTTAATATTTATTTTAAACCTTCAAAACAATGAATATGCACAACCGTTCAGTCCGGACCCACCGATATGCAGCCCCCCCTTAGTTCTCCTCGTCCCCGAGGGGGCAACAATTTGTAAAATACAGCCGTTTTCTGGGGCATGTGAAATAAAATCCATTTAGAAGTAAAATATGTATATCAATGTATTCTGGCATCTGCTCTAGAGAGAAAAATAATAATTAGGCTTGCTACTGTTCGATTTTTATTTTTTTGCCAAATCGACGATTAATATTGACATTTATTTTAGAAAGAATTTACCGTTTTTTTTTCGATCTTTATTTTTCAATTCAAGCAGAGAATGGGTGATCTTTATGCTTTTAAAAAAAACAATGAATATGCACAACCGTTCAGTCTGGACCCACCGATATGCAGCCCCCCCTTAGTTCTCCTCGTCCCCGAGGGGGCAACAATTTGTAAAATACAGCCGTTTTCTGGGGCATGTGAAATAAAATCCATTTAGAAGTAAAATATGTATATCAATGTATTCTGGCATCTGCTCTAGAGAGAAAAATAATAATTAGGCTTGCTACTATTCGATTTTTATTTTTTTGCCAAATCGACGATTAATATTGACATTTATTTTAGAAAGAATTTACCGTTTTTTTTTCGATCTTTATTTTTCAATTCAAGCAGAGAATGGGTGACCTTTATGCTTTTAAAAAAAACAAAAAAAACAGACTTTTTATGTCATTGAAAAACGTCTCATTTAGCAAAACCCTTTTCTCATATTCAACATGCAACAAAACCATGGTTACCAACATTCTAATTGAAATGACGTTTACCAACATTCTAATTGAATTTATGTTTGGTCACGGCAGCGCTATACTTTGTAAAGATAAAGGTCCTACACAATTTTAAAATGGTCTCAAATAAACCATGGAAAATGCAATATATAAAAGTGTATAGCATAAATTTGAATAAAAATAATATGCACAGAACAAAACATTAGACAGTTGAACAGAACTAACTTTCACTTATTATTCAAAGTCTAAGCTCCACCCCTCTCCTGCTTCAGCACAGCTGGACTCAGAGCCAGTGGAAGGCAAGGCAGACTGGCACGCTTCGTCCTGCCGCAGAGACTTCAGCTGTCTGCCAGGGTATTGTGCACAATATTCATTTCAGTAGTTTGGGACAAACACCAATCACAGCATACTTTGGTACAAATATTTATTTATTGGGGAGAATGCAGAGTATGCAAAATACGCAGAAGTATGTTATATATACACATTCATTTGGCATCAAGTCTAACCCGGTTTGAGGGCTCGCTGTCTGGCTGACATGGACGAGGCGGAGACCCCCAAAAGAACAAGCAGGTCTCAATGCAGCGAGTATTGGATATAGCCCACTTGAAGGTTTAGCATGCAGGAGAGAAAAACAAAACCCAAGTCTGGGAAATAAACCTCTGGGAATCCATGGCTGATCCGACTGCCCTTCCTCCGGGCAGGCTAGTAACGCTTAAGAGCATTTTTTTGTAAAAGCATTTTTAAAATCTATTATATTTGTTCTGATATAAACTTGGTAAGCACTGTAGGACCAACGACCTAACTGTTTGATGAGGGAGTCTGGAACTCTGTGGCGAGAAGCAGAAGAGGCTGCTCTGATCCTGAAAGAATGACCGGAGAACTGCTCAGTCAGGACCTGGAAAGAATCTGGCAAAGGTGAAAGAGGAACCAATGGCGGGTGACAATTGCTCCGTTTTTGTTAATGAGCAGCGGGTCTGAGGGTGATGTGCCCTGAGGAACCCAAAGAGATGAGGAGAAAAAGGGCTTCTAGGTTCTATCTAAAAACGGGGAGAAGTAGCTGCAGCGAATAAATGAGATGCACTGGAAGAGTATGTTGATGGTGATAGGTAGGCGAGCCTGGAGAGAAGGAGATTATGATCGTTGAAGCCCTTTCAGGATTAGTGAAATTTGTGAGTTGCTGAGTGTAGAGCTGGGGGCACCAAAAATTAGTTTGTGGAAACTGGATACCGGAAATTGAAACTTTGATAGAGGAACTCTTATAGCTCTATTCTTAAGGGACAAAAGAAAGGATGATACTGCAGGCATTGAAAATGAAGGGAAGGGAATGTTGAATACAATATGACATTTTTAAAGCAATTCGAGGATTACCAGTACGTTTACGGTGAGCAGGGAGCGATGCTGAGAAGAGCTGTTTATTGTGCCTGCAGAAACAGGGATATTGTTGATCTAACCTTAATAATCCTAAAAAATAACGACCTAGTCACTTGACGAGGGTGATTTAGGTGCATTGGCAGTATTAGATCTGGTTTTCTGAAATTCGGCTGATTTTTTGGGCTTGCGTGGACAAATTAATCGTGAATGGGCTTCCCCGCAGTGGCTGCAAATGTGAAGTTAATGGCACCAAAGCAGAGGGAAGTAAGAAAAGCAGGTGCTTGCTGCGAGTTTGGAAAGGAAAAGGAAGCAGGGGCTTGCTGGACCGCTGGAAAGTGACGATCTTTGGTGTCGTCATAGCTCCTGCGACGGGAAGGATGCTGCAGAGTGGAGAGAAATAAATTAAACAGATTCTCCTTACATGCTGTAGATTTGAAGGGGATGTTGTTGCTATGAATATAATGCTAGAGCCTGGGGATCGTCCAGACTCTGATGTCAGGATTTGCGGAGGAACGAGTGGCCAGGCGGGAGCTACAGCAGACAGGAGTTTGCTGGGCGACAGGGAAAAGACAAGGTATCTGGTGATGGTGCTGGAGAAGCAGACATCTGGGCAGAGAAGGTTGGAGTGGTAAATACCGCCAACCGAAGTTGTGGTGGAGTTGGCCTGGGAGGGGCTGGTTGAGTGGATCTCGGCTTCGTGGAAAACAGATCATCATCCGACGAAACAGAATAGGTAAGTGAAGGGGGTATTTATAATGCTAACAATCTTAATTTAGCTAATGTGTACATTGAATGATTCAGTTTGGTGATGCGGAGACTGGTGTCTGACCCTCCTCCCGAACTTTAGTTATAAACTTCATTAAGTGTTTTTCTCTTGTGCCCCATTTTCAAATCAAACTAGTAACTGTCACCGTATACCTAAAGCAAAAGCTTAGGTACACCTTAACCTGCTCATTTCAAAGTAGGCGCTTTGAATGACAGGCACTGTAGCTGGCAAATGAAAGTGCACAGTCGGTGCAGGTCTTGATGATTGACAGTCATTTACACAAATGAGAGCATTCTAGCACTGCTTCAGTCAACGAGATCTGTCAGAACAGGGTGAAACTACAGTACTAACAGACCATTGAGATGACTGACAGCGACTCCCAGCCATTCAGAGCGGAATGGAGACGGGACAGACAGCAAGTATAAAAACTATACAAACTAGAGAGGACTTCTAAATGACTATTTTTGGTAAGAAAATAAAAAACAGCGAGTGGTTTTACCGACGTTTATCGTATATTTCAGTCAAACTCATATTTTTTGGGAATTCAACGTTTAACGAGCTTTACCGATTTAATATCGAAAAGTAGCAAGCCCAATCATAATATATAATTATTTTCTTATTGTACACAAGTTTTTGAATGTTATTACTCTGATTAAGATGCAAATTAAAGTCATGCTTGTGTCTACGCTAGCTATATAGTTTTGTCATGTTAAATCTAACTCTTCACAAATCCAGTTGGTTAATGATTCAGAAGTTGATTGACCAGGGGTGTTAATTTAAGTATTTGCCCTGCTGACTAGCAAATCTGTTTTTAAAAATGATCCTGAAAGTGTGCGGCGACGATGCTCACGCCAATTGAAGGTACAGTATGTGTAGCACTGACATAATTCCATCACATTTCCTCTTGTTCAGCTTTGAGAAGCCTTTTCAAAAGCTATTTTGATCTGGAGTAGTTCATGGTAATTATTATAGACAGAAACACAACAGGGAAGCACACAGAACATAGCATTGAAGGATAAGTAAAAAGTAAAACAAATCTAAATAAAATAACAGGGATATACTGTATGTTCTAATTATAGCATGGCCAGGTCCTGTTGTAGGTGAGTACCCAGGGTCTGGAAAGTATGGGATGATTTCAGAGAATACTATGGAGATTAAAATGGCCAAGTCAAGTACATAACTTTTTTATATAGTAGTGCCTGTAACATAACAAAATTCAGCCCCTAGTGTGCATTGTTTGACTAAGACCTTTTTGTTTGTTTATTTATATACAATTTTTTTCATAATATCATCTCTTTTTTAGGATATCTTGAAATAAAACTCCCTCTCTACAGCAGTTACTGCAGACTGTAATATTTCTTAATACATAATTTAAGGTTTAACTTATGTGTTCTATTACATTACATGACTGAGTGAGACAAGCAGAGGGTACACAGCTTTCAGCATTTTCAGCTTCTTTGTTTAAGGTGAATTGGTTATATTGTATCAGATATTTTTGAAGGCTTATTTTGTATAAAAACAATTCTCATGTACCAATATCTATACATCTTAGAAGTATTTATTCATTGGCTCTATTTTTTAATGTTTACACCCGGCTGCGCATATGAGTACCTGCACTTTTTTGTTGAGAATTTCATCCCTGCTGTAGATAAAGTACTTTGGTTTCTGATGCCACAAGAGTACTGTATGTCAGAACACAAATAGGAAGCTATAAGTGTTCTGTTCTCTCTTGCTTTTTTACATTTTCTTAAATAGTATTCTATAGTAATGGCAAAAACACGATATTATACAGCCAAGCAACATCGCAGACCGATAACTGAAATGACAATATAGTCATGTAGCTCCTGTTAAAAGCCTTACATTACACATGATCTGATTAAAATGTTTTATAAGTTTTGGTACCAAAATAAATCATTTAAAAAGGTATTAAAATAATGTCTATTAAGACTTTTAATTGTAACGCTTCTTTAAAATACCTATACAATACCTGCCTATTTAACATACATTGGAAACAAAACTTAGGCGATTATTCAAAAGAAAGCAATTTCAATAACGAATCAGTATTGTAACAAAGTGCAATTGGAGGCTTGCCAGGATGGTTGGATCTACAAATTGAACGGTTTATTAAAAGACTAAAACACAGAAAAATAAAAGTGCAACGTGGCGCAAAATAACCATAACACAATCTGCAATCACGACAGTGTTCCCTTCTCTTCTTCTCATCAGCACCAACCCACACAATACAGATTTGCGCTATTGATATATACCTGCTCAGCTCGCGCCACAAATTGAGCTGCTGACTTTGACTTCACTGCTGAGCACCACACCGTGACGCACCACACCAACGCAGATGCCCTGTCTTGTCACTCCTGCGCCAAGGAGGAATGCAGCCACTGCCTGAAGCGGGAGGTCACAGCTACGGCGCCAGACCGTGGTTGCTGCTGGTTCGAGTCCAGGCTATTCCACAGCCGTCCGTGGACGGGAGCCCCCAGTGGGCGGCGCACAATTGGGCAAGTGTCGCCCGGGGGGGAGGGTTAGGTCGGCCAAGGTGTCCTCGGCTCACCGCACACCAGCGACCCCTGTAGTCTGGCCAGGCACCTGCGGGCTTGCCTGTAAGCTGCCCGAGAGCTGCGTTGTCCTCCGATGCTGTAGCTCTTGGGTGGCTGCATGCTGAGTCCGCAGTGTGAAAAAAAGTGGTCGGCTGAAGGCACACGCTTCGGAGGACAGTGTGTGTTCGTCTTCGCCCTCACGAGTCAGCGCAGAGGTGGTAGCGGTGAGCTGAGCTTAAAGAATAATTGTCCATTCTAAATTGGAAGAAAATAATACAAATAATTGGCAACGACTAAATTATTAAAAAAAAAAGAAACAAACAACTTGAGACTGGAGTAAACATTTTGAAAATCTGGCACATCGTGTCTAAATTGGAGAGTCAATTACTCAATGACCCAAAACCTTATTTGGAGCACTGCATATAGCCTATCTTTGTCTATGGTTGCAGATTGGAATGTAGTCTGCTGATGAAACTGGCTCAAGCCCAGTTTGATACTGGAATGAGATGAGATTGAGTTTCACAGACTGGTTTCATGACGCAGATGGAAACGTGTCCTTTTTTTCAACTCAATGCCACAGTAATTGAAGACAGAGGTTCGAAAGGGTGACACAAGACCAGAAAAAATGTGTTTTGTTACTTAATCTGCCTTTTCGTGGTAAACATTTTTGTTGGCAGTCGAAAAAGGTCCTGAATGTGTATAAATGAGAGAAAAGGGACTTGCTTCTTAATCCAGGAAATACCTGGGAGGTGAAATGGCGCTGAGAGGCAAAGTGAATAACAGGAAACCTGAAGGATTAAATCAGACAAAAGATGTGCCCTTAAAAGGAAAAATTTGTTTGGTGGAATTGTTTTTTTGGAACGATTCAATGTGAAATGCTTCACAAGTGCTTAGTGAAAGGTTTTTGAGTAACAATCAGAATGGAGTGGTTGAGGGGACGCAATGCTGTACAACTAGAAAGTACTAATCCCCCTCCCGTGCCTGGTTTCAATTTCTTAGAACAAACTCAAAGCACATTGTAAATCAGGCTGCCACAGCGAGCCAATCGAAGCTGTCATGCAAGCACAAGAGGATTTTATGAGGCTTCAATACGTTCCTATTTTATTTCTTCTACTGCAAGCTATTTGAGTTTAACTGCAGACTTCTTTAGCAGATGCACTTGTTTACAACACTTTTTATTTCTTTATATATAAAAAAGTAGCTGACTTATTCTGTCAGCCTGGCAGAAGATAATCCTATTGGTTAGATCTGGGGTTTTAATGCTTGGATAACACAAATCCCGCACGGTAGACAGTAACTGATCAATTCCATTGGGAAATCATTATAATACCCACATTTCCTTGAAGAAACTATTAAAACTATTAAAACCATTAAACATCATATTATTACCAGCCATGGAAATACTGTTACCATTCTATCAGCGGCTCATGCCGTTGTAACTGCCCTTTTGATACTTGTCCCCTTGGTCAAAATCATTTAGAGCCATTGTAGTCCAACTGCATTTGTCATTGAAGATAATTTGGTAAGGTAGTCTTTAAAACTAGGCAAATCTTAGGAGTTGTAACATATTACAAGATATGGTCCTAAACAGAGATGTAAGCACTTGTCAGAAATAATGCAGGGGGTGTTATAGGCTACATTTGTAAGTGAGATTTTGTGTATTTATTTCTTATAGTTTAGTTTGTAAAATTAGCATGGTTTGTCTCCTAGTTGAAAAAATAGGTGCAAACTTTGCACTATTGCAAAACGACTGAAAAATGTTCATAGTTTCAATTTCAAGCAATTTAAATATTTGTGGATCTGACAGGTCAATATAGATTGCTCTGTGTGTATTTTTTATAATGCATCAAAAGTGATAACAAACTTTAGTATCTTAGCATTAAGTGATTAAGCGGCAGTTACACATGAGTGGATGGTAACACATGTCTTCACATGTGTTACCCTCACATGGCTAAGCTAGTGAAAACTAGATCTTGGAAAGCACGTGTCCGAATTGCATGAACCTTTCTTTGCATGAACTGTTCCACATGCTGTGCCCCCTAGAAGTCAATCCTGCTATAGACCCCTGCTTCAGTGCCAATGGGCTATAAGAATCCAGATCTTTTTCTGATCGCTTAATAAATGTCCTTCTGTGTCAGAGTCCAGATCTTTTTCTGATCGCTTAATAAATCTCCTTTTGTGTCAGTGTCCAGATCTTTTTTCTGATCGCTTAATAAATCTCCTTCTGTGTCAGTGTCCAGATCTTTTTTCTGATCGCTTAATAAATCTCCTTCTGTGTCAGAGTCCAGGTCTTTTTCTGATCGCTTAATAAATCTCCTTCTGTGTCAGAGTCCAGGTCTTTTTCTGATCGCTTAATAAATCTCCTTCTGTTTGCCTTTGTGTGTTTGACTCATTGTTTTGGGCTTGTCCAAGTGTGGTCTGGGCTGTCATTGAACTCGGGTCAACACAAAACAAAATACACAAGGCAACCTATAGTACTGACACTATATCTATTTACTCCTCGTAATCTTGAGTTGAGCATACCTCAACCCCCACCCCTTTCAGGTTCAATGTGAAATTTTTAGTATCAGTGGCTTTGCCAGTCATAGTATTGTCAGAGCATGGGGAGTCTACTCATTCACTTGTTCCTTGCCACTGTTTACAGGATCCTCTCCTCGCTCACATGCTTGCTGTGGATAAGGGGGGCTACACTGATTTAGCAGAAAGAATAGTTTTTCTGCAGATGTTTGGGAAGGGCCATTATGCTATTGCTCCATAGCGTCTGTTCCCACTTAGCAGTGTTCTGTTGTGTCTGAATCAAAGCATTGTCTATCTACTGCTCATCCAAAAAGGCTTTTACTGTAAGCCTAGATTTTTAAAACAAGTGACAGAGTTGGCTAAGCAATGAGTGAGCTCTGTTGCTATAACATTTTCCCATTGTAAATTGGCACAGAAAAGTTTGCTTTTCCTGTGTTTATATTATGCATTGACTGTGCTTTTCCATAACTAAACGTTTTAATATAATGCTTTACAATAATTGTCTTTTCTGCATGTGCTTTACCTTGCTTTTACTATGCTTCACTGTACTTTTCTGTTCTTTTATCATACCGCAGTAAAGTTTTATAATTGAGAATTATCGAAGAATCCTTGCATTCTGTTTTTGAGACCCAGACTGACAGTGTTGAATTGACTGGCTACTGTCCAGTAAAGTTCATCAAACATATTTCACAGGTGACCTGTTTCATTTTGAGTTATTTCATTATCTTTTTATTTTTATTTGCAGAATAGCACAAGAGCAGTGCTGCATTGCTGCGCAGGATGATAACTATTGTACAACAGGTATTAATCTGGCCAAGCAGCACGGCGAGTGTGAGACTCTGTACACTGATGCCACTAGCTGTGAAGCAAAGAACATTAAGGTTTGTGAAGGGTTCACACAGTATAAGCTTTTTATTACAGCTACTTTTTGAGTGCTGTTCTTTGTGCAAGAATAAAGTGCATATTGAAAGCAGTACAATAATTAAACTAAATAATAACTGCACTGTTTTACTAAAAAAAAAAAAAAACATGTTTAATATCAATAGCATTGCAGCATCATTCAGTATTTGTTTAAAATGATACAATATTTTGCCCCACTGTGATAAATGTATTACATGGGCAGCCAGTGTAAAATCATAGCCAGCTCTAGCCAGTGCTTGCACAATTCGAACTGACTTTCCTTTTCTCAGAGGTGTTGCAATTGCTGTCTCCTGGGAAAGAACGCTCAGCAGCAAGGTCTGAGCTGTGAACAGAACCTGTCGCTGGGTTACGAATGTGGGCTGGTGTACAGAGCATGCTGTGTCGAGGGACAGGAGACCGGGCCCACTCTGCCAGTTGTGCAGCCTCCACAAGGTAAAATAACAAAGTGCCTGCTGTCTGAGAAGCCATTGCATTGTTTAAAACAACACTGTCAGGTGTAGGTTTGGGCCGAAAAATCTCAAATGAACCTTTTAAAATAAGCGGGGAGTTGGAATCCTAACTCAGTACTGAAATATAAAAATAAACTAAAACCCTTACAGAAAAGTTTAAATTGGAATGGAATACTATTATAATTAACCTAAGAAACTGCAGCAGGTCCTTTAGCAGACCATAGCATTAATAGAATTGGAAACACATTTCGATTTGGAGTAAGGACTACACAGTGTGGTACTAGTACAGTTGCACAGCTGCATTGATTTTCTGATAGTGTGTTTTGGTATTGCAATGAATATATAATAATATTGGTTCGTACCATGGATGTGGTATGTCATTGTTTACACGGGGGTACCATTCTACCAATAATTCATACCATTGCCTCTATAAAACTATTGAATTGCCATATACACTTTTAGCATGATGTTTTTAGGTAGTACATATGCAGCCAAACTACTCAGAGCCCAGAGTACACCAATACACAGGCATTGTGTGAATTGCTTCTTTGCACCTCAAATACTAGCCTTTGCTAATGTTTAATGAACAGTTGCTGACTGTACATGCAAGTTTATTTCGAAATGTTTTAATGAATTCAAAGCTAGTATCATTCAAAGGCATTTCTACTGTCGTGCAACCCCCAATAAATAAATAAATAAAGGATCCTAAGAATAACAAGACCTTCACCACAATCACATGGGGACCAGTAATACTGTTGCCACTGATAAGAAGTCTATAAATAAAGCCTGGTTATCACCCCTTTGAGGTGAATGCCTGTTTTATTACTGTGAATGAGACGATTATATAGCACAAAAAGAGATTTGGGATGCCATGGCAAGATAACAATACTGGAGACCATTTGAATTATCTAAACATCAGAACACTGTAACTGTCTCTATTAACCCTGCTGGTGTTTTCTCCTTTACTGATGTATTGTCCTATTTATCAACATTACTACATACAAGAACAATACACAGAATCTGCTGTATTAAGACCTGCCTATGTTTAAATCATTGATATAGACCCCTTTGGCTCAAAGCTTAATTCATTCAAAAAAAGAAATACATATGGTAAAATAGTCTAAGCTCAGTGCTAATCTGTAAAAAACAGCTTTCTTGTGTGCAATTCAAATTTCTTTACTACTTTTTTCTTTGTAAATACTGCCATCTGGTGGTTCTTAGTGGACTATCCTTCTTTAACCACTTTCATTTCTTCCATGTCTCTTTGAAGCTTACATAATTGAATATTCTGTGTAATTTAGACATATTGGATCAAGTTTAATTTGATTAAATTTAAATGGCGATTTTTCAGTTTTTGAAACTGCTTTTCATGTGATTTATCTATTTTTTCTATGCTCTACAGTATATGCTCTTGCTTGACAACATAAGGTACTTGCACTACAGTACTTGCCAAACCTAAAAATATGGTGGATTTGCAAACACTAAAGAATAGTGTTAAAATGAAATAACTTGTATGCTTTTCAACAGAGCCTGCAACCAATGAGCAGGATGACCCATACCTTAACGACCAGTGTAGAGGTAGGCAAAAGAACTCTTCATTTTAAACATATCAGTGCAAGAAACGAGAGCCTTCACCAAGTCTAGTATTGGAACACAAGTAAACAAGACATTTTACAAACGGGAGGCCATTCAACCCAACAGTGCTCGTCCGTTTCCAAGTAGCTGGATTACCTTAAAGGATCCCAATGATTCAGCCTCAACAACATGGCTAGGTAACCCATTCATACCCTAATACCACTCAGTGTAAAGAAGAGTCTCTCACCCTCTGTTCACTTTATCTCCACCTGTGTCCTCTGGTCCTGGTTTCTGTGCTGTACTTAAAGTATTGACTTGCATTAACTTTGTCAACTCCTTTTAAGCCTGGAAAGAAATATTTTCTTTTTGGTAAAATGTCCTTGTAATCACCAATGTGTTTACATATTGAGTAGCAATTGAATAGCTTTAGAATAAGAAATATCCTTTTTTTTCGAATGGAAGGATAAATGTAAATTAGTATGTTTGGAGAGCTTGTTTGTTGAGATAATGTGGTCTTAATTTTGTTTTTGTTTAGAGAACATGCTAGAGAACATCACTCACAAACATGCCTGCTGATTTAAAAATCAAACACCTGCAATTCCAGTCTTTTTTACATTTCCCAAGTCTTGATTAATCATCTTGCCTTTTGGTATGAAAAGGTTTTGACCAGATACACTTCACGTCCTTTACAGTCTGGGTTAAAGGCGAATGTCTTTGTTAATGGCTTGTAAAGATTCAGGTCCCTTCTACCCTAGTCTGTAATGTCATTAGCAGAACAAGCACATGATGAACTGGAACCATGCAACCAAATTATATTTACTGTATCAATTTGTTTGCACATGTTTGAGTACTTTTTCTAACCTAATCTTAAAGAGCAATTAGCTTCAAATGAAAAGTGTTTTCCCTGTGCCGTTTTATGGTGTTTGTCATCATTCGGAGTGCTTCTTATTGCAATTACTCAAATACTGTTTCACTTGCTTTCACCTGAGTTCAGGAACTGCTCTTCAGTTGTAGTTTGCCAGCCATAGACATGTAACAATTAACCAAGGCTAGATCAGCCAAAGTGTCATTACGGTGGAGTGCAAAGCACAAATACAAATCGAAAAATACAAATCGAAAAATACAAATCAAAAAACACAAATAAAAATCGAAAAACACAAATACAAATCGAAAATCACAAAAACAAATCGAAAAACACAAATACAAATTGAAAACACAAATACAAATCGAAAAACAAATACAAATTGAAAACACAAATACAAATCGAAAAACACAAATACAAATCGAAAAATACAAATCGAAAAACACAAATACAAATCTAAAAACACAAATACAAATCGAAAAATACAAATCTAAAAACACAAATACAAATCTAAAAACACAAATCGGAAAACACAAATGCAAAAAACTGAAAATACAAAAAAGCAAAAGCATGAAATGCAAAAACAAAAGTGGGAAACACAAATACAAAAACAGAAAACACAAATACAATAAGCCCACCACACAACAGAAGTAATTTCACAACAGAAATACATCACAATGATGGCCACTCCC
Organism: Acipenser oxyrinchus oxyrinchus; assembly: GCA_030684275.1. NCBI lineage: Eukaryota > Metazoa > Chordata > Actinopteri > Acipenseriformes > Acipenseridae > Acipenser > Acipenser oxyrinchus. Next base: position 29,608,999 of record CM060256.1, read on the forward strand.
CCACAAACTCCAGAACGTTCTCCACGTGTTTCTAGAGAAGTTGAAGCTGTTTAGAAAGTGCAAGTTGAATCTGTAGTAACTTATATTTGAGTTTTGCACTTCAGGGCCACCGTACATTATAGAAGTAAGAACCAGTGCCATCCGTACACAGCTGTGTATAGCTAGATCAGCCGTGGTGCCTTTATAGTACTGCCGAAATCTTTTCACTAGACAGCACTGACTTTTACTTACAGAAATACGATTTGGCCTATCTCATGTACTACATTTGACAAGGCAACTAGAACTGAAGAGCTGCTCTTGATCACAGACTTATCACAAGACAAAGAAAACACAACACAGATAGTAACTTGAAGCTAATTCCTGTTTTAGATACAAGATTATTAATATAACTACTCCAGTCCTACCGCTTTCACTCAACTTAAGAACGATACAAATTACAAACATTTCACTTTATTCAGTCCTGATTTTAATCCAAAGCCAGCATTTTTCTTTTCATTTATTTCTAGTTTAAAACGTTGCATATGAATGCTACGCTGCATAAAAACATTTAAAGCATTTAAATACAGAACTACAATAAAATATGGGTAAATGTTGATCCTGGATTGTCTGTCTCCCGTGTGTAGGAGCGGCTCACTGCTCACAGCAGTGTCGTGTGACTGAATCAGGGGCAACCTGCTCCTGCTTCCAAGGTTACAAGCTCAAACCAGACGGTCACACTTGTGAAGGTAAGTGTATCTATCATTGCGGGGCACAGGTGTCCGTTGCACTAAAGACTAAAGGATTGCTCCTTTTTATAATCAGTGTAAAAGGCGTAAAGGCGCCCGCATGGAGTGCAGGATGCGCCCTATAGCCTGGAGAACGCAGGTTTGAATCCAGGCTGCGTCATTGACCAGGGGTTCGTAGAGGGTGGCACACAATTGGCCGAGCGCCGCCCGGGTAGGGAGGGCTTAGGTCGGCAGGGGAATCCACTATTCACCACGCACCAGTGACCCCTGTGGCTGATAGGGCGCCTGAGGGTCTGCAGTGGAGCCATTCAGATCTGTGTTGTCCTCCGGCACTATAGGTCTGGTGGCTTTGCTGTGGCTCCACAGTGCGAAAAATGACGGATTGGCAGGAACACGTTTTGGAGGTCACGTGTTTCAGCCTCTGTTTCCCGAGTCGCCGGGGTGTTGTTGCGGTATAATAATAAAATATAATATAATAATTGGGCATTCCAAATTGGGGAGAAAACCGGAGTAAAAACCATTGGCGACGACTAAATTTATATAAAATAAATAATAAAAATCAGTGTAAAAGGCTCTTTTCTGTGATTTTTTCCCAATTGCTGTAGTCGCTCCATGGTACTATAGATAGGTACAGTAGTAATGGATAGTTTACTAATATTTGCGTTTGTGGGAGAAGAATGTAACATGTATGTTAGCAATTCACAGCTACCATTCCGGCTGTCAATACAAAATGAAAGCTTTTGCTAAAATGAAGAAGTAGCTCATCATTACCTACAGTACACAGTGTGTGTGATACAGAGAAGCAGGTTCCCCACTGTACTGTAAGTTTGCTCTCCACATAGAGCATTGCTGTGGACAAGCCAACACCATGGAGATGCAGAGGACACAGGCAAAAAAGAGAAGCTACAGCTAACTTGTACTGTAATTCTTTATATGTATTTTTGTTTACAACTGGAAGTCACCCTGGGTAAGGGCATCTGCTAATAAATAAATAAAAATTATCCAAGATACAGCTGATTTTAATAGAACAATCTTTTCTAATACATGGGAAGACATAATTATAGTGTAGCCAGGACAGCTCATATAGTCCATCCTTTCAAGACATCTCTCTGTCAACCCTTTGGTTGGATCTGAAGAGCTCCCTTCCACTGCACCATTAAGGCTATACTTGACAGGCCTGCTGAAGAACTTAGTGAGTCGAATTATGAGACATCCACATTATACAGGATGTGGGTACAATGGGCCACATTTATCAAGGTAGATGACAAAATTACATTACATTCCTAATATTATAATAAAAGTAGCAAGCAAATCAGAAATGTAATTGAAATACTCGAAAGTTTCCCTAAAGATTATTGTTACTATTTTTTTAAATACTTTTTTTCTTTTAGACAAATAATGGTAAAAACTGGATTTTGGTCTGATGATAAAATATAACATTGTAAACTTATTAAGGTAATGCTTTTTTCTTGTCTTCTGCCTAGATATAAATGAGTGTCTGCTGGGCTCTCATAACTGCCGCAGTGGTGAGAGGTGTATCAATACTAAGGGGGCATTCCGCTGCCAGCGGGAAGTCAGCTGTGGGACCGGCTATGAACTGACTGACAGCAACAACTGTCAAGGTAAAACGTAACCTTTCACCTGCTGTATGAAATATTCCAGCTACTGCTGTTGGAACACATATCCACTGGTTCCTCACTGGGTACCCAGCCAGCTGCTGAGTTTATGTTGTGACTTATGTTAACTTAGGACTGATTTTAAAAGCCTCAATAAAGATGTATTGTAGACCCAAATTTAAGATTTTTGTTTTGGTCACAATTAAGTAATGTACACATGCTGGTACTTAGTGTTACAGAACACCTTGCAAAGTTTACAAGAAACACATTACGTTACCCCTGCTGTTGTCTGTGCTGTCCGTATCACAGTGTTATATTTGTAAACATATTGCTGACTCTTTCAACATTCGTAATCACACATCATGGGTCATAAATGAACTGGGCAATACATTTCAATGTTCCGTCCTTCAAAAATGCTGGTTTTCTGTTCCCACAATACTTATTTCAACCAGAACACCAGCATTGCTGCAGAGGGGAGCATCATCTGGATACAGAATGTGATGTTTAGAAGAAAAAATATATTTCACTTAGAGAACATTGAAAAAAAGTAGTTCCCTGGTATGACAGGATAGCGCTGTGGCCCAGGCCTGTTACTGACAGGATAGCGCTGTGGCCCAGGCCTGTTACTGACAGGATAGCGCTGTGGCCCAGGCCTGTTACTGACAGGATAGCGCTGTGGCCCAGGCCTGTTACTGACAGGATAGCGCTGTGGCCCAGGCCTGTTACTGTCAGGAAGCAGACTCAGTCAAGAAAGCTGCACTTAAAGGGCACATAAGGACCTTTTTATTTGATTGTGTTACATGTTCCCATGTGTTGCTACAACTGTTTAAGTAAGGTGTGTGTATTGTTTAGATTTTTTTTTTTTTAAATTGCATTCCCTGCCTCAAGGTGGCTTCCCATGTACCTGCATGGACCTCTCAGAACTACATTTACCATCATCCTCCTGCTCACTGGTAAATCCATCTCAGTTACATATGCGAGCAGGAGGATGATGGGAAATGTAGTTCTGAGAGGTCCATGCAGGTACATGGGAAGCTATCTTAAGGCCAAACTTACACTTATTTACATAAGCAGGGCTTTTGCCCTGTCACACCTAGTTTATTTACCTATGATGTGTAAATAAATAAGCATCAAACAATTGCTGAGATATGGAGAACACAGAATGCAGCAACAGTAAAGTAATGCGTTTCTTGTAAACACAGCTGCGGGTTCAGTAACTGCTGCTTCAGGCTATGAACTAGTATACAGTATTGCCCTGCTGATATTGGGTTGTTCAACTGGCAGTCAAACGTTGAAAGACAGAACAGGCTGAATCGCTTAGTTTTTTTGTTACATCAAACGTTTTTCAACTAGCCAATGAAATAGAGGAAAACAATGTGTTGGGCATTGGGAGAGGCACTGGTAAGATAACACACAAGTATATTAAAGTTATAAGTTAAATACAAAATCAAAAAGAATTGAAACATTAAGAGGAAATTGTAAAGTTTATCTTTTGGTTGTTTGTTTTGGGCATACTCAGTTGTGTCCAGCTCTACTCAATTGATTTTGAATCAGAGAGCAAGATTTTCGCCAGTCTATGATAGACTATAAGTTTAAAAACACAGGCACCGATATATTATTCAGTGTTTTGGCACAATATCTTTCATGTTCTATAAAGAATAAATAAAAGCTGTTCATGTTACAAAAGAAAATAAAATAAAAAAATTCTAGTTTTGTAATGGTAATAAGCATGTTATTCTTTCCAAACAACATTCCAAAGATCTAACCTTGATTAGATGTTGATTGGTACTCAATTCTTTGTTCTTAATTTGAAGTGTTATGTAACAGTCTTTTCCCATCCTCCTCCTCTTTCAGATATTGATGAGTGTGAAACCGGCACTCATAACTGCGCTCCTGAATTTGCTTGTCAGAACACACAGGGCTCGTTCCGATGCAAGCCTCTCATGCAGTGTGGAGATGGCTTTATCCAGGATGCTCAAGGAAGCTGTATTGGTAAGAACAAAAACCATTAATATGCTGAGATTCCATAAGGCTTAAGCCCCCAGGTGACAAACGTATAATCAACACAGGTGTCTAGAGAATAACATCTTCAGACTGTAGATAAATAAATGAACCAGACACAACGGTAAGAATTAATATAAATCAGTTTTATGAGTTGGATTCGTGTTCTGGTGTTTTTTATACATTCATTTACATTTTGCTTAAATAGCTAATCCGATTTGTAACCAAAATGTGTGCAATGCATTGTACTTACTTAAGTGAAACACTGCCACGCTCATTAAAGTTTATTTCATTTAAAAATTAAAAATAAAAACTCAGTTGCAAACACTTATATAAGTACTTGTATGTAACCTGCCGTCCGGGACGACTTTGTAAATGTTACATCTCGCCAGTCCTGTGCTGGTCCTGCAGTCTCCTACGTGAAGTCTTAAAACTCCCAGGTTTTAGGATACACGCATATGTTCCATGTGTGTGATGTTACTTGTTGGCCATGATTCCATATTGTGTCAGTCTGTATGGCATATGAGTGGGTGTTCAGTCCAGGCTGTCAGATAGTGATGTATAATCTGCTGAGACTGTACAGGCAGCACAGAGCTAATCCCTCTGATGTGTTTACATTTTACACTTCACTCTCGCTTACTTCACAGATGCTGGACCTGTTTCAACTTTTAAGTCACGAACAGTATAAATCACTTTCGATTTCAACAGGTTTTTGGTTAGCTGAATGGGGCTACTTGATATTTTTGAGTAAATCCTTCAGATTCAGTTGGATTGATATTTTAATATACCGATTGGTCCCTGTGGAGTTTAGGCCTTCTCTGGGGCCACTGTAAATGTTTTTAGTATGTATTTATTGCATATATTGTGTATATTTTCATAATTTACAACGAATCAAAAATGTTCTACTGAGAAAATGTTTACAGTGTTTTAGTATTTTGACCAATGAATTGCCTTTTCTCAAGACCAATGCCATGTTGTAAGTAAAAGATGATGAAGCATGCTGTTGATCCTGACAACTTACATCAAATATTAAAGTACATGGTGTTTCACAAAAGAATTCCAGTAAATCTTACCTAACATCTGTAGTCATTCCTATATGAAAAACAAATTATAGTAGGGTTGGTTTCAGAGCTGGAATGTCATAAATGTACAAACTGAGACCCTATATGGGTGAAAACAGCTTTTATTGGGATGAATTGTCTACACTGCCCTCCTAAGTACCAGAAGTGAATGTTTATTTCCTGTTCCACTCCGACCCCTTTCTTTCTAAATATCTTAGCATGTTGGAAGCACTGTCAGTAAAGACTGATATGATGCTCAGTGAGGGACCTGTTTGGCCAGTCACTGCAGAAACCAATGTATCCAGTGGATGTTCCTTTACTCACTGCTTACTATACCCACTGGGCAGTTGTGAAAAAGACATAGAGCAGTGTAGATGTACTTTTAGTATATCCCTGAGTACTGCTGGTTAACTGGCTGGTTTAACAATTTAAGTACCTCACTCCGTGACATTCATTTTACAGAATGGAACTAAGGAACAAAGTATGATCTTAAGCATTTGACAACGGAAATAAATGTGCTCAGTACTTGTTCCTGCAATCCATCTCTAGTCTTTCTGTACAATGATAATAATCCGGCCCAAGTCATTCTGCCTTTGTAGGAAACGCCTTCCAGCTTGCTTTCACTCATTCTTGGTTGCTTTGTGATCATAGTGCAGTGAACTGTTGCTGTAGATGTTTTGAATGCTTTGTAAACTATTTTTTCTTTCAGATATCAATGAGTGTATGAGTGCCAATGGGCCCTGTCCTTCTGGACAAGTGTGCATCAATACCGTGGGCTCATTCAACTGCCAGAGGAATTCCATCACCTGTGGCCGTGGATACCACCTTAATGAAGACGGACCCGCCATGCGCGGTATGTTCTTGTCTGTGGGTTCATTTGGCAACTAACGGGCTAACCACGACTGTGTCTCAGGCATCTAAATGATAGAGTTCAAAGTAAATTACTCATACTCGGGTGACATCCCCGGAAGTGGGTGTGGCTAACACCGAATGTACCAGAAAATACATTTCTGGCCCTGATTTTCACTCTGAAATTGACCATACTTTTTTTAAATGTTTATTTAACAATGCTTTTTATAATTTTGAAGTCCTAATGTGTCATTTTAATTCTTGAGCAAGACTTCTTATTATTTATTATCAACTTATATGGGCTGTGTAGAATTGGGTGGTGGTTAATGTGACCAGATTGAAAATCTGCAACATGTATTTACAGGTGAGGCACTGAATATACGGGGTTTCTCTGAATTGCAGTGCAGACACCACTACAGAATGAAAGCAGGACAATTTATAAATGTATTAGTATTTTATTAAAATAAACAGACAATCAAATCTGAAGCACTAGGGGTGGTAGAAAAAGCCTAATTTAACTGAAGGAAACCTCTGGGAGTCCACGGCTAGCAGCTACCCTCTCCTCCAGAGCTGTCTCTTGTACATCTGCAAAGTGCTGGCAAAGAAATACACCTGCGGGAAGAAATAGTACTAGATTTCTTAAAAAAACAGAAGTATAAAAATGCAATAACACCCTTTTCTTTAAAGTAAATAACTAATTTTGTTATTGAACTATTTACATTGAAAAATGAATATCTATTTGCCAGATCTCCAAGGTCTAAATAGTTTTTAATTTAAAGATTCTGAATATCTCCAGTTAGCAATTCAAATAAAATTTCCCTTGTTTCTTTGAAGCAACGTTGCATTGTTTGCTGACTGACAGTTCCCTGCATGCTTTAGCAAGCGCACAGCATCTAACAGAGACATTTTATTTACACTGATTTTTTCTCTTTCCAGCCATGCTTGCTTACTGTTGCAGTCAGTGCTGTTTTTTCAAACTGTAAATAAACCTGACATGAATCAGGGATTAAATAGCCAAGGTGCAGTACAGAGGTAATCGCTCAGTAACAAGGTGCAAACAGCTGATTGATTGATCTGTCAAGCTTTTTTACTACAGTAAAGTGCTGCCTTTATTATTAAAATCAATGTGAATGGTAAGGTAACAAGGTGAAAACAGCTGATTTGTGGATTAGTAAGTGCAATTACTAAAAGCATTGCGTTTGTTATTTAAATCTTTGTGAATGGCACATAACGAGATCCAAACAGCTGAGTTTGCCCGAAATATACGCCGAGCTTAACACGGTATAAACAACGCCTTTGTTATTGAAATCAATGGGAATGGCAAACGGCAAACGCTGTTTGTCCGATATAAACAGCTGCCCGAAATAACCCTGAACGGTGTAAGTGGTGGCGACTGTACCAATAATTAAACTGAAGTCATCAGAAGTCAAATTAAAAGGCAGACTTTTTATACCAGAAGGCACAATATAACTATCTTTACAGGCAAAAACTTGCTCACAGTCAGTTTTACAAGAGTGGTTTCGTTGAGTTATGCAATGTTCTCGTATTTTATCAAATGAAGCCAAGTCATACGCTGTTTCTATATATGAACTTCTTGGAACGTTTTTTCAGAATCATTTTCGAAAGTGTAAACAGTATTTTGTGCATCGTTGCAGTACCATTGTTTTTGTTCCTCTTAAATATACATAAAAATGGATATGTGCTTATTTTAAACAGAAGACATTTTATGTGTGCTTTCTAAAAATGTAGGTCTACTCCAGTTTGTTATTAGCATTGCTGATGGCAGATTTTTTCCACTGACCAGCACTTCGAATCTGTACTTTATGGGGCTCACTGCATGCCTAACACCCCACCTCAGCTCCTTATTGCCCCTCCCTCCCACGCTGACACCTGCGTTGTGTAGATGCTCGTGAAAACTTACATTACATTGCAGCAGGGCCGTTGCCCTTCCCCATGCTATAGCTTAATCAGATTGAACATGAAATGTCAGCCGCAGCTGTGACAAAGAATTATTCCATTTCTGTGTTTAGATGTCGTGAACTACTGTCATCACAGGATGGCTTTTAATATTGCAATAGTATGGCAGTATGGCAATGAACCCCTGCAGAAATGAAATGGTCCAGTTTTTTCTTGAACATGATCTGTACCTGTTCCGGTTGCCTTGGCAGACGCAGAGCTCACAGGTCGTGTTTAAAAAAAAGAACTTGGCAGGCAAAATGGTACGAAAAAATTCATACATTTGTCATTAGAAAAAATGTAGACATATCTATTCGTACAATGTCCTTCTCCAACAAAAGTGTATCTCATGAAAAGGAAATAGAAGGAGAAACTAACCTGGAATCCGTAGCTAGTGCAAGCTTCCATGTTGCCATTGCTAATGAAAGAAATCACTTCAACACTAAACATTGATGCTTATTGTAGCATTTCAAACTTCATACGAAATGAGTGCTGCATTGTGGGAACAGAAACCAGCATTGTTGCAAGACAGAATGTGATCTGGATACACTGCAGTCCTTAGATTTTTTTTTTCTCCTGGCGAATGCTCCCGAGTACATGTCACATGATGTGTGATTAAATATTTCCAAAGAGTCAGCAATATATCACTGTGATACGTAATGCGTTACATTAAACTAACAACAGATAGATTGTTTATTTTATTTTATTCCCGTACCTTTTTCCAGACATAAATGAGTGTACCAGCCTCTCCCAGCCCTGCGGTCCAGGTCATGTGTGCATCAACGTTGCTGGAACGTTCCGCTGTGAATGCAGTGCCGGGTACTACTTTGACAGCATCAGCAGGAGCTGTGTTGGTAAGGTTTTAAACACTGCTCGCTATAAATACTGGATTTCAAATGTGTGTTTAACAGTTGGATTTACCCAGCTGCCTTATTTTTAATTGCTCTGGGGCTGCAAAATATTTTTTATATCCCAAAATCTACTTATTCAGAATACATCAATTACAAAAGGTGATGGTTCCACCTTCATAATTGCATTTTCTAAACCAGTTTTTTAGGAATGTAAATTTGTCCACAGGATGGCAGTGTGTGCTATGGAAATAATGTTTACTATTCAGATGTTTTGCAAACCCACTACAAAAGCTGAAAACTAAACACCTCTGAATAAATAATAATTATTATTATTATTATTATTATTATTATTATTATTATTATTATAAACCTTCCGTATCTCCTCAGACAATTAGTTTCCAAACAGCTATCATTTAGTGTTACGCTGACCCCTTCCCCATCTGTCATTGAATTAAATAATGGAACTTCAGAACTCCGCAGGCAGAATAACAGTTTAATAGTCCACATTTTAAAACACTATTTATTATGAATAGTAACAGATGGCCTTTATCCCCTATGACTAATTCTGATAATACAATTATTGAATGTATTTGTTTGTTTATTAATGTATATCCTTACTTTGTTTTATTTATGTCAGATACCAATGAGTGTAGACGCTACCCAGGACGTCTCTGTGCTCACAAGTGCGAGAACACCCCTGGTTCTTATCACTGCAGCTGCACCATTGGCTTCAAGCTGGGCAATGATGGCAGAAACTGTGAAGGTATGTTTACACTGACTAATACATGGAGTCTGTGTAATTGATTACAAGGCAGAAATCATTCCAGCATGGTTATGACCAGCCTTCACAGTTATTGTTATCTTTACAATGTTCTTTTGATGTTTAAATTGTATTTGTTATTTGCAGAACAATAAAGTCCCTCATCTGTATATTTGTTTAGTTGTATGTCAGGTTTGATTAGACAGTGACACACCACAGGGTGTGTGTTTGCTGGGGTAACTCAACAAAGCACAAGGCTGAGAAGTGGTCTTATCCAAGCACGGCACACGCCCCGAGGTTTGTTATTGCGACAATAGCATGCCTCAAAGTTGTCTTTTTAAAAAGACAAACAAAAAATGTTATTTTAAACTTTAAATTCATTTTTATTGAATTGACCATTACACCAATGCAAACAAGTTCTTTACTTTGACTTTTGAGGTGTTAGGTTGCCTATAGTATAAACGTTAACATGTACAGTTGACCCTGTCTTTTATGGTATAAGTAGGGCTTGGTGCTTTATCCCGACTTTTATACTGTCCTTTAAGAAGTCAGTTGATACATGCTAAGCTGTTCGTGTATTTCAATCACAACTGAGAAACATGTTAATCGTAAAATTGACTGAATTTACAAGTTTTTTTCTGTGAAACAATTAAATGGACTTTAAAATCTACCAAGCCTTATTTTTTGATTAACAAGCAGAACGTACAAACGAGATCGCAACATGTTAATAAGCAACTCATCTTTATTAAATCATTCTGCGTGACTGTATTTACATTATTAAAGAGGAGTCGCTTTCTGCTTTGAAATGAAAAAGTAAGACTTAGGAATTTAAAAGCCCATTTAGTTAAAATCAATTTATTGATTAAAATCAAGTTATTAAATCAATTTTACTATTAACACGTTTCTCAGTTGTGATTGAGATACACGAAAGGCATGGTATCAATTTAATTTTCAACGGAGAGTAGAAAAGTCGGGCTAAAGCATCAAAAATCAGAAGACCTAGGTATAAGAGTCATGAGTAGTGTTTTAATAAAAAACAAAACAACACAAATTAATGCCGTTATACATGTCTTTAGTCAGTTGTCAGTTGTTGTTTTTTTTTTTTTTTTTTTACAAATGCCAACATGCAGCAAACTATTATCATAATTATTATATATGCTGTTATATACAAACTCTAGCTTGCAAAGCCTGAAGTCTCTTCTTCAGGTGAAAGTTTAAAGAAACAGATGCTATTGCTTATGGTATATTAACAGCACCTTCCAGTTGCTTCTCCCAGTTTCTTTGTGTCAGTTCTTCTGATTTGCAAATGTAAACAATAACATGTATTTATTAATATCCACCAACATTTGAAGAAAATAATTGAGGTCTGAAAAGCTAGTATTTGTATTAACAGTTAATTTTAATAAACAAATCAGCTCTTCAGATCAGTTGTCAGAAAAATAATGTGGGTTGTTTCATCAGGTGAAACATAAAACCAGGATCTCTGCATGTAACATAAATACACGTTTAATATTTAGTTTTCTCTGTGTTTAGATCTGAACGAGTGTGAGAGCAATCCCTGTAGTCAAGAATGTGCTAATGTGTATGGTTCATACCAGTGCTACTGTCGCCGTGGTTACCAGCTGAGCGATGTAGACGGAATTACCTGTGAAGGTAAGAACTGAAAGACGATGACCTGCCATGTAGTCACCCTTGTATGCTTAACAACAATTCTCAACATGGTTTTAGGAAAGTAACACACATATTCGTTTGGTCTTTGTGACAGGATAGCGTCACGGCCAAGGCTGGGAAATAGCAGGAAGCAGACCCAGAGGTGGAAAGCTGCAGTTTATTTATTAATTAAACAAACAAAACAAGGGAACAAACAAAACACATGAACAAATGAAATGGTTTAAACACAATAAATCATTTAACCGCACTCTCTTTTCTTGTTCAGACTGGGCAGTTGCCTTCACTGAACTATGCCTCTGTAAACAAAGGACTTGGCTTAGTTTTATATAGCATGTGGCTGGGACTTGATTAGCCATCAATTGTTCAATGAAGGCCCCAGCCACATTCCCAACGTGGATTCTGACAGGGATGGAATTAACCCCATCCCTGCCAAACTTAAATTATAAATAATACATCTTTTATTTTCACAGCACCGAAACCCCACTATTTACATGTACAAGGCTTCTGCCCTACCACAGTCTTATCCTTATTATTTTTTATTATCCCTGTATTTTCTTCCGTTTGAAAAGCCCAACTTGAATGTCGCCGCACCACTGCAACACACTTACCGTTCAGGAGAACTGAAAAGTAACATACAACCTTTGTTCCAGCTTTCAAGCCAATTGCCTCTGTTTTTCACCTGTCAAACCTTGGTGAACTAGCCCTGTTTTGATTTTCCACCCAAATCCTCTGAGAGCACAAAGCCCAATGGCATGACTCCCCCTGCACTCTAAACAGCAATGCTTTTACAATGTGTGCCACTAGGGACCCTTTGACTTTACCTTTGTTAACAATAAAATATGTCATGTACAGGTAATTAAAACAACAAAATACAGTGATATGTTACACACCTCGTGGGGACAAAACAAAGTAAATGCACACACACGTCTTGGCTCCAAATATCAGACAAAGACCTAGGATACTTTGTTCCTAAACTTAACTGGGTATATATCCATTAATTCTTTGTGAGTTGTTGTTATCACTAAGATATGGCACTTAACTATGCAAAGCAATTGATTTTTTGAGAACCTATTATTTTATTTATTTTTTGCTAAGTTGTGCTTTTTCATTTTTGTTCAGGACTTGTGTAAGCTTGTCTTTATTTATTTATTTTTATAATATTATTTTTAAACTAGATATTGACGAGTGTGCTCTACCCACTGGGGGACACATCTGCTCCTATCGCTGTCACAACATCCCAGGCAGCTTCCACTGCACCTGCCCGACCACGGGGTACACCCTGGCCCCCAACGGACGCAGCTGTCAAGGTAGGAAAAGGGAACAGGAGCTACTACTTTTTTCTAAGGCTGTGTCTCAATTCAAACTATGAAAAAAGCAAGTGATGCATTAAGCATATTAATTTCCAAAACATTAATTATTGTGCACATCACATTATGATCTATTCAACTGATTTAAACAGTGGCGGATCTAACTACTGCCACAATTTCAATATTAAATTAAGCCACATACCTGTATTTTCTAATTACTTTTTAACACAAACATACACTTCAGAGTCTCACTTTTTCATATACCACCTAAAATGGACATCAGAGGAGACACAGCAGGGCCCAATGTGTGCTCCTTAGGCATTGAGAACCCATCACACCTTGAAGGGTTTCTTTTACTGCCTTGAGTTTAATGCATCTTACTGCCCTGGGAAAAACAACCCATCAAGTCAAGTCAGTATGTTTAACATTTCTGTAGTGATAATTTGAATTAGACAAAGGTAATACACCTACTGTATATGACTCAAGGTAAATTGCAAGATCAATGTAATTTTAAGCAATTTGAGGTCAGTATAATTAGAAGAACTCTGAAGAGCTCTGAACTTCCATACAGAAGCATTGATTCTTCTCTATCTTCCTCTGAAAAAATGAAACCATATTTGTGCCATAAAATCGTATTATTGAGACAGAGTGGCATGAATTATTATTGGCATGTTAGTTGTCCTTATTGTACCCACTAATACAAACTGGCAGTCCCGGGCCTGTCTAAACGTACCTGATAACATTTAGTTCATGAAATAGTATCTTCTTATATCCACTAGTTTCTTGATCTTTATAAATGTTGTAAAAACATATATATTAAAACAGATGAGACAAAATAAATGATGTGACACAAAAAAGGAAGTCCCTCCCCTATCCAGTGATATGTGTTTCGAGCCTGTACTGCAAAGTATGGTGGCCCTGTAAGTCATCAAAACAAAGTGCTTTTTTATCGTCTTTACACGATCACAGTCTTAGAAGCCCATTTCAGTATTATCATGTTAACAAGATCCCGGTCCTTAAAGGGTTAAATGAGATGGGTGCAGTAATTGCCTCAATTAAATATGCGATTTAAATCTTTTTTTTTTAAATCTCAAGATTAATCGTGATTTTTTTTTTTTTTTTTTTTTTGCTTGACCGCCCTCGTATCCAGGTAAATGGTTGTACTGCAGCTTGTGCCCTTCCATTAGCTACACAGGTCTGAAATGTGAAAGAAAGACACAGTACTACACTAGGTTAAAGAACATTCTCAGTTTCTCTCAGGAAATCTGTTACACTTTCACTTCCTAGGTCATTTCACCTCAGCTGTGTCTATGTCGAAGCATGTCAGCCATTAGAGAAAGGCGATGATTAGTTACTGATAGGATAGGAAAAAATACCTTGAAGGGGTGGGAACAATTTCACTTTCCAGTTGAAATGACCAGGAAAGTGCAAGACTATCTGAGACTCAAGTTTATTTCAATTTGCTCATGGTGTTTATTTCAATTGGCTCATGCTCAGTTATTGAAGATACTAGCCATGTCACAGTGTAAGAGAACAGTGTTCAGGGCCTCTGTAATGTGGGGATGTGTATGCTACTTATATGTACTTCCACATGGGGTGGAGGATTTGTGATGAGGGGACACCTGGATACTGAACTGGGCTGAGACTTTCAGAACTAATTTGACATTACCTGTTCTGTACTCCTATCTGATAGAATTCATTGTTTTACAGATATTGATGAATGTGTAACAGGGACACACAATTGCACTGGCTCTGAGACCTGCTTCAACGTGCAGGGTCATTTCAAGTGCTTGTTATTTGAGTGTCCGGAGAATTACCGCAAATCTGGAGAAGCGTGAGTATTAAAACCTTCTTTTCATTCTTTCAGTCAAGAAACTGCATTACTGTGTGTTTTACTCATGAATTACATGACAGTCGATGAAGAGCTTTAAAGAGTTTAAAGCTACAGGCAGTGCTCTAGATAAGCTGGATGATTTACGCATTGAAAGAATATGAATAATGTATGATATTTAAATTGAATATGGAAAGAATATGCATAGCAATTTTTCTGCACGGCTTGAGTTCGTATGTTATTAAGCTTTTTGAACTTCGCTGGTTCCCGTTATCTCAGTGGTCAGTTGTGACTATACTGCATGCAGTAGCTAAAGAATGGATCACAGAAATGCCAGGACAGCTAATTGTAGCCTGTCAGGGGGTGAGTGGTGTGAGTGAAATGATTCATGTCCAGACAGTTTTATTTCCCAAACAATAAATAATAAAGCCGGCCCTCTACCAACGATGGTTTCGGGAGGGGGGTTCATGGCGGGTTACAGTCTCAAACACAAATATTTACATCACATGTTATTTATCCCGGTGCATGAAACTATGCTCTCCAGACCTGGGATGGTGGTGCATGTGCGTGTCTGTTCTGTGCTGTGCAGGTTGTGTTCAGGGGTGTGTGCTGGCTCCGTGGCTGCAGCTTCCCTTCACTCGTCCTCTGCAGACACAAAAACAACAAAACACAGAGCTCTGGCACGTCAAACTCCAGTTTAAGGGGCTATACTTGCGTAGCTCCGTCTCCTTTGTATTGCCAAACTCCTCCCTGTGATCAGCCCAGTGCCGCTACGCACTTCCTCCAAAATGGCCGACTTACGGTTGTCACCAAACATCGAGTCGCCCCGTCTATGGGAAAGCATTCCACCAACCTTACACAGCACCCTTTCTGGTCAGGAGGGAGATTTGTAGCTCAGATTCCTTCTCTCTCTGTCACATACCTCCCTGGGAATTGCCAGAAACACGTGACCAATTAGTCCTAGTTTTCAATTAAAACAAAAACAGAACAGAACAAAAATTTGAATCCTCCCACTTGCAATGCATGTTTGTGACTGGTGAATAAGTGACTAGATTCTTGATCCTTAGGATTTCTCGCTGTCTCAATCCCCCTCAACCTAACCTACCAATTTACTTATCTGTCAGCCGAATGTTTGGAAGGTAAATCTATATAATAAATACAATGTGTTTGGAGAGAGTCGGGATGCTTGATATTGCTATAGCAGTACAATATTACCATTTGTTTATTTCCATTAGTGTAGTATCAATACATTTTAAAAAAAAATAACAGAGAGAGCACAAGATAACTGTAACAGTCTAGTACTAGTGGAAGGAGACTCACTGAACAAAGTAGCTAACTACATCCAGAGTAGCAACTTCCTGGACTATAATAATATTAAGGACTAAATGGCTGCGAAAAATACATTGTTAGATTTTATTTTCAGGTGATAAATAAGGAAAGGGAAGTTTTTATTGTAAGGTATTGTATTGTAAGGTTTTTGTACAGTAGTTCAAAGTAACATTACAGTTGAAACTTAATGCATACCCCAGAAATTAGCATTATGTATGTACAGTATTTATTGAAAGTACTCATGACTTGAAGGTAGTGTTGAATTTTACTCGCCCAAAATGTTTTTTACTCTCATAGTGTCTAAAATCGATAGTAAATGACTCAATGACCCAAAACCTTATCTGGAGCGCTTGCTTCAGGGGTTGGATAAAAATTATAAATACCTGCACATGTAGCACATACTTGTTTATAAATGGAATCCCTGACTGTTCTATAATATATAAAAGCTGCATCTCCCTGTTGCAAGTCAGTTTGTCAGGATACTCAAGAGAATACTGCTTCCAATGTACAGAGGTCAAGGAACAAGACGAGCTGTCGCATTCATGCTGAAATGTAGCTGCAGTTTACTTCAGTATTTAGTGCAGTGGTGCACAAACTTTTTATATGACGCCCCCCCCTTTCTTAGCATACATTTTGTGCCCCCTTTATATTTAACAGGTGTTTTTTTCTGGATTTAATGTAAATTTTTTCCTCGATTTAACCACAAAAAGTCCAGATTTAGCTAAATACATAAGCGTATCACAAATTCAACATTTAAAATCAGTCCATGAATCTGTCTTTCTTTTTTACACTTAGCGAGTGAACATTTAGCTGACATGTTAAATCTGGGTTTCTAAAAAATAAATCTGAATTTTTTAATATATATTTTTTTAACCTTGTCAAGTCAACATTTTAGCTAACATTTCTAACAAAAATCTGTGAAAAAATAAATGCAACTTAAATTATTATTATTATTATTATTATTATTATTATTATTATTATTATTATTATTATTTATTTATTTATTTTTTTTAATTTGCAGATTCAACATTTACCTAACAGGTAAATCTGAAAAACATTATCGTTCATCAGTAAATCTAAGAAAATAAATCTGAAAAATCTGGGTTTTCACAAAATAATATAAATATGTATTTTGCCAGCTACCAGTATATCTGAAGTTTAACATGCAAGCTGCAGAGCTGTCTTACACTCCAACTTTTAAGAATGTGTTTGTTAACATTCATGCATTTAGCTACATTTTTTTTCTCTGGTTAAGAACTTGGACTAATTAGCTGTCACTTATGTATTTATTTATTATTTATGTAAAAAATGTACAGAACTGCCCCTTTAGTCATAGTCGCCCCCCTTACTGACTCTCCGCTCCCCCACTTTGCACTCCAGTGATCTAGCGTGTTACTACTAAACATGCTGTTAAAGATGCCGAAAACAATACAAATCACCCTTAAGATCGGGTCAAGGAGTTTGGTAATAGCCATCCAGATAAATGTTAGCTTGCGTGGTTCAGGGGGCGTGGAGCTGGGTGGCTCCTAATCATCTAATCTTCTAATTTTCTAATTTCCTGCTAATTAGCATCTATTTTCTATTTAAGGCTTGATCACATGCAACTTTTCTGTTGAGTGTTTCATTTTTTGTAGCAAACGCTCAGACGCCGTCGTTTCGTGCTCCACCGCTAAATATCTAAATTTCGTTGCCTCGCTCACTGCAGGTCATTTCTCTGCACAGCGCTGCCAAGATATTATCAATCATTTTCCTACCTGCTCAGGTGATCCTTCTTTTCAGTCAGCTTCTCTTTTCGGCTTCAAGAGCTCCAACGTTTGTCTTTCCTGTTCCATCCAGTCTCTACCTCAGCAACAGCGCCGTTCAAAGCGCAGCTTCATTACTCAACTTGTCTGCAACTTTATCAGAAAGTCTGGTCCTCTGCTAAACTTTCAAAGCTCCTTCGACAAGACATCGACATTCCCGTTGTCAGCGATTGCCTTACTTTAGCTCTATTTAAATCCACCACGAAGCTTTGTCTGCGGAATCTCTCTTTACTCCTCGCCTGCAATCAGACGCCCCTCCCCGATCCCACAGAGCCAGCACAATTACCGTTCCATCAGAAGATCCTGCCCTGGACCTCCATCAGCTACGTTCAACCTTTTAAAAACGTATCCTGCCCATTTCAACCAGTGGCGGCTCGTGGTTTGACTGGTCACAACATGCTCCAACGATAGTGTTGCACTGCAACTTTTCCACCGGCGCCTTACAGACCATGGTTACCACGGCAACGCCCTCATTGACTGACTGCGGGAGTGGTTTGTTGCCATGGTGACCAGGCAGCTTCATCAGGCTCTGCGTGCTCTGTGCCTCAGTACTGCAGTCTTCTGGCTTCCTGTCGCTGCGCTTTCACAACTGGTGGAGACGAATTCAACGCGCGAATCATGACATCTAAGTACTGCGTTAACTTATTTATATACATGACTGACTGTCCTAACATGTCTAGAACATTTATTATTTAAAGGGAATAAGCAAACGTTGTTCTACATAGACAAGGTTTCTTAATCGTAATAACCTCATATTCTACCCTGCTTAACTCAAGTCAATGGTTCATTCCAATCGTAACCTCTGGATGGCAGTATAATACCACAAGTTCTGTTTGTTTGTTTGTTTTTGTTGTTTTTTTTTTTTAAGCGGTTTGCTATTGTTTATTTCTTGGCAGACGCCTTTATCCAGGGTGACTTACAGTCGTAAGCAAATACATTAAACACTTGATAGATTATAGTACTCTGAAGTACAGGATTAAATGCAGTATAATACGGGGCAGATAAGAGCAAGTAAAGCGCATTTAAGGAAGGGCGATATGTCCCAGAGGAAAAAACAGAGGAGCTACAGGTGCTTTCTGAAGAGCTTGTTCTCACTCTGATGGATTCTCGGGAGTTCCCCTCCTGCCTCGACCTTTTGTCTACCTATATAAACTGACATGCTTCAATTTCAACTCTACCTGCCCTTTTGAGGACCTGGTCATGAAGCCACGCACTTATCAGCTTTCTGAGATGCTCAGAATCTGCAGTCACATTAACTTTCAGCTTCCCTGCATCAGGCATCCATTCCAGCGACCTCTTCCTGTTCCCGGATTCGTGCTTCCTCATCTGGCTCCTCTCCTCCAAACCGACAAATTTTACCAAGGCACTTTATTCAGCCTTCAAAGTTATCATTTCATCAACGTGAGCTGCAAGTCAGATACGGAAATCATGTCCTACAACTATCAACATTTCAGTCAAGTGCCCTCCTATCCTGCAATAGACAATACACTCATAGACTGCTCCCGACCAATAGGTTTTGCAGCAGCCTCAGAGCAACGCCTTCTTCATCCTCTCGGGTTCTACAGCGGCCTCAGATCTATGCATTCTTCATCTCTGCCCCATCTGTGGCTTCATCTAAATCACCTTAATACTCTAAGTCCAATATCCACCGCATTCAGCAGATCTCTGCTCTCTGCAGCAGACCACCACACTCTACCGATGGCTGTCCACCGTTCACTATTACAGATCACTGCTTCAGCAGATCTCTGCACTGTTCAGCAGATCTCGTCCTCTTCTGTTAATTGCTCCTCACTACAGCAGATCTCTGCTCCCTCTTCAGATCTACTCACTATTATAGCATGCAAAGTTGCTTTAGTTTACAGTTTAAATCTGTACCTGCACTACTCCAGATCTTCCAACGCTTCCGCTTTCCTCCAATACGCAGATCGCGGAAGCATTCCACAGTCAAGGCTAATGCTAATCTCCATCTAATCAAAAAAAATACGAGGTGCTTGACTTTCTCAGCAATCTATTCATATGTCCACACATCCCCTCAAATATTACAGCATTAATACATGGTGAGAGACGTGGTGTGAGACTGGAAATCTGTCTTGTTTATGAGTTAAGAAGTTCCACTACTAGGAGAATAACTGGAGTTGTGAAACCCAGTCTCTGAATGTGAGTTCACCTTTTCCATTTCAAGCAGACATGATAGTAGCAGACCGCAGATCGATCCCGTATTAACTGACATAGGATAGTCAACATCTCATCTCTGCCCTCCATTCCAGAAAATGGAGCACAAAGCGTGCTGAACTTCCCCAGCAGTCGATTTACACACGTTCGTTCAGTTCCAGCTGCTACCTCAACTGTCAGTTCCAGCTCCCCTTCTGCCTCCACTTTTAGTAACCTCCTTCAAACTGCTCAAAACTACATGTCTACAGCCCTCGCCCTTCTTCAAGAGCTTCTTATTCTACAGCCTGGTCAGCATTCTTAACCTTCTGCGCTCATAATCATATCCACCCCATTCCCTTCAATCAAGACTGGATCCTGGCCTTCATCATCCATGCTAAGGAATCTCTTCATCTTTCCCCAGCATCCATTAAATCTTACATTTCAGGAGTTCAATATCACTACTGCATCATGTCCGTGCCTTAGCCGCCGTCCTCTCCATACCAGTAGTTCGTCTGACTCTCCGCGGAATCTTCAAAAGCTCCCCGTTGCATCTTCCCGCCTGCCTATATCCACAGACATCATCCATTCACTTATCTCTACTCTTCGGAAGGTTGCTTCTCCCCTACGAGGATCTACTCATGGAGACCATCTGCCTCACAGCCTTCTTCGGTTTCCTCAGAGGCTCAGAATTCACAGTTCCTTCAGCTTCAAGCTTCCCAGCGGGTATTCGTTTATGTGATCTCTCTTGTATTTCCAACTCCTACTTCTTAATTCGGCTGCGTGCTTCAAAGACAGATCAACTCCGGCATGGTCAGTTCATCCAGCTCTCAAGGATTGAATCTTCCATCTGCCCTTTCTCAGCAATGTCAAAATATCTCTCCATCAGGAAATCCTCCCCCTGGACCCTTTATTCATCGATTCCTCTCACTCTATTATCACTCGTCACTGGTTCTCAACCCACCTCTCCACCCTCCTCTCCAGAGCAGGCCTCCCTCCTCAGCTTTATACTCTCCATTCATTTCAGTATAGGGCCAGCTACCTCCGCCGCAAGGGCCAGTATCAACCACAGCCTGATCAAGACCATGGGGCGCTGGTCCTCTTCTGCAGTAGATTCTTATGTTCATTCATCTCCCTACGATATAGTTGCAGCACATTTTAAAATCGCTAGTATGCCGGAGTGGGGCTACCTGTCCGGGGCCACCAGAAGTTTTCCCCAATCGCCTCAAGGGGTTTTTCCTCTCCACTGAGCGGCAGGTATACACATAATCACAGCCTACTAATAATCACTAACCATCCCTCTGTTTGTCTCGTTTGTCCGTCTGATCTTTTGTCTATGTTATCGTTGGCATGTGCTGTCCTTTATCTGTTTCCGATGTGGGAGATTTTGTGAGGTGCCGGGGTCCATCCTTTGGGGGCAAGTGAGTCTCACTTCCCGACCTCAGGGCTAGGCATCCGCCTCCCTTACCTTCAGGGGGTTCTCACCATGTGAGTCAGAGCGGACCCCGGCCAAAATCAGTCCTGTCGCAGCTCCTGCGCTTATCTTACTTCACTCGAGGCTCTGTTCTATTCTGCCTCTCGAGGGGCTCTCCAGTCATAACCCTCATACATGTTTTCGGTTGCTGGGTCCTCTTCCCCTGGGATGTGTCGGCATCGTCGCCCTCAGTCAGCGACCATCTTTTCTATCCCGTTTCGGTTGCTGGGTCCTCTGCCCCTGGGATGTGTCGGCATCGTCGCCCTCAGTCAGTGACCACCTTCTGTCCTACTAACTCTCCTTGCTGCTTCTTCTGCCTTCTCCTTCACCCAGCTCACGCCCCGTGAACAAAGAGATAAACTTGTATGAATACTATTTGTAGTTTATTCTTACTACACAGACGTATTTATAATGTTTAAAGTAAAATGGTAAGTTTGTATAGAGTATTGATTGATGGCACTGGTGAGCTTGTAACTTCCTTAGAATTTAAAAGTGTACCGATAAATACTTCCTGTGTTAACTGATATTCAATAGTACTGTTTGTATATCTTATAATGGGGGTCTCAATTTTAGACTTTTATTTTAATTGCGGAATAACGCAGATTTTTATTGTTTTTTATCTGATAATTTTTTTTTTATTGCGGAAAACAACTAGGATCCCTACTTATAACACATTTCAACAAGCTAGTTCTGTATAGCAGGACTGAGTGAGGACAGTGAACAACTAACTACGTAGTTTGTGTATTCTCAGAATAAGTCACAGTTATGACAATGATCCTTTTCAGTATTTACTGAAGATTCTTTATCATGAATCTTGCAAGAAACGTATGTGGTGGGCCTGTAACGCTGTTTATTTTCAAATATATTCAACTTTGATCTTGTGTAGTGAGTCTGTGACAGCACTTTTCTGTTTTGCCTTGACCATGGAAATGACCGTTTCCAGACTCAAAGCTAACCACATATTGGAGTGGCTTATTTTTTCCAGTTTCTATAAATGAGATTGTATATATAGGAGGAAACAACTATTTTTTTCCTATCATGCGTGGTTGAAAATTGTGATATTAAAATAAACTACAGGACTTGCATCCAGTTATGGGTTAGACTTAGAATAGCAAAAGGGACAGTTGTCTAGTTTGAAAGTGCCTTTCCTGTATCCTCATACACTGTGAATGTTGTGTTTTTATTCGGTTTTTTAAATGTCACATCTGCTTGCAATGTATTTGAAAGCATAGCAAGGTCGTAGTAAATGTACAAATATATAAGCATGGTAAGCACAAAGTATGGTAATCCATGGTAAAGCACAGTAAATGCATAACACAGTGAAATAGAATGACCTGCCGCTGAAGCCCCAAGTGCATTGTTTGAGTAGAAAGGGGTGTATTTTGTCTAAAGTTGAAGGTTAATGATTTGGGCCACTGTTGCTTCTCACAATCAGTGTTGGGGAAGTTACTTTTAAAAAGTAATCTGTTAGATACAAGTTATTTGGACAAAATTATAACTAGTTACAGTAACATTATTTTAAAGCAAATGTAACTAGTTTGTTGCAAATAGTTAATACTTAGGCATAGTTTACAATTTAAAGATATTTTTTCAGATTGATCAAACTGTAATATTCAAATTCTTTGAAGATCTAGCTGTCAAACCCACTCATTCCCTTTCCTTATGATATGAAAAGCGCATTCATGTGACATGTAAGGTTTCAATTGCACTGTTGAAGCACTTTCTGATTTCCATGTTATTAGCCATTACTTTATCACATAAAATGTAATCCGTTACCACATTTTGTTACATGTCTTAAAAAGGAACCATTACATTTACAAGTTACTAAAAAAATGTAATCAGATTACAGTAAACCGTTACTCCCCAACGCTGGTCACAAAATGATGCATATGTTTGCTGTCTGAATACGCTCATGCTATGTGGTATTTTACTTTTGTACATGTGATTTTTATGTTGTAGTTTCAAATGGTTGAATAGCTAATGGCTTGCACAGAATGGCCTGAATAGTATTTGTGGCTTGAGTATTTGCAACTGAAAGACAAACCAGACTATCGGAGCAAGACTATCCTCAAATCTCGGATAATATACTGATTACGTTTCCTCACTAACCTATATTGGAAACCTCCAAACCAGGAATTGACGTGCTTTCTCAACTGGTTTGAATTTTACAGTTGCACAGGGCAGATTCTTCCCAGAAGAATTTGTTCAGGTTATGTTTGAATTAAATTCTCATAGGCTGCTAGTAAAAGTACACTTTTTATTCAGTTTGCTGTGTTCAGTGCAAAGTCCTTCTGCAGTGTATATGTTATAAGTAGGATAAACAATGATAAGTGTTGAATCAGTAGAAATAATTCACTGATTTAAGTGTCATTAGGCACTTGAAACTGTGGGTTATTTTCGTACTAATTCAGCACTTTGAGTTGCTAATGCCACTTAAAACATTTCTTCCTAATTGATTCTTGTTCGATAATGATGTTCAATTTATTGTTAATTTGGAAATTGGATTTGGTTTTTGCTCTTTTGTTATACTTTAGTTTTAAACAGTTAAAATGTTTGTCTCTCATATTGTGGGAATGTTGTCATTAGTTCCTCGGAAATTGAGTTTAATCCCACTTAAACGGACAAAAGTGTCTGTTGTAAGTGAAGATAGTAATGAGGACTATGTTTTAGAAAATGAAAGTGGCATTGACAAAATAAAAATACAAAAATCAAAGGAATCTGAACCAGGAAGGGGGAATAAAGTCATTGATCGTTTTACTGAACCTAAAACAGATTATCTAAATATCATTGCCTGCAGTCGGGTTTCAAGAAGTACACAGTCAAAATGTAAGTGAGCTGTAAGCTTGTTTGAACAATGGTTAAACAAAAAAATAGCAGAAGTGTAATTGATGGAGATTTACTAAGTGGTGATGAAATCGCTGTTCCTGAACCTGACCAGAAGATGTGTGAAATAAAACTTAGAAGAGGGGTCTTTATGTGGAAATTAATTTATAATTATGAAAATCTTTTATACATTGTTAATGAATTATTGTATTACTTTTTGCAAACAACATGAAATGCTAAACTGAAATCTCAAGTGTTTCATTTGAAATGTTGTAATACTATAATTAAGTAATTGTTGAAATGGTTGTTGCGTAATAAAATGCTTTTTCGGTTTTCTGTTAATGGTTCTGATTGTGGTTTCGTAGACGAATCAACAGTTTTCTGTGGCTTCGTAGCACAAACTGTGGATTTGCCCCATACTCCCCTTCTCTTCAAAGCCACACAGCCACTTAGTTAGAAGATTTATAGGATGAATCAATCAAAAGATCAATAGGTGATGTCACAGGAATGTTTTAAAACTAGCAAAAACAACTTTAGAGTTTTAAATAGAAGCAGTTCATGAACATTTGGAGTTGTTTGTCACTAGTTTGATAACATTTACATGTTTCCTTGTCAAAAAATGGAGGCACTGGTACAGACAGGTTGGAATTAGGCCCCTGGTGATTGGATGTGTTGTAGCCTATGGAATTTGTGTGGGTTCTTGTATCCAGTTCTTTGAATTCTGTATTGTTCAGTTTTGACAGGGTGTATTTCAACATTTTGTTCTTTTGTTAGACATTCATCCATCACTATAGGTAAAGGTGTCTATTGCCATACATATTTTTTTTTATACTTCATACTATAAAGACATATGATAGTCTAAATGATTGATAACTGCAAATCAAAATGGCTATTTTGTGCTTTCCACATGCTGTTGTACTGTATAGAAGAGATAGCAATGTTCAGTATGTGATTATAACTTCTATCACACAGTTTTTCAAAAACACAAATACTGGAAGGCAGAAGAACTAGGTGTGAAATGTTAAATATGATATCACATGACAACGTATATGATAATAAACATATCTAATACTCCATTATTTAGTATGTTACTTATTAAACTGTATGCTAAAAATAATGATACTTGTTTATCATCCTTTTGTATAAAGGAACACCCTTAAGTATAGATGACAGGTAATGGAATATCTTAATTGCTGTGCCACTGAGCAGTATGTCAAACTGGAGGGAGTAATGCGCTCTGTTTCCCCCGCTCCTGTGCTGCCACGCTGCCACGCTGCCACGCTGGCTCTGCATGTTGTGCACTGACATCACTGTCTCTCTTGTTTTTTTTTCTTCTCACTTTTCTTGCAGTCGTTGTGAGCGCTTGCCTTGCAATCAGAATAAGGAGTGCCAGGGCCTGCCTATGAGAATTACCTACTATCACCTCACTTTCCCTACCAATATGCCTGTGCCCACCAATGTCTTCCGCATGGGTCCCTCTAACGCAGTGCCTGGAGATGACATTCTTCTCACCATCACAGGTGGCAATGACGGAGGCTTCTTCACCACTCAAAAAGTGAACTCTGGTGGAGTTGTTGCCATGCAAAAGTCAATCCCTCAGCCTCAAGACTTTGTTCTCACTGTTGAGATGACCCTCTTCCGTCACGGAACTGTAAATACATTTTTAGCCAAAATCTTTGTCTTTGTAACTGCTGAACAGCCAGACTTTGGTTACTAATTATAGAATTAGACTGTCTCGTGTCTTAGTTTTTTTATTATTATTTTTTTTTTATGTTTCAAATTTAACATTTCTTTAATCATCATTTAATAATGGCTAAATAATGCCCCATATCTGAAACAATCACAGATTTATAATAACAAAAAGAAATGGGTAACAGGAATCATTTAATTCCTTGCTTTTCTTATGCTTTAATGGCCACAGGGAGGCAGCATTGGACAGTGAAAGGCACAGTGAAAGGTCTGTGTTCCATTTGCTTGATGTGGTTTGTTTTTTCAAAGGTATTTTCAGCATAAGTTCTTTACTGTAAGTTTAAATGATGTAATATCTTGATTTAGGGACCTTGTTTTTTGCTAATAAATGTGTGAATTTGTGAATGTTGTGAATTTATTTTCTTTTGTTCTGTGTAATGGCCGTTTCTAAAAGCACTGGCAAACAACCGTTTACAATAAATTGAGCAGAAAAAAGAACATTTGTTTCCCAGCAAGAATATAAAAATATTCAAACAACTTTTTAAATAAAGTTAATTAAACGCATGCTAATTTGCTGTTCACCATGCTTTTCCTATGCTTATTCTTTGCATTTACAATAACGTGTTTTACTATACTAATTTACATTGGTGTTTTTATGCTTTACTACATGTAGCTGTGCTATTATAACCTATCTAATATAGAACTGCTTGCGACCAGAAACTTGTGCCAGATTATGCAGTGTTCTGGATAACAGAATGTCGAATCCAATACTGTACCTAAAATGTATATGAACACAAAAAAACACATTTCCAACACAACTACTATCCAGGTATACATTCTAATTAAAGGATTGTATTCATTTTAATGTTACTTCCTCCATTATGTAAACACGGATTTTACTGCAGATGTGTGTTTACACAACATACTCAATTATAAACTTAGAAAAGAAAAATCACATGACTTGATGCTGGACTGCACAGTCAGATATACATTGATTTTAGGCCAACCATGCCAGATTCCAGAATCACAGCATTAGTTTAAATTGGGATTTCGATCCTTTCGCTACCAATATGACGCTGAATTATACAGAATGCTGGTTTGGAGGGGCTGGTTTAGACAGGTTTTACTGTATGAGGTCATTCAAGTTTCATAAAACCACAAACATAATGAACTTTAAAAGTGACAGGAAGTATTACAATTGTGATAAGTTGCATTCCACTTCTTTGAGGTAACACAAGCTATTACAACCATTATGTTGTCTTTGCCTTTCGTTTTTCTTCAGTTCATGTACAGATCAAAATCAGTTTGACTTTTGCAGAGGATTTACTTTTACAGCAATACAGAAAGTACAAACCATAAATCCCTGTATTAGACAACATACATTTTAGCAATGAGGACAAACACTCAATTATTTAATTAGAAGTAATGTAAGTTAGTGTACTGTATAAATGTACATAGTAAAAAATGAAACAGTATTTAATTAAGACTTCAAAAAAATACCAGTCGTTCATTGAGGAGTACTTTCTTTCGATTTTAAAAACAACTTTTACCATTCTGGACTGTTGATAATGAAATGTGATGACATACCAAGAGCTGTCAAGTTTATTACCTTTAGAGTTTACATTTCTTTTCAAACTTTTTTGCATTCAAAACACTGCCTCTCATCCAGAATTTGTCTTGTATTTGAATTCTGTTTGAAGATATTGCTATAGTTTTATATAGTTAATTTGTGCAAAAAGTTCCTTCTCTGAGGGTATAATAGTTTTTATAGTACTTTTTGTCTAATGATAATACTGACACTCCTGAAACTTGCCATACAGCATTAACAGCTAAGTATATTATTTAATTTAACCAGTTTAATGTGTGCAAAGAGTGTGTTAATTGCATATACTATTGTTCTTTAACAGTGGTAAAGTGTGTTTTTAGAAATATAAGTTAGGTAGAGTAGCTTTACTTGGAACTTAGTTTTTTATGTAACTGCCCCTATTGTATATAAAACAGCATTACTGCACTTTAAAGGTCTCCCCTGGAGCATGTATAGGTAAGTGGTTCTCTTTTAAGTATGAAATGTAACCATTACTGTATGGGTATTTACCTCTTAAAGACCCGAAACCTGAATAAGATATATCAAAGCTACTCACAGTATGCAGTCATAGCCCACCCCCGAGGACATAAAAGCACTGCGATCGCAGATCTTATAGGCATATTAACTTTCAAGAACTAACCTGACAGGAGAGCCTAGTTAAGATAAGTACTTATTACTTTTTCTGTTATATATTTCACATTTTGTGAAATATATATATATTTGTTTTTACACAAATTATATGTGATATTAAAATAATCGCTCTATTAGTTTTTAATAATTATGCAGATTTTGTGCACTTTAGTTTGTTGTTTGTAACGTCCCCCTGCGGCCTTATGCCCCACATGAAGCGAATGGCTTGAGTCACTCCTTCCCAGGGATCCAGCAACATAAGTCGGCTGACTCTGTGCTCTTCCCCCAGGCTGCATAGCTCCGGCTGGAGTTATTTTATTTCTCATTTAAAATACAAGACATTTATGTTATTAACTGTAATTGTTTAATTACTGTTTTTTGTGGAGAAATATTTGTCTTGTGTTTTTTATTTTTTATTTTAATGGCTTGTACAGATGGGGATCTCTGTACAGTGCTAAAGTCACTGACCTGGTACCGTCCTGCTACCTACCCGGTCCTACACGGCCCACTACTGACCTGTGCTCACGTCCCTGGTCTGGTACCAAACCGTTCTTGTTCAGGTCTTGACCCGCCCGGTTGCTATCTATAAGCAGATTGAGGCAGCACCTGTAGATCTGCATACTGTACACTGCATTGCTTGCTTCTTGCATCATGTCTGGGTTTTAACCCTGCGAGACATGCAAGGCCAGTCTGCCTATTGAGGACAAGCATGGCTGATGCTCTTCCTGTCTGTTTGCTTTTCAGGGAGCCATCTGGAGTATTGGCGTCAGTGCACCACGGACATCTGGGTGCTTACTACTGTTCAGACCGGCTACTTGCCATTTAGCCTCTCCCTAGCTCCCCATGCCTTCTCGAAGTGCATGGAAGTTATCCTGGCTCCACTGAGACTCAAAGGCATCAGAGGGCTTAATTATTTGTACGACTGGCTCATTTGTGCCCAGTCTCCAACGGCATTTGTTACCGGCCACCTTCAATGGTGGGTCTTACGGTGAATCATGCAAAGAGCCAGCTCACGCCTTCTCAGGCAGCCTCATATCTAGGAGAGTGCTTGGACTCCAGATCCATACTGTCCACTATGTCAGACTGGAGACAGAGCGATCACGATAGTGATGTTCCAGAGACTTCTGGGCTTGATGGCAGCAGCTTCCCAGACCCTTCCATTGGGTCTCCTGCACATGCGCCCTCTGCAAGCCTGGTTCAACAGCAGGGTTTTTAAGACTGTGTTGAATCGAGACCGCATATTGACAGTGTCTTGTCACTGTCTAAAGGCACTCTCTTGATGGAAACAGCCTGCCCATCTGCACCTTGGAGTAGCACTGGCCAGTGTCACCAGAAGGGAGATCGTCACCACGGACGTGTCCAGCCTGGGCTGGGGCGCTGTGTGGAATGGCAGGCGGTTGCAAGGTGTGTGGAACCCCCCTTGGCAGGTCTTCACATTAATATTTTGGAGTTGCAGGCAGTTTACCTGGCCTTGAAGAATTTTTTGCAGGAGGTTTGCAGGGAGACATGTGCGAGCCTCATTTGGGAGAGGTTCGGGAGAGCAGAGACTTATCTCTTTGCCTCTCAGGAATCAACTAACTGTCCCCTCTGGTTCTCCATAATAGGAGGTGGAGACCCGCTGGCAGAAGATGCCTTGGCAGACCAGTGACCGAGGCAACTGTTATATGCCTTCCCACTGCTCGCCCTGCTCCGGCTGTGTCTGGAGAAAATCAGGCAGGACCGGGCCAAGGTGCTCCTAGTAGCCCCTTATTGGCCCAGGCACTGCGTTAGAGTTTTTCAACCCTGATGCAGCTCCTGAGTGGCCAGTTGTGGAGACTGCCCAAGTGACATGATCTGCTCAGTCTGGCACTGGGGACCTTATGGCATCCCGACCCATCGAGCCTGCAGCTCTGGGTCTGGCCCCTGAACAGCTGCATTTGAGCCGTCTGGGTCTGTCCAATAGGGTTATTGACACCCTACAGAATGCCAGAGCAGCGTCCACGCGTTCCCAGTACGGGTACAAGTGGGGCGTCTTTGAGACGTCGTGCCTATCTTGTGGTTTTGACCTTACAACCTGTCCCCTGGCAGTTATACTGCAGTTTTTGCAGGACCTTTTTTGACGAGGGGAAATCCATCTCCACGTTAAAGGTCTATCTGGCAGCCATTTCAGCAAAATTGACTGTCTCCCCAGGAACTCACTTCCTGGCGGGGCAATTTTTGAAAGGGGCTCGGCAGCTTTGGTCACCTATGAAAGAAATTGTTCCTCACTGAAGGTTATACGTGGTGCTTAATACACTCATGAAGCCTCCATTTGAGCCTATGCATTCAGCTTAGCTAAAATATTTATCATTCAAAGTGGCTTTCTTGCTTGCTATCCTCTGCAAAGCAGGTGAGTGAGATGCAGGCATTCTCCATTGCAAAAGCCTGCAAAGGTTACGCACCAGGACAAAGATTACACTCTGTACCAATCCTGCCTTTTTGCCAAAGACAATCTCAACATTTCATGTCAACCAGCCTGTGGAATTGGATGCTTTCCATCCACCTTCTTTCCAGTCTGACAGGGAGCTCTGCCCAGTGCGGGCCCTGGCGAACATATTTTTGTCTGCTATGGGGCTAAATCCCATGGTTAAGCTCTTTCTAAGCAGAGGCTGTCCAAATGGATAGTAGACATGGTCAGGACTGCCTATGAGCTTGCCAACTTTCCCCCTCCAGAAAAGCTCACTGCCCATTCCACCAGGGGCATGGCAACTTCGTGGGCTTTATTCCAGGGTGCATCTGTCAAGGACATATAAAATGCAGCAGTGTGGGCTACTCCACATACCTTTACTAGGCTCTACAGACTGAATGTCATGGATCCTCAAAACCCTGGCTTTGGAACTAGAGTGTTAAGGGCGGCTTCTCAGTCGACCCTTACAACAGGCATAGAGGTGAGTTCTCCCTCCATTTTCGCCCTAGCTGCTTGTTACTGGGGTTCCGTCTGGTAAAGCAGAAGGCAGCCTCTCGGCTTAGCCGTATAGCATTCCAGTCATTCTGCAATATTGCCCTGGTGATGCCTTTGGTACGCTCACCCATACGGTAATGGTTACATTTTGTAATTGAAGGGAAACGTAAGGTTATTATCATAACCCTGATTCCCTGAAATAGAAATGTAACCGTTAACCTTCAAGGTCGCTGCGTCCAAGGAACAATGACACTGAGATCTGAGTGCGCAGTACTTTCATGTCCTCGGGGGTGGTCATGACAGGTATTCAGGTTTCGGGTCTTCAGGAGGTAAATACCTATATGGTAATGGTGACATTTCTATTTCAGGGAACCAGGGTTATGTTAATAAAGTTATGCTGATAACTACAAAAAGACCTACATTTGACAAATAGATCACTCTCAACTTAATGGGAAAGCCACAGCTAATATTACATAATTAGATCATTGTCCCAATAACGTACATCTTTTTTTTTTTAGTAAAAATATATAAATCACACACATTCCAGCTGTTTTTTTTGCACACAATCTTGTGCAAGCGTGCAACTGTGTCCAAAGAGCATGCAAAGATAAATTAAACATATCTGAAACATTGTACTCTTCTCAGGCTGCAGCTTTTAATAACTGAAAATCCAGACTAGCCCTCTGGCTCTTTGGTGGCGATTTCCTTAAAATAAACATTTTCTCGTCAGACATTTGAGTGCCTTGGTCTACTTGGTGGTCTCAACAATTTGTGGTCGGGCAAGAGAAGGCCTCGCGAAAATGAATAGCGTCCTGCAAAGTTTGTTTTGGTACATTAGCAAAATATAGACGGTAAATAAAGTATCTACATGTAAAAGGACAGCTGTGGAGGGTGTGTGCATTATTTAGTATTATTTATAATTAGGTTTCTGGTGTTTTCCATTGTTTTCGGGTAAAAGAAAAAAAATCATGTTAAATGTTATCATGCTCATAACAAAAAAAAACATAGTAAATGAAAGATTTACATTTTAATATACTTCCATTTAATATCCTGATTGTTGGTTATAAACGTATTCTTGATTTATAATTGCTTCACAACAATAATGAAGGGAGCTGTCAGGTTATTCACAGGTCAGCTTTATTCGATTTAAGTTTACTGAAACAAAATCATTTAAAAGTGATCTTATTTTTATGTTAGCAGTGACTAAACAGTTGTTTTTCTTTACCTCCAAAAGTGGTGCAAATTTCATTTTGGTATAACAAACTGGATATATCTGGCCATTTGTTAAGATGAAACCGGGTTTAAAAATTATTTTAAAAATTCAGTTTGTTGGTTAGAAATTCAGGTTTATCAACCAATACTTATATCAGAGAATTACCAAACAAAGTAAATCCCTTATGCTCTCTAAACTATTTTCTGGTATATCAAGAATGAATCACTGTGTTTAAATGCACAATAGTATTCCATTATTCTTCAGAATTGGTGTTAAGGCATTGTGACTGGTTGCCCCACCCCCTGTGTGTGTGTGTGTGTGTATATATATATATATATATATATATATATATATATATATATATATATATATATATATAGGTAGTGGACAAAAACTGGAAACACCTGGGTAAATGAGGGACACCAAGTATATTGAAAGCAAGGGCTTCCACACAGGTATGGCTCATGTGTTATTTAAGCAAATAACATCCCAGCATGCTTAGGATCATGTATAAAAATGCTGGACAGCCCTGGTTGCCTATAATTATGGCTAGCATGGCTGCAAGAGGAGACCTCAGTGACTTTGAAAGAGAGGTGATTGTTGGGGCGCGTTTGGCAGGAGCTTCAGTGACCAAGACAGCTCAACTTGTTGATGTTTCATGAGCAACGGTGTCTAAGGTGATGTCGGCATGGAACTCCGAGGGAAAGACATCATCAGCAAAGGGCAACAGTCGGTGGAAGTGCATACTCCAGCATCGTGATATCCGTGCATTAATTCAAAGTGCAAGGCAAAACAGGCGAGCAACTGTAGATCAATTAACTGCAAATTTCAACTTATGGCGCAAGCAGCCAGTTTCATCAAAAACTATCTGCCGAGAACTCCACAGAGTGGGATACCATAGTGGCCCAACGCCCTATTAAGTGACTTTACATTGGTGTTTCCATTTTTTTGTCCACTACCTATATATATATTTATATATAAATAAGTGCGTGTTGTTGTGGTTATTATTATTGTGCTTTATTATGTATTGTGTTTTGCAGGACAGGCGAAAACTCACCTGCCATTTGTTATTGTTTTGTAAATGTATGACAGCGAAAAGGTGTTTTGTGTATTCAGTACCTCTTGTGAGAATGTGTGACTGTTACGCAGATTTATTAAACCCGTGCAAAATGTGGCCAAGGGGTTAATACGATTATTGATAGCTAGTTAATCCCTTGGCCAGAGTGTTAGAGAGCTGAGAGGAGCACAATTGCTGTCCGTGCTCCTTACCTGTTTTCCCACCATCCGAAGGGTACTTGTATTCCGTTTGTTTGTGTTTGGTTATTTTGGCCAACATGCCGTTTTGTTTTGTTTATTATTTAAAAGTGTTATTATTTAATAAATCTTGAGCGAAGCGGCTCATTCAACCCGCAACTGCCTGTGTGTTTCTTCCGGGTCTGACGTCACCACAAAGCCATCTTGCCACATGCATAAACTACTGACTGCTGTTATTTGTGAACTGTTAACATGAACTTTCTAAAGTACAGAGTTGTGTTTGCTCAGCACAAATGGAGGGCCTCTCTTTGGTCTCTTAACCTGGAGCCCGGGGTGCCTTCCATTCTCTTGACATCTACATACCTTATAAATGAACAGAATTACCAATGCTGTTTTTTTTTCTGTTTACTGAAATGAGAAAAAAAAAAAAAAAAAACATTACATAAAGAATAAGAGCTGCATTGAATTACAAGAACATAATAATTATGTCACATCGTTTTGTGGTCCATTTGTCTTTTGTTTTTTCATATTGCGTGATTTTAAACTAGAAGGGTTGCATTGAGTTTTTCTTACTGATATATAGATTTCTCATTTCTGAAATGCATCGAAAGTTTTTATTTTGGTGCATTTCGTGCTGCGTCTGTTTTCCTTATTTTTTAGTTTCTGTGTTCTAAATCCATAACCACAATTTCATTTTTCAGTATTCTGTTGACTCTGTATTTTCCAGTGGCGTGTGATATTCCCATTACCAATGACGTGTCTGTAAAATGTAACAGTTACATTGTTTTTATATCTTTCTACAGGGTTCGAGTAGACCGAACAGAAACCATTCGCTGCATCAAGTCCTGCCGTCTAAATGATGTGAACTGTGTGCTGGACCCGATCCATACAGTGTCCTACACGGTCATCTCTCTGCCCACATTCAGAGAGTTCAACACACCCGAAGGTAAGGGCACATTAACTTGTATTTTGTTGTTTTTTTTAAATCTCTAATAAGACCAACATTGTGTAAACGAAAATCTCATTTGCACATTTTATTTAATGCAAAAAAAGGAATTCGGCATTCTGTTTGTTGGGGGAAGAAAATACTTTTTTTCTGAAGTAATTTTGCTGTCACATTGCTCCAAAGCCAACTAATCCAACTTAGTTTGTTTTCCTTCCTCCTGAGGGGGCTTCAGTTCAGATTGATTTCACTCTGAAAGGGAATGAGTTTGCTTGGCACATTCATAAATGCTTTTAAACTAACCAAGCAACACTCAGTTTGAACTTCTAGAACAAACCGAATGTGAATAGGCCCTAAGAAAGACCTAATATTTGGTAACTCCTTCTCTTGATCCAACTTCTAGTTATTGGTGAAATAAACCAAGGAAGATTCCAAAAAAGCACTACTGTTCAGGATCTGTTGCATTTTTTGTGTACCAGTTGGCTCATTATTATAAAATACACTACCCTCCAGAAAGCATTGAGACAGATGAACCACTGCAGAATGACTGGTGGTGGGGCATTTATTACCTGTTTTACATTACTCAGACCTCTTACACACTAAATATTCTGGTGTCCCTGACTAGATTTTAATGAGTAATTATCTACAAATGAAGTGGAAATATGATCAAACTTCTACCAATGCAGAAATACTGGGTGGGCCAATTTTCTCTTCATTGGACCTGCAACAGTTACAACCAATATCTGTACATTCAATGGCATTCTAGTTATTCATTTGTCACATTATTTGTTGAAGGTTAGTTTGAACAGTAATTTGTGGAATTACAAAGTGATAATGAAAAATGAATGCTAGAATAAGGTCAAGAAAATGAGGCTAGTATTGTTTTTGCATTCCTACAGAGATCATTTTCCTGAGAGCAATGTCCCCAGCCCATGCCACTATGCAGTCAGATATCGTGTTTGATATCACAGAAGGCAATGTGAGAAACTCCTTCGACATCATCAAGCGGTTTGAAAGCGGCATGACAGTCGGTAAGTTGACATGCATTGTATATGCACAGGGTGGTCGGAGCATCACGAAAACTGGAGGGTACACAGAGGATGAAATGCAAAGGAAAAAAGGCTATGGCGGAGTCACTCTGCGATGCACAGTTTGGCCAGCAGAGGGTTGTTCAATAATGTCAACATTTAACTACAATTAAAAACAAAGCAAAACAACAATATAAAATTATGAATCACACTGTATGTTATTGTTAACTGGGAACCTGAGCTCAAATAGTGTGCATTGGCCATTGGCTGAAGTATGGAAAAATGCAGAAAACAGGAAAACCCTTGACTGGGTATAGCCGTTGTGTAATGCACGATGACTAACCCAAGTGCCTTTGACACACCTGAGGAAAGTGTATACTATGCTTATACAAAGTCAATGTGATGACAAATAATTAGGATTGCTCCTTTTTTAATGTTTATTTTTCAGGGGCTTACAAAATACCATAAAAAAATCACTCACCCTTTAGACTAATGTATTTATTTTTGAGCCAACTCACATTCTTTGTTGAAACATCATGAGCCTGTTAATTATGTAACGGCCTGCAGGGGCTTTGCTACTTATACAATCATTTTCTATTTATTCTTTGCCTCTCACCGGCAGCTTGGATACGTGTATCTTTGGCCCACTCAATTACATCTGAGCTGAACGTGGCAAAACCTGTTGTTTAATTAACACGTTTTGTGGTGTTCCAATGAAGAACACCAGTCAAATCCACACTGTAAACTAAAGGGTCGGCGATATATTATTAGATTTTGGGAGCCACTGAAAAATAAACGTGGAAAAGGAGCAAGCCTACTAATATTCTGGATGATATCCAAGCAGTCTGGCTATGGTGGAATTTTAAATGATCCATGCCTTTTTATAATGTAGCTTTTATTTTAGTAAAAACAAATTAAATATATCACAGAAGGCAATGTGACAAACTCCTTCGACATCATCATCAAACTGTACTAGATCTTCATAAATCTGGCACAACACGTGTATACTTTGTTTGTGTAGGTTTTTTTAATAAAAACAAAACAAAAAAAATTATCTAAGAGATGATTGAATTGATGCAGAAAAGCTTCTGAAGCAATGTTTTTTGTCTCGATAAACTAATACCACTACAGTGCATACTATACAGTAATTTTAGCTCATCTGACTGCGCGCTTCTGCAATGGCTAAGCTGTAGAACTAAGGTGAATCTTCACACTCCCAATTACTATATGAATAGCAGGTGTTTACCATGGGTACCATATGGCTATGTGTTCAGTGGGACAGTTTCAACTCACCACCCGATGCATTCTGGTACATTTTACCTGTCTCCGGTACCATTCAGATAAGCAGGACTACACTTACCAGAATGCATTGGGTTGTGAGTTGAAAAGCCTGAACTGTCCCAAACTCTCCCGTTGAACATGGAGCCATATGGTCACTTTAACCATGGGGCATGTTTAATAATTACCATAATAATTGGTGCTGGTAATTCAATAGCCTTGTATTTGGCCTGGGTTCGTGAGTCATACCTGACACTTTCCTAATGTTGACTTTGGATACCGGTACCCCCCCCAAGCAAGTGTCTGGATTTGTTTGAATCCAGCTGGGGTTGAGGAGCTCATACAGAGCAACACGCTCTCATTGTACTTTCTGGGGACCATACCAGACTGCAGCCACTTCTATTCAGTGTTTCCCTCCTCGAATGCCATTTTCTAGCATGATGATATGAAGATTGTGTTATTGTGACATGTAGAGATTGACTTGCACTTATTCCAGGTTCAATACAGACACACATGTATTTTTGTCCCAGTGCATTTTATTGAATCTGTTGTAAGTTTTAATATCGTAAATTCATGTACTGACCTTTAGTTACTGTTCAGGAACAAGTTCACTAAAAAACAACAAGCATGTATGCAAACTCCATTTTGTTATATTGAGTTCACATTAATCCACATCCCATGCTGCCACAAAATATTCATTTAATCCAAGCGTTCATAGTTAGTAACAAAGATTTCAAATTAATCCTTTTTAATAAATTACTGATATATTCCACAGTTATTGACAGGTGAAATGGTAGCCTTATCAGTCCAGAGACCTCTCCTTTTCTTTGATATATTCCATTAAGTTTATTTTTCAAGTGAATTCTTTCTCATATCGCTTTCAGATGTTGCATTTGTGTAGCATGTCCCCGGTAAAATTGTTTTCATTCTTTTTCCTCTTAGGATCCAGTGGTGACATATCGACTTGTTACTGTGTTTGAATTATTACAAGGTTATTTACAGTTTTTTTTTGTATGTATATGAATACGTTTATGTACTGTACTGTCGCACTGTATCTGTTGATGCATTCAGCTAGGTCGCCATCTTACTTTCTCCATTAAATAGTATTGTCTCGCTATTAATATTGTAGTCCCTCGCTAATACAGACACCGTTATGCCGAACATTCGGATATGCCGGACACAACATATGTCCCCCAATAATAACCAATTAAATGTGACACTAGATCACTGTGAATTGCATGATGCAAACAGACACACTTAAAAACAGACACAAGTAGCTATTAAATTGTTCATTAAGAACAGGATTAAAAGAGGACATATAAACTCATTCTCTACAGATTTTAGATCGAAATGGCAACATGTGGACTAATAATTAAAAGTCTGAATTTTACGTCTTTAATTGCTTTTGCAAAGAAAGTGTGACTCATACCAACAGAGAACAACAAGTAGCAGGTAGGCGGTGTGTTTTACTTGTAGCCATGCGTACACTGTAAAAAATCTGATGTCAATTTTAAAATGATTTATTTCTGTAAAGTCCGTGCTGTATAGTATTATAACGTGTCAATGCGGCACCATGATCTATTTTGAGTTAATCGTGTACTATGTGGGCTACGGTAAAAAAAGAAAATATGCTAAAATCATTTTGTTTCAGTTTATAATAATGTTACTATTTTTGAAGTTTACAGTAATGTTAGGGTGGTCAAACTTATTTTTTAGATTTAAACCAAAACAAATCTAAATGGATTTTAATAATCAGTTTTAATCTAACATAAAGATATCTAAAACCAAAATGTAATTTTTTTTTTAAACCATTAAAAAAGCTGTTTGACTATGTCTGCTACTCGACACGATCGCCACGTCTACATTCAAAACAGAGCCTTGCGGTGACGCAAGCGCATTCTGTCTCTTACAGGGATTGTTGCCTGGCCCTGATTGGATAGCAGATTCCCCAGCCTACTCAGCAGTGATTGGCTGGGCATTGTCAGTGTGTCACTAAAAGCGGTTGCTCTGGGTTTCTAATCAGAATCACACTTTTGAAGAAGCCACTCCCTGCGGGGCAGACGCGATTGACTTTAATCACTGCGTTTGCGATTTACACTCATTTAATCAGAATAGTGTCTTATAATATAATACTGTGGCACAGCAATGTGTACTTGTCATTTGTTTTGGTGTGAAAGCCGCTTATTTTGGATTTTGTCATACAAGTCTTCAGGGATCGTGAAGCCAGGAAATTGTCAGTTTACTTGCAAACCTTCAGTACAATGCACTTTCCTCAGTTGAACAGAATAACCTTTTGGTATTTAACATTGTGTTTGCAGCAGTATTTTAATGCAAACATACATTTCACAAAGGGAGCCTTAAACAACCTTTTGGGGGCCCGTGGTTATTCAGCTATCCTCAATAGTGGAATAGCTACAGTACTCTATGAACGCTCATGGTGTATCCTCAATATGTTTTTTTTTTCCACATCCGGAAGAACTTATAAGATATGGAATTAATCAGTTCATTGGTTCTGGCATTTAACTGCACGAGACAGGCCTGTTCTTCGGGTCCATGCCAAGATTACAACCTCTACTTATAATTGAAGCCATCAGGGGAAATACATGTCATTGTAAGCAAAAAGACTTGCAAGTGAAGTGGCTTAAACGGTAGGCATAGATAAGAAGTTTCATGTGTCAAATAATCAAATCCTTCCAGGCAGTGTTTATGTAACCCAGTAAGAGCAAGACTCACTCCAATCACAGCCAGCTACAAACCTGAAACGTTGGTTATTACTGCAATATACTCTGGGATTAAATTATTGCAGCTATTATGGCGCTTCTCTCCCTAAAGCTGCTGAAAAAAATTAAAATAACAAAACTGTAACTGTGATTGAGGTGAAGATAACAGATTGTTTTATGATTCATCTGTGTGTGTCTGTATTTCTGTATACTGAGGCTTTTATGAGTAGGAATTTATTTGCACAAAAATGTAATATTTTGAATCCGACATTAAAAAATAATTATTGGCGACCTCTTGCCCATTTGCTGGTACAAAATGCCTGCGTTGTGTTGTCTTTTTTATGTATGTGAAAGTTACTGTTTTATGACTTTGGTTTACAAACAGGGTCAGTTACTATAAATTAAAATTCTATTAGCATTTTCTTTAATGGACTGTTCTCTATTTAATAAAAGTAGAATTTGTAAGTTGTATTATGGCTAAGCTGCAAATTTCCACTCTAACTTCCCTGAAACAATTAGAGGCAGTACTCATTGACGAATGGTCATGTGCAGGATCCCTCCTGAACAACTGATACACCTTGCAGTCTCTTCATGTCAGTCTTGGCTGCATATGAGCATAGCCAGTTTTATGTTCATTGTTCAGCCTCTGTAATGCACACTACACTCATGTTGTTTATTCTAACTGAGGTGTTTTTCTTTATTAAGTTTAGTTTCAGACGTTAGCTCTGTTGAGCAAAAACTTTTTAGTGTGAACCTTATTTTATCTATCTATCTATCTATCTATCTATCTATCTATCTATCTATCTATCTGTCTATCTATCTATGTATATAAAACACATTGGCGTAAATATGGTTTCAAAAGTGGGGGGACGACAGTTTCTGTAGCTGCATGCATAAAGATTATTCTCTGTGAAATAATGAAAAAGTGTGTGTGGGGGGGGGGGGGACATGTCCCCTGTGTAAATTACAAACACATATATATATATATGTGTGTGTGTGTGGGTGTGTGTGTGTTACACTCATAGTCTGGATTTGGTCAATGACCGACAAAAATAACCACTTCGCAGTCTGAGCATTGACAAATTATCAAAGATCAAAATGAAAGTTTATTTCATTTTATCTAATTGCAAAATGGAAAAGAGCCAGCTTCTTCGGTCATCAGCCTGCTGGAGGATACAGTCGGAATGAATTTCAATTGTCCAATAGTTCATTCGTAATTTGGACTAAGTACCCAAAGAAAGCAAACTTTCTCTTCGTACAGCAGCAGCAGTGCTCCTGTGTGCGTAAGGGAGTTCAGTGCAATTCTACATGCTACAGTAGCAAGCTTTTTTGTGTTGTCAGAAAGCAGTCTTTATTCCACAGGCGCGCCCCTGTCTGGTGCTGATTGGGTCTGCAAAACTTGTTTTCTAAAAGGTGGCAGTTTGATTTATGAGAATTTTATAAACATTTAATAAGCATACTTTTCTTTCTTTTTTTTCTTTCTTTTGCTTAAAAAACTGTGATTAGACAAACATGGAATGACATTTTATTTTGCAATGTAAGTACTGTGTATACCAGTGGTCGGCAATTAAATTGGACGATGGGCCAAATGACCCGCAGAGCGGGCCACTTGACCCCCACTTAATAGTTTTTGTCCGTAATCCGTTTTCAACCAACCCCGATGATGATTTCTCATCCCATCCAAAGCACGTGCTTCCCACAATCGAAGAAGCAGCAACTAGAACTAGTAGTATATTTGCAGGCATCGTCGTTGCTGAAAATAAAGCAAATCTGGAATCATTCTGGTACGCCTATATATGTCCAGACAACTATCGCTGGCTCTGTTTGTGCTCTCCATGTTTGGATCTACTTACACATGTGTGATGCATCTTATTCCACAATGAATGCAGTATTAAAAACAGATGCACGGAACAGGCTGACACAAGAATCACGTCACGTCTGTCACACCTGGTGTTAGAAAGCTGATCGCAGAACGAAAGTGCCATTTTTCTCATTGAATTTGTCATGACACAATGAAGCATTAAAAAAATGTATGCTACTTTTGAATTGTGTTTGATGTTATTCTGCGTTCCTGTCTATGTAGGAAAGTTCCTTAAAGTATGTCTAACTTCATTATAACGAACCTGGGGAAATGTTCGTTATATCAGGTTGTTCGCTATAATATGGTTTGGCAATTTGCTGTCAGAATAATGAAGAAACGCCCAAATTGAATTGAACATCTTTATAAAGTAGTTCTTTCAAGACAACTTTACATTGATTAACATTTAAACTGTGTATTTAAAAGAAAACGATAAAGAAATGAACACAAATAAAAAGTACACTTACTTGCTGAATACAGTAAGTATGTGCTCTTTCTCTTGAAAAACATATCCAATGTAGATTTCTTCATATTTTCCGTGCTTTTTTCAATGCACGCTGTTTCAATCTTGTTACCTCCTCATGGCTGTTGCCATGGTTGCAGTTTGTGTGAAGATGGCAACGGTTGCATACGTCACACATGATTCGCACTACAATAGGTTATCTATGAATCAACCTTATCTTCGAATTAGCCTACCAAGGTCTTTGTTTTCACTGAGAGAATAACACATTCACACTGGAGAAAGTTCAGTGTCAGTCACTACCGAGATCGTTTTATCCGGGTAGTTCATTCATGTACATTGCAGTTATACCTCCTTTCAAATATAGATAGATAGATAAACTGCAGTGCACATAAATTAACACGTTTCTTTTGGGATGCACACAAAATGTTTAGCTGTGTAGACAGAAAAAGTGCAGCAAATGTGTTATTTTTCAAGAGTTCTGGTGTATATATATATATGTACAGTATATATGTATGCATATGTTATCTTGTCTAACCACTGAAAACTGTCTTCTTAAACAGGTGTTGTGCGGCAGGTGAAGCCCATTGTCGGCCCCTTGCACGTTGTGCTGAAGCTGGCAATGAACTACGTCATCAGAGGGGTCGTTTCTCATCGCAATCTTGTCAACGTCCACATCTATGTCTCTGAGTACTGGTTTTAAAAACTCTGTTTTTTCTTATTGTATGAATCAAATCTGGCCCTAATATTTCTAAAAGAAGGAACAAATTCACAAAAAATTGTATTGGTGTACGGAAAAAGAAAAGTAAAATATTTGTCATTCTTATGCGCTGCAGTTATGCTGGGGATGCTTTATGTTGAGCCAATTACATTTCAGTTATATATGAACTACCAGTTTGAATTTATATGAAGTAAACACTCTGTGATCAACATTCAACTGTCCCAGTGTTCCCACGTCCCTCCTGCAGATGAGGTAGGAGTTTTAATCAAATCGCCTACGCATTCTATTACTTATAGTCCTGTATAGTCCCTTAAAGAAAAGAGAGAGGTAAAATGCATTAGATTTGTGTTAAAAAACCTGACTTGCCTCAATGTCACAGTTAACCTAGAGTCACATGG
Organism: Acipenser oxyrinchus oxyrinchus; assembly: GCA_030684275.1. Classification (NCBI taxonomy): domain Eukaryota; kingdom Metazoa; phylum Chordata; class Actinopteri; order Acipenseriformes; family Acipenseridae; genus Acipenser; species Acipenser oxyrinchus. The sequence continues at coordinate 29,651,900 of CM060256.1, forward strand.
TCACCCTGCAAAAGCATCAAACCCTACAAACAGAATGTACCTAATCAGAGTATTCAGAGTAGCAACCTGGTAATTATTATTACTTGCAACTACTGGCATAAATTAATGTGGTTTATATGAATTACAGTGTTACTAAGTAGTTATTATGTGATTACATTGCTATTGATAATGGAACTTAAAAAAAAAAGCATGACATTTAATTTTAGCAGTGCCATACTGGTTTAATAATATTCATGACAAGTTAAAATACCATTGCAATCTTCAATATACAACTGAACTGATGCTTTATGTTAAAACAGTAGGATACAGATATATGAAATCCTAAGCTTTGCAATAGCTGCATATTTCAACAATGTAATGAAATTCTTTCAAAATCTCTTATATTGAACCGGACATATGGCATATGGCATTATGAAACAGTTTCTTTATCAGTATATTATATTATATTATATTTTTATATAATAAAATGCTGTTGATTGTGCAACAGTTGACACTGTCAATCTTTCACCCTTTTACTGTCTAAAATTTAAAACATGTGACAGCAAACATAATGTTGTTATTTAAATAAATGAATTCTAATTCTACTTTTTTGAATCTGGTATTTTACATGTGTTGGGCACACCGCCATATAATAAATTGACATTGTGAGGTGTGGAAATTGTGCCAACTATGGGAAATCCTATTTGTTACTTTAATTCAGGTCTACTGTACACAAGGGGTAAGGGGTATCTAATAAGCAAGTTGTCTGAATTTGGGGTAAAACCTGGCATTGGGTGACATTACCCACAGCATCTACACGACAAGCACGATGACTGCTTTGATTCTGCATCAGTCTTCATCAAACTGTTATACTATACTCCTAGCTTCCTAAAGACGTTTCGGATTGCATTTGGCTCTCAATTTTATACAAACCATTTTTTTTTTTCTGGGGAACTGAGAAATAATAGATCTCCCTGCAAGCATGTGTTCTATGAAAATAATAATTTGCAGATGACACAAAGATGAGGAGTAGTGCCCAGCACATATGCCCAGGAAATCCACACAGGCCAAGGAAATCCAAAAAGACTTAGACCGCATACAGAATTGGCCAGAAACATGGCTTATGAAATGTAATGTTAATAAATGTTAAGTGGTGCACGCTGATGAAGGATTCTAATACCATATGTTGGAAGAAGCCTGCTGTAAGAAAGACCTTGGAGTTGTTGTAGACTCGTCGCTGACAACAACCAGACAGTGTGGGGAGGCAATACAAAAAAAAACAAAAAAAACAACAGAATTCTTGGCTGGACAGTAGTCAAAAGTGTAGAGTGCAAATGAAGGGAGGATGAGGTTGTACAATGCACTAGTGAGACCAGCAAAGATTACCGGTACTAATTCCAGGTCTGAAAGATATAGTTATGAAGACATGCTGGGGGCACTGTTTAGCGCAGAACAAAAAAGGATGGGGGGAGTTGATTGAAGTGAAGTCCTAAAAAGAGTCGACACTCATTCAGCACAGATACCTCGATTACAGGGCACAGCTAGACAGTGGAGACAGACCAGACTTAGGACAAAGAGTAGGAGACACTTTTCTACACAGTGGTGAATGTATGGAATAGGTTACCAAGCTGCGTTGTTGCTGCTGAATCTTTGGGATACTTTAAGAAGCAACTAGGTGAAGTTCTGGGATCAATCAGCTACTAGAAACCAGATGAAATGTGACAGAGTACAGTATACACACAAATTATAACCTATAGGAAATCTGTCAGTAACTGGTATATACAGCTATAGCATATCCACAATAATTACTATGTTAAGCTAATCACGTTGGAAAGGTGTATCAGTCTCTCTCTCTTCTAAAGTGGTTGTAGCTAACAAAATAGTTTAATAAATCTGCCTTGCCGTGCACTTGTATGCACTACATAATTTTCAAATGTGCAGTTTTGAAAGAAACACATGTTATACAACACATGTATCTCCATTTTAAATTAAAACATCTGGTACTACACTAGGTTAAAAAAAGCTGTCACTTATTTTCTTGTCTGTTACTGCTATACTTCTTAGGTCTTTTAAGCAGCAGTGTCTTCAGGGTCAAAGCATCTTACTGGCTGCAAAGCATGTCAGTCATTAGAGGAAGCAACTGGTTGATTACTGACAGGAAATATGACCTTGAAGGGGTGGGGACAATCTTAAAGCATGACTTACAAACAGAGATGTCTTTAAACTTGTGTAGTACCATATATCATTGTGGCAAAGTGGTTTGCAGTGGCACAACCTGCTTTTACTGTGTGGCTGTTATCCCCAGAACAACAACTAACTCTAAACAATTCATTGGTTAAGCGGATGCATGTGATCGACGTTGCTGTTCCAGGGACAACAGCCACATAGCAAAATCAGGTTCTGCGCTTGCAGCGCATCCTGCACTCCACACGGAGCGTCTTTACTGGACGCGCCACTCGGGAGCCCCAAAACAACACATTTAACATTATAAATGTCTTTCAAACCAAAAATCTATTTAATGAATATGTCTTTCTGAGCGTACAAACTTGCACTATTCAAGTATATAGGATGAGATTCAAGTTGCTTTTGACATGGAGTGAAATGCAGGGATAATGAATTCTTCCAGTGTCTGTATGTGTGTAATATAATCAAGGCTTCTTTCTAGCATCAAAAATCCACCATTATTTTGCTTTATTTTTACGTTTTATAAAGAGTGAAGCTATTTTTTTCCTGCCCAACACTGTTGTCTCACTTCCTGTGTAATGGTGGTTCTCCCGGAACCTTACACTTCAGTTCAGTGAGATGCCTTGAAACTACAAGCCCTATCTACAAATCATTGAGAGAATTTAAAGTATGAATTTTATCTTATCTTTTAATATGCCAACAACAGTCCAAAACAAATTAATGAATATAAAATTGCATTTTATACAGATTTAAAGTATTTTAAAATGTAAAACTATGTGAATTGAGATCATTGTTTGATGTTTATAACTTTTTGTTTTGTGATCCCCTTGAAAACAAGATGTCAATCTCTCTGTAGGATGTATATTATAGATCCTGGTTAAACAAGGCAAATTCAATTTAAATTAAAAAAATGAAAACAATCTAAGCGGTTTGTCATATTAGCTCAGTGAAATATGTTTGGATCCCCTTGGAAACTTGATGGTTATCTCAATGGTTAAATTAGGCAAATTGAATTTAAATAAATAAAAAATGATAAAAGTCTACAAAGTTACAGGAAAAATGTGGTTAATGGCAGTACTAACTACACACTGCACAGTGGAGATTGGAAAGTGAGCACAGTTCACTTTGATCTATATTTTTAGAAACAATAGGGCCAGCAGTATAGCAGATGCAAATTGAAAGTGATTGCCAAAGTATGTATATAAAATGTCTACAGCACTTAAACATGCTCAAATATCCATGCAAACTGCCATACAACCACTGGAATGAGGTAGTGAAGAAAAAAATAAAATGTATTCATCAAAAAGTCATTGTCCAAATCACTCATGATATGCTAATAGCTAGTTTTCCTTAAAGGCATTTTTTAAAATATATTGATTAAAGATGTGGAAAATAATTACAGTCTACTGAAAACAATCCTGGATATCACTATAGTCTTTAGCAAAGGCAATATTTTTTTTAAATATGTCATTTTTAAGAGATTTTGTCTTGAATGAGAAAGATTGGACAAGATTGTCCATAACACTGTCAGGACAGCACTGATTGGACGTGATGCATTTGAGTAGTGTTTACATTGTACTCATCATCAGAATGGCCCACATATCTCAATACTCATGGGTACCACTGTACAGTATATACACATTTGTCCAAGAATTTCACAAAGATGTTACTTATTTTAGCTTTCTTCTACGCAAACTGTTTACTTTTTTAGTTTCTAATAGTTTTTTTTTTTTCATAATAGAAAATATAAATAAAATTAACAAATGAGTTACATCATGTGGAATCCAGGTTTTTCCGGGTTTCATCTGTCATTTACATTTTAGAACGTTGCTATTTTATGAGTGAATATGAAAATATAGGACCTGTAGCTTTTTTTTCTGCTCAACAAATGTGGATAAAAATGGAATCCCCTTTTTAAAATAAAGAAATATCTGCTTCTTGAGCTAACACAGCTTGAAGATCACATAGAAAAGGTTCCAATGCTGCATTAGCAGCAGGAGTGTTTGATTTCAAGAATGACAAACTAGCATGTTGATTTCAAGGGGCAAGCAAGCTTAGTCCATCTGTCTTGGGTAAAACTGATAATTGGTTGTTATTAAAAAAAAAACAGTTATTCTTGGCAATCACCAACATTACCAGGTCAAACGAGTCACTTTGCCTCATTCAGCATTCACTGGTCATTGCTGACAGTCCCAAAACCTGTTGGTAGAAGTTGATAATGATTTCATTTTATTATGGTCAGCAGCAGATTATTACAATAATGATAGAATCAGTATGGCTTTATACCGTATGATCACCTGAATATATTATGCTATATCTTTGCATTCATGCTAACTGGAATATGTTGCTTTACAGGAATTTGGATCAGACTCCGAATAATAAGTGCAAGTTAGTTCTGTTCACCTGTCTTATGTTTTGTTCTGTGCATATTATTTTTACTTGCAACTGTCTGTGTAATACACTTTTATATTCTGCATTTTCTATGGTTTATTTGAGACGATTTTTTAATTTGTGTAGGATCTTTATCTTTACCAGGTATAGCTCCGCTGTGAATAAACATATTTCAATTAGAATGTTGGTAACCATGGTTTTGTTGCATGTTGAATGATAAAGGGGTTTCGCTAAATGAGACGTTTCTCAATGGTGTAAAAAGTCTTTTTTGTTTGTTTGTTTGTTTGTTTTGTTTAAGCATTTCACCTTTCTCTGCTTGGATTGAAAAATAAAGATAGAAAAAAACAGTAAATTCGTTCTAAAATAAATTAATCGTCTATCAACATAGGGGCCTATTCCGACCCTGTGTGGAAAGTCAGAATTACGTCATATGCAATCATGCGACGTGCATCTTTTTTGGAAAGGCATACAACCTTAACCAAACCTTTCACCTGTCATTCTAAAATACCTCAAATATCTCTCACGGTCACATACCCGCATCTCAAAATAATGTTTGAAATTCTGCCTTTCAGGTTCTCTGTTGGTTGACAGGACTGATGTACCAACGATGTTGCTTTAGATTTGTTTTAATCCTCTTGTATAGAGGTACAAACTCAGAACATCTACTTAAATGTAAATGTATCCAATTTTGTGAATGCAGTCTATACATAAAACATGAACAACATGCAACCACTTTGCACAGTCAAAGGGCTGCGACACGATGCGTCCCATACAGCAGATAGTAAAGCGGCTCAGCTTTTAGCTTCATCTGCATTCATCTGTAACAGAAGTGCTGTATGAACCAGGCTTTAACAGAGTTTTCCACAATTCTGAAACAAACCGCATGTCGTAATGAAAGCCTCTATAAGTTGGTTAGCTTCTGCTCTGTGATGTATTTGTTCTTCTGTCTTTACAGAAAACAGCGCACTCACATTTTTTTTGTATTTTAGCTATCACTGATTTACATGCTTGCTCGCTCAGCTATCTCATTCGCTGACCTGCATAGCTACATGTAAATGTTGCGTGCATACACAACCAAACAATTTACATATACAGTACTCGCAGATTTGTATTTTTAGTGCATGACATACTGTATTTTTTAAAGGAAATAAAGGAAGTGCCTAATCAAAAGTGTTTTACATCCATTATCAACATTTCACTGACTTTTTATCAAATTTGGCATTTTCACGATTTCCGTGACCTCCGTGACAAAACCGTAGCCTTACTCATAACTACAACAGTAAGCTACATCGGTCAAACTATATGCATGCAAACACAGAAGAAGTACACTTATACAATTCCAGACTGAATCTAACTAATTAAATATGTATATTTGTTTTCTATTAAAAATGAAGTAATCTCAAATGTTGTTTTGTTTTCTATATTTCTTTTATTTTTTTTTTTTAGTGCCAAATTATTTTCCCCTCTCCCAATGTACAATGCCAATTATGTTCCTCACTGCATCAATTCCCCACACAGCTTAGGAGTACTGAAGGTCAGTGGGTATCCTCCAAGCCCACCATCAAGCCAGTTGCCTCTACACCCAGGAACTCAAAAGCAGATATCTGAACATCAAATGCCAACCTGCAGGTGTCTGCTTGAACTTACTGTTCGCCTGGCCAGTAGGATCCACTGTAGCACGATGAGGAGAGAGAGTCCCCGACGGTTTTGCCTCCCTAACCGGTGGGAGTGATAAAGCCAATGTGATGCTCCCTCTTGAATTCCCAGTGAAGACCGTCGACATTGCACAGATAGGCCGCGAACCTACACTCCCCTGATTGTATGACGCTCCGTACATATTGCGTGACTGTGCTTTTACCAGGTGAGCCAGTCGGGGACCATTCTGTGTGCTCCAATATTCATATTTTACATTTTTTTTTTCAATCTTACTTCAGGAGATCAATACAATAGTTTGTAGAACATGATTTTATAAAACATATTTGTGAATACAATAAGCAATGCAAGACCTATACCTGACAACAGTGTATTGGTACAATATTTGGTCTCTTGCCGGCTGGGCTTAGTGAGAAGATTGCCTAAAACATATTTTAGCGTGATCGGAAACCCCCACATATATAACCCTAAGGGCAGCTGTAGGATGTTGAGTGACTGGAATACTGGGAATGTATACCCTGAGGGAAGTGACTTAGCACTGGTCTCTTCTCCTGAACTATGCTTAACAAGCATCATTGGGTAAGAAATAATAACACACTATACAAATTGAGCATGTACGCTTTTTCTGATAAACTCACACCCTGTGAGAGGGCGGTGTACACATTGTTCTGTTCCAGTTAAATTTCACAAGCTCTTACTGTTTCATAAGCCGTTTGTTCCTTTCCATTATGCAACCCTTGCTTATGTGCCCCCTTAAATGGTAGAAGAGTGAGAAATCATTGAAAGTGTCATCTACTGACACCTTGTGCATGGTGTATGTATCACACTTGATTTGCTTTGTTCCTATTTTATTTTATTCCTGAATACACTATTTTATTTCTGATTGCAGTTACCTGAAGCAGAGCTTATTATTTCTGAGAAGAAATCGAACCCTACAATTGAATCTTGTTTTTTAGCTTGCTTGAGCTTGTCTGGAAAATCCTAAGTGCTGGGACTGAAGAGCCTTCCTCATCCCATTCCAATCATGTGACAATATGACCAGGCTCTACCAGCCACACTTTCTCTGCTGGCACTTGTATATGTTTGAACCAGCATACTCATGGTGCATTTACACTTCCCGTTTTTAGGACAACTTTGGGCCGTCTCAGGTCTTTTTTTCTGCAGTGTAAACGCTCATGGCCAACTCTCAGCTGTCCTAAAAACAGTCAACTAAAGACGTGCCTCAGCGCCAGATTAGGTCCGTCTGAAAGTTTAGGACGGCTTACGCACAACGTGAGTACCGCTCGGCTCCTCCCCCACGGAATCTAAACAGGAAGAAGCTGCAGTGCCATTGCAGCGTCACAGAAAGAGAAGAACGGCTTGATACACAAGCGTCCTGAATATTTGAATTTATTAACTGTTTATATTGGGGAGTATTTGTAAATATCTTATTATTAAGTTGTTGTCAAAAGTGTACATACCCCAAATATCCATACATTGGGCCATGTAAACTTTTGACGATAACTTTTTTGCAGACGCCGGTGGACGTCAAAGAAACAAGTGTAATATTTGAATATATTGGTGATAGTTTAGTTGGTTTAGTCTCAAACACGCTTTAACACACCGTGTTTTTGGTGTTTGTTTTTATTGTTATTTAAATAAATATTTTGATTGTATTTATGATTAGCTTAAAAACACAGAATAGTTTTTTTTGTTTGTTTATTTGTTTCTGACAACCACAACGTGAACTGGGTAGAGCAAGAAAGCAGAGCTGTCAAAGCGTTGTGGGGCGAAACTTAAATCCCGAGTGCACTCTGAGCGGAAACAAAAAATAAATCCATATACCGAGAAATAGTGGCAGGTCTGGCGAAAGATCTGTGCAATCCCCTTGCTGCACTTTTTGATTATAGTTGATCTGTTATACAATTGCGTTTTACATGTTATGTTCTAAGTTTTAAATAAAGATTGTTTTAATAATTTGCGGTCCCTATCATTTAGTTTTTTAAATAAAGGAACGAAATGTTTTGAATAATTACAAACAATTTAGATAGTGTACTTATATAACAAATAATAATAATAATAAATAATAATAATAATTAATAATAATAATAATAATAATAATAATAATAATAATAATAATAATAATAATTTATTCATTTGCAGTAGTCGTATTTGTAACAAGGCTAATTTTAAAAATAAATAACTGCAATTGTATACAGTAAATGTTTTTTCTCCAGTATTCCTGCAGTTGCTTAGCCTATTTTAACTAAAAATAAAGGACTTATGCATCATATAATTATGTATATATACAAGGTGAGATAATATTGGTGAAGAAACAGAATAAAGTTATTTTGAAAACAAAAGGGTCTTTATTATTACAGTAATAAACAGCAAACGTACTTATCTTACTCAGTGAAATCCTTCACATAACAAATGGGTCACCCAGGGCGACTTATAATTGTTACAAGTTATCACATTATTTTTTTACATACAATTACCCATTTATACAGTGGGGTTTTTACTGGAGCAATCTAAGTAAAGTACCTTGCTCAAGGGTACAGCAGCAGTGTCCCCACCTGGGATTGAACCCATGACCCTCCAGTCAAGAGTCCAGAGCACTGACCACTACTCCACACTGCTGCCCTGTTGTGTCTAACACTGTCTAAACGAATAACCATTTTTCTCGTAGACTGCAAGATAAGTATATTTTTTTAAGATGAGGCCCTGCAATATGAACACGACACTGTATTGTTTGTTTGTAATACCACTCTGCCTCTTCCGCTTTTGTGGTTTGGGGATGAGAAAACTCGTCATCCTTAAGTGTTTGTCGTTATGACATCACCGAGCACGTATTGTAATTTAGATGGTATGCACACGCATTCGGACCTAAGCTGGCTCAGGGCGCAACCGCCGTGTAAATGTTACGTGAAAAATGATAAGAATCTCCGCGATCAGTCGGACCTGAGTCAGCTTAGGTCTGAGGTGGCAGTGTAAATGCAGCATATGAGAGGGAGAATCAAATGTAATACATATTGAAGTAATTGTAGCTAAGAAAATAGTTCCCTGCATTTTCTCATTTCACCAGCCAGCAAATAAAGTAATAAGACTTCATGGAAGGCAAGCAAATTAAAAACTGCACATTTGAGACCTATGTAGCTAATGGCAGTACAAAATATTTAAGATTATAGAACTATTTTGCTAACTACAAAAGCTGCTTAAATGCACAGTAGATGTTTATGAGCTTGCGGATGAGATGTTAAATCAATGTGCTAATGTAAGTGACTGCATATAATGCACAGTTCACAGCCTACCTCTATAAAGCTCTTTGTGATGGTGGTCCTCTATGAAAGGCGCTATATAAAAATGAAGATATTATTATGTTATTGTTATTCCTGCTACTGTCTTGCATTTAATATGAAGATACTGCCATTCAGCAATTGAGTTAATATGTGAGAGCTTATTTTAACAGTTCTCCCATGTTATTTTACAATTAGATAATTCCCTGATCCTGTTAATTAACTATTTGGCCATGCTGACAGTAAATTGTGCATGTACTATACTTTAATGTATAAGAAAATTAAGCAAGCTTTGGTTCTGGCAGGGAATTCACTTTAACTTTAGATCAAATTACGTAAATATCAAGCATATTTTAGGTGCTTCCATTAACAGATCAAATCGTCAGTCGAACAGCTAGTATCTTATTTGTTCTTCACTAAACAATACATTCTAATGATGGGCAAGGAAAGGATTTTTTATCTTACCTCAATCCATAACATTCCCACTGTGCACCAGAGTTCGTCTTCTCCTCCCCAGCCTATACCTGCTTTTTGGCTTAGTCTAAAGGAGGAGGGCACCTATCCTGCCCCACTGCCCATGGCTTCCCTATGATCATTCTCTCCACTTATCTGCAAGTTAATTTATGGGCAGGGGTACGTGGAAGGTGAGGCCAAAAAAATATAGTGTAAAATATGTATAATGTAGTAGTGTTGTCTGTAAGAAAAGGCCTACTCTTTCCTTAATATTTCCCAGAGACACTGAGAGGGTAGCACCAAACACGACAAACAGTTTCAAGTCACAGTAAGTAGGTTTTATTAACATACAAGTAAAACTACACAGAGAAATTCACTACTACTAGAGTATATGAACTAGCTTGAATACAGATAATAGGTTAATACTTAGATACTAGCTCTGGACAGTTGGCGATGTCAGCTCTCCTCCCTTTTCCATCTGTGCTGAGTTTCCAGTATACCACAATAGATATACTACACCCCAACCCCAGCCCATACATTCCTTGATAAGCCCCCTCTCCTTAGAAACCCCCCATAGCAACCCTATTTAGATAAGAAAAAGGCCCCTCTGCCTAGCAACCCACATTCCTAGCTAATTGCCCTTGTATCTGAGACTGTTCACAAGATATGTCTTTTACAGCCTATGAATTACATCATGTCTAGTCTGTGTTTTAATAAATAATCTATCGCATTAGTTTCCTGACTGAACCCTCAGTAATCCATGCAGTGCGCTTATAATCACCATTTTTAAAACATGTCTCAGATAAATAGCACTGTACAGGAGTTAGCTCTTGGAGCTTAACTTTAAACCAGACAGAGAGAAGTTTTTGAATTGAACATTTCTGTGAGATACTTTCAAAGCAATCACCTCTTTTCCTTGAGTCTCAAGATGAAAACAGACATCTGAAGCCCTTTTGGGAATTGTTTGCTGTTCCACATGTTCCCAGTGCATTGTGTTTTAAAAACCACATCCCTGCTCTACTCTGTAATCTTAGCCAGGAAATTGTTGTCAGCCGCAGAAGAACCGTGTACGCTGCATCATTGTAATTTTATGATTTCCATTCTCGATTTTAAGGACAGAATGAGAAACGGTGGCCCCACATAGTAACTCAAGATATTTTGTGTGCTTCCATCCTCCTGGTTTTTCTTCCTGTTTTTTTGCTTTACATTTATAATTTTTTGCTTCATTGCTATATTCTTTACGAAAAAATCCTTTACAACTCCCTATTCAAGAATGTAAAATAACACTTCCAGGTGTCTAACTCTTTATCGTGAAAAAGTATTTATTATATGACCATCGACTTTCATGGAGATTCAGTCTCCTGTAATACTGTGCTAAAATGAAATGGTAAATGTTGGATAAAGAGTCAATTGACTTAATTGACCTTAAAGTAATTGTAGCTAACAAAATAGTACCATCAAATTTCTCTGCCATGCTCATTATATAGGTCTCAAATGTGCAGTTTCGAAAGAAACACGTGTTATAAACACATATTTCATTTCAAAACATACAAAATATCTGCTACTACAACTATTGCCAAATGTTTGGCATCACCTAGAATTTCAGGATTGAGACATCATTTTAAAAAAAAAACTATATGAACATAATTTAGATCTTTTATTTAACATCATGTAATTAAAGACACTCCAAAATGCTACCGCATGAAGTGTACCAGAAGCCATAATAGTAGTACAGTATTTCAAGTTAGATTTTAAAATGTCACATTTTTCAATTTTTGTCAGTTTTTCATTAAGTATATGGAAAACTACAAAGCTGTATTTAATTCAATATGTTAACGTAATGTTTCATTTGATTTTATGAAGCAAAATGAGTTAATTCTATAGGGTGACTTTTGGCCAACCCCTTTACTGGCTTCTTTCCTGTTAATAACACGTCAATGCTTCCCCTATTGACTGATATACTTTCAGCCAGCAGCAAACTGTTACCCAGGAGACACTGCTGGGGTGAAATGACCCAGGAAGTAAAGCAGTAACAGAATTCCTGGAAGGGAAAGCAAGCAAACAAACTGTAAAATCTGTTGGTGTAAACAATGTATGTTTGCTATTATATTGAACGCTGGTCCTTTCCTGTGGTATCCTGACCCTTACCTCTAGATATTGTTTGGATTTCAAACATGAACAGTAAAAAAAAAAAAACAGTAGGTACAGTAAATTCTAATATTGACAAGTATTTGTGCTAAGGAAAACACTATTCATAAAGATTTCACTCAAGATTTATTTAACTCTTTCATCAATAAATAACTACAGAAAGACTAACCTGGGATAAATTAATAGTTTCAGTCTCTGTTTTTTTTCCCTCTTTGTTTCATAGCAAGGTCCTTGCAGCTACTGTAGATGGTTTCACTCAAGTACAAAAAACTTCTTCGCACATCTTGTATTTAGCGCTGAAAGAGTGAAAGCTGTGTGAATAGGGACAATTGTCTCAGGGCTGTTAATTATTTCACATTCTCTTCTGTTATCTCAGGTAAAGCATAACGACAAAAAAGAACCATAAACTGCCTGAAATGATCGATTCTCCAATAGACGTGATGATTCCAAGCTGAGCGAACCTTTAAATATACACAGGGTGATTCATAGTTTGCACAATATTGTTGGAGCATCACAGGGGCTTGAGGGTTGCGTGGAGGATGATGTGTGCAGGAAAAATGTCTGCGGCGGAGACACTCTGTGGCGGAGACAGTTTCTTGCGCACTGCTTGGTCACCGGAGGGGTATTCAATAATGTCAATGTTTGAGTGGAATTGAAGACAATGCTAAACAACAATGCTGTGCAAATTATGAATCAGCCTGTATATATTTCTTTTATTTAAAAATATGTTTCAAAAACCATAATAGCTGGGGTGTACATTGCATTAGAATTTTAAGTCAATAAAATAATACATTGGTTTTAGAAACTACAGCCATGAGAATAAATTATATCACTCTAAACCAGTCCTTTGTATTAGTGACGTGTAATGCAGTCCGAGACAACTGCTGTATTACAGAGAGTAAGGTGATTGGATTTATAGCCCAGAATATCTCCAATTTTAAATCTCATAGAGTAGGGGTTCTCAACCTTTTGGCTGCTGAGGCACCCCCAAGTGCTCTGGAATATTCCAAGGCCCACCAGTGCCACAAGAAAATAATGTGTTTTTTTTTTTTCTGTACACAGTGTACAGATGACATTAACATGGCCACCAAACTTAAGTCAAGGCCAAAGCGTAGGATGTTGTCTAATTTTGCTCATGATTCATATCTAAAGCTAATTATTAACCACAGAAAGAAACAACACAGTTTAACGTAATAATAACTATATATTTGTTCAGAAAATTGTGTTTTTTGACAAAAGCTGCCTCTGTATATTTTTATTTAATGAACTGTCCTGTGTGGCTACTGGCTTGCTGGAATGAGGGTGATTTGTTGTGCCCACAGGGTCAGAAAAGATGTTCTTTGGCAAACCCTGTTTTTTTTCCCAGCGGATGCGACGTAACCACACAAATCACGTAAGAATATTATTGTTTGGAAATGGTACTCTGTTAGGTGCTTATTGTAATGTTTCACCAAACAGTTCCTAATTTGGTATGAACAGGCATCTCTAGTTGCTGTAGCAAAAAGTGCACTGCTGCCATAATTGCTGGTGTTAATTTGAAGCCGTCAATGTTTATCCTGGCTCCATACTTTGTTTTCATTGATGCCATGGCTGAAAATCCAGTTTTGCACAAGCAGGCTGTACTTAATGGGATCCATATTTTCAGTGCAGTATTCATCAAAGCACTCACACCAAACTTTCTCCAGTGGCATTTCAATTAACTTGGTTCTCAGGGAGCTGTCTGATAAAATGTCAAAGAGCTCTTCTCACAGTTTTTTGGAATAGAAGAGGGTGCCAGTTTAGCTTTGATAGTCTCACTAAAGGGGCCACAGATGTGTTGCTGCTTGTCCTGTCTTGAGTTAAGGAAAATAAGCACCCTCGGAACTTGCAGTCAGTGAATAAAAAAAAATTAATAAAAAAGGGGTTCAAAATCTTTGTAAATGTCCTGTTGAATGCACCAATGGAAACGAAACCTAGAGCCTACAAATGTACTTTTCAATGCAAATTCAATGGCTAGTTTGGACCATGGAGTGTGCTTGGACCATGGAGGTTCAGAGATCTTTTTTTTATTTTTTTTTTTAATCAATTTCAGCTTTCTGAAACTACGTTGGATTGTAGGGAACTTGCAAATAAATTACCTACCTGCTTTAAAACATCTACTGTTAGTTGGATGGGAAAATGTTTATTTGCATGTAAAGAATTATATAATGTGAATATTGGAACTAAGTTTTAGGTCACCAATAATCAGTATAATAATTAGAATTAATAGTAGAAGATGCTGAACTGGAAAATTCTGCCAATCTCTCTGTTGTGTAGATTTTCTATGGAAGGTTCCCAGCCCAGAATAAAGAAAAGGAGACTCTCACAATCTAAACTAGGAGGGCTATCCTTACCTATCCTTGGGAAATATTATTTGGCTGCAAGGCTATATTTGGTGCAATACTGGATTTTCAAAAATATTAATACTGGATCTACCCACATGAAACCATTTGGAGAACAATCTGACTATTCACTATTCACAATCTATTCACAATCTGACTATTCACTCCCAATAAAAAATAAATAAATAAATAAATAAAGCTATTTTATATAAACTAAATGTCTGTTTTAAAAATGTTTAGGATTAGACCATAGTTATTGAAAACTGGAAAGACAGTTAGACTGAACACAGCAGGTAATCCCTCAAAATGACAGCACAATCAGTCGGCATTGTTGATTGTTTTGCATTGAAAAACATGCGCTTTGAAAGTTTTGCTGTCAAGCTTGTTATGCCACATAACCTGAGTTTTAAAGACAATTGATCTTATTTTTTACTTCTCACTCATTGTGAACTGATACTGTAACCAGCTGCACAGGTTGTTGCGAATGAATGAATGAAGGATCAGTTTCCAGTCAGAAGTCAGTCAAGTGAAACAAGAGTGTGAAGTAGATCAGTCATGTGAAACGACAGTGTCGAGTTATCCACTTGTCTTTTTAATAGTTTGGATCCCTTCGGTACTAGTAATAAGTGTCGAGTTAGGAGTAAATCCCCTTTAGTTGGACTTCAGGCGTACGAAATCCACCAGGATCTTCAGGTTTCTCCCCTCCATCCTCAGCCACAGTGGGGTGCTTGGGTTCAGAAGCCAGCTCTCGTACCTCTCCATGTCTCTCTTTGGCAGGTAGTCTTGCCTTGCCTCGGCAGAACTCAGCAGATCCCACTCTGACACCAAGCGTAACAGGGGAGTTCTGTTACTGTGTGAGTATTCGCTGAGGGATGAGAGAGAGACAGAGGGTTTGTGATTGAGAATGCCGATCAGGCTTCCAGGTTTTATTAGGAATCACAAATATTGCCGGCAGTTGCAGTGGTTTGTGGCCGCCACTAGGATAACAGCAATGGTAGCCCTAGTGCAGAAAGATATATATGGAGGTCTACATTTATACAAAATTGCTAAACAAAACACAGTGAGAAAAAGGTGGCCAAGCTTGGGCTGTGCGCTGCTCCTACTAAAAGGATGGTCCCGTTTCAGGAGCCTTTTCCCTGCACAAACTAAATGAAACTTTTGTGGGACTAAAATTCCCCGAAATGAATTCCTAAATTTTGAAGGCAGTTTTCCCGGTCTACACTCAGTGATAACCCAATAGCTCACCCTGCTTACACACACAGTCGTGAGGGTCCTCCACCTCCATCTCCATCTCCATCTCCATCTCCATCTCCACCTCCACCTCCATCTCCATCTCCATCTCCACCTCCACCTCCACCTCCACCTCCACCTCCACCTCCACCTCCACCTCCACCTCCACCTCCACCTCCAGGTTTGCAGACGACAGTACAAAGACCAAACAAAAGAAGAACAAAGGTCTGGCTTTTTCAGACACTTTTTAAAGGCAGGTGACCAGGGTTAATTGATGTTCAATTAGTCAGTTAACACCTGGCCACTTGCTGCACATTAAACTTCAATTAGGCAGGGATTAAAGCCCTGTCCTCTAGCACTCTTTTAAATGCAACACCATTTCTTTACAAACCCACCAAACCATATTTATAATGAAACAAAAACATATTCTTTACAGGGGCAGGTCTCACCCCTGTCGCAAGACTGTTGGTCAAAAGGAGAACGCCTTCAAGTTTTGAGAAGTTGAAAATGATCTGTTAAGAAGAGAGGCAAATAGTTGTGTACATGCTATGGAAAGCCATCTATAAACTGGGATAAATCCACAGGATGTCATTCTAAATTTTAATAAAGATACACTGAATAGTCATCAGTACTTGTGATTAAGATTTAAACATTAATACCTGATGCAGACTTTGGCTCGCTGTAGTCAATTAGATACACGTAATGACAGCTGCAGAGGCTATGAATGCTGTTATAAACCAAATGATGAAGACATTTTTTAAATGTGTTTTTAAGGTTTTATTTCTTACTGGATTGCTTAAGCTACTTAAAATGTCTTTCAACGTTATCAAGATTCTGAAGCCAATCCGTCATGCTTATAATTTTCTTTATTAAAGTTTGTTGTTTATTGTTAACAAAACAAACAAGCAAGCATTGTCATTGAAACTGAACTCTGCTGCTTCAGGTAGTAGCTTGTTTAATTTATAAAGTTTTTTTTTTGCATTAAATCAAACAAATTGTGGGACAGTACAGCTGTAAAAAGGTGTGCTCATGAAAAGTGATGGAAGCCCAAAGTTCTTAACTGAACACCCCAATCATTCAGGAGGCTGTGTGGTCCAGTGGTTAAAGAAAAGGGCTTGTAACCAGGAGATCCCCGGTTCAAATCCCACCTCAGCCACTGACTCATTGTGTGACCCTGAGCAAGTCACTTAACCTCCTTGTGCTCCGTCTTTTGGGTGAGACGTAGTTGTAAGTGACTCTGCAGCTGATGCATAGTTCACACACTAGTCTCTGTAAGTAGCCTTGGATAAAGGCGTCTGCTAAATAAACAAATAATAATAATTCAGTCCTGGATGCAGAGCAGACTGACAAACACCCATAATTGTGCCATATTGGTAGTTTTGTAATGTGGACCAATGTTGTCCACTGGGAATTAGGATCACTTGCTTGACTATAGCAACTGGATTCAATGACCTGCAGAAATTAACATGAAAAGCTAGCCCATTTCATTCCCGTTTATACTATTCCATAAAGTCAGAAACCTTTTAATAGTTTCTGAAAGTCTGTCTGAAGCAATTGTGTTTTGTTAAGAGTTCCCTTCATTATATGGAAAAAAATGTGTAACTGGATGCCTCCTTGTGGTGCCTGGCATCTCTGTCTGTAGATGCCCTAGCATTGCGCTGTGTCAGGGGTCACCTGACTCCAGGAATAAACTGGGCAGGGAATGGGATAAACTGGCTCATGTCTGAGAGGATAAACAGGGCAGCCTAGATATGTCATGAGGCATCGCTTCTTTTTCCTGGCTTCTTCCCCTCATGTTTACCGCTACACATGTAATGGGATATTTGTCAGTTCTTTTATTAAAATCTGGGCTTCTAAAAAACCACTGCTTATAATAAAATTGTTCTCCACTCATGTTTTGTTTTATATACACAACAAAACATTATTAAAACCACTTTCATGGGTTTTCCAGAAACTTCTCATAATGTCAATGGGAAATTAGGGAGAATGCTGATTGGCTGCCACAGGCTTTGTTGGGAATTGTTGGTGCTGTTTTGGGGTGTTTTGAGGGGCTCAGGGTAGGCAAAACAGGGTATGAAAAGGGTTTGGGTGGTGTTTGTTGCAGATGGGGGATTTGGCACTGTGTGTGTGTGTGGGAGGGGTTGTTATGTTTGCTCGGTTCATTGGCATGGAAGAATGCCCACAGAACGCCATGTTACGCTTGTCCTGGGTGGCTCTACATTGTGCTGAGCAGCCTTTAATAAAGTTTCACAGGTACCTAAAATCTAACTAGTAGTATGTTGTTGCACAACCAACATGCTAAAATATTCACTGAAAAGGGCACAAATGATCAACAGCTAAATGATAAAGGACTTGAGAGAAAGATGTTACCCTAATGATATTGGAGGGGAAAACCCAAAAGAAACACACACAATTTATACACGAGTAAGTCGTTTTCTTACCTTTTTATGGTGTTTGCTATCATTTGGAGTGGTTCTTCTTGTAATCAATAATTGTATTCATACATTTCTGTGTTAAGGAGCTGAGTTAATGAGCTGCTCTTCAGTTCTTATTGCCTGTGTGGCAAAGTGGTTTGCAGTGTGCAGGTGTAGGGGTGCTGCAGTGCTCAAGACAAGGACAAACAGCAAAGTACTGGTGAAATGATGGTTTATTTATAATCCAAAGTCTGATGTCAACAGTAAACAATAAAGAGAACAGGCAATGCACAGCGATGTGTATTGCTCCATTTAAATCCACGGTTTCAGTCCCGAAATAATAAACACGGTATTTAAACACACACAATAAACACAAACGCGGTCACAAGTCCAAAGTGAGTGCTGTAGTGCTCGTGGTGAAAATACAATTAATCATGAACAAGTGCAGTGTTGTCCGGGTTTAGTGCTGGCCTGTAGTGACAGCTCCGGATCATGTTAGCCATCTAACAAGAACAAACAAGTAGATTTTATACACGACAATAACAAACAAAACACTCACAATAACAATACGGTTCTTCTTCCGGTTCAGCGTTAACCATAACAAAGGAACAGCTCACCTTGCTACGTCCCCTTATGTACCGTCAATAACGTCCCCTTGGTTAACGATTGCTCCTCCAATCCGCGGCTGCCACATCTTTCCTTTGCGGATCGATGACTTGGTGTACCGTAGCTCCACCCCCTTTATAGATGGCTGACTTCCACCTAACCCTGGGAATGAACTGTCTGCTCATCCAGTCCAGGGCACTCTGTTCCCTTTACACAGCGCCCTCACAGGTCGGGAGGGAGATTTATCACCAAGAGTCATTCTGTCTCTGTCACACCTGCCATAGATTTATGTAACAAAAGTGTCTTAATAGAAGTGTCTTTGGATCACGTTTCTTTTGTTTTTCAGAATTTAACTTTTAAAAAATCATACCCATACATACCCCAGTTTGCATGCCTTACATTCAGGTAGTTTGCTTCAATTGCACTTCCTAGGTTATTTTACCTCAGTCATTTCACCTCAGTCTTCAGGGTCAATGCATGCATAGACAGGATTTGGGTCCATAATGTGTTTGTCGGGGGTGTGACAGGCTGGCTCGCAGTGGTGAAGTGTGGTGACGTCACGGACCAGGAAGTAACTGAATCACAACAATGGATGGGCGGGTGAAACTGAACGCAACGACGTTCAGCTGATTTTATTAACAAACAAAACAAAAACAAAAGATTTAACTAAAACAACAAAACAAAAAGGGCACGAGGGCCAAACGAATCAGACAGACAAACAAGTGAGTGTCGTGCTGGCTAATCCAGCACGTTTTAGCAATTGTTATTTCTGTTTCCTCTCTATCTCCCCGTACCTCCTCTCTGCACCCAACCCTGCAGCACGGACAGCTGCAGGTTCTTATACTCTGGCCGAGGGGTTAACTAGTTGTTAATTATCTTATTACCCCTCGGCCAGAGTCTGCACGCGTTTGGTACGGATGCATGACTGTCAGCTAGTTACATAATCAGTAGCTGATCAGTCATGCATCCTCACAGGGCTTTTAAATTTAAATAATAAGAAATATGCAGCGCTGTCATCCGCGCCGCAAACAATAATACAAATAATAATAATAGGGGCGGGACACTCCGCCACAGGGGGTCAAAACAAATTTACAGCTGCTGTGTTTTTGGAAATCTCTACATCTTTAGTTGTCTTTTTCCAATTTGAAAAGCCTTTCATATGAAACATTTCCTCAGCACTTACTGTCAGCAAATACTGCATTGATTGGTCAACAGTGATAGGCCTACTAGCATCAATTCCAACACAATTCTCACTATTTAATAAGGTAGCTACATACAAACTGCTGTATTTTGAAACAATCATTCTACCACTTTGAGAGCAAAACTGATGAGGGGATCCAGATTGAGAACGCACAAAATAATTAATAAACAAAACTATAATTAAAATCACACTTACAACATGTCTCTATGGTTACACAAACTCTTTTACTGCTGTTGGGAAACTGATACACATGAAAATGAAGTTTAAAATATAATATTTATAATTCAGTGTGAATGGGAGAGAATTAATCTGAGCTGCAAATCTACCTCCCGACCAGGAAGGGCGCTAAGTAAGGTTGGTGGTATGCCGACTCAATGGTAGGATGGAACTGGAAGTCGGCCATCTTGATGGAAAGGCGTAGCTGTAAGACAGCTGAACAATTTTATTGTGATCAGCTGTGTTGTATGTGTGGATTGGATAGAGCGTGGCGCCGTGCTCATCACGGGGGAGGAGTTCGGCAGTACAAAGGGGACGTAGCTACGTGAGTCCGGCCCCTTACATTGACACGTTACCAGAGTGGAGAGCTGGTGTGTTTTGTTATTGTTGTTTTGTGTAAGCAGACAGACGGATTCGGGAGCTGAAGATCCAGAGCCAGCACTACCACCCGGAGCACCTGCACTGCCACATCACTGCAGCCTGTTACAGCACCACAGAGCATGGACACTTCCACCCTGGAACTGGATTTATTGTTTATTGGTTTATTATTGTTTGGGACTGCAAGCCCACCATTTGATCCCTGACACCTTTCTTTAATAAACGCCTCTTGAACACATGCATGTTGTAAAAAGTAAGTGTGGGTATGTGGGGGGTGCCCCCCCAAAAACCCGCCTGTCAACACATGTCAGTCATTAGGGGAAGAAACACTATGTGAAATATAGGCCTTGCAAGTCCTGCAAACTCTTATTTAAACCCAACCAAACTACAAGGTTACTAACTTTAAACATCATGTATTGTACCTGTAAACTGATCTGCAAACATTAGGTTTAAACATAATTTACTAAGTCCACTAACCATGTAACAAACAGCACATATAATCCAGTACTAGGTTTACATACAGTTTTGCACACAGCTTACTTAATCGTAACGTGTAAACTTAATGTTCACAAACGTACAGCTGGTTGGTTATTGACAGGAATAAGTAGTTGAGGTAGAAAGAATGTCATTCTTGAGGTGAAAAAAAATAAAACCACCTTTTTCATTAGTTAACATTTTCTTCTGTGAGATACTTTAAATAGCTTTATCTGTCATTTATCGCCCTATTCAGGTACTATTGCTGCATGTAGGTACATGCCTATTTGGCTCACAGAGGTAAGAAGCACCATGCTTATGCCTGTACAACAGAAACAAACCTGTGCTGAATATAAACGAGCTGGACCATTAACTTCGGAATAATATTATAAACAGACACCCCAAAATATATTTTAGTGTAAACAATTGAAAAATGAGGTTCCTGTAACATAATTAAAATAAATCAGATTGTTTTTTCTTACCTTTTACAGCAATTGAATTTTTGATTAATTAAACACAATGTTTTTTTTATTTTTTTAAATGGCCATTAGATGGCAGGCACTTTCAATATGTATGACTGTAACTCAAAATAATCCTGATGCTTTTGTCACGGAGTTAATCAAAACACTCGAGACTGGCTCAGTGTGGAGAATACATAAAATAAATACTGGTGCTCAGGTAGGCTCCTTGTCTAATCTGTTGTTGTAAATACCCACTGACTGTGACTATAGCACAGAGGTGTGGAAAGTGGCCCATGGTGTGCCCAGATTAGTGTACTTATGTGAGCAGACTGAGATGGATAAGTACGGGTCTTTCCATAACTGTCCTGCAGGGGAATCCAAAAGATTTGGTTTGAGAGTGATAAATTCCAGGAATAAACTAGCGTCTCCAAGACACCCAGATCCAAGACAAGTGCCAGCAAAGACAGGGCCCCCATTTAAAAAGAGAGTTTGCACAGTTTGCTCCCCTTGAAGATGTTGTGCTTATACTGAGGTTAGGTCAGGAGAGCCAGTGTCTAATTTCAAAGGAAAGGAAATAATAAGAGCAACCTGCCTTAACTGTAAACAGCCAGTAGACTGGAGCCATGGGAAGCATGGTATGCCTGCAGTGTAGGGAGCTTACTGAGGGAGTTGCAGTACATTACAGGTGCCGACCAGAGCGAGTTCACCATACCTGTGATGCAAGACACTGGATGCCCGGGACCAGCCTTGCTGTTTGAGGGAGAAGAGAAGAACAGAAAAAGATGGGGTCCCTCTTGACCTGAAGAGAAGAGCTTGCTTGCTGCTAAATAGTTTTTATCATAAAGTATAGTTGCATACTGCATTTTCTATAATTAAAAAATAAACCTATGCTTTCTGGTCACTAGCACCAGTTTTCTCTAAAAGATTAATTAAAGTTGTCTTTCTTTTAACACCTTTTCAGTGAAGCTGCAACACCTCAAGTATTTATAAACGAGGCCAGAGCTAGGGGCTTTTTCTAACTAACCATTTTCTCTGAAAAAACGAACTTATACCCAGTAACAGCCATCTAGACAGTGTATTTTCTGTCAGTCAAAAGGTCAGGGTGTTGTTTGGTCTTAAGGTATTGCTCGCTAGAGGCAGATTTTTGGGGAAGTAGGCTGAAGTCTATTTTTTGTGAAGGTGTGAAGTGAAGATGCATAATTAAAATGCTAAACTTATTAATTAAATGTGATAAGCTTATGGATTATATATATTCTCAAACTAATGCATTAGAATTATATTTACTTAGAGTAGTATGTGCATTTTTGATTGAACTTGCTAAATATTTTGTAGTATGAATTTAAACATTTAGGCAAGCTTGATAACTAGCAGACACATTGTAACCACATACTGCATGAGCAGGGGGGATGTGGTGATGTCATGAAAGGTGGGTAGGCAACTGAAAAATTGGACATAGAAACTTTAATAAAACGACACCAAAGCGTTCTTTTTTCTGACCTCCGATCCTCAACTGAGCTCGTGAGAAACTGAACCCAACCTCTGTAGTTGAATTCTGATTTGAGCCTTTACCTACTGATTGACGTCACCAAGCTGCTCTGAATCAATTGCATCTCAAAGAGGAGGGGAAGCATATATTCATTGCCTGAACTATAGATGTCTTCAATATGAGTAGAATTAATACATCCATGATGTAAGGTGGTTTAGTTAGATTAGAATGCCTGACTGAAAGCAACTGGTTTTAATTGTTTCTTGTTCGATTGTTCTTTAATACTTGTATGATATTTTTCAAACATGATAAAACATTGTTAGAAACTTAAGTCGTGAAACAAATGTATTATTGTGGCAGTAATACTCCTAATTAGGAAAAGTTTTGGATAAAACATTGTTAAAAACGCTGTAATATTATCATTGTTGTGCTTCATAAATATAGTCTCTCGAAAGGAGACTGTTATCCTAAATACAAGTGTCTGTGTTTATCTGTGTTTAGCAGATTCAGTGCATGAAAATTAACCACTAGCAGTACTGTTCCCTCCTGAGTTTTAGCTTCGTAAGACTTGAACGTGACACTTTGTTACAACTGTACATTAACCATAAACACCATCACTAGTGCAATGGAGGATGTACAGAATTTATAAACCCAAAATGGCATTTCCTGTATCAACTGGCTCTAAATTCACAGAACTTGCTAAATAACAAGAATGCTAGGTTAGCACACCATCTTTTACTTTTGTATAGCACAGTAAAAATAATTTAAAAAAATGCTTCACCCATCTATAGTAGTAGTTTATCAACTGTACCAGCTTATTGATGCCCTCCCCCCTGAACAGCGCTCCAGATAAGGTTTTGCGTCATTGAGTAATTTACTCACTAATTTAGACGCTAACTGAAATGTATTTTGGGTGAGTAAACTGCAACATTACTTGAATACTGCATAAAATACTGTACATACGTTAATGCTAACTTATGAGGTATGCATTAACTACAACCTTACATTTTAACTATAATGTTGCTTTGAACTACTGAACTCTGACAAAGAGAGAAAGAATCTGAGCTGCAAATCTCCCTCCCGACCAGAAACGGTGCTGTGTATGGTGGACGGTATGCTTCCCAGTAGACTGGTCGACTGGATGGTAGGTGGAAACCGGAAGTTGGCCATCTTGGCGGAAGAGCGCAGTGGCACTTACACGAAATAAATCCCTTACGATCAGCTGCAGGACAAGTAGTGACTGGAGAAAGCCTGGCGCCGGGCTGATTTGCAGGGAGGAGTTGGGTAGTACAAAGGGGACGCTGCTACGTGAGTACTTCCCCTTACGCTGAGACTGTACAAATGGACGGAGCCTGTATTTGTATTTGTTTTACTGTTTTGCAGAGGAGTAAGACGTCAATCGGGAACTGCAGCCACGGAGCCAGCTCACAGACACGAATCGCCGCTTCACTGCACAGCACCACAGCCACAGATCACGGACACTTGCACCACCTTCATCAGCAACACAGAGCACAGTTTTGTGTACAGAGGAATTGTGGTTATTGGAATATGTGGTTTGTTTTTGTTTGGGACTGCAACCCAACCCATTGCTGGTATAGTGGTGACCTGTTTTGTTTTTGTATATATTATTAAAACACTGATGTTTTTGGGAGTAAAACTGTTGTTGTGTGAATCATTCACTACCCACCACTCACCACCCTGTCACATGAACAAAAACTTTTTAAAGTTTTTTTTTTTAATTCCAATGAATATACTTAACAAAAGGCTTGCATGCATATACTATATATTTTTTATATTTTTTAAAAAGAACTGTACCGATACTGCACTAATTCAAATAAAGAAACAATAATATTGTACTCCTTATTGATCACCTTGCTGTAGCAATAAAGCTCTCCAAGCACAGAATATTGTATTTATTATATAGATTTACCTTCCATAAACTTCGGTTGACAGACAGGTACATTGGTAGGTTAGGTTGAGGGAGACTAAGACGACGCCGAAGAATCCAGTCCTTATTCATCAGTCACAAACAAGAATTGCATGTAAGTGGATTCAACCGTACACGTCTAAATAAAAAGATAACTGGGGAATGTGTCTCAATACACACACCCCTAGACTTCATCACTCCAAATAATGTCTTTTTAGCAGTTTGTAAACCCTACATAAAACCACAAAAGACATGTCTGCATTTTATCCAACCCTCTCCTGACACAGACCTAAACAAATTATTGAAATCTGAGCCGGCATTGAATTTATTTGTATTCCTCCAGTCTGTTCTGTTCAAACAGTGTCTTGCACTAAGAGAAAAAATATTCTTATCTTTTCAATGTACGCAATATCGAAAATAAAGATTTATTCACTTTTGTATGTTTCAATGAAATTAAATTACTCAGCTTAACACTAGAACCGCCATGGCAGTCATTTTGACGGTTTGAGGTTTTCAAATTTAAATTACAAAAGGGGAAAGCACCAGGTCTTCACGGCCTTCCCCCAGAGTTATTCTTGGTAATTTGGGACAAGGTTGGGCCATTGATTTTAGACTCCATTAATCACGATATTCAGTCTGGTACATTCCACAGAGATCAGAAAACAGCATTGATTTGTCTCTTATTAAAAAAGGGAAAGATCTGCTTGATTGTTCTAGTTATCGTCCTGTTTCCCTCATTAATAGTCATTTAAAACTGTATGCCAGGGTACTAGTCAATAGAATGGAACGTTTTATATGGAATTTAATCCACTTTGATAAAACAGGATTCATTAAGGGGAGGTTAGCTTCAGACAATTTGCGCAGATTACTACATATAATTCATACCGCAGATACTCTTCCTGAAGCCTGTGCAATATTCTCACTTGACACCGAAAAGGCTTTTGATCGGTTAGAGTGGGATTATTTATGACTAGTGCTTGAACACTTTGGTTTTAGTCCCAAATTTATTTCTATGGTACAAACCTTATATAATGCTCCTCTGGCTTCTGTCACAACTGGCATCTGTCAGTCCTCCCCATTCCAGCTGGAGATGGGATCCCGACACCCCTCTTACTTGCTTTGTCTCTAGAACCTCTTGCACAGGCCATTAGGCAAAGTACAGTTATTGTTCCAATTTAAATAAACAGTTCCAAACATAACACATCCTTATATGTGGATGATATTCTCCTCTACTCCTCTAATATCCTCTGGAGGACTAGCTCTCCCTAATTTGAAATTCTATGATTGGGCATTCCAGCTCAGAGCAATGAGGACCTGGATGGACCAGGATTCAAGAGTCTCCTGGCATTCCATAGAAGCAGCTCTAGTTCAACCTCATAGACTTCAAGACCTTCCTTTTACTGGGATTGGTCGTAAACATCTCAGTCTTAGATTTGGCCCTATTGTAATGAACTCTTTAAGAGTATGGAATAATAACAAAAAATCATGAGTGACCCCTTTCAGTTTAGTCAATCCTCTCCAATCTGACATAACCACCACTTGCTATCTGGTGGCCTACCCTTTGCTTATCCTATCTGGTCATCCAGGGGCGTTTACACATTGAAAGATATTTTTTAATGAAAATGGCATTCGTACATTCCAGGTCATTAGGGATAAGTACTCTCTCCCGGGTTCTCCCTTCTTTATGTATCTAAACCTTAGATCAGCTATGCGGGCCTATGGTGTGCCTTGGAATTCCCTTTTACCGTGTCGTCCTATGACAGACTGGATCAAACACTCACAAAGTTCTCAGGGCATAGTTTCTCTTATATATAATTTATTATTGAACCAAACGTGCAACTCTCTGCCAATTACAAACATTTGGGACCAAGAGCTCTGGTGGATGGGACTTACCCCTGTCTGGTAAAGAATATGGTCAAACATCTTTAGCATCTAAAAATCAAGCTCACCAACGTATACATTTCATCAATCTAGCCTATGCAACACCTTACAGATGGTTTAAGATGAAAATTATTCCAAACCCTACTTGTAACATCTGCCAACTTAGTACACCAGGCACCTTCATGCACCGTTTCTGGGATTGCCCTGCGATTGCCAACTTTTGGAGTCATGTGACCTCTGTGCTATCCAGTCTGTTAGGAGTTCAATTTGGACCTGATCCCTGTTTATGTTGGTTAAATGATGAGTCAATATTTGATTTTGCACTGTCTCAATGTAGAATTCTCTTAGCAGGTCTAACTTCAGTGAAGAAGTCAATGCTGCAGCTCTGGATTACCCCAAACTTACCTCTGATCCGATACGCTTTCCGAGATATCGTGCACCTAGAGAGCACTACAGCCAGATTAAATAGGGCTCGGCCAGCTACAGTAGAGGCATGAAAAAGTCTTGGCAACCATTGCCGACTTTATCCAGGCATGACAGGTTTTATTATAGTTGTACAGTTATTGTCCTTTTTGCTTGTATGATGCATGTGTGTAAACTTGCGAGCGGTTTTCTGTGTGTTCTTGTGGCGGAGTGTCCCGCCCCTATTTATTATTATTTGTATTTGTTTGCGGCGCGGATAAAAGCGCCGCGTCTTTTGTTATTGTTTTTTATATTTATATTTAAAAACCTCGTGAGGATCAGCTACTGATTATTTAACTAGCTGACAGTCATGCATCCTTACCAAACGCGTGCAGACTGTGGCCGAGGGGTAATAAGATAATTAACAACTAGTTAAACCCCTCGGCCAGAGTATAAGAACCAGCAGTTGTCCGTTCTGCAGGTGGAGTGTTGGAGTAGAGAGTACGGGAGAGCAGAGAGAGAGCGCGTAGAAGACATAGAAACAATTGCTAAAACGTGCTGGTTTAGCCTGCACGCCACTTACTTGTTTGTCTGTTTATTCATTTGGCCCTCGTGCCCTTTTGTTTCTGTTTTGTTGTTTTGTTTAAATATAACAGTCGGACCAGGAAGGAAAAGGACGTTTTTTTTTTGTTTTTTCAAAAGTATTTTTTGGTGTTTTTTTGAAAAATAAAAATTAAAAAAAAAAATGGGGAAAAGTAGCCGGAGGAGAAAGCAGCAACAACAACAGCAGCAGGAGGCGCAGCAATAGCAGCGGGTCCTTACCACGCTGGACGTCTGCCTCACCTGCCTGAAGGGTGAGGAGTGGTGCTTCGCGGTTGGTGAGGTCGGGCATGTGGCAACGGGCCAACCCCTCCATGGCAGGAGAGGAAGGAGCCTGAGCATCCAGCAACGGTGAGAGGACCCGCATCCTCCGGTAGGAAGAATCCTGTCTCCTCTGAGGGGATCTGGGACTGGCTGGCGGAGCCTGAGAGGGATATAATGGTCGCCCTCCCTGCTGTGATCAACCTCCTGTGGGCGAGAGATGGGGAGCGCTGGGAGGCCTGGCAACAGAAACACCACACAGTTCTTTTTTTTTTAGTTACTGTTCTATGTATGTAAATGTGATCTGTATATTTCCTTTTTAGTGTGAAAATAATACAACAAATTTAAATAAAATATTGATCACAAAAAAATAAAAGTGCAAAGCAGCAGGCTGCAGCAGCTCAACCTGGATTCAGTGCTGCACTGAGTGACACACGCAAGAGAAAACATATGTTACTTTCGTTTTAAATTAAAAAGTAATTTCGTTTTACAGTTTTGTATGTACATACGCCAGTTTACACACTAGTTTCTTTTGAAATGTTTATTTTATTATAGTTTTTCATTTTTTGAAGTAGTGCTTTATATGTGGTATTGTTAGACTATAAACCCTTTTATGTTTAATTGTTCATTTAAATATGGTGGTTTGGCTGTGCACTCAATCATGCGTGCAATGCAACCAGATAGGCACTCCTACATAAGCAGCGTATTGGTCATGGAGAAGGCAAAATTACTGTACCAACAAATGTATTCAGAAAAGTGAGGCAGATTTCAAAGCAAGTACAGGCAATTTTACTGGTAGCATTTTAGTTTTAAACAAAGCACAGGTTTTTTTTCAAATGACTGAGCAAGCTGCACAAATGCAATTTGTTTAAAAACAAGCACAATGTAAACCCAGGTTTTCCTGGATGTTAAAATCTGTGTTTTTGCTACAGTTACGATTTCAATGGTAACTTCAATTTAGCCTTTTTCCATTTATAGTACTGTGTTAAAGACTTTAGAACCATAACAATATGAGTATTGCATTACTGTGCTGTATCCTTGTATTATTCTTCAGCTTGAGGGTGTAGCTAGCAGGTATACGCATTTATTAAAAACCATTGAAAACTAATTTTCAGATTTTCAGGCATTTCAGACTTACAAACAATCTCCATTCCCAGGTATTCATAACTCTGAGGTTATACTGTACTTGCCTGTTGTGTCAACCTCTTCCTGGTCTGACGTCACCCACAAGCCATTCTAAATACAGCCCTAGACATCATTTATGCTTTGTTTATGCACTGTTTGACCTGGATTATAAATGCAATAAGGCCCTTCAGGGTGTCTGTGTACATTGAATATACTGACTTTTCAGGGGATTGGAGGCACTCAACGTATACGGACACACTGTCAGGCCTTATTGCATATATATCTATATATATATATAGATATATATACACACACACACACACACACATGCAGGTCGGGTCGCGGGTAAGAAGACTGTGTTGCAGCGGGTTGCGGGTTCGGGTCGGGTCCTGTAGTAGCGGGTCCAGGTCGGAACCTCGGAACGATAATTGGCATGAAAGCTAATTTCTAACAGTTGACAAGATGAAAACAGTTGAACAGTTACTCGTAAAACCATTCTTGCGAGTTATGAAGATAAACTTCAGGTGAAAAGATTATGACCTCATCAGCCTGATTTGATCCTGGAGCAGTCCTCAAAAGACAGGGGTAAGGAGTATGTTTGGAGGTTTACAACAGCCTAGTACGAAAAAAAAGTGGCCTTGTGGCAGCGCTTCTAGAAAGTCGTTGTTCTGTTTTCCCTGCTTGCTGTTTGATGAAACAGAGTCATCTTTGAATTCAGGACTGTATAGGGGCCTAGTGGATTTTGTTTCCAGTATAGACGTGAGAAGCATGTGAAAACTGCAACAGTGTTTAAGGGCACTTCAAAACCCATAAAGAACGAACTGCTCCACTGCATTCTAGACGTGACTAGGGAGCACATTGTCCAGCAGTTGAGAAGCACTGAATATCTGGCTATACAAGCTGACGATACCACTGATTTTGTTGAGTATCATTCAGGACTGGTTGATTGGGATATTGATGGAAACGGTAACGTTGTTGAAAGGATCTACAGTTTTACACATTTAAAAGACTTTTGTGCAGAATTAATTGCTACAGCTTTTCTTGAGCAACTGAATTTGGTTTTCCCGGAGCACTGTGATAACCAAAAAGTGATTGCTCAAAGCTACAATGGTGTCAGTGTGATGAGTGGAGAAACTGGTGACGTCCAAAGGAAGGTGAAGGACAGATAACCTAATGTGCATTATGTTCATTGCTATGCCCACCAGCTAAACCTAATCATGGAGCAAGCTGTATCTAAAATCTCGCAAGTTAAAATCTGGCTTTCCGGCATTTTTTTTTGCTGCGGCTGTACAGTAGTTCAAAGTAATATTGCAGTTAAAATGGAAGGCTCTTTTTTTAATGCCTACCCCACTACCATTAAAGATTGTACAGTATTTATCAAGATTACTCATGGACTTCAAGGTAATGTTGCATTTTACCCCCTGAAAATACATTTTACTCTCTCAGTGTTAAAATTAGAGGGTAAGTTACTCCCAGACCCAAAACCTTATCTGGAGCGCTTATTACATCGATAGTTTCCGTAAATACTCTGGTAATCTTGGGCTGTCAGATTAGCCCCATTTGATTCCCGCTGTGCTTCGTGTGAACTGTAGGGAGTCCCTGCAAGCCCTACTGATGAATTGATGAATGCAAGTCGAACAAAGCTGAGGGCTAACGAAATGTAACTCTCTCCGGTCTGACTACGACACAGGCCAAGGATTGTCAACAGCGTCTGAACAGAAGAGGGCGCACCTTAGCTGTGAAATTAAACACGGGACTGAAATCTAGTGATAATAGAAATAAACAATTAATATTAAGTACAGTAAATTAGAGCATGTCCCTGTAGGGGCTTAGCCGTTTCAGCCATTAATGACCAGCCGCCACTGATCTTTACAGCGGTGATCCTTTTTTGTATATAACTTAGCACCTTTTTTCGGTATCACATCTTTATATTGCAGGTCACTTTATGCTAACTTAAATATAGTTAGAGAGCCGCTTATGCAGTTTTGATGAAACTTGAAAAGGGCATTCTTTAGCACAAGTAATTAAGATTACCAGAATTTCACGGTATGGAGGATCTCCTTTATGTACTACGTAAAGGGGTCCTGGTGATCAACTTTTTCATGATACTGACTGTATGGCTTGAGGTTGTATTGACTTTGAATGTAACATGCTGTTGTCCAGACTGACATCCCAGCAAGGCTTTGACTAAAAATAAACAGTGACATAAATTATAAAGCTGAATTAAAAAATCTTATGGATTGTAAAGACGGTTTTAACATTTTATTTTTCCATTACCAACACAAACCAGTATTTTAATTAGTTAACAAGTCCTTAACTAATATTTTTCTATAACGGATAATGTTTAACAAGTGCAAAAAATCCTGTCTAAATGGATTTGCAGCAGCAAAGTTTATGAACAGTAAAGAATGGAAAATTTCAAAGGCATCAAAGCAGAATACCCCTTTCAGTATTTATTGAAATTTCAGTAATATTTAAATGACATTTGACTGGGGTGCCTTCCAGAGACCAAGCTTTAATTTCTATTGTTGGAATACTTTACATTAAGACTATTACACACTTTGTTTATATTTTATATCGTTTTGTGAAGTTAGTCCTCATGAAAGGAGATAGGCAATGGCACTGACTGCAGTCAGGCACAGCGCCAATACAGTACCATGCGCACTTACCCTCCTCAAACCCCTGCATGCCCATGTCAATATGCACCTGAACAACCCCTCTCTCAAGCAGAAACTGACGACCCTGTTCAATTGTGACATGTTTTTTTGTTGAAGAAAGAACCTAAGGGGCTAAGTTGATACCACCAAACTTCAGATGTAAACTAGCGTACTGTGCCACCTAACCCCCAACATGTTTACTTAATGATTTTATAGTGTACAGGTGGTGAGAAGAAGGAATAGAGGAGACGAGATGAGACCATTCAGGTCCAAACGGCAATTATTTTATGCCGTAGACACAGTGGACATACACTCCCCTGAGGAGCCCACCAATAACATTTCAACAATGTAATAACCCTGATCAACCACAGCTCCCCATCCCTTGTTTCTGCCCAGTTGCACCTCTCCGTCACCTGAATCTCTTGAACCCCCTGGCTACACTGGCGAGGGGTCACTTATGGTGCAAGGTTGCACCAGTGTCAGTCTATGAGACAGTCTCTTGCAGCCCTTGTAGGCTCCAGCTCCTGTGCATGCCACCCAGGAGTAATCCGCCGAGTACTACTTCTCTGCACTATGCATGCAGGAGCTCAGTGCTGCTGGTGTTGCTGCTATGGAGACCTGTCCACAACAACAGCGTGGCCACAGCGTTCCGTCTGCACGGGCTGCTATAAAATATTTGGTCACCAGGTTGATCCACTGAATTACTTAGTCTAAAATACATAGCTCAATTAGCACATGGAACAAAGTTATATTACAATATATTATTCCCTTAAACAAACAAAAGGTAAGCATGAGGGATTCAAACAAAAGGTAAGCATGAGGGATTCATCACTATATTTTATTGTAAATAAAATACATGTCATTTTTTGGAAGCAATGTGAAATTGAACAGTAATGTGTGCTTTATTTATTTATGTATTTTAGAAATTAAGTAAATCATCTTTATAACACTTGTAGTGTACTTATTTTAAAAGCTTGTAAGATGCTTCCAATGTTGAAAATATAACTTCTATATTATATGTGTGTCCTTTCCCTTTCCCTCTCCATCTCCTTCTCCTTCTCCTCCTCCTTCTGCTGCTGCTGTGCACTGAACGGTGCCCTCAGCAGTCGGTGCTGCTTTTGACAGATTGGTGCTGGTCCCACCCTTCCTAATCATAGTCCAATGAGAGTCCAGATCCCTGACGGAAGTTGGTAATATAAACATAAGACTAAGACCAGCATGGCGGCGCCTTGTGTAGTTATGCAAGAGCTAGTTGTAAAACTGAATAAAGTGGCAGAATCCCTTAAATTGGGGGATTTCGACCAAAACAACGCAGTGATATTGCAGAATGTAACCAAATCCTTCCGAGAGCCAAACTGCAGGTATGCTAAATGATGTTGAATAGTATTAATAAATAAGCTGCAACATTTCTGCGCACGAGAACACTACATGGACTACATGCACGATGACATGCGCTCACGAATAGAAATTTCAAACAAGAATTAAACATGCATATGTCTTTAACTATGCGGTTGTTTTCATTTAGCTAACTGCTAACGGCAGGTTTTTTTGTAATGTGTGTGTGTGTGTATCAAGAACGCAATGT
This sequence comes from Acipenser oxyrinchus oxyrinchus, assembly GCA_030684275.1. Taxonomy (NCBI): domain Eukaryota; kingdom Metazoa; phylum Chordata; class Actinopteri; order Acipenseriformes; family Acipenseridae; genus Acipenser; species Acipenser oxyrinchus. The sequence continues at coordinate 29,685,247 of CM060256.1, forward strand.
ACAATGTCATATTATGAGCGACTTATTTTAATAAAAAATAAACCTAGGCTTATTTCACTACATAATCCGGGATTTGTGCAAAGCGTTCCTCCCAGTTGTAAAGTTATAAACCTGACGTTTTCTGTACGAATTTACTGAGCGCTGCTTGTACTCTTTGCAGCTTTGGTGTGATGTGCAAGGCGTCCCAAATTGTAAGCGTATACCAGCGGCCTCTGATGTACTTGTTTCTGACTGTGTTGTAATTCAACAACAAGGAATAGATACACTCTTGAAACGAGTTGTTTAATTTTAAAAGTACCTGTGTGTGTTTTAAAAACATTAAATAGCAAAATAAATGACTAATGGTTGTCTTTTTTTAAATCGTTTTAGAAACGAGTTACTTAAAATAAACCACTATTATACTTGCACAGAAACAGTTAAGATTTTGAACACAACAAATGTAATGGTTATGTATGTTTGTTGTATTTAGTGTTCAGTTTTGCAGTAAGCATTAATATCAGATATCATGATGCACATAAAATGGGGACATTATTGTCACCTGGCTTTGCTGTGAGATCATGGTTTAGTTACTGGAACAAGAAAATGCTTTTAGCTTCTATCAGAGTTATTTTGTATGACAACTGTGCCCCTTTGTGCTAAGTAAGGTTTTCAGATACATGTACTCCTCATAGCATTAACAGTATTACCACTGGCCCCCCTTTCTTGAAGATCTGTTACATGTATCTCTGCATATTAAATCAGGATGGGTTCTGTAGGTTACATTTCCAGACTGCGGCCATTAGAGTGAACTAAGCTACAGCACAGGAAGTGGGTTTTGTAACAAGGAAGCAGCAGGTTTGAATTCTAGCATTATCTTTGAAATATCTGTATATTGAAGATTAATATATATATATATATATATATATATATATATATATATATATATATACTAACTCACTATAACGAACCCCCCTGGGACCTGGAGAAATGTTCGTTATATCAGGGTAAAAAAAGTAAAAAAATTGGTCATGTCACTCTACCAATGATGGTAACGCACAGAGGACACATACAAGACAGGCAGACAGCAAGTCTAAATCGAGCGCCCGTCTGTAAACAATCATTTGATTGAACATAACTCCAAAAGGCACACAAAACAAACCCGTTTCCACATATAAATTACACCAACACTAATTCCCCCCTGTGGTATGTTTAAAAGAAAATCGTAAAAAAATTAAAGGAAAGAATGTATGCTTACATGCTGAATACAGTAATTACATGTCCTTCCTCTTGAAAAAAACTATCCATCGTAGATTGCGCCTCACACCTGTTGCCTGGCTGCAGTTTGTGTGAAGATGACTTAAAGGCAACAATTGCATTCGTCATGCATGATTTGTACTACAATAGGTAATCTTTGAATTAGCGTTATCTTTGAAAAGGTCAACCATGGTCTTTGTTTTCACACTTGACACTGGAGAAAGTTCAGTGTCAGTCAGTACTGAGATCGTTGTATCCAGGTCGATCCTGTATGTGATCGTTCTAATAGGGCTAAATTGCATTGGAAAAATCGGTTCATAAGTTTATAAGAAGGGTTCGTTATAGTGAAGTTAGCCTGTGTGTGTGTGTGTGTGTGTGTGTATATATATATATATATATATATATATATATATATATATATATATATATATATATATATATATGCTTTCCCATCCCTTGCCACATGTCTGCTTTAAAGAGGGCTTTCAGTGTTATACTTTAATACTCAACTTGTTCCATGCAATTGATTTTTAGCCCCCCCCTCCCCTAAATAATAACTTGCTGGGAAAATGACATTTATTACTGCATGCAGTACATTTATAGTACTTGTCTTGGTTCTGCAGGGCCAGTGCAGTGAAAGCGGTCTTCCAGAGTCTTCTGCAGATCTTGTCCAGGTCATTTGATGAGATCCATGCTTTCTACAGGGAGGATAATAGGAGGTCTTTGGATATGTGTCTCCAGTTGACCGCAGAATGCTTTAGATGTCAAAGGAATGCCTGTGTCCAGTGTGCCAGAAACCAGTGTCTTATGAGGTACAGTAATGCGAGACAAGCATTCTCTACTACTTGAAATGCTCCCCAGTGATTTTACATTCAATAAAAAGATCTTGAACAAGAATATATTTACAGTATATGTGTTGAGTAATAAACCACAAAATATTTGTGTTGCTCACATGAAAATATAATCAGTTCATAAAAAATATATAAATGAAAAAATAAATGTGTCTAATATCAAGCATGTCCGTGACATGCGTCCAATGCCATATTTGTAAATTCCAAATTAGAGGTGTCTGAAGTATGAAAAAGAAGGTTACCTGGACCTACATCATTATATGCACATGTGAAAATGTAAATTTGATGTACAGACAGATGGGCAAATGCCTTTCTGTACCCCTAGATTCTTTAAGTATGCCCATTAAAAGTTTCATCACAAATGAATATACTGTGCTCTAGATTTATGTAAAGACTTAGTGAGACAGACAGGCAAACGGGGTGTCTGCATATTATGATACTTTTAATAACATGTGCTATAGAATGGCCTTTTTAAGTTTCATCATAATTGCTTAAGTGTTTCTCCATATATCTAAGTGACAAACAGACACACAGACAGGCTCAGCCTCCATACACCCCCCGATCATGATACATTACTTAACTTGAGCTAACGGTGGGGGATAATTAAGCCTTCCCCATTGAATGTTAACAATAACTTGGTTATTGAAACAGTTGAAAAGCCGTAGCCTTACGTGGAAATCAGATCCTGCTGACAGCATTCCACAGCAGCACAGATTTTTGTTGAAAGCTAGTTAGGGACAGCTTGGAAAAACAATGTCATCTCATTAAGTAGAGCGACAGAAAACTCTCAAGTTGAATGATTACAAACATCATTCATTGATTTATTTTTATTATATCAGAATGGTCATTCAGTGTTAATGTAATGTGTATTACAGTGTTATGTCATAAACCTCTGCCATTTGTCTAATGTTGTCTAAAATTCTCCAATTTAATGCATATAAGTCTCACTCACACACACACACTTTTCAAGCTATAACACGAAAGACCTCCAAAATAAGATGATTTTAGTAGGTAACACATCTCAACAAGTAGATTTCCTAATGCCTGGATTAAGCTTAAAAATAGTTACGGGACGCACAAAAGACATAACAGTACGTAACAGGAATTATATTAAAAAGTATGCAGTGTCCCAAGTTGTTTTAGTGCCACTTTGTGGGATCTGGGTTGAGGTAGTACTATTGTTTCTTCCCAGTCTGAATCAGCCCTTGCTTGTAGTGCTATTAGAAGGTGAGTTTTGTATTTAAAAGTCAGTGAGTGCTTTGATATAATTATCCAGCTAACAAACACAAGAATGAAAGATTGTTCCTAAGAAAACTTTGATACTCTTTTGGTAGCAGTACTGACATTTTGTTCTGGGAAAGCAACAGTCCATCCGCCCCATTTTACAAGATCCAGAATAGGACCCATTCACAGATTTTTGGCCTGCAGTATAGAACCTTGTGTGTACATCATTGTGTTTATTGTTAATCTTCAACAAAACATTAATACCAGTGCCTAAATCAGCCTCTGATAGTCTATCATATTATGAAATTTAAGACCTGTGAGATTTTGTCCAGCCACCGTTTTACTTAGGAATTCACCAAGCATTCAGCAAGAATATCTTGCAGTGTAAAAGTCACCCATCCCACACAACATGCTGCAATAAAAAACACCAGAGAACATCCTGAAAACACTTGGAAATTTAACAGAGGGGAACAAATAAGAAATGCAATAAATGCAGGTGAAGGTTTTACATGGAGTTAAGTTCAAGTGTAACTTGTGTAAATTATTATTAAAATTGCCAGGTTAGAGACACTGCTTTAACATTAAACACCTACAGGCAATACGGTCTTTAGTGTATTTCTGTATGTAAAAGAGCTGCAGTATTTAGATGCCTTCGTTTAGATCAATTGAATTGACCCCATTGTGTACAACTGTTTTAAAAGGCACGTGATTGACTCCTCTGTTTACTCTGCTTCATATTGTGATTGGTAGAAATTTCTGCACACTTCTGTCTAATCAAAATTCCAACTTCAAAAAGCTGACCCGAGCATCTAACTTACCAACTGAACTTTATGGATAAGTAAGGTGGTTCACAAAATCCTTGCTGCGCACAACTGTAGCCAGCAGATGGCAAGCCACTAATTATAATAGAACTGATTTATGCAAGTCTTTGCACTGCAGTCCAAAGTTCAACTTCTTGGAGAAAAATAAAACTTTATGTCTCAGAAATCGTAACAAACAACTTAAAGTAGATTAATAAATTGATGAATGTTTTTTTTCATCAACAGATTTATCATTCCTTAACAAAATGAACGATTGCACTTTTGGAATAAAGCCCTTGATACATCTGGTCCAGTTTTCCTTCATAGGGGCTGGATTCTCAAAGCTCTCTGTTAAAATGTAGTCTTTAGTTATTTTATATATTTAGATTTAATATAGTGATTGGTGGTTTTTCCTATTCAGAAAAAAAAAAAACATTCTAAATTGTAAGTATGTCACACTTAGATTTTTACAAGTAGCCTACATGATGTAAATCATGATGATCTACTTTTTCATAATACTGACAGCGGTTTCTTTCTAGTCATTCCATTGTGAAATCAACTCAGTTCTTTACTTCCTTGCTGCGAGTCATCATATGCTGTAGACACCACAAAGGTCTGTGTAATTGTCTGTGAAACCATCCCTGCAGTGTATATGCTTCTGTAAAACTGCTACCACCACATCTTCATTGCTCAGCATCATAAACCGAGAGGTTGCTTGACCCCTTAAGTCAATAATTGTTTTTTGTTGGAAATCCCTTAAAATAAGCTTTAACCATTTCAACACCATGACGTACGCGTGTACGTCAAATGAAAACCCACTTACAGTACCATGCCGTACCTGCGTATGTCAAGTTTCCCATTCTATTATATGAGCGGTTTCTCAGTCTAGCGTTTCAGGTTTCATTCTCTAAAGCAGTGCTAGTACTGTGGAATGTGCAATGAAAGTCGGGGGAGGGGCAGGTGACATTTGTATCCAATTGCGTGTCAGTAGCGATTCCAATCTATATACTGATATAAGACTGAGATATAGAAGGCTGTGTGGTCCAGTGGTTAAAGAAAAGGGCTTATAACCAGGAGGTCCCCGGTTCAAATCACACCTCAGCCACTGACTCATTGTGTGACCCAGAGCAAGTCACTTAACCTCCTTGTGCTCAGTCTTTCAGGTGAGACGTAATTGTAAGTGACGCTGCAGCTGATGCATAGCTCACACACCCTAGTGTCTCTAAGTCGCCTTGGATAAAGGCGTCTGCTAAATAAACAAATAATAATAATATTGTGGGAAGCCATTCAACTTTTATAATTATATATATATTGAGAAAGAATCGCACCTCTCCGCGGTTCATTGCCCCTTTAAAAACACTGACCCAGGCACAGAAATTGATTTTTTAAGCGCGGTTGCTCTATTTTTAATGAACAATACAAAAATATTCAAAACAAACACCTAGCTCTCTTTGAGCACTAACTAAACAGAAACAGGAACCTAAACTAAAAGACAGGACAGCTAAGCTGTTTACCTATACACAAAATAAACAAAACAACACACACCAAAAAGGCTCTACACTACCTTTTCCTTTTTTATTACGGCTGTACCCACACCCCAGCATAGTCGGGCTTCTACAATCTTCAGCAGCCATGAGCAGACTGACTGCACTCTTTAAGTACCCTGCACCTGGCTCTAATTTTCAATAATAGCCAGGTGCAGGTGATAATTAGCAATAAAACAATTAACAAAAACAATTAAACAAAACAAACCCAAAATGTGCCTACACATGTTTTTTGCAGGAGGATTTAACCCCATCCTGCTGTCTTACAATATATATATATATATATATATATATATATATATATATATATATATTATAGTGTTTTAAATTATTATTTTTTGTTTTATTATTAGTTTTACTTGTTTAATTGTAGTTTATATAGTTTTTAGCGAAAACGAAACATGGCAACGTACGTGGAGAGCGACAATGGGAGTGATGAAGATTTCAAAGTTGGTTCAGAAGATTTCGATACCAGCGACAGTGATGCTGATGAAGAGGATGTGGAGCCAAGAACAGCAGGGGACTGGGTGTTTATTACTGATCCCTACGATGATGCCAGTCCTCCATCGTTTGATTTTGCACCTCTTTACACAGGTGTGCACTCCGCCGTGGAACTTGAGAGTTTGCGTTCCCCATTGGAGTGTTTTTTGGCTTCTGTTCTCAAAAAGCTAATCACTTAGCTTTTGTGACTGTACAAACAAAAGAGCATGCAGCTACTTTACAGGTAAGCCAACTGCAAACGGGAAGCTGTTTGCTTTGAAATGGCAGTGCTGTGACGAAATATTATCAAAACAGAGTACTGGGTACAAGGCAATAAAGCAGGTGTCTGTGGCTGCCAGATCCATCACAATGCCTGCGCAACCCTGTACACGCATTTGTGACAATACCTCCAACACAAGGGAAGCAGAGACTGCAAATAAGGTGCAGGGTCTGCTATGAAAATGAAAACAAAAGAAAGGACACAAGAAAAATGTGCAGTGGTTGCGAAGGCAACCCTGGGTTCTGTTGTATTGAACATTTCAATAAATAGCACAGAGCAAGTCGATAATGGCACGCGTTTTTATGTTGTTGGATTTTTATTTGATAATTACTGTTTGCTGATTATTATTAGCGTAATTAGCAGCGTTTTTGTTTTCATTGTTAAAAAAAAAAGACGTTTTTACCTCTATATTGAACATGGGTATGTAGTACACAGGAGCATAAAGGGTTAATTAAAAACACAGTTTAGGTCATTTATTTGTTTTATTCATCATATGTTAACATTTTATAGCAATTGCAGGTTTGAAAATATTATTATTATTATTATTATTATTATTATTATTATTATTATTTAAATCTGGTACCTGGGAAGGGGTTTCATTTTTACATCTAGAGTAGAAGTGGTTAAAAAACATTTTTCATGCCTCCACATGGTTATACTATGCATTTACCATCGTTTATTGTATTTTGTTTATTAATATGCTTTACCACACCTCGCTAATCTTTACAGTGCTTACCTATACTTTGCTTTCACTATGCTTTATTAGACTTTGGTAAGCTTTTATAACGGTACACCTGTACTGAAACCCTTTTCTATTACACTTTGCTATTCTTTTACTATGGTAAACGTTTATAACGATACACCTGTACAGAAACCCCTTTCTCCATCATATGTGGTTTATGCATCACCAACTGCGAACAACTCCCAGAATTTGGTCAATTTGAGCTGGAAAATATTTTTCTCCACACACAGCTGACATGCAAATACTCTAATTGTATCCACTTTTAACCTACAATTGTGGAAAACTCCCCTTAAATTATTTTAATGCCCTTGCAATTTGATAGATCATCAAATACACAATAGGAATAACCCTAAATGTCCTAATTTACACCTTTACCCTCTACTTCACTCATCGACAGTGCTGATACATGTTTGACTTGGATACACTGTCATAATTACATCACATGTTTATTCTTTGTTTCTTTCAACCAAGTTCCATAACAGGTATTGTCCAGTAAAAAAAAAAACCTTTTCACTGCCACATTGTTTTATCCTCTGGCCATGTCAATGATACATGTTTAAAACTGACACCCATAGCCATGTGTAAATTGGGTTTATTTTATTGAAATTCAATATTGGCCAAACATTTTTTAGGAATTAAAGTCTGGTACTTTCTCAGCTTTACTGGAAACTTTTTTTTTTTTTTTTTTTTTTAAAGAATTGCTGTTGCTGTAATATAAGGAACTATCGATACTAAAAATGACAGTTTGAATATTTTGCGTGACTGTAAATGATGCTAACCACATACATTTTTTTAATGCTGTGTTAAAAGATCACTGTAAAGTCTTCTTGATGTATTGTTAGTGTGCTCGCCAACATTTTCACCCTACTGTCCATATGAGTTAAAGCTATCTGAATGGGCAGCGGACCATCAGTGATTTTATAGTATAGGCAATTGTGGTGAGTGTGGGGTTATGCTATCTTATGCTTTTCTAATTTTGTGGTTGCAGATGCACATTTGAACTGCAGTTGGATATCCCCTTCATTCAAGGGGTGATATGTTTTGGGAGACAGGGATGTATATTCATAAAAGTTAGCAGCGTCTATTTCAAATCTTTATATATTAAATGTCACAGGGAGTCCTGACTTACGCATTTTTTGTATGTAAGGCAAAGTTGATCTTCTACAAAGGAAATAAGAGACACCGCTTTTAAAACGATAATAGATAGCATAGAGTTCAGTATAAATCCTTTCTGGATTCATGTTACCAGTAAGGAATGATATGTTAAGAATTCTGATCATGTCTTGGTTCATGAGATGACTCTTTAATAGATGTGAAATTGCTACAAATAGGCTCGAAGGGGGACACGACTAAAGATTTAAGAAATTCTTTTAGCTTTTTTTACAGAAAACCATATTGGTGTCTGAATCTATAAAGCTTCAATTTCAGTAGTGTTAAACTGTTGGTCCTGGGTAACGAAAGCACAGTCTAACAAAACATGAGGGCACTGGCAACATCTGCCATGTCAATTAAAACATACGTTTGTGTTATGCTGCTGTCACACAGCTGATTTTTAATTAAAATCAGATTTCATGGTATTACTCGAATTCCAAAAATATGACTTTATACATAGTTGTTTGTGGTTGTTTCCCACGAAAACGAAGACTGCAAAAACTACTGTAGTCTATTTTGTTTGAAACAAAAAAAATATATATATTATTCTGTTGTTCAGTTCCCCCCACCACAATTAAGTGCAGACAGTCTAAGTCTCGTCAGCTCCACAAGCTTAGACCATTTGAATTATTTTGGTGAAATTTTGCCAAGGCTTTTAAAACTTCATATATTTCAGATTTTTTCCCAGCTTGGAATCCAGATTTTGGTGATTTTTAATTATATATTTTATTGTAGTGATTTTTTTTCTAAACCAATTTTGTTGAATACAATGCTGCCAGTTAATAATACTACAGTGTCAGGGAAGTATTGGTGTAAGATGAAGTGTTTTATAAGTGAGAATTTTACAGAAACATTATTATTGGGGCTAATTGAGCCCCCTTTTTTCATGAACCTGTGTTTGGCACGTCCGGCGTGTTAGATATCTACTTTTCTCTGTGTTTACTCAAGAAAAAAGGAAGGCATGTGTCTGCTTAAATGCACTATATAGAGTTTCAGGGCCGTGGCTCACTAAAAATTCTTTATGATCTTGTGATGTCCTCTGTTTGACAAATTAAGATAATATAACTAGGCTTGCTTCTTTTAACATTTATTTTTCAAGGGCTCCCAAAGTACCGTAAAAAAATCACTCACCATTCTGAGTAGGTACGTGACTGGGGTTCTTCATTGGAACACCATGAAACCTGTCAATTATACAACAGGTTTTGTCACTTTTAGTTATGAGTAATTTCTGACCAGCTGAGCTCATGACACGCTGTGAGTGAGTGGGGTGGAAATACTAGTATCCGGAAAGCATTAGGTATGATTAAGACCCGGTCCATGTGCTGGGATTTTCCATAGATTAAAAATTGCCATCCTGGCTGCATTTGGTCAGCTGCTGGTCAGAACCAAATAATACATAGAAAATGATCGTAGTAAATAACAAGGGCCCTGCAACTCGTTACACAATTAACATGTTTCATGATGTTTCAAAAAGAACTTGAGTTGGCTTGAATAGCCAATTATTTTTAGGCTCAGCTCACCACTACCACCCCTGCGCTGACTCGGGAGGGTGAAGACGAACACACGCTGTCCTCCGACGCGTGTGCCGTCAGCTGACAGCTTCTTTTACACACTGCAGGCCCACCATGCAGCCACCTCAGAGCTACAGCGTCGGAGGACAATGCAGCTCTGGGCAGTTTACAGGCAAGCCCGCAGGCGCCCGGACAGACTACAGGGGTCGCTGGTCCGCGGTGAGCCGACTTTTAGTACATGTTACCGTTTATTTTTCAGTAAAAACAAGTTTGAATTGCAGTGAGTTGGTTCTGCTATTTACGATATTAAATACTAAGAGGTAGATTTACTAAAGTGTTGCAAACGAGTCGGAAGTCTAGGGTGAAATGTACTAAACATGCACAATGCTGTTAGCTACTTTTTAGGGAATGCTTTGCGGCAGCAGTTTTTCTTTGTGGTTCAACCTTAGATGAATATGTAATTATCGGCGTTCCTGCATAAATTTTCAAAAAGGGGACGGAGGTTGTGCAAATGAGGGTCCACAAATATTATGATGAGATGTACTAAAGCTGCCGACAATTGCGACACTTACAATTACTTCAATTTGTTAAGAACTTTTGAAAGCACGTTTTAAACAGTCGCAATTGTGGCTGGCATTTCCCAGTCTGCTTTTTCTTGTGCATTGCCAGTTGTGCTCAATGTATTTTTGAGGCGAACACCCAAGTACCTTATTTTCACTAAAGTCAGGGTGTACTTACAAGACTTGAAAACAAATTTCTATGACATTACTGATTTTCCCAGCGTGTTGGGAGCAACATGCACACATGTGCCACTAACCCTTCCAGCTCATTCTGAGCATCTGTATAGGCCCATGATCTATTGTGTGTTAATTGTCTAGGCTACTAAGTAGGCCAAGTTAAAAATAATAGTAATTAAAATAAAATAGAAAACCCTAAAAAAACCCTAAAATCATTTAGTTTCAATTTATAATAATATTTTATTCATTCGCATTGTACACCAATGTGTAGAGCCCTATGGAATCTGTGTAATTTTTTTCTGATTTCCGTTTCTACCGTTTTAAAAAATTAGGTTTATTTAAATTAACTTATGCGCACCGCAGGCAAGGTGAACACAAAACCGTAAATCTACAGGCTTCTATTTGAGTTCATGTTCATTGGATTAAGAGTGTAGTTTTATCTAATTGTATTGAAAAATAGTATTGTTAACTTTAAAAACGGGTTTTATTTATTTGTTGTTGTGCAGTTTCATAACTTTTCGTTTTTAAGTTGATTAGTTCTAGATTTACTGCTGTGCCCATGGCTTCACTACCATAAGGACGGTATTATTGTCATTGCTTGTTTAAACTGATTTTGTGGTAATGTCCTCAGGTGCTTAATTCTGTTGTTTTTTTTCTGAATTCCTCGATTCCGTCCGTGTTCTCTGCAATGCAGATTTCATAGGACCCTAAATGTGTACAATGCAGCAGCATGATTTATTTTTTGTTACCATAGACTAAAGTAAAAAATCAAACAAATGCGCTAGGCATTTGTTTGATTTTACTACTGTATTGTATACTGTATAGGCCTACAATACAGATTTATATTTTTACATAATGTAATGTGTAGCCTACCCAAAACACATTGGTGTTATTACAGTGCAATGATTTATATTTAAAATACATCGAGAACTAAAAATGTATGTGTGTGTGATTTTATTGTATTGTTTTTAAACCCGACACCTCCTTATGTCGGATCGGACAAACATGTCCGGTTTAGCGAGGGGCTACTATGTGATTATGAAAAGCTTTTTGGGGGTGAAGGTTGAGGCCCCACTATAACTTTTAATTTTTAAATATATAACAGTATAAAATAGGTAAAATGAAAACCAAACAGGATCCATTGTACATATGACGTTTACATTTAACAAAAACAATGTTATTTTTTTATTCTTGCACCCTTGCATGTATAGACGTTATCCTTCGGGCACCTTCTGCTGCAGCAAACAACAACTCAACTCCCACAATGTATGCTAGAGATTTCGCTAAGACGCAACAAATATTTAAATTAGTGTATTGCGGTTCTTTTGATTAACATATTTTCTCTTGGTACATATGTCAAAATGTATACTTTGCGAATTGTCGCAACAAAAATGCAAATTGCAGTATTTTGTGCTGCGACTAGCCCATCTTAATACATCTACCCCTAAACGTAAAACTGGAACACGTTTGGTCACCGTGACAACTGTTGCATGAAACTGGGGTTACCGTATTCTGCTGGTGTTAATAGAGCACTTATATAATTTGTTACTTGTACTATTTTTTAGGAAATACACAATATTTTGATTAAAATGCTGTTTTGTTTTGACTCCGACATTGTAATAAGCAGCCCTACACTGTATCCTAGGATACAGCAGACATTTAGACGTCATAGGGTCAAATAACGTTCAAACGTGGTTCACAAACACATTATCACCTGATTTTGTTGGCCAATCAAAGTCTGATTATTGTGGCAATTGCTGGGCGTAGTAACTACTAGCCTGATCAAAAACTAAATTGAATTACTTACACGAAAATATAATATTTTTAGTGGATGAGGAATGGGGGAGAAAATGTGAATCAGTTTATGAATATTCAAAAGAAAACTAATGCTTCGAAGTATACAAAAAGCAAAAATAGCAGAAGTGGGTCAGATGAGGCAGAGGATGCATAGCGCTGCAAATACTGCTGCATTGAGGTATGTGTTTACGCTGACAATAAAAGAACATACTGAAAAATAAGCGACACATTAAACTAAAACAATAAAGTGAACTGAGAGACCAGCAATTCACATGCAGCTTTTACACACGCTTTAATAAAAGAGAGCGCAGAATGACTGTGTTAATGAGTTTGTCAGAGCGCTGTGCTTTGCTGGACAGCCACTGTTTATTGCAGAGAGGTATGTATTGGTGACTTTGTGCGACAGTACTGTCCATCAGCTAAAACACTGCCTAACGCCGACAATCTTAATTGTAAATATTTGACAGAAAATGGTGATGCTTTAGTTGGTAAACTTATGGAATGCATTGATGGAAATGTCCAGTGGGATTTTTGTTGCGTCTCCCGATGGCTTGCACTGCCCAGTTCTGTCAACTTTCTTTTCTTATTTTATGATTTCAAGGTGAATAAACCTTGTTTTGTGCTGATGTCATGTTCATACCTTCTGTAGATACTATTTCTGTCAGCACAGCCCAAACATTCCCAAAGTACCAGCTAACTTGGAAAAATGTGTGTTCTGTTCTGCCAATCAGAAACCAGAACTGCTACTCCTCATATTCCACATATAATATGATTTTTACAGATTAAAAAAAGATTAATATTGAATCAGTAACGGCATTGAAGGGGCAAACTACAAATATCAGTCCAAAGGGAAAGGAAGTGAGAAGCATGCCATTGTAATGAGCAGTGTTGTGTGATGAACTGCCATTACGGATTCTGATCCCTGTCGGTGAGATGAGGTTAAAAACTTCATAGCCACCAATGGCTCTTTAGCATAGTGGTTAAAACAATGTCTTGCTGTTGAGTGGTGCCCAGTTTCACTATGCAGTTACTTAACCCAATTATCATACTGCTAACTACTGTACTTTATCAGTCAGGTAGTGTTTCTCATTGTGACCTCTACTTTTTGCCTAACAGGGATTTAGGATTCATTGATGTAACAACCAGAATTCTCCAGTTGCTTCCCAGACTTCAGTTGGTGCAGACGGACAGTGCATTAGAAGGTAAGTTAATCAATTTAACTGAATGCATGCTTTTGAGATCATCAGATGATTGCCAAAGGATTTGCCAGAAAGCTGGTTTACTGTAACTGCCCTACTTTAATCCGCTGGTAACTATTTTTAAATGTATGTGTGTGTGGCACTGTAATTTTAGAATAGGTTCAGTTTGTACTTCAATTTGTAGTGGATAAAAAAAAAAAAAGAATAAAGAAAAATACAGAAGTGGTGCGTTGTTTTCGCTGGCAGGAATTACTCAGCTCTGTGGTCTTTCAAAAATTAGTTTTATTTTAAGGATGGACCCCAGAACGAGACTCAGAAGAGGCTTGCAGTTAAATGCCAGTGCCATGTTAAAGGGCCATGATGAAATACAGTAATGAAGTATGGGGTTATTAAAGCCAGATATTAAAAACAACTCTCATGTAAAAAGATCTAACATGTGACACCAGATGTACTGGGTTTGAATGTGGTAATCCACAATCCAGATGCCAACATAAGTGCCTTTTGATGTGCCATCTGATTCACCAGACGTTGTTTGTGCTTAGTAACAAGCTGGAGTATCTGGAGTAATCACAGGGTAGGAATGCGTGACAGAATGACATGACTGTCTTTCACATTGTGCTTTTTATTATATTGGTATCTATAAAGTTTGTATTTTCTCATTTTGTGTTTGTCAGGAAAAATATTTCCATAGAAGTCTGTAAATTGGCAACAGTTATTCATTTGCTTGGGCATTTTGATTTCCTCTTTGTTACTCATCTGAAACTTGGTTAAACATGCTCTTTGAGTGATTCATTATAGGGGATAGGTATTGTATTAAATCATTTTCATGCCTTCTCCTGTTCATCTTCTCAGAAAACATATAGTTCTCCTAATTCTCTCATAACCCTTACTGTAGATGTTGGCCTAAGAATACATTTTCACAACACTGTTCTTCAGTACTGGTGGGGGTTTAATTCACTTTTGAAATGTATGGTGTAGACTGGCGTACTTAGTAAAAGAGTTGGATAAAAATTGACAAACACCTGTCACAACACTGTCAGTAGGGAGTATGTCCACCATTGGCAACCAGGACGCCACTGGTTTGAAGCGACAAGTATTTAAATTGTTCTGAAGGGATAATCAGTAATTACCAACTGTAATTTTTTCAGGAAAGTTCATGGTGGAACTTTGCAACGAAGACTGTACTCCAGTACATACAGTCCTTGGTGTTCATACGCTCACTGTGAAATATCAAATTGGCACAGTCTTTGATGTGGCAACACCGGCCAACCTAGTGCCTACTTTTATCAGCCCTGCATCCAAGTCTTGCTGATCTGCTGTCTTGCCTAACAACTCAACCCTTCCTCAGCGGCAAGTGGTTCAAACGCACCCCAGGGTGTTTAAAAAAACATATCTCATAATCTCATATACCAGTATATGCTTACATGTGATTAAATTTGCCATGTTAATTTTTGTGATTTGCAGTTCCATTCCTTCATGAAGATGGTCCAACTGGTTGCCCTCCCACTATCATAACCACTCCACTGACAGTTTATGAATATCACATACATAAATACGAAAAAAATAAATACCTCCATTAAAATAGGCTTGTGGTTTAGCAACTTAAAGCCAACTTATTTAGCCTCAATTGAGTTTCAGAGGGAGCAAGGGAGTGAAATTACTGAATGTGTTTCTTGAGTTTAAAAAAAAAAAAAGAATAATTTTCAACTGGATTATTATTTAACTGACAGGGTCGTCTTATGCATCAGAAGTGACATTTGGTACACCTAATTGTATGCTGGTGGACCCACAGGTTATAAATAGGGAGGGGACCACACACTGTGCTGTAAGTTATATTCAGTTCGCGTAAAATGTGGCTGAGCCCATAGCAACCAAGCTAGATGTCAAGGCCAGGGTTAGAGCTAAGGTTTAGCTGTTTTGGATTGAATTAAAACCCTCTTTAGTTTTCCAAAATTCAAGAAAAAAATGCATGTAATTTTCAATGTAAACACACGTATTTAGAGTTTGCAACTGGGCTTTCCCACATGGCAAGGACCCTAATTTTTAAGCAGAACCATGCTTGAAATCTTGATTTCAACGTGCTCACATGAGGAACCCCCCCCCCCCCTCAATGGGGGGGAGAAAGCCTGTGTGAGCATTATTGTGGGTTGTATCTTAGACACATCACTGTTTTAAAACAACCATTTCTTTATTTGTTTATTGGAAAAATGTAAAATGTGCCTCCTTGTTTTGAGTGATTGTTTTTTTTTGTTTCATAAAATATTTTTACTAATTTTAGCGAAAAGTGCATTATTTTTTATTTTATTTATGTATTTACTTATTAAAAAAAAAAAAAAACACTTCTTAATTAGCATTAGTAATGCTTTACCAAAAAAAAAAAAATAAATGACACCTGAGAATAGATTTTGGACAGAGTTTATAAAAAAAAACAAAAACAAAAAAAAAACGGTGAGAAATCTAAAGTAAATAGGATGATGAATAAAATGATAACATTATTTATTTATAAGTTTGAAATGGAAGGGAGAAGTACAAACAGGAGTCTAAATTGCTATTACACAGCAAATAAATAAACTACATAGCTGGGAATTGTACATTTAAAATACTGTATTTATAATTGAGAAATCTTCGGCTCCCGACCAAATCTTTCACCGCACATGAGCACGAACATTCGGCAGCACTGATTGTGCTGTTATAGGTGGTGTCTGTGAACATTAACCAGTAGAGTGCCACATTTGTTTTACCCATGGATGGGATTTGTAACCAGAAAGTTGGGGGGGATGGGGGGGGGTTATATGACACTTTTACTACCCAAATAAAATAAATGAAAACAGTACTGTGCCATCTTTACAGTAGTTTACATCAAAGAAGATATAGACTAATTGTGGGATGCAAAGTTACAATATGCCGTTTGTGAAGCCATACTCGGGCCGAATTATGAAACCCTGAATACATTCATTATTTAAATATATTATCATTATTGAAAATATATCTTTTTTTCTTACCTTAATGAAGAGGAAGACGACGTCCACTCACATTACCAAGAAAATCAAAGTTATCGATCACTCGGTCCAAATCAATTGGTATGTCCCGTTCTGTATTTAACATGGCTAATTCAGAAAGTCTTTCCTGTCCGATTGTGCTTCGCATGTAGTTTTTTAGTCGACGAAGACAGGAAAAGTTTCGTTCACATGCTGCACTGCTTATGTGTATTGTGAGGAAGAGTCGAAAGAGGCTATTCATGTTACCCAAGCTGTTTCGAAGGTTTTGTTCCTTAAAAAATGCCAGTCGGTGTTCAAAATTATCCATGGAGCTTTCTTTCTTTTTGAGCATTGTATTGAATACAGACAACTGTGCTGTCAATTCCTCCTTACAAATGCTGTGGTTTTTGCAAATCAAATCCAAATGAGACTCCTTGATGCTTTTAGCAGGTGTTGTCAGGATGCTGTTAAGCGCAGTCAGGGCCTCCATGTCATTTTCCTTAAACCTTTCTTTAATTTCACCAACAGTTTTATCCAGTACTGCAAACAGAACTTCTCTTCGGTAAAAATCATGAACTTGTTTGGTTTCATTTACAGGATGTCCACCAGACTTTGCATGGATATAGCTTTGCCTTGGCAACTGCGGGCCTTGATAGCTATTCTTGGTGCATATGTCACATATGTAGTTCCACAACTGCAAGAAGAAATCTTCAGTCCTCATGGACACAGTTGTTTCCATGGTAGCACAAGCCTTATCTTTAACAGAGGCACAGTTGAGGTTGGATGACTGCAAAGCTTTTGAAAGTGCATTGCACTGTGTTACTGCATCAGGAGGCATGAGAACAAAAAGTGAAAGTTGGTAATTGATGCCATTCTACCATTTGCTTGACCTTCCAGTCGCGCATCATTTTCAGAAATTTTGGCCAAAACAGCAACAACTTGCTCAAAATTATCGAAGGCTTTTCAGCGCTACAGAACGACAGCGCCATCTTGTATCAATTAGGGATTTTAAAGTTGTAGCCTGCCCATAAAGTTCACCCTTCTGTAAAGCTTCAAAGATGGCATGGTGTTTAGCTAACCCCTCAGTAAAGGTGTGTAGCGAAGACACATTGCTCATCATATGCCAAATTGCTGGGACGCTGCTACATATACACCCACAATGCAGAGATTAAGAATATGCGCTTAACAGTGCACGTACATTGCTAACGGGATATCTTTTAAAATACGAGAGGCAACTCCACTGTTTGCCCCACTCATATTTGCTGCTCTTAGCTTGCCTATATCAAGATCGAGAATTGACAGTGTGCTTTCAGGAGCAGCATCAATGATTCGCCGTCTGTTTTTGTAGTTCGGTAGAAGCCGACAAAGGATTCCTGCACTTCAAACTCACTACCAACGTATCTGAGGACAACTGCAACCTGTTCATGTCTAATTATATCCTGTGTTTCGTCAGCGATTTAAAGCGAACATGCCTGCATTCCGTACACGTTGTGCGATTTCACTTTATTATTTGGTCTTTCATTATTGACTCTGATGTTTGCCCTGAACGTAACTGAAGGATTTCTGCCGCTTTTTAAAAAAGTCATCAATAATAGGGTTGTCAGTTGCTCTCCGTTCCATTAACTCTAAAAATTTCCCACGATTAGAAGACCCTGCACTCTCATCAAGGCCACGCAGTGCAATACCGGCTCGTCCACACAAAATTAAACTTTGGCACACAGCTTTTAAGTATTGCCTGTTTTCTTCAACTTGCCGAATTTATTTTAGAAGCAACACTACCGGTCTTTTTGGAATCTTTGTAAGCAGAAAGCTTCACTGCTGCAGAAACATGAGCAGTGCTTTTTTGGTGATTGTTAAATCTGTCTGTCGCCTTTTTCCAATTTGAAAATCCTCTCGTCCGAAAAGTTTCCTCTGTGCACCCACTTCTACCAAGTCCGCGACAAGGAAAACAAAATGGTCCATTGAATGCTGGACTGTATTCAAGCTAAGGGTATGTTACATACCACTCTCTTCTAAATTTCCTCCCTCTACTCACCGGGAATGAAGTATCTGGTTGGTATGGTCTGCTTTCAATGAATCTTAAATAAAAGGCTCAGGTGCTGGCCCTGTGTATCTCGTGCCTGTCCTGCTGCTCTAAGACGGGACCTTCATTTTCTTCTGTGAGTGACACAGCAGGTGATTGTGTTTCACTTTGAACTGGTACCAGTATTGATAATTTTATTACGGTTTGTGAAATACGAATCCAATGTATAAGTGCGTTTAGCCATTCTTAAATAACCAAGGCATTACTAAACTGTCGAACAAAAAGAGAGTACCACAGCTATGCAATACAAGATGGCACAATAGAAACATACCGTGTGTTTCTAAGGGGTTCTCCCCAG
The DNA here is from genome assembly GCA_030684275.1 of Acipenser oxyrinchus oxyrinchus. Lineage (NCBI taxonomy): Eukaryota > Metazoa > Chordata > Actinopteri > Acipenseriformes > Acipenseridae > Acipenser > Acipenser oxyrinchus. Next base: position 29,704,156 of record CM060256.1, read on the forward strand.
GCCTTTTCAGCGGCAAAGTGGCTGTTACCGCCTGGCTGAAAAAACCTGATCCGCCAGTCTTGCCTTTAACAATAAGGATTGATTGCGCTTCTAGCAGATTAGATCAGTTGCATGTTGCTGGGTGAAAAAAAAATCTTGGAACCACATGACAGCTGTGTTACGTCTTGACACATCATTTGTCCAATCAGAGAGTTGAAGGGGCGGGTTTTCTGTGTTAAGCACTTCGAGAGGCTAAAACGTTAAAAATGACCGCTAAAAAAATAAGCAATTATTTTCATAGCAAAAATATTGACAATGAATGCAGGAGGTCAAAATAAGCTGGCGGTCGGTGCAATCTACCGCCTAATACTATATTTGCACCTGCTACTTTATTAAAAAAAATATTAAGATTATTTTCTGGTATTATCATTCAGTCCATTTTTTGTGGTGTTATTGTACTGTAAGGTGATATATAGTACATAATAGCTATATATATGCACCAAAAAAGCATATTCCTTTTGTTGTGGTATCATAACAATATGTACCCAAGTGCTTGTGAGAGATATTGGGGGTTCATTTATAGAGGCTGTACGCCTTTAAGAAGAAAGGCATGATGGGATATCAGCTGTTGTCAGCTGACATACAAATGCTTAAGTGCAGAGGTGCTGGAATATTACACTGCGGTTTATGCAACAGTTGTGATGGTGACCAAACGTGTGTGAGTACTGTTGTGTTAAAAAAAAAAAATTGTTTAAAATGAACAGTTACATTCAAAAGATGTAGAATAGTGCAAAACAAAAATAGACGTGCATTAACACAATGCCCTGAAAACTTAACATAAAAAAACAATTTAAATGAAGCAATAAGCTCAATAATTAAGCTAAAAAGGAAGTGAAAAGGTTGCCGTTTTTTTTGTGAACTCCAATAACCCTGCATTATCTTTCCCCAGTCAAATCGTAGAGTGCCTAAATAAGCACGGTAATTAACCACAATAAAAAACAGTAATGAAAAAGAAAATGTAGAACATAAAAAAGAGCAACCTGATATAGTCAATGAAAGACAACACATTATTCAAATTTTTTGTTGAATTATATATTTAAGGTAAGGCAAGTTTATTTTTCCGTTGAAAGTGCTTCCGGCTATAATGATCTGCCGCCCGGCTGTACAGAATTCCTGGGGAGAACCCTGTTTCTATTGCGCCATCTTGTGGTAAATCAAAATAATTATACACAGAAGATTCACTGGCAAAATAATCCTATTACATTTTTTTCCTTATCGTACTTGTAAATTGCAACTGACCCACCCCGGTAATCCTGCCTATGGTTTTACCCCTCTGTTCATATTAATAATACAGACCACATGCCTTTAGCTTTCAAGCAGTGTCTTTACAGCTGCCACACTGCTGTTTTCTATGATTCTCTTAATAAAGTTACATTACAGATGGTGTCCAATAGACATTAACACCATTTTACTGCCTCAATGTTATAAACTCTGGACATACCAATTAAACAGGTTTTTCACATTTCTTTTTTTTCATGTTTTCAAAACATTCTTTTTAAACTTAAATTGCATTTATTTTACTAATCGTAAACTGGGATGTGTAACACAATGGCAAGGCATTTTCAACAAAACTTAATAAGGTTATTGGAAAATCCAGGCCAAAACATCTGGAAAGATTTACTTTTTAACAAAAGGCCAACCAATAAATATGTGAACCTTTATATTTATATAAAATACTGCAAATTGAATTGATAAAGGGGATGTTTCATTGGGGCTTTGTAAGATTAATTATGTACAACATATGCATTTGCAATCAAAATAATCTGAAATACTGTATGCTTGCCTTTACTTGAGGTATCTGTATGCTCTGACTGCTATGTTGCAGGTCCATGGCATATTGTGCTGCAGGGCTTTCACATGCAAAACTGTTTTCCCTACAACTGTGAGATCCTACGCTTTCCAATGGTCCATTTTACTCTGTGGGACGAGCTGCTGTTTTCACATCTCGCAGCTGCAGAGCTCTGAAACTGAGAACAGTCCGACTCGATCTTTCTAGTTGAATGTCACTCTCTTGAATTCGGTTGGCTGTCGGTTCCGGTTTGGGATTTTGATTCCATTATGCACATATTTAGAGGTTAACTTTCTCCTGCACAACGTCATTATCCTGTACAATTCTGGGAAGTAAAATCTTACTCTTTGGGCTCTTACACATGACAGTGAGCAAGAACACATTACAGGCAGTACATACGTTTACACAAACCGAAAATAGGAGGGCCGTGCCAGGATAGAAAAAAGAACATAATTAGTCAGGGGAGTAGAATTCAGGTAGGATGAAATACAATTCAATGAGACTCCCTTTTAAGAGGTAATAAAATATATGTAAAGCCTTGGTTACTGTAGAAGTCCTTTTACAGTGATTCTAATTTATCCAGGAATGTCCCAAACTGTTCTACCGAAGAATCCCCAAAAACTCAAAACAAGCGTAGCTGTTAGAGTTTTGTGGTTTGGATGATCTTTAGCATGTTCAAGTTCTCCTTGCATTTAAATTCTCAGTGGTTATGGTAGTTCAGATACACACACTCACACACACACACACACAGAGTATACTTCTCTCTACCTAACCTCTGTTTGGTTAGACTTTGACTAACCACACACTGGGGTCAGAGTGTTTTCAGATCTAAACCAGATTCATCTTTGTTTTTGTTTCTGATGCTGTCTAAAATAAGAGGGAGTACTGTGGGCTACAAGAAAAGACAACAATGACGTTTTGGGCAGAATTGAGGTGGAATATACAATAACAGTACTTCAAATAGACTTGAAGATTTTTTTTTTGCTGTAGTTCATATTTTAGGAATACAGTGCTCCCTCGCTATAACGCAGGTCTCTGGGGACACACGATATGAGCGTTATAACCAAAAAGCATTAAACCGGGGAGGGGGTGGGGCGTGCCACAGGACACAACACATCTGACTAAAATACAAAATAAATTAACTCCTTCTATAATGCACATATAGTGAAGCAAAAATGTAACTTTACGTGAATTAACCATGGATAAAGCACCATGTAATCAACACTATATTTTTTACAAAAAAAAGGTAACATTCCCACTCGTGGATCATTTTAATTATCACTTTTTAAACTATAAATAGCCTGGCTAAACGGCGGTCGGGAGTTCAGGTCAAAGTGACAGACAAGCAAACCAAGTGCGAGAAGGAGGGCGGGTCGGGAGAGGGGAAGAGGGAATGCGCTTGCCCCAGGTTTGGCTTCCGGAGCGGGGCTGAAGCGAAGCAGAAGTGTCTCGTCTCCCGGAGAAAGCTGCAGCTCCTCTCGCAGCAAAAAAGTAAATGCATTAGGAAAGATAACCACATAATAGGCCTAATATTTATATTTAGTTATAAAATGAGTGCTGAATAAGATGTCTGTGTTATAAAGTGCCAGTTCAGATACTGTATCAAAAGGAAGAGACAGAAACGGAAGTTAGACTGAGAAGTTGTTTATAGTTTGAACAACACTGGTACTGTATTTACTGTAGAAAATCCAGTTTTGGTTGACATGCAGGAATAAAAATAAGCCCAGTTGTCTATTTGCTATTTTGGAACTAGCTGCCTGGACAATTTTACTTGACATGTAGTTTTATTTTAGGGAGAGAAATTCCCCATATAAAAGTTTACCACAGTATTTTTGCTATCCCATGCTTTTCCCATGTTTATACTATGCACTATTATAGTCTACTCTGGTTTGCCATCTTTGTTAATATGCTTAACCATACCTTGCTATTCTTTATAATGCTTAACTGTGCTTTACCATACTTTCACTATGTTGTTTTACACTTTGCTTTGCTTTGCTATGCTATGGAAAACTTTTATCAGGCTTGATTCATCAGTGTTGTGCGACTGTGAGGTGCCTGCGACCTGCTTGCTAGAGCGCACAGGACTGTGATGCAAGTGTTTCAGGAAGAAGCTCACAACTTGGTCGCACGCAACTGCTTTCCCTGCGATCTACGAAGCAGTAAAGCAGTTTTAAAGAAGTGTGATTGGCTAGAAAGTCAGTGTGATGCTTACAAACATGGCCAGCGTACAAGGAAGAGCAACGTTTCGAAGGAGGAGATTGAAGTTTTAATTCAAATGGTGAGACAAAACAAACAAACCTAATTTGGTAAACTTAATACCAATTTAACCAACCACCGGTTATACCCCTTTGTGCTGCTGGAAAGCCATACAATTCAGTCATGGCTGCTGAAAGCCATAGGACTCAGAGCGCTGCTGCTACAAGATAACAACTGTCTGTGCTGCTGAAAAAAGTGGGCTTCAGGAAACTAAGCGATCATCTCTTGCGATGACTGTGTGTATAATCTGGGGTTGAGAGTTGGTTGGGGGTCTGTCCCGGGTAGAAGAAAGCGACCGTGTGTATGTCCGGAGCTTGAGTTGGCAGGCAGGTGAATAAGTGGGAGTAGCGCTAGCCATGTTCACAGCACCTTCTATTTATTTTATTTTGTTTAGCTTTTTGTACATTCTAATATGTCCTCTGTGAGCTACCATCGCTGGTAGTGTCATGTGAGTTGAGTGTTAATGTAAATACGACCTGTGCGCCTGTGGGGTGTGCCAGCTGCAACCTCCATCTCTTTCTCCTGCCTGTGGGAATACCCACACCCGCTATTCTCCACTGTTATAATCCAGTTTTTACACCATGTGAAAGTTAATGCACAGTGCAGAAAAATACAGAAAACATTGTAGGGTTGCCACCTCTTATACAAACCTGATTCGTGATGGAGGTTTTTACATCACATGAATATGATGAGATGTGTGCATAAATCAGGCAAAAAAAAACAAAAAAAAACAACTTTTTTTATCTGTCTTAATTCGGGTCATTGGTCTGGTGTTTGAAACACAAGTTGTTTTGGGTCAGCAGGGAATGTTACTGAGTGCAATTTGACATACGAGCATGTGCACATTTTGAGCCCTGCCGTCAGTATATTAATTATAAAATGATGCATCACCGACCATTTCACATTGCTTACCTCCGTTCATGGTTACAATAGTAAAGGTGCAGCGCACACTGTAATTTCCACATGTGCTGTTATTTTATGTGCCTGAACACATGAAAACTGTAGACTGGCAATACTAATAGAGAGCCAGTCCATATGTACAAGAAGAAAAACTGAAACTAAAACTTGGAGATGCACCTTTATATGTATTTCAGAGATTATTATTATTATTATTATTATTATTATTATTATTATTATTATTATTATTATTATTATTATTATTATTATTTGTTTATTTAGCCTTTATCCAAGGCGACTTACAGAGACTAGGGTGTGTGAACTATGCATCAGCTGCAATTTATAGTTCAATGTACTATGTAAAGCACTGTTTTTTCCTTTTAAACTGCCACAAAGTCCTGCAGCAATGTGTATATCCTCACAGTTGTACTGTATATCACATCTATCTCGCTTGTGTTTCTCATTTTTCAATACAGCTTTTAGGTGCGGAATACAATTCCTTGGAAACCTTGCTGTGGGTAACCAAGACTGTAAAGATGACATTTGGAAGCACACTTTCCCAGATACTTTCTTGTAAGTATTTATGAAGGAGTATTTACCACAGTGTATTCAGCTCATGCATCCTCCTGCAACAGTGTTCTCTGGTTGAAATGAGTGGTGTATTGTGGGAAAAGAAAGCAAGCATTGTTTCAAGAGGGAGGGTAATCTGAATATACTGCAAGAAGTGATTTTTCTCCGGATCAACGCTCCCAAGGTAAAGTTGAGAAATGTATTTGCCAGGTGATTTATGACCCCTGATGTATGAATTAAATATCAAAACAATCTTGATTTATGTTTAAAGGTGTATTACTGCGATATGGACAACACAGGATACAACAAAGAACAAGTACAGGGTTTTTGTAAACACTGCAGGCTGTTCTGTAACACTAGCAACATTATCATTTACACACTTTCCTTGTGTTTGAATATGCTTTCATTTTATTCGTGCCTTCTTTGCAAATAAGTAAAAACATTAAAATGCCCTTTAAGCATTTCTATGGGCATTGTTTTTTCACAAATCCAGAAACAATCCAAAAATGCCTTGTTCCTGTAAGTGAACTGAACATTGTTAGAGTTTGAAAGTGATCTAGAATGGGTCCCAGAGTGGCTCATCTGGTAAAGGCACTGATAGGTGGTGAGTCATAGAGTCAAGAGGGGCACAGGCTTAATTTTACATGATTGACAAAAAGCATAAAAAAGGAACAAAAAGAAGGGAAATGCAAATAATGGCCTAACATTCAAAATAAACAACAAGCCAACTGAAACTTTTTGTAAAAAAAAAAATTACAGTAAAAAGTAATTGTACAGTGACATTTAGAAATATAACATTAAATACTGTACTACTATTATGGTTTCCGATAGACTTTTGCTGATATCATGATTACATGATGTTAAATAAAAAATATCTAAATTATGTTCATATAGTTTGTTTTTATTTTTTATTATGTCATAATCCTAAAATTGTAGTTGTTGCAAACATTTTTGCCTAAGTAACAGGCTTAAAATAAAAATTAGGATCCTGTATTCCAAGATTTACGACAATAGATTTTAAAGCCCAGATTAAGAAAAGGTACACAATGATGTTGGTGTATTTCCCCTGTGAACCAGCATTTTGTAATGTGGGTCAATGTGACCCCAAAAAGAATATCCATTACAGAGTTTCTTTCCATATCATATTAACCTGTGTTGTATCTGTCTGCCTGTTAAAGGAACTTACTCGACCACAGTGATGAGAAGGCTGTAGCCTATGGCTCCATGGTGCTATTCACCTGCCTTGATGGAGAAAAAGTGGGAGAGATGTTGGTGATTGAAGGGGGACAGGAATTAGCTGTCAGACTCATCAGACTCTGCAGGAAACAACCCGAACTGGATTGGGCGTAAGTTTGGACTGTTTACTATACATATCAAACTGTTCAGATACACATTTCTGTTATTTAGGTGCTTGTGAAAGGTGATGAGCTGGACTATATTTTTTTCAAGGTAAAAATGGTTTATTTAATGACACGTTACGGTCTAAAAATAGATATTTCACAATAACATTTTTTTTAAAGCATAAAAAATAGCCTTTTCATGTTCAAAATCTATCATTTTTCTTTGCATTTTTGCGACAATGCTTTTAAAAGGCGATCGTTTCAGTGTTTGCTCCAGGACTTACAGACTGAGGGTCAATGTGGCCCCCTCTCAAATTTTTAGGGGGACATTTTCTTATTATTTTTGTTTGTTTTAAATATGCCAACAGAGTTTACGGAGCTTTTGTTTCTGAAGAACAAAAAATAAAACTATAAAGCTGTAGATACAACCAAGGTGTCTCTACAATACTCACTGTCACTTTTGGGGAAAATATTGGGAAATGTGTCACAGTGATGCTGGTGTATCACTGAGTAGAGGATATTCATTGTAACAAATAACATTAGAACAGGGGTTTTCAATCTTTTTAAGCTGCATACCCCTTTCCAAAAAATGTATTCCACCGCGTACCCCCATCTGAGAGAGTCATAAAATGAAAACAGAAAAAAGGTCTTTACAATAACATGATGCAACAAAACGCACAAGCCTTGGAGTGTGTGATGGATACAATTATAAAAGTTACAGTATTATAACAGAAAAAAAATATATTATATTTACTTTTGGATAAAAATAGTCCCTCAAACAGGTTTCTAGTTGTTGGAAACATCAACATCATTTTATTGTAAATATTAATTAATTAAAATCAACGAAGCCTCTGTGCTAAACTCAATCACTCAGAAATGACATAGGACTATTCCATGATAGCAAATGGCAATCATGTATTTTTATTGATAATAAAATTACAGAAAATAAGGCAAAGAAAAGTTCACTATCCACGCATCTCTACAGCTGACCTCATTACGAAAACATATTATTGGCATTTTTAAATTCTTGGTGACTAAAACGTACAGTACTGATGTTAATTAAAAAAATAATAATAAAACGCTTACCTAGTATCAGTGTGATGGATGTCCCTGCTTGTTACCACACAAATCGCTGATGATGGCAGGGAAATTGGAACGAGCTTCAGTCGCAAGACATTTTTGGTGTTTTAAATCTCTAACGGTATTTTGTCTTGATCGCCCTTTGCTAGTAATGTACTAGTATTGAGCCAACAATCCATATTTTTTCACTGGATTGAAAGCTAAAAACTCTTACTCTCACACCAGACTTAACGGCTTCTCAAACTAGACCGCATGACAATACTTCGGTTTCTGATTCGCCATACATTCTGTATTTTTAAATGAACCAATACTTAAGTTACAATAAACTTTAATCGGGTCATTGAAAAAAAGAAATATCGATACGCAGGCACGAACGCACACAGGAAATAAAATGAGTTAAAGACTAGGCTTTTAGTTTTTTAAAATAGGTATTTTTTTTTTTTATCCCAAAGACAGACTGCAGTAACCACCCAACGTTTATATCACATTTAAACAACTGAGCTAATTTAAAAAGTACATATATAATATGTAAATTAGTCATGTGTTCACTGAACGCTCTGTCACAACACTTCAGTCTGGTGTTAGCGATTTAAACGTGGCTTACATGACAGAAGTTTGCAATAGATTGGCAAGTGGTACAAAATAAAATGCGTTGTCCACCATTTCAGAATTTTTTCTCGCGTACCCCCAGGGGTACGTGTACCCCAGTTTGAAAACCGCTAGAACAGTGGTTCTCAAACTTTTGTCATAGTGAGCCTCCCTGAGCTATGAAAAAAAATAACTGCACCACCCCAGTTTACTAAAACAATATAACAAACTGAAAATCCTATATGTTGCAAACAAATGAATAAAAAAGGGATTTGATCAGTATAGAGCAGTATGAGTTTCAGAAGTATTAATTCAAAAACAGTACAAATGGAAGCAGCTAAATCTTTTTTTTGTCCTGTAAACTTTCTCATCTCAATGGCTTTTAATGTAACTTTAAAATTGCTGCTTTTGTATTATTATGTGTATACTGTTGTTTAAATCTGTTATTTAAATGGTCTGATTGTTGCAGTTGTATGTGTGACATGCTATACAAATGTAGTGGTTTGTTCTTTTTTCTGCTATGTACTGTACAGTGCTTTGTGATACTTTTTGTATAAAAAAACACTATATAAATGCAATAAATAAATAAAGAAAAACTCATTGAGCTTCCTGTGAATAAACTTTACGGGTTTAGATACTAAGGTAGAGTGTCGAGATGCCGGCGTAGCTTGCAGGGCCACATGCTGTGGTTTGCCAGTGTTTCGCCACATAAAACACATTTGAGGCCTCGGTGCACCGCTGGACCCGCTCCATGTAAAGCCCAGTTTTAAATATGCTTTGTCATATTTTCGGCTTCATGTTTTACTGGAACCTCCGCTGCTGCCGTCACTTCGTTTGTGTTGTACGTTTTCTCCTTTGTCACAAAACTATCCATTTCTCATTTAAAGCTGTTTCTCACTGTAAGCGCGCTGCTGATACTGTTTTTAAGTTTACTTGGGGGTGGTGAGGAGGGAGGAACCACGCAATGTACGTGTGACGTATCACAGTTGCTAAGGAATATTAGCACGTTAAACAAAAGCTTTTTGCGTTATTTTATTTTAGTTATTTTTAAATATAATACATTTTAAATATATAATAATTTGTAATTTTTTTTTTAAATCATCCAACCTCTCCAAAAACATAAAAAGACCCACAGCTCGACCTCCCTTGACACCTTGCCACGCCTCCCTTGGGATTCGCGCCCCATAGTTTGAGAAACGCTGCGCTAGAAGAAACCACATTACCAACAGATACAGTTTAATAGTAGTAATATTTAAATGCCATTGTCCTGATTGGTAAATTCTTACCTTCCAGCTTCCCCTTTATTTTGACAATTTCCAAATCAGAAATGGCATTTTTTTTTTTGTTGACATTTTTCATTCTTAGCCCCCAAGTAAATATTTTGGACAGTGTTCAAAACAATTGTTGCTTTATTTATACAACACACGTTGGTGTTGTTGATATGATAAACGCGTATCTGCTTCAGGTACTGTATTAATTTTTTTCAAGGTTAAACAAAGGCCCGTGTTACACAGAACACTAAAAATAAAATGTCAAATATACACAATATGTATTTCATTGGTTTTGTGGATTTGCTATATTTTTTACTTATTTTAATACTGCACATAATGATATGGTTTAGAAAATGCTAGTTACCAAACCCGTGACTGCACGTGAACTGTATTACATAATAATTTCCTTTATTCTGATTCCAGTGGTGTTTTCTCAATGCAAGATGTATTGTAGGCTTATATACAGTGCTGCATAAAATCACATACACTCACATTTCAGTCAATGATGCGGTTTTCATTTCACAAATCTACAGCACACAGTATTTTTAAGCACAACTATAATAGCCTACATTTCAACAGTCACTGCCGAAGCTTATTACTTATTCTTATTCTACAATGGTTGGGTGTAACAGGCATACAAGGTTATATTTGCGCCGAGCCATGTTGTTAACAAGCCTGATGTTGTCGTCCAGGCTTTACTGTGGAACTGACTGTAACCAGGGAGGGTGTGTGAGCGCATTCTACTGGACTGGAGAATATGGCACGGGAGTTTAATTATGGAAACACAAGTGTAAACAAACAAGTAAAAAACATTAGCCTGTCGTCAGACATGTCATGTTAATACAAAATGCATTCATTTACTGCGTATTGGTATTGCGTCTGGTCTGGGAAGGGGGACACACGGGCGCGTTAAGAGAATTTCAGCGGGACATTTTTTATTTCAGGGGGGCATTGGCGCAATGGCGCGGCCTAGTGCGAACACTGCGTATGTAGCTTTCCCTTTATGATCGACAGCAATGTTGCACATAGAACACAACATAAGATCAGACACATTAAATGTCCCCATCTTGTGCTGGACAGAGTGATCTTTAACAGAAATAGTTCCAATCTGTGATGCAGCTGGTGTCTTTTTCGTTCAAGACATTTTAAAGAAATCTTGCAACTCATTTCAATGTGTTCAATCATTTACCAGAAACAAACTAACCTGGCTTCTGTGTTCCTAAGTGTGACAGGTAGTGTGTCAGTTAAGCAAATGTTTGCTAAAAAAAAAAAAGGATATTTACACTGTTCTTTCAGAAATGGGGATTTTCACAAGGAACGATGCATTACATGGCATTGGGCACATTTCACAAGGGTTTTCTGGTGATGTGCACCATATGGTAGGGACATTTGCATGCAGTTGGCCCTCACCTATCATGTCACACTATGTTCACCAAAACTTTTTTTAAACAGAATAACTATGACCTTTTCTGTAAAAGCATCATACTGTAAGAGACTCTGCCATTTTCAAAGAGTTGTTTTAGTTTTCTCCAAAGCAAAATCATTTTTCAGTTTAAAACATCTTAAACTAAAAGGCAAAAGAAAAGAAACACAGCTAAACAATAGCACTGACTGATGTTGACATAAACCAGCTGTGCTCTACAGGAGCTGTACAATTAAAAAAAACAAAAACATACAACAAAAGAAGAATCCTTTCTACATGTGCTATTCCTTAGCGTTGGATTACATTGTGCTTAAATTAAATAAACAAGACAAAATAACCTACATTCAAATCAATGAAAAAGAGATCACTGGAGGCAATGTTTAATGTACATGCATCAACAAGTGTCCACATACTTAGAGAAAACAGTTACTGCTGTTCTTTTACATTAAATACAATTCCCTGGTGTCAGTTTACTACATTCTTACATCGTTTGGGCTTCTATTCATTCTACTTTTTTTTTTTTTCTGAAAGCAGACAGTAATGACTAATGTGTTCCCCCAGATTGTTTACAGCCCCAAAGGTAATTGTATTTCTGTGGCTTCCTTCCCCATTAAAACATGCTTGCCACTACATCAGTCTGTGAGCCAAATAGTCCGCTTCTGCTACAGAATTACTCGTTTTTTCTTTTGGAGACATTACCGAGTTTAAAATAATTGTAGCTAACAAGATACTTCCATACATGTTCTCCTCCATGGACATCCATTCATTATAAGGTCTCAAATGTGCAGTTTTGAAAGAAACACATGCTTTAGCAAACATGTATTTTCATTTTAAAACATGATAGCTGGTATTATGCAATGCAGCATTTAAAGATTTTAAGACAAGGTTGTATAAACATGGGATCAAGTTCAGTTTGCTTTACCCAGTCAAGCTCCGTGTTACATTTAAGAGAAAGAACTTGATCTTCACTTCGCTGCAGGAGGCCGAAGCTTTTTATAAAAATCAAGTTCTCCAGTCCTTGGATGTGAATGACACTTCACTCTTAATTACAGCTAAGTGGGAACAACAGTTTGTTTGGAATGCTTTTTTTCTTCAGGGACTAAAAACTATACTGAGTTATGTGGGATGGTTCAGGGTTCAAACCAAGTTTTGAACACTTAACAGCTCTTTGGCCTGGCAATGTGTGTTGCTCCTTTATATTTGAAAATGGTATGTTTTGCAAGTAGATAATTACTTTTATAAGAAGTCCCCAGTGATTTGACCATTTATAGTATTTAATATAAGCATTTCAAGTAAGGAAGGAAGTGTGTGTATCTTTACAGTCTTGTGCATCTCTGCATAGTAAGCTGTGATTGGTTTACTGAGGTTACATGGACTCGGTTCAAACAACTGAACGCATACTTTGAAGCGTGAAATGTTTGCTGGCAATATGGATATGAAAATGTTTTTATATTTTTATCACAACTGATGGCATTATATCCCATAAGTGATTATATGTACTGTTAACCCAGACTTTCCTAAGTAGTTTACAGAAAGAAAACCCTTGCCTTGTTTTTATTAAAAAAAAAAAAAAAAAAACTTGCTGGAAACCATAACATGCACCTTATTGCTATATGATACGTACTCGCTTGTTTGTTGTTGGTGCGAGCTCACAGACAGATGTGAACACCTTGAAAGCATGGAGGGATGAACAGCAGAGTGCATTGCTCTGTTGAAAGCACGGAGAGATGAACAGCGGAGTGTATTGCTCTATTGAAAGCATGGAGAGATGAACATCGGAGTGCATTGCAATATTGAAAGCACGGAGAGATGAACATCGGAGTGCATTGCTCTATTGAAAGCATGGAGAGATGAACATCGGAGTGCATTGCTCTATTGAAAGCACAGAGAGATGAACAGCGGAGTGCATTGCTCTTTTGAAAGCACGGAGAGATGAACATCGGAGTGCATTGCAATATTGAAAGCACAGAGAGATGAACAGCGGAGTGCATTGCTCTATTGAAAGTATGGAGAGATGAACAGCGGAGTGCATTGCTCTATTGAAAGCACGGAGAGATGAACAGCGGAGTGCATTGCTCTATTGAAAGCACGGAGAGATGAACAGCGGAGTGCATTGCTCTATTGAAAGCACGGAGAGATGAACAGCGGAGTGCATTGCTCTATTGAAAGTATGGAGAGATGAACAGCAGAGTGCATTGCTCTATTGAAAGCACGGAGAGATGAACAGCGGAGTGCATTGCTCTATTGAAAGCACGGAGAGATGAACAGCGGAGTGCATTGCTCTAATGAAAGTATGGAGAGATGAACAGCGGAGTGCATTGCTCTATTGAAGGCACGGAGAGATGAACAGCGGAGTGCATTGCTCTATTGAAAGCACGGAGAGATGAACAGCGGAGTGCATTGCTCTGTTAAGCACGGAGAGATGAACAGCAGAGTGCATTGCTCTAATGAAAGTATGGAGAGATGAACAGCAGAGTGCATTGCTCTATTGAAGGCACGGAGAGATGAACAGCGGAGTGCATTGCTCTATTGAAAGCACGGAGAGATGAACAGCGGAGTGCATTGCTCTATTGAAACCATGGAGAGATGAGCAGCGGAGTGCATTGCTCTATTGAAAGTATGGAGAGATGAACAGCAGAGTGCATTGCTCTATTGAGAGCACGGAGAGATGAACAGCGGAGTGCATTGCTCTATTGAAAGCACGGAGAGATGAACAGCGGAGTGCATTGCTCTATTGAAACCATGGAGAGATGAGCAGCGGAGTGCATTGCTCTATTGAAAGCACGGAGCGATGAACAGCGGAGTGCATTGCTCTATTGAAACCATGGAGAGATGAGCAGCGGAGTGCATTGCTCTATTGAAAGTATAAAGAGATGAACAGCGGAGTGCATTGCTCTAATGAAAGCACGGAGAGATGAACAGCGGAGTGCATTGCTCTGTTAAGCACGGAGAGATGAACAGCAGAGTGCATTGCTCTATTGAAAGTATAAAGAGATGAACAGCTTAGTGCATTGCTCTATTGAAGGCACGGAGAGATGAACAGCGGAGTGCATTGCTCTGTTAAGCACGGAGCGATGAACAGCGGAGTGCATTGCTCTAATGAAAGTATGGAGAGATGAACAGCAGAGTGCATTGCTCTATTGAAAGTATAAAGAGATGAACAGCGGAGTGCATTGCTCTATTGAAAGTATAAAGAGATGAACAGCGGAGTGCATTGCTCTGTTGCTGTGTACGCCAGTGGAAAATCAAAATCTGGTTTTGGCTCTGGGTCTTCATCAGCATCATCTTTTTTTCACTAAATAAAATCTTCTTTTCAAAGTTGTTGTTTTCAAAATGCCCCGATCATGCATCAAACTCTTCTTTACTTCTGGTGTCTGAGTCAATCTTGTATGTTGATGTGTTTCGTTTCCAAAAATAGCAAGCAAGTTATACTACTATAAAATAAAAGTAATCCATTAATACTGCAAATAAACTGTACCAAAATTAAAGTAAATACTATAAACACAACTTTAGATAGTCAATAGTTTGCTGCTGTATCTTTCATTCTTCTCAGTGCACTGCTGAAGTGACACTAAAGAGAAGTGCTGTACAAGGATTAAGCTCACAGTGCCAGGACTCCACAACGCCCATCTCCGTTGGTCACAGACACTCACTCTTTATTAACGCAGGAATCCTGCGTGAATCTCGTTACTTTCACGTGCCATGTACTGTACATACAATAAAAATACAGTTAAATGAGTTTTAATACATTTTAGGGTGGCAGTTGAGATCTACCACTCTTTAGTCATTACAATAGACTTCATTATGGTAGTGGGAATGTGGTTTCAAGGGTGGCGGCTTGTGTCCCTGAAGATAAAACTGCATTCGGGGGATACAAACATTATGGACGTGCTGAGTACTTGGATTGTACATGTATCCATTACCATTATGGCATTTTTTACTACGAGTATTAGTAAAAGTCGATTACTCATTCCACTATGTTCTTATATGTACAAATACATTAAATCAGATCCTGGCCGCAATTGGGCATTTGAAGTCTCAAGAGAGAGCCAATCCATGCAAGAAAGGAGGAGGGACTAGTGCATTACAGAAAACACATTCGGTCTTCACAATCTAATTCCTAAAACATTATAATACTGTTTTGTCACTCTCTGAATGATAACGCGCATCAGGGATTAATTTTATGTCGGGTTTAGCCTTCCCCATTTCCTGTAAAGCCACCTGAGTGTCGATATAGTACTGACTGTGGCATTTGTCGTCCACAATAACTTGAATACATTTTTACAAAACAACCTGAAACTTGTTAAAAAGTCAATGTCCAGAAACCTATTCAAAACCAGTTGGATCAAAAGTTTGTAAGTGGGTCCAATGTTCCAAACAAAAAAATCTCTTGGACCGGCCATCATTTAAAAGCCAGCTACCTCTAGTTAAGGAAAGAACAAAAGTGTGGCTTTGTTTTTAACAGTGTTATCCTGAAGAAACCTAGACAAAACCATCAGCAGACCAGGCATGGTAACAGTCAGTGGTCCTGATATACACAGTGGTACTGATTTGGGATCATCATACAGGGCAGCAGTGTGGAGTAGTGGTTAGGGCTCTGGACTCTTGACCAGAGGGAGACACTGCTGCTGTACCCTTGAGCAAGGTACTTTACCTAGATTGCTCCAGTAAAAACCCAACTGTATAAATGGGTAATTGTATGTAAAAAAAATAATGTGTAAAAAATAATAATAATGTAATTGTATGTAAAAATAATGTGATATCTTGTAACAATTGTAAGTTGCCCTGGATAAGGGCGTCTGCTAATAAATAAATAAATAAATAAATAATAATAATAAAAATAATAATAATAATTGAGCCACAGGCTAGGAAAAGACAAACCATTGTGATACCATTGGTATGTAAAAATATTAGCATCACAGTGGCATCCTTCTTCCAGTGGCTTATACTATTGTAGCTGCCCTTGCACTACAGTAAAATTGTAAAACATGCCCCGTATTTGTTGTTGAAATAGAGGATTGCTCTTTAGAGGAGTACAGTGCAGAAAGCTTTGCAATGCTGGCATTTGTTTGCAGTAAAACAAGGAATGCCATGTCCAGCATTATGCTCAGTCTCCTCTAATGGTTTTCTGCATTTTCTGTCTTTCATTACAAAGGCAAAGTCATCAAGCAAACAAGTCAAACCGTTTAGCATGGTGCCTCTAAATGCAAACCGCGCTCGAAATGTAGAATATGTAATCTGAGCAGTGGAGAATATCAGTGTACAAACTTAGTAAATGTATTTACTCCACATGTTGAATAACGTAACAAACAATTACAGCAATTCTCACAAGCCAAGTGAGAGGTCATCCAGTCATACTGACTTAAGGCAGAGTATGTATCGCACATTGCTGGTGACGTGTCTTCCTGGACGGCTTTCAACATTTTGAGAAATAGGCATGTGGACTGCATTGTACTGTACAGTAGCTTTAAAAAACACGTTCTTAACTCTCATTAGCCTAACATCTTTCTTACAAGTTCCTAAGTATTCTTCTGCAGATCGTTTTGTATTTCAGTTTATTTTCTCTTTAACCTGCTACCACACTACAGATTCACTCCCTGTGCAAGAAGTTTTAGGACCCCATCTGAAACATGAAACTACCTTTGCTGCACATAGGCATTTATAGAATAAATAATAGAAAATGTATTTATTGCATGTAACGCTTTTTAAACAAAAGTATTGCAAAGCACTGTACAGTACATAGCAGAAAAAAAGAACAAACCACAATACATTTGTATAGCATGTCACACATATAAATGCCACTATCAGACCATTTAAATAACAGTGTACACATAATAATAATACAAAAGCAGCAATTTTAAAGTTACATTAAAACCCACTAAGATAAGAAAGCCATTTTATAAAAGTGCGTTTTTAGTCTTGACTTGAAAACTGTAACGGTCCCAGCTTCCCTGACAAACGAAGGCAGAGCATTCCATAATTTAGGAGCGCTACAAGAAAAAGCCCTACCTCCCGTGTTGCTTTTGTTGACCCTAGGAATAACCAGCAGCCCCACATCCTGTGATCTCAGAGTGCAGTTTGGAAGATACAGGGTCAGTAACTCCTGCAAATAACTAGGTGCTAATCCATTCAGGGCCTTGTAAATTAACAGCAAAATCTTAAAATCAATTCTGTACTGTACAGGGAGCCAGTGTAAACAGGCCAAAACAGAGGTAATATGTTCACTTTTCCTGGTTTTAGTCAGAATTCTAGCGGCGGTATTGTGAACAAGCTGCCAGCGGGATACCACACTTTTTGGGATACCAGAAAAAAAGTGCATTACAATAATCAATTCTAGATGAAACAAAGGCATGCATTAGTCTCTGCATCAGATACAGAAATAATTGGGCTAAGTTTGGCTATATTTCTCAAATGGTAAAAAGATACTTTTAGTAACTTCCCTAATATGAGTCTCAAATGATAGATCAGGATCACAGATGACCCCCAAACTCTCTGAATTTGTACTTTAACTTTTGATGAGAGACTGCAAGGGTCGAGCTCATGTAATTCCACATTTCCTTTTAGTTGGTTCTGTCAGCCCACTAGTGTAACCTCTGTTATATCTGAATTCAACATTCTGTGACATCCAATGCTTGATGTCTGTAAGGCTAACATATAGCTGGGTATCATCAGCATAGCAATGGAAGTTCACTCCATGTCTGCAGTTAATGTCACCTAATGGTAGCATATATAATAAAAACAGCAAGGGACCTAGAATGGAGCCCTGTGGAACACCACAGACAACTTCCGATAATGCTGATTTTACCTCCCCAATAGAAACAAACTGAAACCTATCAGAAAGATAAGATTTGAACCAGGACAGGACAAAGCCAAACAATCCCACTGTGCTTTCAAGACGATTCAGTAGGATGGAATGGTCTGCAGTATCAAAGGCAGCACTTTGATCTAGAAGAATTAAAACTGATGGAAAGCCGAGTCAGAGCTTATCAGCAGATCAATCACAAATCTGACAAGGGCCAGAAACTCGAATATACCATTAAGAGTTACAACAGCTCTCTCTAGAACCTTACCTAAGAATGGTAGGTTGGAGATTGGCCTATAGTTATTGAGGACTTTAGGGTCCAAATTGTGTTTCTTAAGCATAGGCTTTACCAGAGCTACCTTAAGTGCTGAAGGAAAATGTCCCCGGTACCGCAGTAAACTCACGGTACCTCGAGGCATGTCACAGTATACCGCCTTTATCGTGTAAAACCAATACTTTATTTTTCCAGCAGAGTGTGCCAACGAGCTTTTAGGAATTTATTGGGCTGTTAACCATTGTTCTGTAACAAGATGATTTCTGGTTTAGTTTTGCATATTTGAAATTAAATTGATCTGGAAACTAATGATGGTACAGAAGAGCCCTAGGCCATGTGAAAGAAATAAAAACTCAACATTTTTACTTTGAACAATGAATATAATAATCAATAAATAATTATATAAATGTGCATATCTACAAAAATAGATGATCAATAAATTCAGCAGTTAAAGTTCTTAAAGCCAATTTGTAGTCTCTGCAGCCAAATTATAGGGAATATTTTGCAATTCTGGAAGGATACATTCAATACCAAATTATTTGAAGTTTAAAATATTATTGTTTTTTTGTTTTCGTTTTACAAAATAAGTACAGAGCAGTTTTATAAGCACGATAACCCACAACAGGGGGTGCGGTAAGGCAAATCTTGGCACACTTCTGGGTGGTGGAAGGCACAGCCTAGAGCCTCATGACTCAACACTCCCAGACATGCGGTAGATAGGTCTTACCCTACACCCTCTTGTGGGTTATTGCATACATAAGTTTACATAACAAATACTAGTATTACTACCATTTACAAAATGGCAAAAAAATGACAATTCAATTTACTTCAGTGGTACATCTTAAAGCCACAAGTCGGGAAATGCCGTGCCAGGTTAGACTTGTAGCATAGATGCTGAGATGGTATGGGCAGAGTAGCATTCAGTGATAAGTGGAGCAGTGAAAAGGGCAACCTTAGCAACAACACCTTTAACCCTTTGCAGTCCATTTATTAAGTGCGTGTCAGGCGCGTCAGGTCCAATTTATTTTCACACGCGCAGTTAATTTTAAAGTATTTTTTTCCACAGTCAAACGGGTTTAAAAGGCCCTGCACATCAACAAAGCACTCACTAGGCATCTCCAGCCCCGCCCCACCGTTTCATTCGCTATAGCTTTCAACTATGCTAAGAAATAAATAATAATAATAATAGTCGTACATACCGATCAGTCATCTCCTGATCACTCGTTTTATCACCAAACTCCTCAATAATGCGATCCAAGTCATTATTTTATAACTATAACATCTCAAAAAAGCTCTGCAAATGTCCGTGATATTCTCTGTGCGCTGATTCAGTAACAGCCAGCTTGTTTCCTTATGACCGCCCCTATCCGATAGTATGACTATTCATGAGATACGCCCTTTTTTTTTTTTTTTTGAATTGTCTCGGCTCCTGTCGCACCCAATCAGCCATTGAATGGTTTTCGGCTTTCGGAGAAAAACGACTAGAAACCCGTTTTTTGCGTTTTTTTGATGATGTCGGACAGGGTCCAACAATGGACCGGATAGGAATAATTGCAATGTCGGACCAGGTCCGACATAGGACCGCAAAGGGTAATAAGGAAATGTTTCAATAAAGGGGAGCTGTGAAAATAATTTTCAAACTAAAGCCGGCGCTCCTACCCGGGTCACAATCCCACGTAGTATGAAACCAGGTACCTGGGTCATACTCAGGATGTGGGTTGACACGCTTTGACCTGGGTCGAGTGAGACAAAGTGCATGATGGCCGTTCGTAAGCGGACGAAGTAACAAACAGCCATGACTGCGTGAAGGTTTCACTTCTGTAAACAACATTTCTGTTTATTCTGTTTAGCCATATTTCTGTTGATTGAGACACACCTTGAGCCAGATTGCAGCAGGGATGAAGAAACATTTTCTCTAATCAACATTTGGGCCGAACATTCAAACCAGAGAAGCTTGGATGGAAGTGTCTGTAACAAGCTGCTTTCGGGGAAATTGCATACGTGCATTTAGTTGCTTCTGTCACCCAGGTAGTCCCTGCTTTTTCAAAAAGCAGTGTGAAATCACGTAGCCAACCTGCATGACACCAGGTTGCGACCCAGGTAGATCATGCCAGTGTGAAAGAGGCTTAAGCAATAATGACCAGGTATCTCTCTCAAGGATGTAAATAACACATTACAGGTATCGGTATAATTAATAAGTAGGTCACCATGACCTACAGCCACAGCATGTAGAATGTATCACATAAATTCCTATGCAAAGTTTAATCAAATTCTGGAAGTCAGTTTCCAAGATGTAGCCTTCAATAGCTCAACCTACCAGGTGTCAAAATGTATATCGCCATGGACTACATTCAAAGTATGTGGAATAAATGGCTTCAATGAATGTCAATGCAAAGGTTAATCAAATTCGGGCAAGTGGTTACCACAATATATCCTTCAATAGCTCAGCCAATGAGGTGTCAGTGGTGTGAAAAAGTATGCCTGCATGAGCAACACTCACACAGTTCTGTAGCTTTCTTTAGACCAGCTAATCAGAGGCCAGAACACAAGGAAAAGTAAGTCACCGAGATCTGCTTACTTCCAAGTACTTGTGCTGTTGAATGCCCATACCAAGTTTCAGCACAACTGAATTCAAGATATACTGTAGTTAAAACAAACATGCAGGCCTCTCCCCTGTATCCCTGTCGCTGGGGAAAAGTGTAAATGGAAATGTTACTGAAGCTAATGAGGTAGCAAAATTAATTTTAACACGAACCTTAAAAAAACATATTAACAACGTTCACAGCAGATGATCAGGGGAGCAGTGAAAATATAATTGAAAATTGATTTTCACTGCTCCCCTTATCACTGTTTAGTGGAACTTGTCCTTGTTGAAGGTGTTGTTGCTCAGATTTTAAAATGAATATTCTTGCCTTTGACATTTTCACTGCTCACTTATCATTGAATGTTACCCTGCCCGTCATTTCCATATCTATGCTAAAAGCCTAATCTGGATGCAGCTGAGTTATGGGTGGGATGGCATTTCCGGACTTTTGTGGCTTCTGGCTGCACCAATGAAGGTCATTTAATTGTCCTTTTGGTAAGGAATTTTCTGACTTTTGTGGCTTCAAACTTAAACCATAACTAGTTTTATAACTATGTTTTTTTGGTAATGGATATGTAATATAGGCCAACATGTATTTGTGCATAGCAGTGTGTTACCAATAAAACTCAAAGGAACGATCCAAAGTCACAGATCCCTAGATGGCGCTGGATCTTTCTTTTATAGAGTATTCATTGCACTACTTACAGCAGTAGGAGGTTATAAAGGAACTAATTTTAATGCCTGTTCTAATCATTTTATAAGGTTTTCATCCTTCTAGAGAAAATGTGTAATTGTATGATGCATGAATAAGAATTACTGTTAGGTGTATTTCTTCTCTTTCAGAGTTCTAATTGTTACACAGCATTTTCTGAAATGCGCAGAACTGGTTGAAAAGATGTATGCAAAACTGAACACCCAAGAAAGGTAACCCCCATTCTCCTGTGCTGTGAAGACCAGTAAACTTACTCGCCCACTGCTATACTATACATGGCACTTTCCATGCCTGATGGCCTGTCGACAAATAGCTTTCTTGAATATTTTATAAGTTACAGCAAAGACTAAATAAGACGTGTGTTGATATAGAAATAAACGTAACAAAGAAACTCTCAAAGTATAGACATGTTCCCAGTAAGACGTGCCTGTATTCTATAGTACAATAGTAATTAAAAAATAAAAGCAAAAAAAAAAATCTCCAAAAGGGCGAAATAGATTACTTTTAACTGAATTATATATATTTCTTACCCATAAAGGTCTATTTTGGGGGACATCAGATAAGAAATGGCCAGTTGTCTTTTGTTTTTTATTAATTTATGTATTTTTGTATTTATTTTTTCTGCTGTTTCATTTGAATGTATTCAATTCTGCACTGGCTATTCATTTTAGATTTGGTATTCACATTGTCTTTTTTTTTTTTTTTCAGCGGGCCCAGATTACTTTTAGTCTTAATTATCCAGAACTGTTACTGGGAAATCTGGGGTCAGCTTAAGATTATAAGTGAATGTTAACATGGTCAGTCAGTGGTCAGGATATACAATAATACAATAATATAATTTTAATATAACAACGTATTTACTTTTTTTTTTATTTACTATTTTTTTAATAAGATGAAATATATCAACTAACCATTATATGTGAATATGTTAGCCAACTAGTTAACAGTTCGTAAACAAGAAAAAAAAGTGTACCTTAAAATAAAGCGTGACCCTTTTTTCCTTACCGAGTATCCTGTTCACATGAAGATAAACATTTGTGGTTTTTAGGATCTGGAAAAAAGAGTTCAAATGTATGTTTTTTTATGTTAGCAATGGTTTGAGATTAGGTGATTAACATTGTAACTCAGCCACAACTGGCAGTGATTTATGTAAGATTACAGAATCCTGCTTGGCGCCATCACTCAGTACAGAATTTAGAAAGAACATCACAAGCCAGGATCTTCAACAGGACCACGGCTTCTACGTTTAAATGTGTAACAAAAGTTTTGGTTGAAATATAGTTAGATACAGCATAAGCCATTGCCTTTAATCAAGTTTCTAATGTTTTGCAATACACGTACAGTAGCAACAAACATTATTGAGATAGCTTACCTAGGTTTCCGGATGCACAGTTTTATATACAGTAACATTTCCAAAGAGTAAAATGGTCTTAACAGAGAACTGGTCCTAATAGAGGGAAAACTACAGATTTTCTCCATATTGTAAGGGTCTGACAGAAAGTGGTCAGCATGTGAACTAATCTTTATAAGGAGCTGTATTACATTTGTAAGTAGGGAATCACTATATATATATATATATATATATATATATATATATATATATATATATATATATATATATATATATATATATATATATATATATATATATATATATATATATATATATATATACGTATTACTCAATTAACGCCTCACTCAGATACCAGCTTTTTAATAGACGCCACCCTCGAATAAATGGGGCTCTCAATAAAGAAATATAAAGGTATTTTTTTTTCTACCCCTGCTGAAAAAATAAAGAAATGCGCAACTCTGGCTATGTACATGTCACCCCCGAAGAGACTGCAACCTCAATCCAGCATGTAACACAAACTAATGTACACCCAACTTGGAGCTTTGCCGGTCACTGTAAGCGCTATCCGAAAGCTGGCCGAAGATATCTTGTAGGGGGTTTAGTTGTTGGAATTCAATTGGAATTTTACTCAGTTCTGTACAATGATATAAAAAAACTTGCTTTTTATCTATGAGAAGATTTAGTTTCGGTTTATCTTTGAGAAATTACATACAAGCAGGTAAGTTACAATGAGAAAAAGAAAAAAAAAAACGAGTAGGATATAATTTAGTTTTAAGAGAAATCAAACCAATATTCAGAGATAATATTTTTCTCTAAGAAAACTCAACATCACACTCAACTACCCTTCTCTCTCCTCTTCTTGTCTCACCCCATAGCAACCAATACACACTTCTGATTCGCTGGTACAGTACTCCCCTGACCTCCCAACTCCCACCTAATTGGCTCTCGTTAACTGTCAGTAAATGTACTGTATTCAAGCCCCAAAAACACACAAGAGTTTAGTGCTGCAGATCAGAGCCTCTAACTGCGCTGTTTCTAAAATGCCTTAAATCATTTCATAAAATATTGCAGCGTTTGTAAAGCATAGTATTATTAATAAAGGCCGCCCTGGTATAATCGGCGCCCTCATTTAAGGGCCACAGTCATTTTGACCAATTTAAAATAAACGCCACGGCGCCAAATTGAAGTAATACGGTATCTATCTATCTATTTATCTATCTATCTATCTATCTATCTATATCTTTATATAGGTATGCATTTAGAAGGATCCGCTTGTCTTAAGTTATAATGGAAACCATGTACAGTACCCACACAAGCATGCTCATAGTTATACAGTTACAGATAATCGCACGCATATACAGAACCACACACAGGCAGATTCCAGCATGGGCACACACAGACATACAAATTGAAACAGTCACAGCTGCAGTCACACCCAATCAAACACAAGTATATTCTCCCAATCAGACACACACAAAGACTCAAATAGCCCACTGCTGACAATATTTGTGCTACAGTGTTATGAACAGCAAAAAAATCAGTGAGCATCTGCTGTAAGATAAGAAATGACCTTTCTATGTTCTACAGGATCTACAAATATTGTCATGTTTTCCAGTCCTAACCCAATGAACACAGGCTTCTTGTTTCATTTGTTTTCATTTTGCCAACAACATTTTGTCAGCTAGTTGGAGAACCATGGCGGTGCCCAGTGTATGCTACGTAGAAGTGAAAACAAATGGAAAGCTCTTTTTTAATCCAAAGGGACATTAAATGCATTCTTGCAATTCAATTGTCATACAGTTGTTCGGATTGACTCATGCTTCACAGTTGCAACAGGACTGGCACAGATTCTCTTATAAAAATCACTGTTTTCATTCTATGTTAACCCTAAAGAACTGCTTGCTGCATAACCCCTTCAAAACAGATGCAGTACCCAAATAATCGCAACTAGCAGTCTACAGTTGATTCCAAGTTTAAGGTTGTAACCTGAAAAGGTTTTAAAACCGACCTACCGTAATTCCATTTGAATGTCTTGCTGTTTGTCTTGCCTTTATTTCCCAGGATCACATTATTGGAACTAATAACTGCAGAGCTGGGGGAAGCTGGAGTGGGGACGCAGGAGTCTGCTGTTCCAGTTAGACTGGCTGAGTTCTTAGCAACTTGTTTCCAGGACAAGTGTAAGGTTGTGCTCACATTAGCTTCTGATTCCTCTGCTGCAAATGAGGTAATTTTATGTGTGTATGTTTATCAATAAAATTATAGTATTTATTTAGTAATGTGCTGGACCAGCTGTAAAAATAATTACTAGTGTGGATAATTACATTTTGTGTGATACTAGTTTGCACTTCGGAGTTAAGGTCAGATAAACATGCAACAATTCCCTGATCTTGTTTGACCAGTGCTATGTTGTAAGCATTATTTTTGAAGTCATCCTGTTTTGCTTTCAGGAAGCCCTTATTGTGATAAGGCTGTTAGACATTCTCTGCGAGATGACATCTGATCAGAAAAAGTTCATGTTCCTCCAGTCATTCTCTGAGCTACTGAAGACCACTGTTGGTAAATAAAATAATTTTTTTTATAATAATTTAATACATCTTTCTTTTCATGCAGTTCCATTCACTGTCTCTCAGATTTGTAGTTTGATACTAACACATGCTATATGAAACAGGTATTTTCATTTTTTAACATGACAAACGGTGGTTCTTGGTTTGCTTGGCTTGCTTTCCAGGAAGTTGGTTACACTTCCCAGGTCATTTCACTTCAGCAGTTTCTCTAGGGAAGCATCTTACTTGCTGGACAACATGTCAGTCATTAGGGGGAAGCAGCTTGTTGGTTATTGACAGGAACAAAGGCCCTGAAACAGACAATTTCACTCTGCAGGTTAGTTACAAACTAAATTAGCACTAGAATTGAACAGTAATAATGTACTGTACTTGCGAGTGTAGTACGGGCAAATTGAGGATGGCTTTTATGGCTCAGAAAACGGAACCTCATTTTTACTGTACTTTTTTAGGGTCCTCATTAAAAAAACAGGAACCCTTATATGCTGACCATGCCCGTCTGTCTGTCTGTGTCTGTCTGTCCGTCCGTCTATCACGTTATACCTGGTGAACCGGGTCATACACCTTCGATAGACGTTTTGGATTACATTTGTCTATAATCCGATACATTTTCGTATTGTTTATTATATAGACAACACACATGGCAGACTACTTCCCAAAGTAAAAAGCTGCTGGAAGATAGTTAAGCACCATTCGATTTTTTTGTCCATCATGTAAAACCGAAACAACATGCATTAAGTATCATATCACTGTCATCAACATTAGCCTTTCATTCTTAAAAATGCCAAACAGGGTTGCAGTGTTATAATAATAGATGAGTTGAAAAATAATTGCCTTATGCTATTTGATCATATTTGAAACAATGTAAAAACATTAATAGTGAAAGTGAAACTACTCATTCACTTTGGTATTTTGAATGGATTGTCTGCTTCATTTTCAAATCTTATTTTACTCTTCATGGTAAGTGATCTATTACTTTTTTGTTCGATTAACCTGCCGTGATTTAATAGATTGTATTCTATGTTTATGTATCCAAGAATTACCTAGTTTGCTATAAATTTCAAGACCTGCAGTCTATTATTATTATTATTATTATTATTATTATTATTATTATTATTATTATTACACCCCCCTGTGTGGTGTTCAAAGGCCAAAGTACTGTTAAATGCTCATTTTGTCCTGAGATACTCAGGTTGGTGAATCTCCTCAGTCGTGGTGGAATAATATAGTATTTATATTGAATTATGTTTTTTACAATGCTGTATGTTTGTCACATTGATAGTAAACAGTATCATAGGTAGTACGCAACACTGCCAAGTGACTGTGCATACATATTTAAACAACACATTTATTTTCACTATATGCCAAAGTTTTTAACCAAATAGATTGTGACTCCACTTAATTTGTATTAAAATACCCATGCTGTCCACAACTATCAGTATAATCCATCTACATTTAAACTGTTACATGGATAGAATCTGTGTTCTAAAAATCAGTATGTAGTATGTAGACTCACATGTATGTCTATCTATCACACTCTACAATGTGAACACAATAAATGTATTCACTTTACAACAAACTTATATTTTATTTTACACTCTAGCCTCCTATAGAGGTTTCAGAATACATTTAATTTTAACCTTGCACTTGTGGGATTATGAGGACCCTCTGTATGTGCCTCCACTGATTTAATTTAGTATAGATGTACTTTATTGATGCATTCTGCAATAGCCACGGGCAGTACATAACATTAAATGCAAGATTGACAGCTCTCTGCACAAAGACATTTTGCCGGTGTGATGCTGATAAAATGCAAACTTTGCCACATCTTACGAACATGTCCTTAATAATGTAGCCTAATATTTGTTTTTTTTGTTTGTTTTTAAATAATATTTTAAATAATAAGATAACTGTTTTAATTTAAATCCAATAGGTAATGTATTTTGCTTTATATTCAGTATCACTATGAATTGGCTCAAAGTTCTACACTAATTTATCAATCACTGCAAACACATATAATGGAAATATTAAAGTGTGCAGGCTACATAAGTTTCAAATGTCTCTCCCAGCCCAGCTCTGCGGTGTTTCTTTTCCCCTTGAAGAGGACATTGTTTGCCGCACGCAGCTGGATCGGTTTTAGGGTCTCTTCCTCTGTCCATGTATTACATAAAAAAAATAATAATAATGATTTTGAAATATATTGCTCGCTTATATCATCTCCTAGTTTTGTAGCTACCTATCTAGTTCATTAATTAATTGATAGATAATTAATTCCAGCAATCGATATGTATTGAAAAGATTTTTCGCTGTACTTTCTAATCATATATTTAAATCATGATCATAGATTTAAAAAGATTAATTTTATAATCTAAGCCGCATTTCACAAATAATTTGCTTGTTAAATAACTTACCAATATCTACAATTTCCTAGCTAACTACATTTACATTATATTTATGTGCAGTCTCGTCTGCTATATTTGCAAATTGTTCCCACTTGTTTCCACCTTTAACGCAAAGAATGTTTTGTGGAACTGCAGATGCTCAATGGCATAAAAGTCTGGCTGGCGGGGGGCGGTGGTTTGGGATGTTGGGCCAGAAGTCACATTCATGGTAACATGGAGAGGGGGAGGGGAGCACTTAAAAAACTGGAAACCCATGCAACATATGCATGTTGCAAGTGATATCGCCACCAGCAAAATGACAGTGTATGTTGTCCACTGTTATGAAACTCTCATTACATGGGTGAGTGGAATGTGCTGTGTCATGTCAGTTTGAGAGGCCAGCACCAATAACAAGGATCAACCAAGAGTTTTCCAGTGTTATACTGGATGAACAACAGAATACAGACAGAGATGTTTAATGGGAGGGATGGATTCACCGTCACTGTAGGGCTATATACATTTTACTGTCATACCAGTATGTTCTGTGTTCACCATTTCCCCAGTGTCAGTAAATCCATCATCCTTGTGCAGTGCACCTTCCCACATGAATAATAGATCTCAAACATCTCAGCCTCCCAGTATGGGTCCCTCCAACACACTGGCATGGCAGCAGACTTAATACACCTAGTGGACCATGATGATGGATGTTTCTCGTGTTATCTGCAGAGAGCTGCTGGCTGTCTGTGGTTGCTTGTGTTGCCTTGCTTATTCCTGTGCCTAAGAGTTAGGGGTGTGGAATTCGTATATACTAATTAGTCACCTAGCTTCGGTATCATTACCCAGGATACAGCAACGGTTACATAATGTTTCTGTTGTACACTATGAGGTATGCTGTTAAGTTACTCACTGTTTTGAATTTTTTTTTTTTTAAAGAACTTTTGAAGGAAGTCCACCTTACTGGCAAAGAAAGTAAGAACATTTTCACCCCAACCCACAATTTCTCGGAGATGGAGACAGTGTCTCACCCGGCTGTGGGGTTTAAAGCACGTCTCATCAGACTGATCGGGAATCTGTGCCACAACAACAAGGAAAACCAAAATAAGGTAGGTGAAAGATACTAAACTTGCTATTGTAGGGTAAACTTTCACCACCACTATATGAAGACTGACTGATAATGGTGCCTTTCAAATCCATTTTTGACCTCTTGTTACCAATAATAGCATTATCACTGGTCCCCCTTTTCTTCTTGTTTTTTTACATTAATGCTGTTTTTTTAAACAGTACTGTAAAATCATGGACTAAACTGCTTCTTCCAGACCATGTGACCTATACACATGATACTATACCCAAAGGAAGTGATCAGGTACCAGAAAGTGGATCAATCTACATGTTCCTTATTAAAGTAAACAAGCGAAAGATCTTCAGCATGAAAAATGCACAGTGTTAATGCTCCTGGTGCTAATAACAAAAGGAAAGAAACAAATGGCACCTTTTTAAAGCCTGGTTTTTAACACAGCTTAGTGTAGCAAGTATCATGTATAAAAAAATTTAAAAAAACAGAGAATACAGTGATTTCCTCATTCTCAATACTTGGATGGAGCTCTGGACATACCTGCCAACATTTGGAAACTGTTCAGCGGGACGCTCGTTCCCTGGGGGTGGGGTTGGGGGCGTGAGGATGTCATGTACGTCATACATGGGAGGGGTCATACGCAAAAAACACTCATTATCATATAATAGACGTATCCCTCCAACTCAACACCACACATCCATCATGGCAGTAAAAATAGACAATGAAGCGTTCTTACCTTTGTAGTGATCAGCAGATGTGTCAGCCGCACAAAGAGCACAGCGTGTGGTTTTCAGTAACTCTGCTGTGGAGAATAAATGACTTTCTTCCTATGCATCGGGACGTGGGACATTTGCTATAAAACAGGGACTGTCCTGACCATATAGGGACTGTTGGCATGTATGCTCTGCATGATAGGAATTTCTTCATAAAAAGCCAAAGAATAGAGAACAAGAAGAGAGTTCTTATTCAGCTTGATTGAGGTAGGATGGGGTCTGTTCCATCTATCTAATTCACAGGAAGTGAACAAGTGTTGTGGCTGGAAACTGGGTCCCTGACAAACTGAATAACACCTTTAGAACAAGTTTAACTGCTAAATGTAGCCAGTGATCAAGTGATTTAATAAGTTAATTAATCCATAACTTGAAAACACTCAAATATTGCAATGGTAAAAATAAGAAACTCAAGTAGACAGTTTTTTAGGCTAGTGCCTGCCTTTTATCAGCCACTAAGTGGCTCTTTTTTAAGCTGCAATTAAGTTAAAAATGGTGTTTTGGTTTTGTGTTCTTCTCATCTGACCTTGTCAGTGGGAATTTCCAGAGCATAATCTCTAAAGGTCAGTTCTGAGGTGGTCTGTGCTGCATTGACAATATAACAGAAAGTGGATGGTGCTGACTGGAACAATGCAAAATATATTTTCATACTGATCTTGCCATGTATGCTTCATAATAACAGCCTAAAACTAATTATATGAGGCACAGCCTATCAAACCATGTGTTATTTCTACTATATTAGGTAATACCTTAAGATACAGCCCATCCTGTTTGGTGTTTGGGCTCAGATAAAACCATTGCACACATACAGAGGGTCCTCATACTCTCCAAGCAAGATTGTTAAGCCGCCTTGTTTTGGCAGTGAACATGGTAAAGTCATCTACATCAACATGAAGATTATTGAAAGGTTTAGCTTTTGGCGGTTATTATTGTTTTATTAATCGCATGAAAACTGCAGTTTCAAAGGAAGCAATGAGTAGTTTTTATTGGGTTATATCCAGGAGTTCAAATAAAAATAACTGGGCATTTCTCACATGTGGACTGTCAGAATTGAATTGGTCCACATTGAGAATAATATAAAAAATAAAGAGATAACCACATTTAACATGAGCACTAGGGATTGGCAAGTAGTAGACAAACCGGTGTGCCATTTCTGAATACCTTGATTTGTTTTAATGTTACTAAAGAAAGAAATGAAAAAAATAAGGTTTTTGAATATTCTACATAAACCAAACACATTACAACATGCTCACGAAAGGTAGCACCAGTAAAACCAAGTAAGCGCTATTTATTTAAAATAGTAACTAATTTGTGTGTACGAATGATTTTGTTTTGCACCAGTGTTGGCATACGCACATTTATCCACTACAAAAACATTTGTTGAACAGTAGCATTTCACAAGGAAGTGATAGGAGTGGGCATATGATTGAAAATGACAATAAACAAATGACAAATTTACGTTTTACTGATTTATTTAAAGTGTCAAACTAGCACATCTGTAAACTCTGTGTCTACCATGTGTAGGTGTGATAGCCAAGCCATCGTGGAATGTACCAGATAGCAGTAGTGTCTAATTATTATGGGATACATGCTTTTGGGAGAACATTAAAAAGGTAAATCTTTAATAGAAAAATCACTATTCTTACATGATTCAAATCTAAATATCGGTGTTCTCTTACTGTGGCATAAAGATTGCTTATTTTTGTCAACAATTCTCATGATCAATGTTATAAAACCAACATTTTAAAATGCCAGGCTGCTTGCTTTTTTACTGTGCAGATTTCTGGGCAAGCTCCCTACTGTGAAGGTCATTGCACATTAACTAGTCGAGAACTGAATAACGAATTACAACAGTATTGCAGATCTTCCCACAGATATTTGGGTGGCATGTGTGCAGATTCCTTAAAAAGGAATAATCTGTGGCTGCACTACAGGATTTTGTAAAGTCAGAGTTTCGTTGACCTCTTGTTAAATACTTCGCATCCCCTTCTTTGTTTAAATTACTTCAGGGTGAATTGCTTTTGAATTGAGGGTGTAACCCTGCCAATTAGACCCTTATCTTTATTTTTCCTTTCTGCGTCTAAAATGCAGGGACTCAAATTATACATATCCGTTTGTTTGGTAAGGCCTAATATGTCTTAAAACTTCAGTTCAGCTGCCTAAAGCAGTGATGATAAAACATGGCTGTACCAAAGGTCAAAGTGTAATCCGGGAAGAGACCTGAGTCGGGCAGACTGCAATTTCTTCCAAAGGCAGCCAGTGCAGCTAACTCCTGAGAACTTCAATGCATACATCTCCTGAGTGAGTGAAAAACAGAAAGTGAATCCACAGAATACGTTAGAAGCACCTTGATGCTAAGATAATGCTAATTCGGGGATTGCAGAAAAATGTAAACATGGCCACCAAGCGACAGGTGAGATCTGTAGTTCAATGTTTAAACTCTGTCTGTCTTGTACAGGTGTGATAAAAAAAATAAAAAAAAGTATTTCAGCCATTAATTTCAGGTGAACTGGGAACACGACGACAGCAAAATGAGAACTACACCTGTTAAAGTAACCTGGCAGATAGAGAGTGGCTGTGTTTTATTGCGTTTTAAAAAAAAAAGAAAAGAAAAGAAAAAAACGTCTCTTTCTGGTTTATTGAAGAATTTAAATTTGAAAATAATGCCCACTTTACAATATACCATGTACTTTTCCATTTTTGTTGAGCTGTTTCATTGGTCAAACTGATACCAATTAGCAATGAAATTTCCACCCTTTTGACTTTTGTTCTGTTGGCTGTCAAATTTAAATAATTCAGTTTGTGCTGCAGGGTATTGATCTGGACCATGAACCCCCTGAGGCAGGGCTATTATTTTAATAGAAAGGGGGTTGCCTATTCATTATTTGCATATAGCCTTCCACAGGGCACAAAACACAAATAATGTCTAGAGGAAAAATGCTGGCAGTAAGCCATTGCCACCAGCAGCGTGCATCAGAAATAGTGAGGTAAAGGACACTGCAGCAGCAGGAGGTTATAAATGTCAGCCGCTGTCGCTCACTGAAGCAAAACAAAAATGTAGATATAGGTAAGCGAATACCATTTTAGAGAAACCCCTATGGGGCTATAAGGCAATTACCTTCTTAAATGTGTATCTTTTTATTTATTTGTTTTATTTTATGTCAGTCTTGTGGTCAAAGAAGATAGGGGAGTAATGGTAGTGTTTATAGTCAAGGAAGGTGTAGACAGATACAATGAGAGTTACTTCTAATCTTCCACTCACCGCCCATACACATCCACTGGGGACAAGTTGAGATAGACATCTTATTCCACTTTCATTTTAGGATGATCTGTTTGAACCCACAGATGAAAAGCTGTGTTTGCAGTTACAACGCTGGAGTAAATGATGTGTCGCTACGCTAGTGTAAAATAAACAGCACAAGAAAAAAGGGACCAGAAATTGGGGTTATGCAAAAACAGATTCCAGATTGTCCTGGTAATGCATTGTGATGACTGATTCATATAGCCACCATCAGGATAAATATATTGACGGGACCATATTATTGTCAATACTCTTACACCAGAGTCTAAAAAAAAAAAAAAAAAGATGTTCCATTTGATGAAATACTGTAATAAAATATAGATCCTGTAAATAACATTTAGTATATGTTTTTGTATATTGTATACTATATATATATTTTATTTTGGGGGGGAAAAATTGATCTGTAAAAAAAAAACAAAAAAACAGGACGATAGACATCAAAATGATTTAAATTGGCAAAAAGTTTTTACATGATTTTCCTGTAGATTTTTGAGACATTATTTTATCTTTGGCTCTGAAGTCCATTTATACTGCCACCACACTGTAGGTTCACTGCCTGTGCAATAGATCTGGGGACCCCACATGAATCATCGCTAGACATAGAACTTCAGGTGGAGTCAGGTGGGATCCTAATTGCTGCTGCACAGGGAACGGATCCACGCTGCTGTGGCAGGATAAAAGGACTTCACCAGAGTCTGGAAAATTAAACAATTTACAAAAAAATCAGAATGGCCTTGTGGGGGGGTGGGTAGGGGGGGGGTTATTACCCCTAAATTAACTGATTGCAGTATATACATAAAATTCCTTAAAATGTTATGCTTTATTGCACATTCCTTTTTCCAGTACTTTGCATGCATCCCCCTGGTATGACATTCCTCGTTTGCAGGTGTTGTGCTTGTGTGTGTGTGTGTGAGGGTCCCCTAGGTACCCTGGGGCTGCCTTTATTGTTTCTGCTTGTTCAATCTGAAAATTATTCACTTTGTCCCAGATCTAAGCTTTCAACACATTCTTTTTTTTCTTTTCTTTTAGAAGCTACACAAGGCTCCAGTTTTGTGTTAATTAGTCTGGATCCCGGGGGCAAGAACTGACCCTATTAAATTAGACATCAGCCGAGTGACCCTTTATTCTTTATCTCTCGCTAATCTCACCCGGTGTTAAATTCCAGGTTTTTTCAATGATGATTATACAGAGAGGTTATCTGATTAAGAATCTTTTGAATACTTGGTATTTGCAGTTAAAATCAGTCACTCAGACGTTCCGAAGACAGGATTTTAAATATAGGGTAGTTTGAAGTGGAGAAGAAGGATGGAAGAAGGAAGATATTTTGGAGAATTTGGTTTAAAACCTGGACCCTCATTGATTCCTTGCCTACAGTAAATGTTAAAATATTTGTTTAAGCATTTTACATGCAAGTAATATTTAAGTAACCATGCAATATAAAAAAATAAATAAATAAATAAAATTAAAAAAAAAACACGAGTGAGAAAATAAAGATTATCAAGATATCAGAAGCAGTATCTTTTGGATAGCTTTTCACATTTGCATGTCAAAGAAAAAACAAACATTTTGGGGTCGATTTTAATATTGTCATTTTGAAGGGAGTTTAAGCTGAGTGCTGGCGCAATTCCGTTTAGCGCTGACTAATGAAGAAAGAGTCCTTTCCAGTCTGCGTTGGTCCCAGTGGTTGACATAACTTTCACGTTTGCCCCTGTATTTAAATATTGACCTTGCATTGTAACCCTGCCTTGCATAATGGCATTTGCCAAATAAATAAATATTAATAATTAAAATTGTACCCTTTGTTTCCTTTTTAGTCTTTGGTCTGGTATTTTAAAGCATTAATTTTAGGTTCCTATTTTACTGTTCAGACACACTGATTAACACCAATTAAAAACACAGTGATACAGTATATTTAAACACACTTGAGCTGCCTCTCACATATCTAAAATCTGCATCTCGTTGCTACAAGTCCCAATGTGCAAGAAATACTGTGCTGAGAGTAGGTTCTGGGTTGGTAGGTACTATATTTCCATATTGCAACCTTCACATATGTTTCATAAGGAACCGTTACATACAGTACTTTGCAGGAGATCTCCAACTCCAGCTCTGCTAATATAAAGGAAGTAGAAGTGTAATATTTATATATTTTCTAATAGTCGTTCACATGTTTTTGACTTCAGTGCTGCCCAGAGGTTGTTTCTACATACGTACAAGGAGAGACTTGCATATTTGTTTCATCTTGTCATGTGATTAATTAATTCAGTAATGCTTCGCTGCAGTGTCAGCCAGGTGATTGTTTGCTTTGGACACAGTTGCTCAGGGCTGTCGGGCAGTTTGAGTGTTAAGGTTACGGCTACACCACTTGTTTTCATTCTTTCATGACCTTTGTAAAAAGAAGTCCCAAGTCATTAAACTATTTTTTAATTATTGAAATTCTATAAATCTTTTCTGTCATTAAATTAAATTCTTTATCTATGCATCTATTTTACTAACTTTTTTTTTTTTTTATATACAGGTTCGCGAATTAGATGGTATTGCTCTCATTTTGGACAGCTGCAGTATAGATGGCAACAATCCTTGTATCCTTCAAAAGGCTAATATGTGTTTGTAAGTACTGTGCATTTTATTTCTCTGCAGCTTAACGGAGAACAGAAAAAAAAATACCTGACATGATACAGTAAAGGTATGGTTTTATGTTGTTGTAAAGCTGCAAAAGAGTAACTGCATGCTGCGAAGATCATTTGTTGCAGCAAAGACAAACCAAGGCTTCAGTTTCAGCTGTTTGCAAGGCTCCAATGTGATAATAAAAAACATTTTGGGAACAGCATTCTCACAACGTTATTTCCTGTATTGTTTTGCTCTTGATTAAATCGCTATACATTTACTTCCTTTGTTAGATGTAATAGGACCCCATCCACCCAAGCCATATGTTCTGTGCAATGTAGGGTCAGATGGGACCTATTATATGTAAGACAAGGATGTGAATGAGGCAAACACTTCCATCAGTAATGTGGCAGAATAAGTGGGCTTCATCTGAATCAAAGTGAGAATGCCTGTAAAGCAAGGAGATCACCAGGAAAACAACTAGAAGGGAATTTGCCTAACACTGCCAATCACAGCAATGTGCATTTAGATGCTAATGCTCCGAGATCTTCTAATAGCTGGTGTGTGTTTTTGGTGAACACTTTGTTATAAACAATCTGCAAATATTGCTTTTTCGGTTCAAATCAATCCAACAAGTCTTTATCAAGTTTATAAAAGTTGCAAGCTTTCATAGACACAATAAAAATACATGGTTGTCTTCACATGTGCAATGTAAGACTGATAACACAGAACTGATCTGTTAAGGCGTCATGTTGTGAAATGCAGTAGTTGGTTTGTGTTTTAGTTTTGTTTGTTTTTTGCCAACCCTTGTTATCTGTCACTGTAGTAAGCAGGAGTGCTTAGAAGGTTGCCGACATGTTTAACCATTGTCAAAATATATGCATGTTATTTTATGAGTTGCTGCAATACTGACAACATTGGCAGATGTGTTTGATGAAGCTATTGAGTCATGACTTGGTCCCATTATTTTAGCAGCGAGTAGCCAGTAGCTATTTGTCACTAAATAGGCACCATGTTCTTAAAAAATGTTATTCCTGTACTTTTGGTTTGTTTAGGGGGTTATTTTTTAACATTCTGCTGGGTCTTTAAATACAGGTATTGCAGCTTAAAAAATAATATTTTATCAGTTCTGGAGAAAGAGCTTCTTTGGAAAGGTATTGCTATGGTGAAGGCATTGCTTTTTAATCTGTATTGCATTTCATTGAATTACAACCTTGCTGTGGAGTCTCCCTAATATTCGTTAGCTTTTCTTTTTGCTTCTAAATGATGGTGTACAAAAATGTCAGTTCAGATATTTGTCCCAGCACTAATAGCTAAAGTAACAGAATGTATGCATTTATCAGACCCATAGTGGTTGTGTGGGGCCATTGTAGCTGTCCCAAAATGGGGTGTATTTGCTAAGTTTACTTAGTGCCTGTCAGTATCCAGATGTCTCATTTTAATCCTGGAGGCTGACTATACGCGAGAGGAGGTCGACAAAGTGGGCACGAATCTTCATGCCTGAAAGATGGCCTTCTAAAGTACAATAGATTGAAATGTGCATGGCCTGTGTATGTGACTCCCAGAATTAAAGCAGGGGTGTGATTCATAGATTACAATTGTAACTACAAGGCCGTGCCTTAACATAAATTTAGAAAGCTCCACTGCAGCCAGAATCTAGTCACTAATACGCCTCTGGATGTTTTTGCCACAGAATAAAACTATCAATCCCAATAAACATGTCATATAATGTTGAAGTATCTCTAATGTATTGGCTGGTTAGTTGCAAGGAGTGTTGCCTTACAGCTAAGAATCCAATCTGAAGAGTTTTAGTGGATTCAACCACACTTAATCAGCTGGTTTCACAGATGCTAATTGGTACTAATCTCAAACTACCTTACCTAAAGTAACACTGGATCATCCAAGATTAGTGCTATTCAGAGTCTGTGAAACCAGCTGAATATGGGTTATTTAAGCTTGGCTCTTGGTCCCTTGTAATCTGGAATAGAAAGGATGTTTTTAGTAAAATTGAGGCTTTTTACTAGATCCAAAATACTGTGGAAACGTAATTGGCAGCAAGGGCGGAGACAGAACAGGCTATATACATGCTTCTGGAAGCATATTGTATTCTGATTGGTCGACACTATACTGTACAACCTCTGATTGGCTGATTAGACTATTGAAAAGGTTAGTTTGGTTTGCCATTAGCTCACTTGTAGATGTACAGACTTTGTGATTTCAGTGCTATGGAAACGCTTTAGAACCCCTTAAAACTGAATTAATCCCAAGGTTAAGTTTGAGTATGGATATCGTATAGCTGTCATTTTACTGAGCTGCAGCCACTCTGACCATTTGAGGTTTTTCTTACCGTTTTCAGGGAACTCATTTATTGCTGTTAGGTTTTGATTAAACCGGGCATGGAATTAGGTCTTTTTGCACATACTGTGAGTGCAACTTACTGTGATCTACTTTTTCAAGGAACTGACGCATGATTGACCGAGCTAGTGATGGCTAAATCTTGGAAACTGCTCGTCCCATTATGATTAGACTGGGCATTTTTCCTTTCTGTTTAAACCCTCTGGCATCATTGTGTTGAATCTAGTTGCTCATTACTTTTCATACTATATGTGTTACATCAGAAGCCAGGTGTTCAATATGTTATCTTAAATATGTTACCTCTCAGTTCCTATATACATGCATGTCAAACACCAGACAAAAAAAAACAACTAAGAAATGGGAAGTGCTGAAGGCTGTTGCCCAGCATTTAGGGCCACTGTGTTAGTTATAACCTTTGCTGTGCATATGTGTGCTGCTTACAATGTCTGGTAATGAATATGCACAACCCTTTCAAAGCACTTATAGATGCGTATGTGCAACCAGTATATCTTTGTGTTTCAACCATTTTTTATGAGTTAATACATACAGTTTAGGCAAAAGGTATGAAATGATTTCTCTTTAATAATAAGAAACACCCTATATATAATTTATTTACTTAATAGAAGTCACAAAAACGATTGCTGAACTACAATAAAACATAACAAACCTTAACAGTGATTTGTTAATTTTGCAATTATAACTTCTAAAAAAAAAAACTCAAGATAATCTTACAAAACTAGAAGTAACCAATTTGTGCATGTTAATATATAAAGAATTTGGACCCCCACCCACCATTTTATTTTGTATTACCTCACTATTCAGCTTTTTAGTAAAACATAACTTGTATTAAATTCCAAACATTTCACTAAAAGGAATAGCACAGAGATATTTTAATCATAGCTAGTTGATTAAACAGGGAGCAACCGATATATCCGGAAGTTCCTTCAGGGACAGCGATACAGTGTGAATAACCTGGTTCTTGA
Source organism: Acipenser oxyrinchus oxyrinchus (assembly GCA_030684275.1). NCBI lineage: Eukaryota > Metazoa > Chordata > Actinopteri > Acipenseriformes > Acipenseridae > Acipenser > Acipenser oxyrinchus. Next base: position 29,743,162 of record CM060256.1, read on the forward strand.
TACTCTTTTGGGTGATGAGTGAGAAGCTTACAATACATATATGACTGTATTAGCATTCCTTGTTAGAGTGAAATCTTTAGAAACCATGAACATCATAAGCAGACAGAATGTAATGCTACCAGTCCTCAGCAAATTAAACAAAAAAAAAACATATAATAGGCTAATTAATACGACAGTGACACATTTATTGCAGATTATTGTGTTTGAGAGGCTCCATGCTTTGTTTTATGTCTAACAAACACCAGTGTCTCATTTAAAACACAATGGAAAATGTGATTAAATGTAGCCATCGAAGAGCGCTTATTTGTTTTGATTGAATCTTCTCTTAACAAGATGAGAAAGGGTGTTGTTTTCAATGTTGGCATGGCATAGCATTTTGTGCCCCAGTGAATATGTTGCGTCTCACAACACAGCTTATGCATTCCAAAAGGACGAGGCAAACCCAGAGAGACTTGATGAAATAGACAAGACCGTCTCCTTATGCCACATCATTGTTGTTGCTGCTTAGAAAAAGCTGTTTGTCCTAATCACACAGTACATTGTAACTATGAACTGGGTATTATGCCAACACAAAGCATCTTATGCTTTTTATTAAAAGAAAAGAAAAAAACACACACATTTGCATTCTGTGTATCTACCACAACACACTATGAGACCAGAGCAGTGCTCACCACTTAAAATATTTAAGAAACTGCAAAGTCTTTGGGGGTTACAGAGCGATACTATAAGGTACTGATTTTTTTTTCTTTTCTCTGTTGCAGTTTTCTTTTGCCTGAGTTAGAGTATACGAATTGTTTGTTTTTTAAACAGTTCAAAACAGCGACATTTCCCAACAATTTCGGTGGGTTAGCGCCCTTACATTCAATGTAATAACTTAATGTGATGTTTGTCTGAAATAAGATCATGGATCCGTCAAATATGCCACTTGCTTTTTTTCTCTGCTCTGTTCCACCTTTCAACTTTTTAACTTAACAAAAAAAACAAAAAACATGTTTTTCCAGGGCTCTACACATCTGCTGTATATTTGAAAGGTAATAAGAACATAAGAACATAAGAAAGTTTACAAATGAGATGAGGCCATTCAGCCCATCTTGCTCGTTTGGTTGTTAGTAGCTTATTGATCCCAGAATCTCATCAAGCAGCTTCTTGAAGGATCCCAGGGTGTTAGCTTCAACAACATTACTGGGGAGTTGGTTCCAGATCCTCACAATTTTCGTGTAAAAAGTGCCTCCTATTTTCTGTTCTGAATGCCCCTTTATCTAATCTCCATTTGTGACCCCTGGTGCTTGTTTCTTTTTCAGGTCAAAAGTCCCTGATTGACATTGTCTATACCTTTTAGGATTTTGAATGCTTGAATCAGATCACCGCATAGTCTTCTTTGTTCAAGACTGAATAGATTCAATTCTTTTAGCCTGTTTGCATACGACATGCCTTTTAAACCCGGGATAATTCTGGTTGCTCTTCTTTGCACTCTTTCTAGAGCAGCAATGTCCTTTTTGTAACGAGGTAACCAGAACTGAACACAATATTCTAGGTGAGGTCTTACTAATGCATTGTAAAGTTTTAACATTACTTCCCTTGATTTAAATTCAACACTTCTCACAATATATCCGAGCATCCAATACATTTCTGAATCAACATAAACTCCTAGGTCTTTTTCATAGATTCCTTCTTCAATTTCAGTATCTCCCATATGATATTTATAATGTACATTTTTATTGCCTGCGTGCAGTACTTTACACTTTTCTCTATTAAATGTCATTTGCTATGTGTCTGCCCAGTTCTGAATGCTGTCTAGATTATTTTGAATGACCTTTGCTGCTGCAACAGTGTTTTCCAGTGTCATACTGGATGAGCAACCGAATCAGGGATTCGGAACAGAACGGGAACCGGAAAGATAAACGAAAAAACCCGAAATACCAAAATACCATTTTTGTGACAAACATCTCTTCAAAGCATTATATATTCACCATAACCTACATATTTCTTATTGCATCGCTACTCTGTTTTAAACAGAAGATATGCAGGAACAAAAATCCTCTCCAAGTAATTAATTACGTATGACTAAGGCTACGATTTTGGCATGGTCATTTTTAGTACATTTCACAGGCGAGGTTAGGAAAGAAACCAAGAATTCACAGAAGGTTCACACAAGAGCTTTTAAATAGTACACCAAAACCAATACTATAAAGACTATTGCTTTTGACAAGTTTAAATGTTACTTAAGTTAACAAAACTTACAGTACATACTTGTGACAGACATCATTTCTGGTCTAGTCGATGGTCTTCGACCCTGTGCGATGAGTCGGCAGTAAGTAATTTAAATCTTGCAACGCACAACAAATCGTCAAACCTTTCATCTGTCATTCTAAAAATGCAGTTTGTATTTAAAGTATTGTATTTATATGAACAACAGCTGCGACCACTTTGTGCAGTCAAAACGGCTGCGACACGATGCGTCCCGTACAGCAAATAGTGAAGCTGCACAGCTAGCTGTCTGCGCCTCACATATCACATTCATCTGCAACAGAAGTACAGCATGAACCAGGTTTATAGTTTGCAACTATTCTGAAACAGCATGTTGTAACGAAAGCCTCTAAGTTGGTAAATGTCTGTTGTCTGCATCTGTTCTTCTGTCTTTACAGAAAACAGGTCACTCACTGTTTTTTTTGCATTTTAGCTGTCACCGATTTACATGCTTGCTCACTCAGCTATCTCATTCGCTGACCTACATAGCTACACATAAATGCTGTGTGATCTGAGCGATCACGTAACGTGTATCTGGAAGATGGTAGCTAAATGCAATGTCGAATTTCATTAACTGGCTATGATGTAATGCTTTGACGTTGACCAATGGGGTGTAAGACCATGGAAAGAGTGCTTTTTTCAAATGCTTGTATGTTTGAAAGCAATGGTAAGAGACAGAGAGAGCAGGCTGAAATGGAATGAAAAAAAAAATGTTATTAACCGATAAACAAAATCTTGAATATTGTTCTTATTCTAGAACGTGATACATAATTTCATTTAGTTTTTTGTTTTGTTTCATGAAAAATTTCGGGGTTTTTTTGTTTACCTTTCCGGTTCCTATTCTGTTCCGAATCCCTGATTCTGTTGCTCATCCAGTATGACACTGGAAAACTCTTGGTCGATCCATGTTATTGGTGCTGGCCTCTCAAACTGACATGACACAGCACATTCCACTCGCCTATGTAACACTTCATAACATGGACCTCATACACCTCCATTTGAAAGTGCTGGCTCAACACCTCCTACCCCCCTGCAAAAGACTGTGTTATGCCATTGAACATTGACTGTTATGCTATGACATCTCACTGATTTGTCTTTTTTAATTTATTGTAAAAAAAAAAAAAAAATTAACCCAATTTAATTGAGGGCAAATTGAAGTATGTTCCTGGAGTGGGTGATAAATCAAGTACTTAAAAAAAACAACTCTACAGTCATGACTGTGTGATGTTGTCATGCGACTACATCGTGAAACAGCAAAAGGATGTCCATTTGGTAGTGCGACTTTAACGGCAGGGTCAATCGCTTTCTCGCAATAAAAATAGCTGTAAAAACCCATGTAAATTGAAGCAGGTATCGTGATTGTGGCTCACGAGATTTCAGCAGTCAAGATCCCGTTCTTCTGACTTAATCTCACGTAATCTCCAGTCGAAACGCCATACAAAACACTACCTGAAGACATTACAAACTATTGGTATGCTTATGTGTTTATGATGTGGATCTGCATCGGCCACGCAAAACTCACCTGTCTACAGATGAATGTGTTTTTAAATTAAAGCACTTTGGAGATTATACACACAGCACAACCTACTTGTGTGATTTAAAAGGCTTTCAACCAGCTTTAAATTGAAATGTGTCGGTTCAGTGAGACCTTAAAGGAAAATTATTTGGAACTGCTGTATTCGTCCCATCCCTAGTGTGTTAGAAAGGTAACCAGACTAGCTAATGCATGGCGTAATTCAGAATGTGCGCGACAACATGTAAATTTATTAATCTTGTTAAATGTTTTTATCTTCATGGCAACGCATTAAGCTCTCCTCATGATCTTCAGAGTCGTTATTTTCCTACTTAGTAAGCAGACACATACATTTAACCCTTTGCGGTCCTATGGAGGTATACGGTCCGACATTACAATTTTCCCTTTCCGGTCCAATGTCGGATCCTGTAAAGACAAACTTATATATATATATATATATATATATATATAACACACCCGTAATAAAAGAAAACCGATAAAGGGGAGAAATGCAGTCTCCATACGTATCTTATAATTGTATATCACGTGGTTAAAGCTGTTTGTTGTGTTGCTTAGTAATAGTAGTAGCACAGGTTTTCGTAAGAACTGCGTAACCGGATTTTGGGAGTTGTTTGCGGATCACCCGGAGTTGCGGACCACAGGTTGGGAACCACAGCTGTGCATAATGGCTCATATCTTGATTACAGTGTTTGTTATTTGGTACTTCTTTAAAGTTGCTATAGGGATGGTGACACCATCATTGCAGTTTAATCCCAGCCAGAGTACTATATATATATATATATATATATATATATATATATATATATATATTTTAAATGAAAATTTTACTGGAGATTGTACATACTCCCTGAGGGCAGGTGGCACATTCTGCCCCCTTGGATCATACAAGTGTAATTTGATTATACTAAGTGTTACTTACTGCAGAGAGATGTGGGTTTTCAACAAATACCTCATTAAATACACAGAGCTATCGCTGAACTGCTGCTTCTGTGTAAACAGAAATTGTGACTCATTATGACTAATAATTGTGAGTGTTGGAAAGAAAATGTTGCCACTTGCGGCCACGAACTGAAGTCTAAAACAACTTATGTTAACCAAAAGGCATGTCATTTTAGTTTAATAGCTGCTATTATAATTATGGCTTCTGTTTTTCGGTGTTTATTTTTAGCTATTTTCGAGTTTTATGTAGACACACCGAAATCGGTTTTATTCGGGGCTTTCGCTTTTTATAAACTGTATGAAATTATTGTTTTCGGTTCCAAAATTCTTGGACGTTTTTTTTCTGTCACAACATATATAGTAACTTGACAGTACTTGCACAATTGTGCCTTCTTTCCTTTGCTGTTTCCACAACGAAATCCTTATGGTCACATGTATATTCTTCTGGGCTTTGTGTGACTGTGCATTTTATTTACATTTCGCCAATTTGCAATTCTGTTTTAAATCCCATGAGCGTATGAATCCTCCCTATCAAACTGTAATATAGCTTTAAATCTCACGAGCAAGAACAATCCTGCAAATCAGAAGCTCTGCTTGTAATGTACAAGTGGTCAAACTTATCACAAGTGCATTTTACTGCTTTGTCAGCACACTTTTATATATATATATTTCTTATTAAAATAAATAGTTACTTAAAAGAATTATTTGTGAAAGTTTAAGCAACTTGCTGTTTTTTAGTTGACTGATTCATTAAAATATCTTTTATAACTGAAAGGTAGAACAAATACGGTGTACAACATGTAGTCGTTTTCATCCATGCATTGTTCATGGTATTTTGTTTGTGAGTGTTGTGTTGTTTTGTTTCTTTTTTGTTTTTAATCACATCCTTGAAACTTATTTTGTTTTACAATTTGAGCTTAGCATGGTTCATAGCAATATTTTGCTTACCAAAGACCATTGCAAACTGCATGCTTTTAGGTAGTTTCCCACAAGGGCTTTTTGCGTCATCAATGTGAGACTAAAGGTAAGAGGGTGAGACGATCGCTGCTGCTAACGAGATGCAATGACTCTGATACTGATGCTGTTACATGTACTGGAATGGCTTTTGATGTTACGTGTACTGGAATGGCTTTGAATGGATATCTTAAACTGAAAGTACTGTACAATGTTCATCCCAGCTCTAGGTAACACAATAGCAGCCCAGGGAAAAATGATGACAGAATACATTTATCAATATTATAAAATCATGCAGTGCTCATACAGTGCTCTGTTCTGCACTACATTCTCCCCCAGGATGTCACACCTATTGGCAATGGTGAAACACTTCCTTTAGCAGTGTGGTGAAGCAGGACCATCCGTCATCCCTTTCCCGAAATCCTTACAAATATAGTCATCTATATCTTCAGTGGTAGAAAAAAATAGAGGTTTACTGCATACCTTGATAAGTTCAGTAGAGATTTACTGCATACCTTGATAAGTTCAGGCATGTGGAGTGGGGAGGTGTCTTTCGCTTGCAGGTGAAAGATTGTGTGGAAGGAAAGGAAGATATGTCTGCAATAGGGGCTGATAAGAAGAAATGTGTGTGGGGAGAGGAAAGAAAGAGCAACGTACAGTATACAGGTCATGAAGGATAAATACATAACTACTTGTCTTCTAGATCTGGACCATGGTGGGGTATTCTATTGTAAGGGTCCAGTACATGTATCTAAGGTTGATTTTAAATGCACAATAGGTTTTATGTACAGTTAAATCAATTGTGTTTCATGGATGGCATAGCTCCAATCTTGTATTCTATTCCTCAAGCAGTTTGCCTCCTGACAACATCCTGCTGTAGTTTCTATCCATCTTCCTTCATATTTCTCTTTGGTAAATGTACAGTATCAATCACTGCTAAAATGAAACCACAGGTCCTGTCAATCGAAGATTAGTGTTAATCGTCTGAAACCATCTTTTAATGTTTGAATTATGTTAAGACTGCAGTCTACAATCAAAACAATTTTTTTTTTAAACAAACTGCTGCACTTATGGCATTTTAGCTGATGAAGGACTTTTATTTCTGAAATATCCTGAATACATTTGATTATTTTTCCACTTTGTACAGATTCCTCAATTCTGTTATTTTATGTATGTATGTATGTATGTATGTATATATGTATGTATGTATTTTATGTCTTAAGTGTGCACTGCAATTAAGCCTTTGCTTTTTTGTGGCACTATAAAGTACCTCTATAGTAGGTAATTGAAACGTACTGTATTCAGTTGCAGTAATATACACTAGATGTCAGTGTTGTGACTAGCTCATTGTAGAAAAGGTTTTGTGACAACATTCCCCCTAGGATAGTTAGCTGCAGCGTATCCATGAAGCTTAAGTCCTGTTGCTACTTAGGTTGGTACAGACTGAAGTGCCTCAAGTGTGCATATAGAGTGCCACAAGCACATAAAATAATTGATTACCCTTTTCTCCAGCAATAGTTCTGTATGTATATGTATTCGGATAAATACAGTTTCTTATTCAAACTGTAAACAACACTGCACCACTATTTTGAGTTTATATTAGCACCGATTCAACACTTTGAGGTGTATTTTTTTATGTTCTTTTGGTTTTAGCATACACTAAAGTAAATGGGGCTTAACAAGTAGATAATCGTGTAATGTCAATTTAAAGATGCTTTTCATTTTTAATAGAATAAGTAACTCAAGACTCTGAATATTTTCTGATCACAATGAGGTTGGTTCTTATGACATTCCAGACCACGAGAATTGTGACCAAAGATGTGACAAAAAAAAAACAGTAAACGCACAATCTGATCTTTTTTGTATTCTGGTTAGTCCAAACGCTGTGTGCAGAGGATGTGTTTTGTCGGCGCAATGGTTTTCACAGTGCAATCCACTTCAGTCAGTAGTTTCTTCTGCCATCTGAGCTATTGCCCCTTGTCTTCTGGGTGCTGTCCTCTCTCAGGGGTATTACATTGCACTGGCCAGTCTTTCTGCTGTCAAAGTAAAACCACAAACCAGTGCTTACACCGCATAATTGTGTAGTAATCGCACAGTATCTGAAAGGTTAAAAATAGTTTCTAGGACTATGGCCAAATGCAGTGGTGTGTGATAAAAGTTTGAAGTTTGGTGCAAAATCAAGGCAGTTATCGTGTTCAACATGTACATAATAATAATAATACTAATAATAAACTAATAACAAATTGAAGCCTGTTGCATTTTGAAAAGCTAAAAGTGCACATGTGTAAACATTTGATCTCCCACATGTCCTCCTTGCATGTGTTTCAGGGATCTCCTTTGAGAAGTGACACCCGGTCTGAGATAGAGGTCTGAGATAGAGGTCGGGTTGGAGTAGTCATTTGGTGCATTATTTATAGTTCGTCTCAGCAGCACATTAATTCAGGTTTAGGGCTTTTGTTTGGTTTGACTCACATAGCATCCTCTTTGGTATTCCTCGCTCTAGATTATTTAGACTACATGTTTCATTTGCATGTGTAAGAGCCCTGTTTGTATTGTGGTCTCATGAAGAGGGTTTTTGTGGTTTTGCATCACAGTCTGCAGCAAGGTTGGTGGCTTATGTTATTCGGGTGGTCGGCTGCGTGGATGTACAGTATACCTCCTTTTGATTAAGAATGAGTGGAGGACTGTTTGTATGAGATAATAGGTAGTTAGTATAGGGGAGAGCTGAAGCTAAATATACAAGAACCTGGCCAAGAAACAGATATGTTTTATCAACTTTTTAAATGTATTTAGTAAAAAACAAAATTATCTTTTGGCACCTTTTTTGGTTTGTAATGTCAAAGGCTACTTTACACAGAAAGTGGTGAGAGTATTGAATGGGTTACTGAGCCATGTTGTTGGTGCTTAATCATCAGGATCCTTTTAAGACTTGACAATGTTTTGAGAGAAATCATCTACTAGTTACCGACAAACATTTGTCTTCTTGTCTGTAAATATTATGATGTTTTTTTATGTTCTTACATGTAAATATTGCTTATACAATTGAGATAGAAATAGCTATGTAAATAAGCATAGATTATTGATTCATTACATTCAGGTAGTCTATCTGTCTGTCCATCTGTCTATGCGTCACAAATACATTGTTACATTAATTTAGGGAACTGCTAATCCAAGGGCATACTTTAGTATAAGTTATTGGGGTACCAGAATCTGGGGATACAGTGTAAAACATCTGTAAATTGTGCAGTCTTGGTCTTGCCAAGCCATCACATATCTGTCAGTCCTCTATCATAATTTTGACAGAGCTGTTGCCTTTTCCAGTACTGAAACTGACAGGAAGCAACAGATTTTATATATTACAGATACAGCACATGTTGGGGAGACCAATTCCATAACAATTCAGTCAGCTCATTTGTGGTATACAGTGTGTGCTGCATGTCTCAGGTATTTTTTGTTAAGCCCCTTTACGTCATTCAGGATTTGATCACACTGTATTTACTTTGACACAATTATCAGGGAGCTATCCAACCTTCCCTATTCTGTCACCCTGGTTGGCAGGCTGCCATATTGAACATGTTTGTGTTAAAACCAACTCTCTGGAAACAAGCCCCTGTTGTCTTAGTGAGTAACATCCTGGTTTTAATCTGGAGAGATCAATAACCCTTGTCCACTTAGTCAAAGTTTTTCTGTCACAATACTCTTGGCACATGCTGTCTTCTTTCCCATGCACGCATAGCGTATGCTCCAATCTAGATTAATTAGTATTTAGCAATGTTTAACTGGGAAAGGCCTGGGGATACCTGTCACTTTCAAGGACATCCTGGGAAGTTATTGTCACGATTTATGTAGACAGAAGCTTGACATTGTTCTCCCCACTAGTAAATAATGTATTGTTCACAGCTCTGCCTTTGTATACCCTTGGTACGGTGGTAATCATGGCTTTAATGTTAATTTCCTTAACTCTGTTAATATTAGCAACATTATCACTGACACTGTTCTGCTAAAGGTCTTATGGTTCTCCACTTGATATGTAGATTTCTTCTCATACAGCACCATAGATGAATTGTTTAACCTGGTGCTTCCTGGTACAAAATCATGGGCAGTGCTCTTGATCACATATTCTGATTGCAGTTAGATCTTGAAAGTGAGTCTGACCTGTCGTGCAGGAAAAGAATCAGGAAGCAACGGCATCTCTTAATAAGTCAAGCAAGCAAAGAGATCTCCAACACAAGTAAAGGACAATGCATGCAATAAAATACAATTTAAATCAGCTGTAGGCATGGGAGCCAGTATTGATAGTTTCTGGCCTTTAGATTTCTGCTGCAGCGCAGCTTAACAGCTGAGCAGGATCAGTCTTGGCCAAATGCTGGCTGGGAGACCTCCAATGAACACTAGATGTTGCAGTGTATGAGTGTGGTGTTGGCAGCTTCACAGAGAGCACTCTTCCCAACATCCAGACACCAGCCCTATGCCCAGCCTACACATGCAGGGGGTGTTGTAGGAGACACCCTTCACTGATGAGCCGGTCCTGTCTGATTTGCTCCAAACTTGCCTCTACCGACTTTGCATAATTTGATAATCTGTTCAGACAGTTTTATTGCAGCAGAGTGGTCAGAATTCATTATTTCTGCAGGCGCATACGTTACACCTACAGCCAATTCTATCTACATATTTTGAGTGTAGGTAATGAAGAATAACTGAAATATAAAGGGTTTGATGAAATTGAATTGACAACTCTATGATTTCATATCTATGACAAAAACATTACTGTATATGCAAAGTACATTTACATAGAGATGGCTGAGGTCAAATGCAGTACCTGTTAACACAGCACAGCACAACCTGAGCACAACAACTTGGTGTAAGGTAAATCAGGTAAACTTCTGATGCGTTTCAAAGCTAACTTGAATTTTCATACCTTTCTGCAATTGAAGTGTTTCTGATATTATAGCCTTTATGAGCCCAACCAATTGGGTTAGAACTCATGCAAAAGGCTGTCACAATGACTTTCTAATCCTCAAGAACCTGAGATTACTCATGATTTGATGAACAATTTTCAAGATACAGGTAGAGAAAAATTGGCTAGGTGAAGTAGTAACGTGCTTGTCATTGGTAAGGATGCCAAATGCAAATAAGTTAGCTGTACTTTTATTCTTTACATGATCTTAACACAAACGGTGGGAGGGGTGGACGGGAAGGTTGGGCTCTGGGAAATATTCCATGAGAATTAAAGCCTTGGTTATATTGAAGCTCTAGTACATTACAGGCTCAGAGGGAACGTGATGCGGCACTTCATGTCCCGCTAGAAAATGAATCAGCTGCTGCTACTGATAGACAGATCAGGGAGGGTAGTAAGTATTTTACACTTTACATGTGGTTATGTCAGTGCCATGAAATAATGTACCTTGTATAATTATTAGAAATAATAAATGATTGCCCTATGTGCCTCTACCCCTTCTACTAATATATCAGTCTCCTGTGTTGTGAAGCGTGGTTTACGTATTCTCTCGGCGAGTGACCTGCTACTTGCTGTTCTGACTTGCGCTGTTTTTTCTTGCTCTGTGCTATTGCAGCTAAACATGATCGCCACGTCTGCATTCAAAATGGAGCCTTGTGGTGACACAAGCGCATTCTGTCTCTTAAAGGGATTGTTGACTGGCCCTGATTGGCTAGCAGATTCCCCAAGCTACTCAGCATTGATTGGCTGGGCGCTGTCACTGAGCCACTAAACGCGCTTGCGCTGGGTTTTTATTCTGATCAGAATCTCACTTTTGGAGAAGCATGTCTGTTGTCTTTTTAATTGCAGCTTTTAAGTGAAACCATGTCAGTGGAGGGGTTTGGGAAAATCCACCCCAAAAAAGATTATTGTAAAAGTAACACAGCCAAGTTATTGCTAAAACATGGTCAACCCTGACAAGGTAGCAGACCGCTTTTTATGATAAGTTATAATCTGTGAGAACTGATCTTTGTCTATTAGCAACAGCACCCTGTTAGTTTCACTTAGCAATCATAATAAGGATGTCTCTTAATCGCTTCTGGGAAAGAAGTTGGATATTTATCCCTGGATATTTAAATACACCCTTGATAGAAATAATTTCAACAACCCCCATGATACATGTGATTAAAGCGGCTGTATGCCACCACCAGGTTGAATTACATACCAAAATGTGGTTTCTACTTCCACCTTCTTCAACAGTTCAGAAACCAGAACTTGTTTGCATTTCAGTAAAGGTAGTTTCAGCTGTAGGCAGAAAAAAACCATCTTATCAAATACAGTTTTGCCGACAACTGCAGCACAGTACAGCCTGCGTTATCATAAATGCTGGGTCTCATGTATCTACCAAACAAGGAAAAACCTTGTAAAATTAGTTACTTCTCATAGGCTATTGGCAGTAATGCCAGAACATCACATCACCAGGTAAAATTTGTTCGTATATTGATTTCCTTGGCCCACATGTGTGTATCTAGTCTGCGTGTGCTGTTTATTGACTAATATGATAGGTTGTAGGTTTGCACGTGTCCAAGATGCTGCCAATTGAATACACCTGGAAGTTCTTTGTGTGTCCATCTCTGGTCACAATAGTACCAAAGGAGAGAGTCCAACAAAGCATAATCAGACTAATCCCAGCTTCTAAAGGAAAGAGCTATGAAAAAAAAAAATCTGTTTAGCCTAGAAAAAAGAAGAATTAAGGGGGGCATAATTGATGTCTTTAAAATCTTAAAAGGAGTTGACAAAGTTATCTCTAACCAATAATTTAAGTGCAACACAGAAGCAAGGACTAGAAGTGACAGTTGGAAATTAAGTGTAGATAGACTTAGGACAGAGGGAACGAGACAGTTCTTCACACACAGAGAGGGTATGGAATGGGTTACTGTAGCAGGGCGATTGCCCTGCACGTGTGTATTTAGTGTTGGTATAATTTGTATGGGGAGATGGGTTTATTGTGTGTCGTTTTGGAGTTGATTTGTTTAATTACTTTATTGTTTACAGACGGCGCCGATTGAGACTTGCTGCCTGCTAGGCTTGGTTGAGGGAAGGGCAGCAAGTGATTGGCTGTGCTGGACCTCAATCAGCAGGTGGGCGGGTGTTGACCGAAAGTGTCCGCCAGTTCAAAAGCATCCGCTGGAGATGGTTCAAGGCAACTGCAACGCCATGCCAGAGGGCAGCGGCGATACTTGAGAGGAGAGGGTCCGCTCTGCAGGAACGACAGCTACGCGAACCCTGAGACTGCAAGCGGTGCTTGTGAAGGCAATGCCCAGCCAAGGTCAGATGAAGCACCACGCAGTCGCCTGTATGAATACCGCCTCGTGAGTAGGTTAGTTAGGGATATTGATCCCATGTGATGTATAGCGAGGGTTACGAGTGTAGCCGGTTCCTGGAGCCGGACGCCTCGCTTTAAGGCTAGCCGCCTCTGGGGCACCTTTTATTTGTAGTTTTTACTGTGTTTTATTTTGCCTTTTGTACAGCTTGCTGTATGTGTCCTCTGTGCGCTACCATCGCTGGTAACGCCACATGACCACCTTTTATTTCCTTTCTGTTTGTATTAATAAATCCTGCGCCTGTGCCGGGCGCTTTCAACTCTACCCCAGTTGTCTCTCTGTATTGCTAAACAGCGGCTATCCACGACGCGGACGTAACACCCTGTCACAGTTACCTAGTCATGTTGTTGATGCTGAATCACTTGGATCCTTTAAGACCCAACCTGACAAAGTTTTGAGGTCAATCACCCATTAGGAACCGGACAAGCATGAATGGCCTCCTTTCGTCGTTCTTTTGTGCCAATCAGATCTGAACGGAACGCTTACATTCTAATGTCAGTATATCAAGCATATATTAACAAATCTCCCTCTATTAAATATTTGTGTCGCTCTGGCACTGTGAACTAAACCGGCATTCTTATAAATGTCAACTTCATCCCATTATTCATTCAAAGTTCTTCAGTTACAGTTATACTGCAGCTTCTGAACCAGCTGCATCATTGAGCCTTGGCCAGGACTTTCAGTACATCAAGACAAGATTAAGTACCGCAATTGAGAAACAGGCTGTGTCTACCACTCGTGTCATTTAATGCCTGTTCAATTTTAAAATAAAAATGAGTACTGGTCAGGTATGCATACCAGTCTGGGAGGTGCATAACTATTTCTGACAACAGTAACGCTAATGTACTGTATAGGTTAATATGTAAAAGTGAAACTGTCTCTTATGGTATGAAAGTGTCTTCCTGTGTGTATTTTGGGTAGGCAAGAGGGCCACAAAGCGTTAGCTGACAGGGGAATAATGATTTATAATAGTGCTGTATCATGCCAAGACGTCTCAAGGCATATACAAATAAATACAGAATAACTGCTTGGCCACATCATAAGTGCTAAAAGCTAATGAAAAAAGATTGGTCAGATATTATTACTAGCAGTGCCTGTGAACCATCAGAATCTCCCATTCAGTGGAAACGAGACTAGGGACTGAAATGTGCTGTGATAAGTTCAAGGCTATTTATTTATTATTTATTTATTAACAGAAGCAAGTTGCTGTACAGTATATCATGCTGCTAAAGTCGAAATAGGGTATAGGAATTGTATTTTACCTTATAATAGGAGTGGTGTGTGATGTATTGTAGCATCACAGTCTCGGACCACATTGACTATGCTATTTTATTAAGTATGTGATCGGTTTGTTTGCTTATTTTATTGCAGTTTGAATGGTTTTGTTATTTTCGTATGAAATTAGAATATATTTAAGCTAGATAGATACAGGAATTGGGAGGAAAAGCTGCTTGCTTTGTTGAAGCAGTAAGGTCAACACAAAGCCAACAACAGGACCTTCACTAAACTTTTAACTAACTTTATGATATAGCCACTAGCCCTTCTGGTAGTGTCCTGCTTTAAGAAAGACACTTGTTTAAATGTTTCTCTACTAGACCCAAAAAATGTTTCGTTTTACTTGGACTCTACGTGTGAGTGAAGAAGTGTCCCACCAGTATTTGCATTAGAGTAAAGGTGCTACAGCGCCTTTAAGTAAAACTCTCTAGGTACAGTATACAGAACTGTAGGTCAAGTACTGTACACCTGGATAGTATTATGAAGCACAAGTTAACTGTAGCCCAGTTGTCAAGTAAGCTCCATGGAAACCTGTGATGTAAGCAGATGATCTGGGGTGGGAAGATAATGGAAACAGATTGAAATATTCCTTAACCTGTTAACAATGGAGGCATTTAATGTACATGTAACAATGTGGTGCAATAGCACTCAGCTGTGAATGATGTTTCTTGTCTGTATACCTTAAGAGATTAATGCCCTTGCCTATGCCTAGTGTATTACAAGGTGGTGATTAATGAAAGTATTCAAACGATTTTGGACAGATTACATGTAAACATTTTAAACAAAGAAAGAACGCCCTGTTTGCCCTGTTTCAGCTATCCCAGGAATACGAATATGCTTGACCAACTGTTATCCAAGTCAAAAAAAAAAACAAAAAAAAAATCAATCAACTCTAAAAACTCTATTTAAATGTCAGCAATAAATTTAGTTTATTATGATATTCAAACCCATTTAGTCTGTATTGCTGACTCTTCAAATCAGCAATTGTACAATATATATCATTAAACATTAATTCATAAGCGATTCAAAAGTGGATAACATGATATCCAATATCCAAACATTTGACATTCCACTTGAATTCAATGTGGTTTGCTGACACTTCTTTGGAAGCATTTCCAAAGTAATACCAAGTACTGTATCTACATTTATTGAACTGTCCAGAAATTAACATTTAAAAAAATATATACACCAGGTCCGGCAGTGGGTACTTTTTCAAATCCAAAACACATTTTTCAGAAATGTGTTTCTGCTGACTTTATTACACTTATTCAGTCCAATATTTATTTATATGTTTTAATGTATTTTTACCCCAATTTAATCTGATGCTGGGACCAGGTTGAAAGTGATTAGAAATCTGTCGTGTTTGTTTCCATCAGCAGCATACCACAATTCGACCAATTTGAATTGGTACTCTTGTCAGACCCAGTTAGGATTGTGGGCTGGCAAACATTAGGTGTGATGGAGAAAGTTACCCAATGTGTTCTGGTCATCTAGAACTGGCTAGTCTATTTTAGAGGTGGTCTAACAAGAGCATTATATATTCTTAGCATAACTTCCCTAGACTTGTATTCCAGACATATGGCAATGTAGCCTGACATTCCATTCCATTTGCCTTTTTAATTGCCTCTCCGCATTGGCAAGATATCGAAACATGTTAGTTGTCTCAGCTCCATTTAATAGTTGTCTACTGATCAGGAACCCAGCTCCAATTACTGGCAAAAGTACTGAATTGTCTTAATGTTGTGCACATAGGGCTGATCATTTTAAAATTGAAAATGTATTTTCCATGTGCTTTCCACTAGCAGCCTTCAGTGCAACGGATCTGTACCTAGGGACAAAGGTCGCACAAGGGCAGAAAAAATTAATTGGATGGTACCACAGTTGTTATATTTTCATATTTAAATATATCTAGACAACTGCTTATCCAGTTGTGAGTTATAGGTTATTGACATCATAATTTTAAGGTACATGGAGGTGTCAGTCCACACTGTATGTCATGCTTACATTCTGCGTACTGTACAGTACTATGGATATACCTGTACTGTTGGTTAGGTGATCTGCATTTTCATGACACTGATGGCTCTAATTATGGATTTATAGCCTTGGTTTGAGATCTTTGTTACTGCCATCCATTGATAAGTAAAATACTTTCCTAGTTGGAGAGTCTTCAAATTGAAAGGGACTAACAGAGTCTGGGCTCAATGGTAGGGGTGTGCCAATTCACAAGGTGAACCGTGATACTTTTCTTAACAAAACGAATATGAGCATGCATTAATTTGTGTCTACACTGATAATTGGAGAATTTTATTTATTAACATGTACTCTAGCAGCCTCACCTACCATTCACTGTTTTAAGGGTGTTTTTGTCAAGTCCTCTGGTAGCAGAGCGAAACGGAAGCTGAGCGGAGGTGGGTTGTTAATGTTGATAATCTCATAAGTGTGGACTCACCTTGTGTTCTTTATAGGAGTCACACTGTGTAAAATGTGTAAGGCTTGTAATTGCAGGGCTCCAGACTGGGACTAAAATGGTTGATAATGCAACAAGAATTTGGAAACAGTTTTTTCTGGGTTAGGCGCATCGACACCTGTAACACAAAAATGCTGCATCTCCCTTTAGAAGCATGTGTCAATATTTATGTGTGCTATGACGTCGGCCTGTAAGGCGGGAAAAAAAACAAACGTATATCACATGTTTTAATAAACTGAAGTGCAAGAAGGACAGTAACAAATTATGTAGGTGCTGTATTAACACCAGCAGAATAAGGTAACCCCAGTTCCATGCAACAGTTGATGGTGACCAAACGTGTTTGAGTTTTGTGTAAACATTTGCTGTTTAATATTGTAGAACCAACTCACTGCAAAACTTGTTTTTATTGAATAATAAACGGTAACATGTAATCATAAGAGCTGTCTGTGTTACATGCTGTCAGATCAGGACTTTACTGACACTGAGCAGGGAAGCTGCAGCATGCTGTTTCCCATGTTACAACTGTACGCAATTAGAGGTGTCGTCACCAATTCCAGACACAGCACTTGAAAAATATTTAAAATATACACATGCTGAGTTCATCAGCTGCATAGATTAACCACTCAGCAGAATGTGGCAACAAACAAGTGAGTACAGGCATTATGTTACTGCTTTAGTATCACTTTAGTGTTTCAACAAGTTGTTGTATTTTAAGCAGTTGAATATAATAGCAACTAACTTGCTCCTGAAGTGGCACCCAGCAATTGAATTTAGCAACCAATTTTTTTGGGCCTGGAGCCATTGGCTCCTAAGGCAAAAACTTTGCCTGGAGCCCTGATTTGTAATTTTGTTTTAAATAAATGTATTTTAAAGAATAAACAGGAAACAAAAGCAAAACAGGCAGTGAAACTTATTTGACGAAAAGTGCTTTACCAGTGTTATTGCAAACACCTGCACAAGCAAATGAGACAATTGTGTGATTTATGTGTTCCTTGCTTAATTTACTGTATTGTTACACATATCGTATTGTTAGCCACGTATGGTGAAGACAGTGCCGATACCCAGCCCTACTCAATGGTGAGCCTACTTTAAATGCAGCTGTTCACTGTAACATGTAACAACAACCTTAGAACTGGGACAGTGCAGTATGTATTTTCACACTTGAATTACTGTAGTTCAGTAGTATGCTACAGTGTTTAACAGATCACAGCACAGAAAATGGAACAATGTGTTTTCAGAAATTACCAAAAATATTATAAAACAACTAGCAATTGCCTCAGTGTGGGTACAGTAAGCATGTGGATCATCAGATTCCCATAGGAAAATGTCTGCCACCCTTTAATTTTGACTGTGTTTGTTTGTGTGTGTCTGCTTGTTGTGTGTCTGGTTTCTTTTGTGGATTCCTCCTTTGTCATGCATGGAAACCTCTTTAAATCCTTGTCGTGGGTTGACTCCATATGTTTACTCTTTGTCCACATAGGAAAGGAAGGTTCCCTGGGTCTGTGTAGTTTTGTATGAGTCCTGTACAGGGTGGAGAGCTGCCAGGACCACCATTTCATGAAAACCAAAGCTTGTGTTGAATGGGTGTGTGTGTCACAGTGGTGTGTGGTAAGACTCTACTGGCACCCAACCTCATCTGCATGCTACTCTCAAAGTCTGCTTTTTGTATTTATTTATTTTTATTGTTATTCATTCAAACAAATATTAAAGCCAAATTATCATAAGCTGAGCATCCCTTCCGTTGAGAGCTTATGTAGTGCTTTACAATAAGTAAAAATAACAGTTGTGTGCCAGTTTATTGTAGAATGCATGCTAGGGATACATTAGTATGCATACATATTGTTACATATTGCAGGTGTTTTCAAGATTGTGTCCAATTTCTCAAAAGGAACAGACTGGTCACATATCCCTCCAAATCAGTTTAAACATCTTGCAGACTTGATGCATTGAATTAGTGCAATTCTGGCTGCCCATTGTGGCCCTTTTTAAAGAGCTTGGAAATGTGACCTGTCTGCTGCATCTTGTCATACACAGCAGTATTTTATACTTTGCTTGCTAATACGTTATTTTTGTATGAACTTGGTGTTGGAGTAGTTAGAGAATACTGTCAAATGATGGTCAAAAAGAGGTTCTTGCAACACAAGCTGTTTTTGCAAACGTTATGTCTGGAGAATTAATAAAGCAATAGGACAGTGAAATACCATGGGTTATAAAGCAGTAAGACCATGAAATACCATGGGTTATAAAGTTCCACTGTGTTTATTGATCTAATCTGCACATTATTAGACATAATTAAAATAAATAATTGAGAAAAGCCACATTTTATTTTGTTTCAGTCATAAGTGTATCTGTTGTTGGCCGACACAAAACCCAGTTTCTAAGGTAATCATTGATGAATCCCATCAATTAAATCATTAATTCACTTTAACCTCTCAATATAATTGGTTTCCATTTAAAATTAAATGAAGCCTCTTAGAGGAATTAATATAAGGTATTAAAGCTTTAAAAAAATAAAAATAAATAAAAAAAAAGCTGACACTTACTGAGCGTTTGTGAAGAAATTCTTCTAATCATGTCATTGTCAGTTGCATTTGTTCTTTATGTAGATTTGCAACAAACAGGCCCATGGTATTATGGCAGTAACTATGGAAACTTCAGAGGCCTGCATTGCAAAGCTTAGTATACATTTTAAGTGCTTAAAGTGTTGGTGGGATTAGGGACTTTAGAACATGTTTAATTTTACCTCTTTGGACAGAGGAACAAGAGGGTAATGGGAATATTAGCTCAGACTCTAATCTCTTGTACCACTTCAGTTCCTGTAGGCCTCTAGCCTGCCACAGCATGCTAACAAGACAGCTCATGAAATATTCATCACGTCTTTTGTATGCTGGACAGCACTATTTAAAAAGGATCAAATAAGTATTTTAGGTGTTAAAAGACCTACATGTTGCAAATATCCCCATGGACATTCATAGGTTCCTTATCAATACTTATGAAGTTGCACATAGGCCTAATGTTAAAATAATTTTGTATGTGTCTTGGAAAGTTTCTGTCCATTTTTACAATTTAAATTCTATCTCTCTCAAACGTTCCTTTGTGGGGTTTCTGCGTCTACAGATAATTGAAAAAGTGCAATTAATTAAACTAAATCACTGCCTCTCATTTTCCATAAGCAATACAGTATATACTAAAATAATAATGTTCAAGTAACAGCAAAGTAAATAAACCCGACACACAGCATAGCAGTAGTAGTAGTAAACTAGACTGAAGCATGGGCACTTTTAAACTAGATACCTCTTCTGTATTTTTACTGTTTTAGTGAAGTGGATCTATATACTACTGCTGGGAGAAAAAAATAAACCAACAGAAATAATATAGACTAAAGTGGGGACCACCAAACTCATTTAATGTGTAATATACGCCGGATTCAAACCCAGATAAAATGAGCACCCAGCACAAAGTGTTATTTTAATAAGTTGTCATTCAGCAGGCATCCAAATACAAGACAGCCAGTAGAGAGTGTACATTGCACTTTATCCTTATACTATATCTAGACATCATAAAGTGCTATCATTGTATGTACATTTTGGGTTAAAATTAAATCAAATCTCAGTAAACAACATTTTATAAATTGAAAAATATGTTTATGTGTGAAGTGGTGTTTTCCCATTTTCCGTGTTTCCATTCAGGGAATGTGTGTTGTGGTATAGCAGTGACGTCACCGATCCTAAATGTGGCAACATTAAAATTGTTTTCATTAGTGCAGTTGTTTTGAAGATGCATGGATGGGGCGGTTAGGGGCACCATACTAGGAAATTACTTGGTGGCACAGACAGAGTCTGAGGCTGGCCTGACGGCAACAGTCTAAAACCCCCACGTTCCAAATATGACTTACCAGACAACTTCACCATGCACATCCAAGAGGGTACCTTTAAGTAACATGTCTTTAAAAATACTAGACCTTTGATTTGATGTAATGTATCTGAAGATCTAAGGGTCAGTTTAACTTAATATAACTTATATAGGTTATTGATTCACCAGGGTGATTCATCAGTGCTGTAAAATGCTCTAATAAAATTCAGCTGTTGTTTATCCCAGTGGGGGTATACAGTAAGTTGAACAAATTGACCACATTTTTCTAAGAAAGTGCAAAAATAGAAAATGAGCAGTACATCTCTTTTGAATTGCCGCCAGTGCAAAGCATTTAGAAAACGTCAAATAAAGGTGAATACTGACATAGAACCATAAAAAAGTGGCAAAATTTAAGTTCAAAGCAACTAGCAGAGTAATATCCCAAACAATTTCCTGACAGCGAGGGAAGCAGCTTTAATGGAGAAACAAACTTCAAATTAACCAAAGCCTTTTGTACAGAAACTGTACCTCTGCATACACTTGATAATGCAAAACCTAAAGGGAGGACGGTTTACAGTTGTGGAGAAGCATGAAACCCAGATTTGCAGCTCTTTGAGTAGTTGCCCTGTGCGATGTATAACAGTACCTGTCAACAGAGTAGATGCAGAATTATCCTTCTAATCTTAACAAATGCTCAAGGGATGACAGATGTCGCATCAAATGTGAACTTTTAATGTATATTTTGTAATAATAAAACCACAGCTGGGTTCAAATAAACATCAGTTTCAACAAGAGCATTTATTTAAAAAATGTAATTTGTGTTCAGATTATTTTTTACATAGGACAAAGAATACGTGTTCAAATTAAAACGTAAGCATATTCCTGTTACTGCTGTTTAAAAAGGTACTGTTAAAAAAAAAACAAAAAAAAAAAAAATCTTTTAAATATCATATTGTTTATTTTTAGCCGTGACTGTGCCTTGATTTTAAGATATTTGGACAAAATCACATTCTTACTTATGATGCATTATATTTAGAAAAAAAAAGCTGCAATATGGATGCAGTAAAGGTAAGTAATGTGTTTCTTGTAAACACTGCAGGGTGTTTTTTAACACTTTAAGAAGAGGAAAATGATATCACACCTCAAAGTGTCACTATACATACAACAAGGCAGTGTGGTTCTGGGGTGCAATGTTTTACCCTGACTGAGATATTTAGAATTGAAAATCCTGTTCAGAGTTTATATTTTTTGGGGGGCTGTGCAATGATTCCTCCTTTCAGAAGTTTTTCTTTAATATAAGAGATTGTCAGAAATCCTACTGTAAGTATTAAAGAAATACAGAATCTATCACAGGGTCATCTTACGTGCCAGCATTTCGCCACAGTACAAATTAGTTGGTAGACAATTGCATGATGTAATGTTGTCTCATGTGTGTTTGTTGATGCTCCGTGGCATGTTTTAAAAAAAAAAAAAATCCAGTTGCAGCGAGCATCTTGATGTCTTGTGACGTCTCTGTGGGTGTCTATTGGCATTGTTTTATTATGGAGAGGAAGAAAGGGATCTTTAACTGACCTTAAACACAGAAGGTTAAGTAAATAATTTGGAATGGTTTGTTTTTTATATAAATATCAGATTGACGTTTGCAAACGTCAATTGTTTTTAAGCTTTTTCAAGAAGCTTTTCCAATGTAACAAAAGGTCAGTTCCTTAACTGGGAACCCCAGTCATTAATCAGTGGGCGGTGTTTGCCATCAGGAATGTGTTGGAACAGAACAAACAGAACCAGGAGATCCTGATGGCAATGGAGCGGCGCGGCATGGCAGATGACTCAGCGCTGAGAGAGATGGGGTTTGGGGTGGAGGAGAGGGACGGGCAGCTGCTGCTGAAACCAATCAAGAAAGAAACATGAAAACTCTGTGATGAGCCGGGTTTGTTAGGCACTGCTAAGTTACTTTTGCCAAGAGGGACCTAATCGATAACCGAAAAATCAAGAGATTAATGTTGGTTTATAGTAGCATGAAACAAAGCCATATATATAGACACATACACAAATGGGGGTAGAAAATACTTTAATATTTTAATGAGATATATATATATATATATATATTTTTTTCATAAAATGTAATGATTTACCTTTTTAATAAGGATGAACATGTGTATGCAGATGTAATATATATTCTCTCTGTTAAAGCTTTTGTGTTATAATGTTGCCTGGGATATTCCCCACATTTTAAAAGTATGTTGGGGTCCTTAACTCAACAGGACACTTATTGGCACAGTGTATTTCATAATAGTGGGATTTTTTGGCACACAAAATGGTGCACTAAAACGGGTTGCGTTCCCCACAATTTAAAAGCATTTTGGGGTACTTAACTGGGCACTTATCGTCATGCAGTATTCCATTCACTTTGTATTCATTATAATGGGACTTTTTGGCAAACACTGTGCCAACAAAAAAGTAAGCCCCAAAATATTTTATAATGTTGCCTACATATACAGTAGTTACCTATAACATATAGTTTAACCCATGTTAGTGCATATTTTGTTATTGGCAGAGTTTGTGCCAAAACCTCCCATTGAAATGTAGTAACTCATTGAAATACTCTGTCAATAAGTAGTCTGTTGAGTTATACACCAAAATTGTTTTAAAAGAGGGGGACCCAGGTGATTTCTGTGACCTGCAGCAAGCTGTCTATAGTCAACACGCCGGAGTGGAGGCTGCAACAAGAACGGCACCCTGACCTGCAGCCAGTGTTGCGCTGCTTCTGGGACTTTGAAGACCACTGCAACGAGTGTGTAGCACAAAAGTGGAGTAGAAATCAATTGTATCACTTACATTTCCTTGATGTTAAGCGGAGTGTGACATTAACCAAAGTGATATTATCAGGACCTTGTTTCCATTGACATTATATATATATTCATATGAAAAATAAGGGAGGGTGCTGCACTATGACTACTATGATATAAGTAATACATTTAAAATAAGAAACTTAATGTCAGTGGCATTTGAACCTAGCAATTGAGCTATCACTGCCATCTAGACATTCGTCAGTATTAAATGCCTTTTAAAAATGACAATGCTGTACTGAATTCAACACTGGGTATGAAATTAAATTCCATTTAAAATGTAAGAAAAAGAATAGTGTAGGCATACAGTATTATCTTCTAGTGGGTTGGAAAATGTGTCAGTGTTTATTTATTCCTATCTAGACCCCTGTATGGTTGGTTTAGTTTCACACTACTATATACCAATGTTATTTCCTTGTTTTTTTTGGTTATCGATTATATTTTCCTCTTAGATCTGTTTGGGCAGGAAACTTTAGGTGCTAAGCAGGTTCAAGACCTCAGGTGCGTAGTGTGTGGATTATGCTAGGACAGTGGTAGTCAAGTACATTTCATTATGAGATTGCCGTGGACAACTACTTTATTAAAAAATTATTGATTTAAACAAGATTAAATTAACCACAGTCTACTAATAAAGTGATTAGTATGTGTGAATACTGTATGCAAGAACTTTTCATTAAACAATCTCAGTAGTCACTTTACTGGGTAAGTAGCTTCATTTAATTATTTTCACTTTTCCTTATTTATTTTTTTAGTGTCCCTGTTTTTCTCCCCAATTTGCAATGCCCTATATTGTTTTCCCCTCACCGAAGCAATTCCCCACACAGCTCAGGAGAACTGAAGGTTCAGTGGGCGCCCTTTGACCAAACCAGCTTCCACTTTTGCACCCAGGAACTTGAGAGCGAATGTCAGCGAGCAACTGACCTCTGGAGGACAAAGGCAAGCCCTGCAGGTGTCCGCTTGAGCTCACTAGACGCCTGGCCAGCAGGGTTCGCAGTAGCGCGATGAGGAGAAACGGTCACAGATGTTTTTTTCCTCCCTGACCGATGGGAGCGTCAGAGCCAATGCAACGCTCCCTTTGGAATCCCCAATGAAAACCGCCGACTTTGAACAGCCAGGACGCGAACCTGAGCTCCCCTGACAGTGTGACACCCTGCACACCATATGACTGTGCTTTTACAAGGTGAGCCACTTCAGGGGCCCCCTTCACTTTTCCTTTTATGATGTTTGGCATTAGCTGTGCCTGTACAATCCTAGTTCCCTGCTCCTTTTGAGTACTTCCTGATTTAAAAAAAGGCATAGCATGCATGACACAGTAACCTTTCAACTCTGCTGACCCCACCTTTCTTACTATTACTACGGTGCAAGCAGTGTTGAAAGGTCACCATGTATATGGGATTTCTTTGGAATCAGGAAGTACAAGTATAAAGGAGGCAGTAACTAGGATTTTACAGGCACAGATAATGGTGGTGGATTCAGATTCAGAAAACAATTACTACAATTCTATATTGGAGTAACAGAACAGGAAACGTGAAAAATAAAATGGCCTGTAGCTAATTGCCTTTTAATAATTATGCTCATAGATACATTGAGGGCCAATGTTTCAGATTAAAAGGGGATATAGAAATAGCATAGATTCCATAAGCATTTCTTCTTGTACACATTCTAAACTTCTGGTATTAACAAAGGACAGATTTACAAGATTTCAAGTGGAAAACAATATATTACTAGTATGTTAAGCTAGACACTTACACTTCGGTCGAATTGTATAACTGTTTAGTATTTCCCAACTTGCATGTGTGCACCCTGTTCCAACTACGTTTGTATATATACACCATTTACACTTTTACAAACTAAATGAAATCCCATCTTACCTGTCTTATTTTTATACTAAATGCAGATAATAGCAGTCGGAATCAAGGTGATTTTTCTCTTTTTTATGTTTTGTTTGTATCTTTTTACTCTGAAGGCATTCACACAAACACCAATACATTGATGAGACCTGGCCGCATGTCTGCTATTCCTGAAGAAGCCTAACAAGAAGATTACTTTATTACTTGTGTCTGCATTCACTTGTATACTGCTGAGAATTAACTGTTTCAAACAAGCGTGTGTCGTTTCACACTAGAATAGAATTTCAAGTTAACTCTTTAATGCTTTCTTCCATGGGTTAGTCTTCTGTGCACTTGACTTTATCAGAAGGCAGACTTTGTTGACTTTGCAGTCCAGTATGTTTACATTCCCCAGAGGTACTCTTAGCTTCAGGAACACAAGTGAGAATGCTCCTGCTGCAGCAGTTGGAGGTGGTAAATAGTACCTACAAGCTCTGTTAAGAAAAAAAAGTTTGCTGTTTGTTTTTATTAAATATTACTGTTTTATTAACTAAATAAAAAAAACTGTACAGGACGCTACACCTTTAAACAAAGTGAGACTTGAGTGTCAGAATCTCAGCAGATTGTTATATTTTTTCTGAAAGGAAAACACACCAGTTACAATTTTAAGACCAAACAGAAACATCATCAGCCAATTTGCAATCACCTTAATTAAATGCCTGAATTGTTTATTTCTAGTCAGAAAGGTGTTTTTTTCTTCCTTTCTGAAAAAATCATGCTGGAGAGTTTTGTGATCTTGACCAGAAGAAATGCCCAAATTGTATGCTTACTAAAGTATATAAAAAATAGTTTCAGGTTTTGGCTGCAAGTAGATGAATTTGAACCCTTTGAATTCTTGCTCTTATTTTCATAAGCAGATGAGAATTTTTTTCATTTTTTTCTGGTGTTAATTATTCATGTTTACAGTATGCTGTATTAAAGCTTACTACTTTAGTAGGCTTGGTTCTATTAGCTTTGTTAAAAGGAGTTTTATTTTATGTCTTCCCCATTATAACTAATAAATAAAACTGCATACATAATGCATTGTTCCATGTGTCTTAAAACAGAATGATTGTATGTTCAAGTTTGGAGAAGGAGTTGTAACTGAGACAGCCTTGGTAAAACTTGCAGGAGATGCACAAAAATGTAGAAACACCTGCCATAACACTGTCAATGGGCATCCAGGACAGCACTGATTCAGCATCCACAAGGTGTTAAAATTGTTTTTGGGGGACATACAACAAATTTTCCATGATTGCCGACTCCTTCGTGGAAGATAGCGGAAATCTACAGAGATGTTCTCCAAAACATCTGATACAGTCATTACTCGTGTTCCTCGCAGTCTTTGATACTGAAGCACATGAGCATCTACTTTCTACTAGCCTTCTAAAATCTCTGTTTTGTTTATCTTGCCCAATATGATGGAAACTGGCTTACAACGGAGAGACGCAGCATGTATATGTGGCAGAATATATGTCAGTGATGTAACTTGCATAACACATTATTTGTTAAAACAAAATTTATATTGATTTGATCACCATATCCTGTTGGGATAAGCCTAACCATATTATTTTAGAGCATTTTACAGTACCCAGGAATCCACTGGATTGCACCAATAATGTATTTTTTGGGTTAATCATGGGATAACTACAGTAGGTGGGTGATGCAATCAAGAGTGATTCCCCAGTGCAGCAAAATACTTACAAAAAACCCCAGCTGTGGCTTATACAGGAATAGTACAGATTGATAAAATCAATCTCTAACCCAAATAGACAGTTGTTTAGGTATACCCATGATGGGAAACAATCAGTTATGTGTTTATACAAAAGTAACTGTTTTCAATTATTTGTCCAATTGGCTGTTGTTATCTCTTCATTTTATGCATCCTGCTTCAATGTAGAATGTGGCATGGAAATAATTTAGAGAAAGGAAACTGACTGAAATACTTCAAGATGCAAAACCTAGCACTGTATGTGTGCACAGATCTGTAGTCTAGAAAAAATAGAATATTAAGTAACATCTTTCTAACCATGATTTCATTGTGGCTTATTTGTAAGCAGTGATGAGACGTGACATGGGTGTCCAAGTGTTCAGCTTTTCAAATAATATCCAACTTCTTTTTATTGCTGTAATACAATACAATAAGGTGCCATTTCAACATAATAAATGTTAGAAACAAGAAGAGGTTGTTTGGCACATCTTGGTTTTTCAAATGCATTATGGCAAAATTAAAAGGCCTTTTGAATTTGCCTTCTGTTTTACACAGTACTACTTCACCAGATAACCTGTACTTCTTTTCTAAACTTAATTTTACTCATCTTCCATTTGTGGCCTCTTGTCCTGCTCTCTGCTAAGTTTGAAGTAATGACTTGCTCAAGCTTTGTTACGGCCTTTACAGTTTTCCAAATTGAGACATTGATAAAATTTAACACCGTGGGATTTTATAATAAAAACATTCTTAAAAACAAAGTCTAAAAACTGAAACATTTTAAAGCCATGTGCAGCAATAAGCCGTTAATAAACCACAATAGTTACTTTTTCGTAAAATTCAAACTGCAAATGTCAACACAAGATTTCCCACAAAATCTCTCAATACACAAAGGCGATGAAAGAAACTGCAATTGTGTTTCCTCCCCACATGGTCTTGTGATACCTACACAGGCAGTGTGTGGAAATATGTGAATGCCAGGATGCAAGCCACTCGGGGGTTAAATCCCAAGGAGCAAAAAACAAATGGAAATTCGTCTGTGGTTGTGGAATGGGCCGAAAGCTGTGGGTGTCCCCTTCACTCCATTTACCACTTTGCAATAGGCACTTCTTCACCTTGGCCCTTGTGTGCCAAGCAGTGGGATGCACAAAACACATCGGCATAATCCATATAATAAAACAGCAAATGAATGGGTTTTGTGGGGAAGCAGAAAGGGGGTAATGCTCTGTGTTTTCTAAATGGGAAAATGTAGGGCTTTTCAGAGTGAAAACATGCTGATTACTGTATTGTTAAGTGGCTTTTGATTCCTCTGGAAGGTTTAATCCCACCCCCCTGCACACAACAGCATCCCTGTCTTCTACCAATAGTGATTCAACCTCCAAGGGACTTTACTACAAGCTAGGAGGGGATTAAAACTGCACCCCAATCAGTCATTTAAAAAAAGCCAGAGCTCGTTGAATTGTAAGATGGTAGGGAAGACTAGTCAGCAGGTCCTGGGGTCCGGAGTGCTTCTTTCTTCACAGAATACGATGTTCACAGTTGTTAAAAAACAATGCGCGAGTTTGTGAAAAAAGATTCCAACTTTTGCTGTTTTTTTTCTTATACTAAAAGCAATTAGAGAGTGGGAATTCCGTAGTAGTGTACCAGCATTTTAGAGAATGAGGCATGTAGCTTTTATGTGGCTAACAGTCTGAATGGATCTTAACTGTTTGAGACTGACAAAGGGGAAGCTGATTGGTTTCATGTTGAGAGTTTTTAAAAGGCTTGAAGCAAACAGTACAGCTTTAATGCTCTCCCTCCTTCGGATCTGAGGAAGAACACTTTAATAAGAAAATTAAAAATTAAAAAAAACACTGATTTCTTTGGTTACACCATATCTCGCCCCAAATTTACATTTTTGGGAATGTGTAACAGCATAATGATAGATTTGGAGGAAACAAAAATGGCCACAAACCTACTATAATCATTAAAATATAATCGACGACTGTAAATCTAAATTATTTGTGCAGCAATTATGTATTATATATTTGCACAGTAGAATGAACCCCTGTCCTGAAGAGGGACGTTGGTAATTAAAAAAAAAAAAAAAAAAAGAACTGAATCAGTACAATAAGGTAAACAGGGAATTATTTATTTTGTGGTTTTGCTTTTAAAGTGGTTCTCTGAATGTATCTGAATGTTGCCCTTCGTGTGCTCTGTTCCTTTTTTTTTTTTTACAGTTTTGATTTAAATACCATTTGTGGTCGCTTTAAGCCTACAGCAGCACCAGCCTGCAGCAATTGCGTGCACGGAGCAGGGAGGCAGCACGGAGAGTCTGCTTGCAGTCGCTCCCAGGTGGTACGCATGAGAGACAGGGCCTGCAGGGGCTGCCACAAAAAGGCTAGGGCAGGAAAATGTGATACAATGTTGTATTTTTGTTGGTGGCCTTTGGGTTGTTGTGACTGGTGTGTGCAGTGTAACCTGAATAAAGAATCAATCAAATTCTAACCACCGTAGGAAATTAAGTCAGCAGAAAGCAGCACCGAGTCATATAGCTGTAGCTATTACAGATGCTTCTCCAGGTCTATATATATATATATATATAGCGGCACTATAATAATTATAACTATTTAGATTTGTTTTAAATTCTGAAAGTAGTCCTAAAAATTGCTGAACACTGTTGTGTCTCTGCGTTGTGTTGAGAGGGTCCAGCAAGTAGGTAGATCTGGGGAAAGCTGCTTGATTTTCATAAAAGAAAAGGAACTGTAGACAGTAATATTAATGAAAGAAGAAACGTTTTATTCACAATACTGCATTCACACACACACACAATTCATTAACTCCCTGGTGGTCTGCCGCTATTATAGGGCTTGCATGCCAATCAGAAGGCAGGTAAAAATGTCCCCTTATCCTCTTATTTGGCAGATCACTAAGCCCTAAACAGAACTTAATGCTGTCTTATATTTGACTAATCATTAGTGGTTGTAATTAAGATGTGGTTTAATTTATTTTTGAACTCTTGTTTTGTTTTTATGCTTTTTCTTATTTATTTTTTTTTTTTTAAGTGAACAACAAAACTGAAAATCTGCTCGGCAGATTATTGTACTAAATGGTCCAAGGAAATAAGAGGTTGGTTAAACCTTCTGTATCTCAGGCCTTTTCATGCTCGGAAACAAAACGATTAACAATGGCTGCAGCAAAACCTCTGAACTTTCCTCAAGAAAAACAGAAGAACGTGGACTCAATAGCCTTTCCTGACTATGCTTTGGAGGTAGAAATAGAAACAGATCAAACGATCGACATGAACAAGGCACTGGATCACACAACTGTGACATCGCCTCTCTTGACTCCATGCAAAAGCCCCAAAGCCAAAAGGAATAAAATAAAAGGAAGGTAAATTTTGAGATTTCCAGTGAAGTTATATTCAGCACCATCGCTCTCAAAAAAATGCA
The DNA here is from genome assembly GCA_030684275.1 of Acipenser oxyrinchus oxyrinchus. Lineage (NCBI taxonomy): Eukaryota > Metazoa > Chordata > Actinopteri > Acipenseriformes > Acipenseridae > Acipenser > Acipenser oxyrinchus. The sequence goes on from CM060256.1 coordinate 29,773,603, forward strand.
ATGAAAAAGCTATTCATTTGAATTCTTTTGAAAAGCAGGTAAGAGAAAAATCTCTAAATTGTAAATACAGTTGTCCTGCATTATACCACCCCTTTATAACGCCACCCTCACATACCACCATCTATTGTCTCTGAACAAATGTCACCAATATAAAAATGGTGCTATTTGTACCCGTTATATCGCTACCCTGCTGTCCACCACCCGCCAACTTCCAAAATAACGTAAATATAAACATTGTAGTTTCCCTCATTGTAGCGCCAGGACAATTGGAGACATTCTATTGGATAAAAACAAATGGCTTACCTTGATGGAACGGGTTGATTTGTTTAACATGAAAAAGGCTTGACGCAAAAAATAAGTGACTTATAAACCACAGTAAATGTTAAAAACAAACAAACAAAAAAAAGTACGTTAAGAGGTTTGTTTGTTTACGTGCAAGTTTTGCACACATGAAGGCTGACTTAAACTAAAGCATCAGTTTTGTAACCGGCTCAATCGTTTTTTGTTGTTTTTTTTTGTTTTTTTTTTACTTTACGTTTAAAAAAAAGTGTTTGCCTGTACATATTAAACTTTTTTTTTTAACTGCTTAAAAAAGAATGCTGTTGAGCTTAAATTGTTTTGTGAAATAAATAGATGGCATCGTTCAATGAGGTATAGTATTCAGCAGGCTCACAGTCGTGCCACAAACACTAAAGTTCAAATGACAGTACAGTAGAAAACAAATAAATATATATACAGTACTGTGCAAAAGTTTTAGGCATGTGTGAAAAAATGCTGTAAAGTTAGAATGCTTTCAAAAATAGACATGTTAATAGTTTATATTTATCAATTAACAAAATGCAAAGTGAGTGAACAGAAGAAAAATCTACATCAAATCAATATTTGGTGTGACCACCCTTTGCCTTCAAAACAGCATCAATTCTTCTAGGTACACTTGCACACAGTTTTTGAAGGAACTCGGCAGGTAGGTTGGCCCAAACATCTTGGAGAACTAACCACAGTTCTTCTGTGGATTTAGGCAGCCTCAGTTGCTTCTCTCTCTTCATGTAATCCCAGACAGACTTGATGATGTTGAAATCAGGGCTCTGTGGGGCCATACCATCACTTCCAGGACTCCTTGTTCTTCTTTACGCTGAAGATAGTTCTTAATGACTTTCGCTGTATGTTTGGGGTCGTTGTCATGCTGCAGAATAAATTTGGGGCCAATCAGATGCCTCCCTGATGGTATTGCATGATGGATAAGTATCTGCCTGTACTTCTCAGCATTGAGGAGACCATTAATTCTGACCAAATCCCCAACTCCATTTGCAGAAATGCAGCCCCAAACTTGCAAGGAACCTCCACCATGCTTCACTGTTGCCTGCAGACACTCATTCGTGTACCGCTCTCCAGCCCTTCGCAAACAAACTGCCTTCTGCTACAGCCAAATATTTCAAATTTTGACTCATCAGTCCAGAGCACCTGCTGCCATTTTTCTGCACCCCAGTTCCTGTGTTTTCGTGCATAGTTGAGTCGCGGCCTTGTTTCCACGTTGGAGGTATGGCTTTTTGGCCGCAAGTCTTCCATGAAGGCCACTTCTGACCAGACTTCTCCGGACAGTAGATGGGTGTACCAGGGTCCCACTGTTTTCTGCCAATTCTGAGCTGATGGCACTGCTGGACATCTTCCGATTGCGAAGGAAAGTAAGCATGATGTGTCTTTCATCTGCTGCAGTAAGTTTCCTTGGCCGACCACTGCATCTACGGTCCTCAACGTTGCCCGCTTTCTTGCTTCTTCAAAAGAGCTTGGACAGCACATCTGGAAACCCCTGTCTGCCTTGAAATTTCTGCCTGGGAGAGACCTTGCTGATGCAGTATAACTACCTTGTGTCTTGATGCTGTGCTCAGTCTTGCCATGGTGTATGACTTTTGACAGTAAACTGTCTTCAGCAACCTCACCTTGTTAGCTGAGTTTGGCTGTTCCTCACCCAGTTTTATTCCTCCTACACAGCTATTTCTGTTTTAGTTAATGATTGTGTTTCAACCTACATATTGAATTGATGATCATTAGCACCTGTTTGGTATAATTGTTTAATCATACACCTGACTATATGCCTACAAAATCCCTGACTTTGTGCAAGTGTACCTAGAAGAATTGATGCTGTTTTGAAGGTAAAGGGTGGTCACACCAAATATGGATTTGTTTTAGATTTTTCTTCTGTTCACTCACTTTGCATTTAGTTAATTGATAAATATAATCTATTAACATGTCTATTTTTGAAAGCATTCTTACTTTACAGCATTTTTTCACACCTGCCTAAAACTTTTGCACAGTACTATATATATATATATATATATATATATATATATATATAAATAAATAAAACAAATTACAAAAAATAATTCAAGGTGAAAAGACGAGCCCTTTTATTTCCTATTTCAAACAGTTCTTTTTATTTTTATGTGACATATCCGACACTAAGATTTGATTCCCTTTGATATTTACGTTATATACTAAAACGACCACATACTGTATCTCAATCAATAAAACAAACCCCCAATATTTATTTTCAATATGAGTACTACTGCCAACAATTATAAACTTGCCACAATACAGATCCCAACAGAATATATATATATATATATATATATATATATATATATATATATATATATATATATATATATATATATATATATATATATATATATATACAGATGATGGTTTTACAGTCTTTTTTCATTACCCAGTCAAATCATTATGAGTGAAAATGGTGACAACAGAAATCATTTCCATGAGGCTGGCCACAGAGAGATGAGATCTCCCGCCAAGTGGGCAGCATTCTCACACAATGCCTTGTGTTCTGGGCACGTGTCTTTCTGAGCGGACCTGATGGAAAACCGCATCTCGCAAACACTAGAATGTACACGGCACAAAAAACGACATTAAAAATAAAATCTACAAATCCAATTAAATTCAAACCACTGTTGGAAATCAAGTCAGCAGAAACCGCTGCCTTGGTGGCAAATAGCTGTAGCTATTACAGTTTATTTTTCCAGGTCTGCTGAAAAAATACATTATAATTTGTATTCTTCACAAGGGAAATATTAACGTTTTGCCCCCCTGTTATTTTTTATAAATACTAGTCCTATTAAAGGACATCACTCTACCCTCTACCATTGTAATAATGAATAATAAACAGCAGTTGAGCTTGGGTATTAGACGGTTAAACTGTGTGTGTAAATATCAGGAAAAAATGCATTTAATTTCCTGATTTGGGCTGCACATAAAACCCTCCAATTAATCCATTGTTGGGGTTTGTTAACAGGTGTGCATCAAAATAGAGAGTCTTTAGTGGAGCCGCCACCGGAGTCCATGGCCTTATGAACTCCTGGTGGCTTTTCCTTCCCCCTCACAATATCTTTTATGAATGTCAGCCTTTCAGCTGCCTGGGAACCGTGGGAGTTGAACAGCGCCCTTCCTAGAGAGCACCCTTCTACAAGATCCCAGGCAGAGCTCTGAAGGAATATACTTACTTTAGCAGCTAGGTTAAATAATCATTTTTATTGAAAGACAGTTCTTTCTTTTTCTGTAAGCCACACTGGATTTTCATTCCTTTCAAATTGAAGTTCAGGTTACACAGGCCTCGTACAACATGGTGGCTTCCGTAATGCGGGTGATTTCTTTTGCTGAAAAAGAAACTTGGGCAGGGTTGCTGGATGATGAAATCAGGGTGGCAATACTCAATACTAGAGTTAGTTAGGGTTAAGTTTCCTTTTTTTTATTTACAAAGGCATATTGGTGTTTCTTCAATCCGGATTAAATATAGGTTCATTTTAGACACCAGAAGCTTCGGAATTGCTAGTGATACAGGGAAAACTAAGCACACCAGCTGTCCAAAAATGCTGAATTCAGGAATTGACAAACTTTCATGACGTAAGAGAGTCTGTGCACACTGGTCCTCTTCCTGGTTTTTTTTTTTATTTAATTTTTTTAAATTTGATTTCAAGAAAGTGATTTGATTGTTTTTCTTCAGTATGTATTAAGTGAACACAATCTTACAGTATTAAGCCACATTTTTATGTAGAGCTTTTGGTTAAAGCATTGCACAGTATTATAAGACAATTTTACAATTACAAAATATTATTTTACCAATGCTATGGTCATTGCTAATAAAAATGGCAACTGTAACTCCTGGTTAAATGAACAAATAAAACAATTAAAGAACATGTAATGTGTGTCTTATTACTATAACTGTCAATAGGAATACTTTGTTGGACTGTTCCCATTTTTCAGCAAGTGTGATCCACTTTTTATAAAGGAATAAAACTATGGTAAAACCTGTCTGAGTAACCTGAACTAGGATGTCTCCTGCTCTTACTAGCCTGCAAACCCCAGAAACAACATTTTCTTTTTCCAATACAACTGAACAAAAGAGGCACAAATCCCTGAATCTCAATCCCTGTAATTTTGAGAACTATTACTGAAGCTAACTGCAGCAAAGAATCTTGCATGACTTGTAGTGTTAACAGAATCTGCAGTCCATTTTAATGACCTTAACAGTGGTGGGATGCTTACTGGACAGCATGAGTGGTTCAATCCAAATCTATGGAAGTCCGGTACAGGTCTGGTCCACCTTAAGGATGTCCGGTCCAAACAGTGCACCAGTATGTGGCTGGTCCGCCTTCTATAATTTATACAAACACTGGGCCTAGTACCTTTTTTCTCTCTGTGTTTTAAAGTGGTTGGAACAAGGACAATGTCGGAAACATACACACTATGTAAAACACTGTATACTAGAGGTCTTCATGGGTCCAAATTAATCAACCCGACCCGACCCAGCCTTGTTATTAAACCCGGATCCGACCCGGCCCGAAAAAACAGTGGTACGATTTTTCTTTCCCCAGCTTAGTATATGCACTGACTAGATACAGTGAAGCAGTGTTTTTTTCGAGTCAACCTGGAATTCTGGCTGAACTACAGACCGTGTTTATTCCATCATGAACCTACAAGGACTGTAAAATTAAATGTATAATATGTTTGTGTAAAAGATACAACGATAAATACATCTCGTAAATGCGTGATTTTATTACAAACTTAACTCGAGCAAATGGAATTAAGTTGTAAAATTTGTGTTTTCCTTCTTTGTCCATAATAACAACAAATGATTCCCACACCGGATACTTACATTTTTCTGTGAGCTCTTGTTCATGGAATTTGGTTTTTCTTAAGTTTTTCTTTCATGTCCTTCATAAACAAATGCATTACTCCAACTTTTAAGAATGATCTAAAAGAAACACCTTCGATATGGGTCACGATATGGCTGCTGCACTCTGCAAGCCATGGCATGTGCTTCTGGGGTAAGCCAATCCACACAACAGGAATTATAAACAATGATTTTTAGTACCAAAGAGAGCCTCTTTAATAGTAATCGACAGTGTGTCTACTGAATACTCCCAAGACCTTAATCATTCACTTTTGAAAAAGCACTACAATAAAAATTAATTAATAATTAATAATAATAATAATAATAAATTAATTAATTAATAAAAAGTAAATGTCACACATAGACTTGAAGGTCAATATGTAAAAGACATTATACAATGGGGAAAAAAAATCAACATAATGCTTATACAACAAAACCTCATAATGTGGTTGTTTAGGTATCCCCAGATGTGTTTTTACTGCAGACTCTCATTACAGGGAACAGGACCATCTTAACCCTTGATCCTTTAACCCAACACGTCGTCAGAATATTCATCCTAGTAGCATTTTTTGACTTTCTGATATATTCTGATATATCGAATTTTGCATAAATTCATTGGAAAATGCAACCACTATTTTTTTAAAATCTGGATTATTGTACAGTTAACTTGTTTTGAGATGACAATATAAAGAAAATAATGAGTTATCATCTGATACCATCCACAGCAAGAATCTAATACATGCTATTAAAAACTGGAGCAATACTTCAATAGCTGCCATCTTTCAAGACACCTTGCAGGATATTGTAAACATCCAGTTCACACCATATAAACTAACCGAGTGCACTTGCAAACTGCATTGTGAACACAAACAAACTCGGTCCTGAAGAAAAAGGAAAAAAACGAACTTAAGCTCGCATCCAAACAAACTCAGTCCCTTTGCTCGCAGATAAATGTGAACAGAAATCACACTGATACATTGTTTCAAAGAAAACGAACCAGACCAAGTCCGTTTGAAACGGATCTAGTGTGAATGCAGCCTAAGAAAACTTGATTATCCTACAGTGCAAGATAGCAGAAAAACCTGTGGAAATACTAATCTCGCTAGTTTAAATGATTTGAAAATGGTCACTCTTAACTGGGATGCAAAAAATAAAAAAGGATTGAGCGTGCCCATATGTGCGACAGAGCTATTGCGTATGCTCATGTGACCGAGGGGTGTATTTTGTGACGTTACACCAGACCCTGTTCTGAGGTTTACGATCGCCCTGGTCACGTCATAGAGAAACACGGGTACAGACTGCTGATGTAAAAATGCAATCCATTTTCTTTTTTACTCTCCAGAGGTGGTACGATACGAAACGCGGTACAGGGATGAATCGGATTTTGGATCAGTTTTGGGCGATCCAACTTGCATCTCAAGTGGATAATAAAACAGCTGCTCTAAAATGTGTAAACATGATTATCTGTGAACCTGTATTTTGATCATAAAGAATGGCTGTATTTAGATCATTAAAATGGTTTTAGACTAGTGAACCCTTCTTCTGCATTCTGCATCTCATTCTATGCTACCATGTCAAGTTTAGAATATGTTGTGGTGGTGTCACATAAAGGGACAGAGCCTGATGCAGCTCTCACCACACTGGTATACAAGAAATCCTGTCTTGCTAATAGTTTCCACCCAGGGATAAGTTTTAGCTTCTTCCTGTGGCTGGCTGGTGTATCGCCCACACCAAGGCACAATGTTCAGTGCAGGAAGCTGCGAAGGGCTCCTGCTGCGCCTGGGCCTCGGAAGCTTTGAGCTGTTTGGTGTCAGCTAATTTCAGCTCCTTTGAGCTTCTTTTCCACATGTCAGCAGAGTCCAGACAAGAGCTTTTCGGCAGTCTGGATTTGGGTTGCTCTGCACATGCTTCTGCCTTTCTGTTGAGCTCAATATGGGCCTCAAGGGAAAACTTTATGTCATCCCTATTTCCCAAGTATCTTCTCCAGGGCCTCCTTTGGGGCAGCGGGCCTCTTGGAAAGTTCCCCGGCCTCCACACCCTCTCGTGGGCCTGCTTCTGGGTCAGAGTTTGTTACTGGCTGAAATCATGTCGGTCAAAAGGGAAAACAGCTGATTGGTTAATGAAAGGAAAGAAGCCATTGAAGAGATGAGGAAAATGGCACCCTTCAAGTAAAATGACCAAGTGCAACACTAACTGAAAGTATGGCTTGCAAACAGAGATTTCTTTAACCAAGCATAGTACTATATACCATGTTTTAAAACAAGAATACAAGTTTACTGTAGCATACATTTGAGACTTATATAATGAATGGAAGTACACAAACTTTATAATCATATAATCCTACAAATAGGCGCATTGGCGCACAGTATATGTTTTTTTATTACCTTTCCTTACCTTTTTATGATGTTCCGACTCTCAAGCAAAACCACCAATTGTGTTGAATTGTGGTTTAGTGATGTCAACTAAAGGAGGATAAGTTAAAGAGTAAGTAGCAGGATTCTGATAAATACAGCGTTATACATCCCACGTTACAACTGTTTAAACGACATACATGTAATTTTTCTTTTCATTATTAACATCCTGACAACGTTACACTTATAAATTTAAAGTCTGTCTCAAAGGTCTTTTCAAGATGTCTGCTCCAGATCAGAGGTGTGTCCTCTTTCTGATCACTGCCGGGAGGCGTAATTTTTTTTCCTACCTGTTTTCCTGAAGAGACATGCCCCAATGCAGGTGCCAATGCATATATATATATATATATATATATATATATATATATATATATATATATATATGGGAGAGTGGTAAACAGGGAGTATATCACTCTCCTTATTAAAAGGGCCATTTTCCCGTGATGTGTTGGTGTCGGGAGATGGAAATGGGGTGCAATTACAGTGGGGAACCGCTAGAGGTCATCACCACATTAGAAATATACTTAGCTGTGTTAAATATATAATCAGGTCTAATTAACAATCCAAGGAGAACAGGTGTTTTTAGTTATCGTTGATAGCTGGTAATGAGCTGAATATTTAAACCCTGGGGAAACAGAGGTCGAGGAAGGAGTTAGGAGTTGCTACATGCTAGCGGAATTGCTGACCGGGCCAAGGCTGGATCCTCCAGCAACGGTAGATCTTGCAGCGGTGCAGTGCACTCTGGAAGTGGTGGTGGCACTGGCAGTGGTTATGCTGCCTTCAGCACGGAACACTCTGGCAATGGCAGCGGTGAGGCGTACCCTGGCAGTGCAACTACTGCGAGTGGAGGTGATCTTCTCACCTCTTCCCCCTTCTCTGTAGCCGGCGGTTCTCTTGTCTTGGCCTCTGGCCCCAGAATTTCCGGCAGTGCAACTGCTGCTGCTGGACACAACAAAGCCCCGGACGGTATTGTGCACGTGTGAAGCACCACTCCTCCCCTTTGAGGCAGATGAGGCAGGTGTCCTGGTCCTTCAGATGGATCCACTCCTCCGTTGTCTCCACCTCACCCCGATTGAAGCCCTTCCTGAAGAGGGGTCTTCCCAGGGCATAACGTAATGGAGGTGCCCATGCTCCAGGCATGCAAGGCACCATAGAGCCACTTCAGCTTCCAAATGCCACTGATGTTCATGCCACCTTTCCATGTATTCATCCATCTCCATTTTTTTTCTCCCAAATGCACACTTTTTTTTTTTTTTGTGAAAAGTACTATTCCTGGCCTGAGTGTGGATGTGCTGTTTCCCCCTTCTGAACACCATATGTGACCAGGATGGCTGGTGGTGACCTCAGACCAGGAAGTTAGACAGACAACGGTACTGGTGTTGAATGTGCTGGTGTGCAAATTTTATTAATTATAAATAAAAGATTTCAACACAAAACAAAACACTTGAACAAACAAAATGGCATGATGGCCAAAACAGACAGACAACCAGACACGGAACACACAAGTATCACGCTGGTATAAATCCAGCATGAATAGCAATTGTAATTGTTCTTTTTACTTTACCTCCTGACTCTCGTTCCACCTCTGAACACCCAACCCTGAGTGAGTGATTCGTGCTCCTTTTATATACAGCTGTGCAGGGACTCACTGGCTAATTAATCATTCACTTGAATCCTGACACAGTCTGCACGTGAACTAATTTGTGCAATCCCTGTGCCCGCATACAAATACACACTTTACTCTGCAAACCCTGTGCTTACAAATACAAATATACATTTTAAATCACCCATGCTACATAACCCACACTCTGTGCATCAGTACATACATACACATGACTGTTTTATATGGAGTGGGAGTTTATTCCAATGAAGGGGAGCCAGGAGGGAGAAGGAACGGAAACGGGATTGGGCACAGGGCGAGGGTGGAACCGAAAGGGACAACAGAGTTTGAGAGCGTAAGGGACGGGGGGTGGGGAACATAGTAAGAGATAAGTGTAGCCAGGTAGGGTGGGGCGAGACCATGGAGGGATTTATAGACTAGAGTAAGGAATTTGAATAAGCAGCGATAGTAAACAGGGAGCCAGTGTAGGTGAAGGAGAAGAGGGGAGGTATGAGAAGAGCGGGGGAGGTTGAAGATGATGTGGGCAGAGGCATTTTGAATTTGCTGTAGTGGTGTGAAGGCGTAGGAGGGAGTTGCAGTAATCACATAAACAATAACACACCACATAAAACACAAAATCACGACAGGGCGGGGTACCCTGCCACAGTACCCAAATATCATTATTCTTTTTTGTGATCATTTTTTTTATTTTGGAACAAACAACACATTACAAGAACAAAAACAGGAGAAGAGCCTAAATATCAATTTTCCACCCACCTGTCAACCCACCCACAACCATCCCCCACAACCCCCACCCCCCACAACCACCCCCACCCACCCACATCCATCCCCCCACCCACCCACATCCATCCCCCCACCCCATTACAACCACCCCACAACCACCCCCCACAACCATCTCCCCACCCACCCACAACCATCCCCCACAACCCCCCCACTCCGTGACAACCACCCTCCCACCCCCATCCCCCACCCCCCACAACCATGTACTGGACTGTACGTTTTAAGTTTCTGCAGTTACTTGATAAAGTTTGTTTAAATGAAGGCAGCAGGTATATTTTGACAATTATTTCACACATTTTTGGTGTCAAAAAAAAAGGTATCCGTACCCCCTTTATTTCATGGATATATTATATTGCAGTGTATTAAACTTTAAATTTAACACTGTAGTGTTTTTCCATTATTTCTGTTTACACTGTATGTATTATGCACTTTAAATAAAATATGATTACTGCCCTGATTTCTCGAAAAACACCACATAAATGCTTGTTTGATGAGACATAAAAAAATATGTAAATATGATATACATTGTATAACATGTATAACACATATGACATTTAAACATGCATTCTCTAGTGCCAACACTCCAATTTTATAAAAAGATCCATTCATCTGAATAAGGACGTTTGCCACGAGCGATATTCCATGCCTAGGGCTCTTCGTTTTAGGTTTTTATTTTTGATCACATGATGTCCCTTTTTTTGAGCTGACTCCATTCAATTAAACGCTTGGAAAAGTGTTGATTGTGAAACAAGTTCACTTTAGTTTTTTCTCACGTTACTTGATTGAGACTGATTCGGTTCATTGAAAATGTAAAAAAAAGGCAGCTCCATATTTTGTATTCAAGCCGAACACAATCAGCGAGTGGTTTAATTTCATTAATTAAATTGTAATTACGTGAAAACTATTATTTGCAAAACAGGCTATAACATTTTTGCAACAGGTCATTAAGATTTTAAATACAGGAAAAGCAATTTAACTGAACTTGTTATTTGTGTTTGGTTTGAATTAAAAATAAGCAGCTGCCTTTTTTTTACATTACCAGTAAAACAGAATCATAATCTCATTCAAGTTTAGGGAGAAAAAACAAAAGTGATCTTGTTTGACAATCAATGGCTTTCCAATTTAATTAAGGAACAGAGTCAGCTCAATACTTTAAAGGGAGATCACATGATCCAAAAAAAAAAAAAAAAAAAACGAAGAGCCCTATCCATGCCATACAAAACTCGCTTGAGTCATTACATCACCATCTTTTCTGAACGCCAAAAGGAGAATCTGCTGACTGCTGCGGCGTGCTTTTAAAGAGGCCAGCTTGTTTCTCCAAGTCTGTTATTCAGATGAAAATTTGTTGTGATTTGTTTCATAATGATGTTTGAGGTTGCTCGCTTTGTACAGACTACAGCGTGTAAGCGATTTGTTTCAGATGAGACACAGAGGTTTACCACTGTTTTGAGTGAAAGCAAACTCTTCCTCCGATTCTGGCTTAAAGCCTCATACTTTCGTTTATCACTCGTGGATGGTTTGCTCAATGCCATTGTCTCCACTAAACGAGCGAGCACTTAATTCAGAATTCTGAAATTCACTTTCACTTGAGGGGCTCGAAATACGAACGCGCCAGCGAGTGGTGTCGAAGGTCATCAAGTGACGAAATGTCCTTGCAGTGAACATGCAGACTCAAAAAACTGAAGGGAGAGAAGAAAGAATAATAAACATGAATGAATACAGAAATACAAATAATAAACTTGTTGTGTTTATTTTTACATTTTCTCTTTTGCTTATTATTCTTTCTTCAGTTCAAGTGTGTGGCTCCTGGTAAAATGCTGGAACTGCCCAGGAGCCTCATGTGGCTTGCGAGCCAAGATTTGGCCAACTCTGGTATATACCAATAACTGACAAATCCATGATACAGTAGTTTTTTTAATGGTATGCAACTTGTACAGTACGACATCTGGTTTTAGTCACAGATCTTGCTTTGCCCTTGATTTGATTGATCAGTGGTAGTCAAACAAAAACAGAACTTCTTATTTGTATCAGGAGTGAGGAAAACATGTTTTCTTTAAACACCACCAATGTCTTGGAGGCTGTTTCGAGCAAAACCAAGCCACAGGCCTTTGAACAAACATAAAATGTACACAATATAATTTCCTGTTTACTTACTTTTTATGTATTCTATTTTCTCTTTTTGTAATAAAGAAGAAAGGAAAAACAAGACTTGTTTGTGCCACTCAAGTCAGACGGGTTGCTTTGTAGTGCCGCTCATTGCGTGAGATTCAATCATTGTTCGATAGTGTCTATGACACTGGTAGTCAACACAGCATTAATTAAGATTAAAAACAAAGCATAAACAATAAACACCATCCCACAAAACCTAGGACTACCTCCCCTACAACTCCAGAGCCAGCCAAAGAAAGTAAATGCAATAATAGATTCAAGATTTCTTCTCCACTATAAAGCGTCTGCTATATATGGGCTTAGTGAAATGCATTATTCAATAGATAGACCCGTAAGGATGTCATTCATTGGAAACCAAGCAAGCAGGCATCAGATGTATCATGTTTCACATTGAAGGCTGGCAGCACTTTCCTACAGATGTGCAACTTGGCATATTAAATAAATCCTCAACACAAGGGAGGGGAGGGGAGATCTCTATCCATGCTTTGTATAAAGGACTGCAAGAGGAGAGCTGAAATGGAAGCACTTCATAAGTAAAATACTAGCCTGGGTACAATGGGCCAGACAAAAACCATTCTGTGGTAGGAATGTTTTTCCTATATACCATGTATTTATTGAAACCTATTGTGATTAAAAGTATATTTTCATTCTCCTCAACAAGCATTAAGAATGGCTGTCATATCCAAACTGTCGAATAAGTGGTTCCTGCTTTGAGCTGAGGGCACATTTGGTAAAACAAGCATCGTGAGTCGTCAGCAAAATCAGGACCAGCAGAAGCATTTATTGTTGTCTAGATTAATCAGATGTCAGAAAATAAAGGGTTCAAAAACTTGGACGGAGATATTTATTTATGTATTTATTTATAAACTATGTGTGACTGTGACTGTTTACTTCAGTACATTTCCACAGCCTACTTGTTGTCAAGTAGATTTATCTCAAGTCCCTTGATTGGAATTATAATATGAATAATATTGCTGCTTGAAAATTAACAACAAAGTGCTTTAGTAACATATGGAAATAGTTGCACAACTCGCTCATTTATGACTTGTATCTACAAATGCTGAATATATGAAAATATATTATTGTTATGAACTTAATTTAAATAGCAATCTTCAGTCTTTAATAAACTTTGTATACATTTTTTTGAGAATGAGAACCAAACAACTAAGTAATATATATTAACAGGAACTCTCAAGCTCTTTGTTTCTAATTTTGTTAGAATAACAAGTATTATGTTAACATTCACAACATTCATAACGCATACCTTTTAGCCGTGGGATTGGTCCGTTTGCTTTTCGCTGGGCTTTCCCCAAAGCCACAATGGCCTTTTAATAATGGTAGGACCGTTATACAACTTCATCATGACCTCCTTTGATTTGTACTCTACCCTTTTGACTATTTAACCGAACATCCTGTTTGCCATTTTAATTGAATCCCAGCACTGTCTGTAGTTTCTCAAAGTGGGCCTGTTGTAGTTCTGTACAATCCATTTGGTATTTGAAGCCTTCATTTTTATGACCTACATGCAACACTTTACATTTATTAATCTTAAATTGCCTTTGTCCCGTTTTAGCAAAGTTCTGTATGTGGTCTAAACCCCTGTGTCCTGTGCACATTTTACAAGCTTGTTAATTATGTTTATAAGAAAGAAGGATCCTAGCACCAATACCTGCTGCATCCTGTTGAGCCCAATTAAAAGTTTCCCATTTTACCCATGTACACTAAATGTCTTTGTATCCCTGAACTGATAATTGTATCTCCTTCTCCAAAAGCTACTTTATTTGTTATCCCAACATACATCTATATTTTTATGCCACGTTACTGACATGTTTTCTTTTAGATCAGTATTTTATGTTATGGGGTCATAAATAAGTTTAAGCAATAACGTGTGTCACAGCTGGGCAGCTAAATATGCAGCCCACAGTCTGCCTGCGTCCCTGCTGCTCACTGCTATTCATTATTGATAGTTGGGATGTCTGAGGGAAGGGTGGGCCTCTTGATGCAGAGGGCAGCGCTTTGAGAAAAGCGTGACCACACGAGACAACTCTGCATTCCTTGCATCTTAACTCATTTTGCAATTCTTGTCCACTTGGTTGTGTATTTCTTTGGGTTTTTTTGTGTGTTGTTAAGCAGTAGCTGCTGGTTACGGGGTTTACCCTGTGTTTAGTTTGTTTTTGTGGGGGAAAAACAATTCTGAAATTTTAGTTTTTTTAGATACGTTTAAAAAAAAAAAACTATTTAGAAAAAAAAGTTTGCATTTTGAATACAAATCACTGCTCTTTCAGCAAAGTCGATACTCCCTCTCCACCGTCATGATTTATGTGATGTAGCACGCACATACCACGCACATTCCACACACTATATGAAGTGCGCCTTTGAAACACTGTACAACTTTAAAGGTGGGTGAATCACCTTCACACTCTAAAAAGACCAAATTGGCAATTGACCAAAAACACAGTTTTTGTTTTGCATGGAAACATGTCTAGAAGCCGTACCTTATACTTAAGAGACTTGAGCAATGAAATCCTATTTGTGACGCAACCTCACGCAACTTTCTAGTATAGTAAAGGCCATACCATCTGAGATCTGCTGGAAGTAGCCATGGCAAGGTTCTTTAACCAAATAGGAAAAAATAAGCATACAGTACGAGAGGTTTAGAGACCTCCATTCAGTATTTTCTGTTTTTGTTTTTAATGTAACACCATTTATTCAACGTTTCAAATTATTGCCATGTAACTCATAAAATGATAGTGCTTTATCGTTTAGTTGTTTTATAAACAAGGTTATAAAAAAATACTGAAGCTACTACAAATAAAAAAATAAGTAAATAACGAAGCCCTTGCAAAGCAAAGATATTTTTTTCATCCTTTTACACTCTTGGTATCTTTGTGTTTGGTAATCACCGATTGCTTTAAGCTTAGACTTTTCTGTCGCTTAGCTACAAGCATAGCCAGTGGCTTTATTGCTACTGTCTGCCTAGAGTTGAAGTAAATTCTCTTAAACAGTATTCATTGAGGAAGATTTGTTTTAGAAGAACGAAAATATGAAAAAAAAGCTGTTAGTTCCACAATTTTCTTCAATAAGATAAATAGGGGCTTAGCATCAGTTCCAGAAAGTCCTGGGAGGATTAGCATCTACTGAATCCCCAATAACAACAACATTTATTTCAGCATTTTTTTTTTTTTAAACTACAAAAATGTTATTTAAAAAGTATTCATACCCTGACAAGAAAAATGAAATGAATAGCTAGTTGAGGCACCTTTAGCAATAATAACCACTTTTAAACGATTAGGATATTTGTCAATGTGCTTTTGGCATGATTCTTTAGTGATTTTTTATCATTCTTCAACGCAAAATTGTTCCACTTCATTCGAATTCCTAGGACTTCTCTTGTGCACAGCCTTCTTCAACTCATACCAAAGATCCTCAATCAGATTTAGATCGAGACTTTGACTAGGCTATTTGTGACGGGGTATGTATTTCATTTGTAGTATTATTATTATTATTATTATTATTATTATTATTATTATTATTATTATTATTATTATTATTATTGTGTATGTGTATTGTTTTTATGTGCAGACAGACAAAAGCATTATTATTTATTGTTTGAGACCGGCGAAAAGCGTAGCGAGCATGGATGGGGTTAAATTTCCCATGCCAATAAAACCCGTGGGAATGTGGCTGGAGCCTTAATAAGGTAATTTATTAATGAGTATTAAGGCTCCAGCCACAGATATAAAATACCTACTCCAGGCTCATTGTGTAGTTATTAAGGTCGAAAACGAATGCTACCAGCCCGCGAACAAAGGTACTCGTTATAGATGAAAGATTTTTACTTTGGCCTATGTGCCCTTTTGTTTAAACTGTTTGTTTATAAATAAGGCTCCAGCCACAGATAAAAAAGCCCCACTCCGGGCTTGGTTGTTGTTAGAGAGAGGAAAATTAAGGTTAAGAACAGATGCTACCAGTCAGCGAACAAAGGTACTCGTTATGATAAAAGATTTGTGTTATTTTTACTTTGGCCCGTGTGCCCTTTTGTTTATTGTGTGTTTTGTTTAAAGTATTTGTTTATTTTTTGTTTAATTAATAGAAAGCTGAGCGCCATGCTGTGGAATCCATTTTACCATGTATTGGAACTAAATTTCCTGTGCCATCAGAGGAAAAAACAGCCCCATAGAAGGATATTACCACCTCCATGCTTGACAGTAGGTATGGTGTTCTTTTCTTTGTATGCCTCACCAGACTTTCTCCAAACGTAACGACTATCAGTGTGACCAAATAGCTTGATTTTTGTTTCATCACTCCACAAAACCTTTGACCAGAACTCATATCCATCATTCAAATGCTGTGTCCTAAAATATTTAAGTATGTTTGTGTGGTTATATGTTTTAACAGAGCCCTAAAGGCACTACAAATTGTAAAAGACAACGAAACCTGTGATATAGTAGCACAGTAGTATTATTATAAGATTATTATGTAGTGGGAAATGTGGGCAAGTAGGGTAGCCTATTGTAGATTTACTACCAGTATTTAAAAAATTTACTGTACTAAAAAATTTGACTAGGTCATTTTTATATCATTAACCTAAAGTGCTGCTGTTTCAGCACCATTTGAAGACTATAAGGATTAGAATTGCTGAATCTATGGTTCTGTAGGAAAACTTGTATGTATTATATATGTACGTGTATAATAGGGTTATTATAAATATATATGCTGTCCAAAAATGTTTAGCAAATAATACAAAGATAGTACACAGCGTTTTCTTATGGAATGTTTTTTTTGTTGTTTTTTTTGTTTTTTTTGGTGTAACGTTATCTCGATTTTTGTTTTCTTTCCCATAATTTGTTTTTACATTTTGCTGTGCTTCAACACAACCTAAAAATGTGTGGAAACCCAGTTTAAGCAAGCCGCACGATATCAATAGTTGTTCAAGGCCAAATTGGAACTCAGAAATATTGAAATATACTTTCCTGTATTTTAATATTAATTAGGTTATTTGCATTTGGAAGGAGAATTTCTCTGGCTAAAAGAAAACTACATGTAAACACACACAACCCAAAATTGCTACCAAAATAGAGTGAAAAAAGGGTGAGACTTCTTTCTCTTTTTCCATAGATACACCCCATTGTCAACTTAGTTTCTTCATGCGATCTCTCAAAGTCGACCGGATGTGCAGCATTGAACTTTCCTCTAGGAGTGCTCGATATGTTTTCTTCACTAACAGCTTCAAATAAAATTCCAAAATCAAATTCACTTATACCCTGCTGTGTGTGTTTTTCAAGTAAAAACATTTTTGGCACTACATATTAGGTAAAATTTACTGGAATTATTTTTGAGCAACATGTACTTTAATGTGATCTTGCATTTCAGTAGACTTTTGAATTAATATCAATCATAATACTATACATACTGGGATATCCCTACATTAACTTCGACAAAATGCATCCTTTCTTTACATTCTGTATGACTACTCTCTCGTTTATCCATAACTATTAAATGCTCTAAATGAAGAAATACTTCAATGACAAACGTTTCGACTAGTAGAAGTCTTTTGAAGACAATTGAAGACATCAAAAAAGACTTCTAGTCAGAATGTTTGTCACGAATATTTGTTTCTTTTAGTATTTCTTTACTTTGTCTCTTTACCTAAGGTGAACTGGTCGGCCATTTTGTATGAGGGCACAATTGTTATCACATTTTCTGTTTTTCAAGATTTCCTTTGTGAAGTTTATACTCACCGACGACAAGAACTGGACTCATTTATTTAACACTGTTGATCTCTCGGTCAGATGTGGCGGTACCATTTTTTATGAGTATCATAAAGCTTTTTTCAGCCAAAGCAGCATCTCGGTTAACATTGGACAGTACACTGATTGACTGGTCTCAACCTGATCGTGATCTCTTTAATAGATTCTTCAGTGGTCTCCGTGCTAACTTTTGCAGAGTTTGTGCTTCCACCACCCATTCTACCTCTCTGTGTCCAAATGCAGTCTCCTCATCAGCCTCAAATTGTTCTCCCCTGCTCTCGACAGCACTCCTTTTTTTAGGAATCATGCGCTCATGCTTTCTCCTATTCATACCTCAGCTCCACCTTCTTTTTCAACAAGCAAAGATTCTCATGGAAGACTGTCACAAAGACGGCTGACAGTGGGTGACGTCAGACCAGAAACAGGAAGTAATACACAGAAACTTGGGGTTGTGATGAAGCTGAGCGCGTGATCGCGCTCAGCATTTAATAATCAAAATAAAAGAACACAAAACACACAGGACACGCACATTCGCCAAAACAAAAGAGATAAACAAAACGGACTATCACTAAACAAAACGGTGCACGGAGACAAACAAACACGATGCGTAAAAACACTTATTCTTCTTATATTTTATTTTCTCTCCTTCTCCACACCCGCTCTCCACTCTCGAACACCCAACCCCGAAAGTGAGTCAAACGCATCTATATATACTGTTGTGCTGGGATTCAATTACTAATTAATTATTCACTTGAATCCCAGCACGTGAATTAATTACGTGCAACCTCGTGCTCACATATTAAATACTTTAAATGCACGTGCAGTGATGTGCAATCCCGTGCCTAAATACAATTACATCTTAAACACATGTGAAATACACACCCGTTTATATCCCGTGTACCAATGACTATACACCAACATTTACACACGCAACATATAACACACACATGCACACAGGGGCGGGGCACATTGCCACATATACCCCCCTTGTGCGCAGCACACATGGCCTCAATGGCCACCTCCCCCCTTAAAAACCCAGCAGTCCAGGACAAAGTCTCGGGCTGGGAAGGGAGGCTTCAGTGGGCCCATGGCTGGCAATGCTGTCAGCACCCCTGCCGGTAGTGGCACGGCTGACAGCATGCTGGTCCACTCCTGCAGCGAAATTGCTGCGGGGATGCTGGTCTCCTGACCTCTCCCCTTTCTTCAGAGTCGGTAGCTCCCTCCTGTGGGGCTCCGCCACAAGAACTCCTGCAGCGAAACTGCTGCTGGGGAAAGTGGTCTCCTGACCTCTCCCCCTGTCTTTGTAGCCGGTAGCTCCCTTTCTGGGGCTCCGCCACCGCATTCCCTGTGGTGGAGGTGCGGGAAACAGAGACAGCTCCTGCTGTTCTGCTCCTGGCAGTGGCGGAGGCAGAGGCAGCTCCTGCTCCTCTGCTCCTGGCGGAGGTAGAGGCAGCTCCTGCTCCTCTGCTCCTGGCAGTGGCGGAGGCAGCAGGTATTCAGCCTCTGCTGGTGGAGGTGGGAGGGGCAAGCAGTCCTCCCACGACAAAGGCGGCGGAACCAGCAGGTACTCACCCTCTGCTGGTGGAGGAGGCAGAGGCAGCTCCTGCTGCTCTGCTCCTGGTGGAAGCGGTTGAGGTGGTGGAGGCAGAGGCAGCTCCTGCTGCTCTGCTCCTTGCGGTGGAGGCAGAGGCAGCTCCTGCTGCTCTGCTCTTGGAGGTGGCGGAGGCAGAGGCAGCTCCTGCTCCTCTGCTCCTAGTGGAGGAAGCGGTGGAGGTGGGAGCAGCGTGCAGTCTCCTGGCGATGGAGGTGCGAGCAGCGTGTGGTCTCCTACTGTTGCAGGGGACTGGTGCGGCTCCGCCTTTCTTGCAGGGGACTGGTGCGGCTCTCCCGCTCTTGCAGGGGACTGTGGTGGAGGCAGAGGCAGCTCCTGTTCCTCTCCGGGTGGTGACTGTGGGGAAGTGATACCAGCAGACGCTCACACTCTGCTGGTGGATGGGAACCCAGCAGGCATTCACCCTCTGCTGGTGGACACGGGACAGCAGGCATTCTTCCTCTGCTGGTGGACACGGGACAGCAGGCATTCTTCCTCTGCTGGTGGACACGGGACAGCAGGCATTCTTCCTCTGCTGGTGGACATGGGGACAGCAGGCATTCTTCCTCTGCTGGTGGAGATGGAACCAGCAGGCATTCTCCTCTGCTGGCAGCTTGGGTCCTAGGGCTGTGGAAGCACCGACTTCCTCTCTTTGGGCTGTGGACGCACCCACTCCTCCCTTTTGGGCTGTGGACGCACCGACTCCTCCCTTTGGGCTGTGGACACACCACTCCTCCCTTTTGGGCTGTGGACGCACCACTCCTCCCTCTTGGGCTGTGGACGCACCGACTCCTCCCTTTTGGGCTGTGGACGCACCGACTCCTCCCTCTTGGGCTGTGGACGCACCGACTCCCCCTCTCGGGCTTAGGACGCTCGGGCTCCCCCACTCAGGCGTAGGGACGCTCGGGCTCCTCCCACTCAGGCGTAGGGACGCTCGGGCTCCTCCCACTCAGGCGTAGGACGTTTGGGCTCCTCCCACTCAGGCATAGGACGTTCGGGCTCCCCCCACTCAGGCGTAGGACGTTTGGGCTCCTCCCACTCAGGCGTAGGACGTTCGGGCTCCTCCCGTTTAGGCTGTGGACACTCAGGCTCCTCCCGCTTGAGCTGTGGACGCTCAGGCTCCTCCCCAATCTCTAGGAAGGTGCAGCTGGCCATGAATCCTCCTGCTGGAGATCCTGCTACCTGGGCTGCTGTTCCACTTATAGCTGCCTCCAGGTAGCTGAGGACCAACTCCACACCTTCCTCCAGGGAGTTTGGGGTGTGTTCCTCTCATACGCCTCCCATCTCTCCCCTGTCCATCAGCCACAGGATCCGGATGGCTATGGCATAGACTGGGCCTCCAGCCCAGCATTTTCCAGGACCCAGTCCCGCAGTTTGATGGCTGCCTTCTGCCATTGTCATTTTTTTTTTCCCCGCTTTTTAAACAACAAATTGCGGTTCCTGCTCTGGTCTGCGCCTAGGAGGCGCTTGGTAATCCCATGATGACACCACGCGGTCACAAAGACGGCTGACAGTGGGTGACGCCAGACCAGAAACAGGAAGTAATACACAGAAACTTGGGTTAGATGAAGCTGAGCGCTGATCGCGCTCAGCATTTAATAATCAAAATAAAAAGAACACAAAAACACACAGGACACGGCACATTCGCCAAAACAAAAGAGATAAACAAAACGGACTATCACTAAACAAAATGGTGCACGGAGACAAACAAACACGGTGCGTACAAAAACACTTATTCTTCTTATATTTTATTTTCTCTCCTTCTCCACACCCGTTCTCCACTCTCGAACACCCAAGCCCGAGTGAGTCAAACGTGCATCTATATATACTGTTGTGCTGGGATTCAATTACTAATTAATTATTCACTTGAATCCCAGCACGTGAATTAATTACGTGCAACCTTGTGCTCACATATTAAATACTTTAAATGCATCGCAGTGATGTGCAATCCCGTGCCTAAATACAATTACATCTTAAACACACGTGAAACACACACCCGTTTATATCCCGTGTACCAATGACTATACACCAACATTTACACACGCAACATACAACATATAACACACACATGCACACAGGGGCGGGGCACATTGCCACAAAGACCCATCAAATATTCTGGTGGGAGACAGCTGTGCAATAATTTCAATTCCTCATTCTGCATTTCTGAAGGATACACTTTTGTGTAGTTTCTGTGGCGATGCTCATTCACATTCCATCTGCCCTCTTTCATCGAAATGACAGCCCCTCCAGCTGAAGCACTCCTAGAAATAAGGCATCTCTTGTCGACTTCTCAGATGTCTGACCTCCATAAATCAAACATCTTCCTCCTCAGCTTAAATCCACAGCCTTACTTGAAGTATTCCCTATTGTCGTTGCAGCATATCTTTGGGGCCCATTTTGACAGAAAAAAAATCTAGCTTAATCTTTTGTGATAATCAATCTACTGTTCATATTATTAATAAAGGCCATTCCTCTCCCCCTCTAATTATGCAACTCCTTCGCCAGCTAGTCTGGATTTCAGTTATCAATAATTTATTTTTTAAAGCCCAACACCTTCCAGGTATCACTAATAACACTGGTGACACTCTTTCTAGTTTACAGATCGCTCAATTCAGACATCTAGCTCCCTGAGCTCAACCTTTCCCTCTACCCATTCCTCCATTCAGCGAGCTGGCGTTCAACTAAATGTTACATTTGCAATCTTCTGTCTTCAGCTTGTTCTAAAGCTGTTCTTCCTCCCCAATCATATTCTCCCATTCATTCCATATAGGTGCAGCAACATCAGCAGCCAAAATCAACCAGTCCTTCGTCAGCGGTGGAATCTTACATTCACTCTTCTCTCCTCAATATTATTCCCACTCAACAAAGTATTGCTAGCATGCCCGGAGTGGGCGCCATCTCTCCACCAGGACCACCAGAGGTTTCCTCCCATAAAAAGGCAGGGTTAGGTGCTGTCATTCGATACCCTGGGAGTACAAACTGCAGGTTCATTTGGTCAAATTGTGATATTGCCGATCGCTTTGCCAGTGGAGATATTGGTGATGAGATTGGTCACTACCCTTACAAGACCAGCACTCACCACAGCCGCGCTGTTTTAGATTGCACACTTTTGTGCACGGGACTGTGGATTGAGGATTATTTGTGAATTGTTATTGTTTTTTTATCTTGGCCTGCAAGCCAGTCGTGTACCCCCCAATACCATTGCTGGTAGAGGGGCGGCTCTTTTTGTTATTCTTTAAATAAACACAGAAGTTTTTGGGAGAAACACTGTTTGGACCTTGTATCTGTTTCCACACCACACGCACCTGACGACAGAGCCCCAGGATGTGTCACGGCAATAATAGCCTTGTCATTGAATAAAGCTAGGGCACTAGGAACAAAAAGTGTGTATCCCTACATGCCAATTTTGATGATACACTGATACACTTGATGGTACAAGCACCACATATTTATTTATTTATGTGTTTTTTTGCATCACCCCATTAGCTTTACAATTACTGCTTTATGATCACCATATAGTTAGTTTTTCTATAGACTTTTTGTTGTTTGTTATTTTTTATTTGCTGTTTGTGGTTATATTGAATTCTACTGGTATAAATATGATTTTACTTCATAATGCATAATTATTGAAAATAAGTAAATAAACAGTACGTTATGATTATATGCCAAAAAATTAAATGCATTTATTTATTTATTTGTTTGTTTGTTTGCTTTACAGTGGTGGCCACATTTATTGCAGTAGCCCAATATAGTTAGGGTTACTGCTTTGTCACCATTTATAGTTCGTTTTTTGTTGTTGTTATAGTTTGTTTTTCTAAACTTTTCTTTTTTCTTTTTTTATTTGCTGTTTGTGGTTATATTGCATTCTATAACTTCTGTATATAAACATGATTTTTCTTTTCAGAATGAAAAGTTATTGAATAATGTATTAAAAACATCTGCATCTTTTACATGTATTTATTCATACATTTCGAGGTTAAAAGGATTTACATAAGATTTGGCAATGTACTTTGTGATATTTTGCTTAGTCTGGACTACTTCCATAAAATAGCTGACAGTGCTGAAAATAGGGCCGGTTTCGAGCATTTTGTCATACAGACCATAGCTCGGAAAAAATCTTGTAGCTCCTCAGTGGTAGAAGACGTTTGAAATCTGTTTTTTTTTAAAATTTGAAATCCTCATAAAATTTTGGTCCTAATATTTTCTATACCTAACTTAGAAAGGGGTCGAAATTTGCCATTTTTAAAAATATAATTTATTATTATAAATGTTTTATGGGTGGCGCGGCTTATGTATTAAAAAAATAAATAAATACATCCTACAACAAAATACATGATATCATTGGAAACAGCTACTTCAGGCCTTTCTGTGATATATTGGGTTTCAATTTCTGATTTATGGTTGCCAAACTACAAGCGCCAAAACATAAAGTGGTCATATTCGTGCCCGTATATGGTCATTCTATTTTGGCAGGAAAGGGTTAAAGGATCCCATTGATTCAGTGTTGATAACATACCACTGTGTAAAAAAGTGTCTGCTGCCCTCTGCTAAATCAGCCTTACTCAATCTTTATGACTCATACCGAGGGATTCAAATAAGTGGTCCATTTAAATATGCAAACTTCATTGAACGTGAGAGAAAATACTGACCATGAATTATTAAAAAATAAGAGAACACTGATGTTTTGTTTTCAGTTATATCTGAATACTTTTTTTATTGAAAGCAACCTTTTTAAAGTGCTCCCAAAGCAAGCAGCAGTCTAGCGGAGTAACTGTATACACTCCATGATCAGTAGGAACCACAGCACAGTAAATGATTATTGCACAGGGCACAGGCAGCCTGAGCAGTCACAGCTGTGTAAAACAGAGTTTGAAACTAAATAAATTACCAGCAAAAAAAAGGTAACTTGTTACTTGATTATTGTAATATTCAATCCTGCTCTTACCTTTTAGCCTACGATAGGCACCAGGAATGAAATTAGTGGGATCAGGTGAGCAATCCTGGTTAATGAGCCTTGTAATCATTTGTGACACCCCCACTATACTTGTTGCCTGTATTTCCTGGTCTGGCGTCACCCACCAGCTATCCTGTCCACAAGCTCAAAACACTACAAAATGTAACACAGTGGGTTAGTTCACTAACCAAGTGAAACGAATTTGAGTTGGTCTCAACTTAACCCCCTCAATAGTGAACATTAGTTAACATTAAAACTGTCAAACAGTGCTATACAATTGGCAGTATCTGCTTGAGGGCCAACTGAACAACAGGGGGGGTTAGGTCATGATTAAGGTGTGCCCTAATAAAGGTTTACCCCAGTACTTTGTCATATTTATTCTGTGCTTTTATCATAGTTTACGATGGTTTGACATGTTTTTTATTATGCTTTTCCATACCTTTTTAGGCTTAACCATGCTTTCCCTATGCTTTATTACACTTTGCTATGCTTTTACTATAGGGAAACTTTAATATGGATGGTCACTGAGGTGTGAGGATGAGCTGTCATATTCTGAAGTGGCTAAGGGGACTTACCTCTGATTTCACAAATCCGAGGGGATTTATGTCCAATTTTTCTTATGTCCGACGGGACTTAGACCAACTTCGTTTTCTGCAGATTTCACCGGTACCCAAGCAGGCTGATGTAATGAAGTGCCGTTGTTCCTCCCCTTTTATGAGCACTAACTTCCCAAGCACCAACATATCAAAAAACAGGGCATTCACATACAGAGGGTCCTCATAATTGTGTACACACAGTACCTGAATAGTTAAAACCATTTGTATGAAATCTAGAGTTTATTGTATTTATAACCAAATTAGGCTAGGAGTGTATTGCTAAAGTTAAGTGAAGATTGGTGCAAAATCAATGGAGTTAAAGGATGAGGACACTAAAAAAGAGAATTCTCATTGTTCAACATCCCTTATAGATTAGGTGTCACTTTAAACTGCTACTAATATTAGCCACACAATGACCTTTTTAAATATTTGTTAACCTCTACAAATCAGTAAATTAGACAGATATTGATGAGTTTTCCAATTTACTGTTGCTATTTGTGAACAAAAGTGTAACCAGCCTTGGTGCCATAAAACAGAACGAAAAAAAGAAAACAAAAATGGGATGCTAATTCCTCTGAGCGCGTGTTTGTTAGTCTCAGGGCCATTTTTCATGTGGCTTGTTTGGATTTCCCACAGTAAGTGGCTTTATCATCACAGTTTTGTGCTTCTCTTTATCAGAACATTTCCTCAGTATAACTGTTAGACTCGTACCTAGGAATACAAGTATGAAGTAAATATATTTACACAGTTAAAGGCAAGCATACCCAGTGATGGATGTAAAATGCTGCATAGAATTCTACAAAAAGGGGAGCAGTAAAAATATTGCTGAAGCTAACAGCTGCAGTATCAAAATGAGGAGTAGAGAGGGAAACACATTTACAGTAAGATAATGGCCAGTTAATGTGTCGAAAGTCCCTCATTTCCTTGGCTCAGATGAGAAAACACCCTAGTTCCATATACTGTACTGTAGCTTCACTCACCACAAAACGTATTAGTTCCATAGGACATTTGGCAGCGGCTCAGTGTAATCTAATTTAGTATTTTTTTCATATGAAATTGATGCTCACACATTTATTTTTTTAAGTTTTTTAAAAGCCACACAGACATGTGATAAGATTTAGCAGTTTCTCAAATTTGTAATCTGGTTTATTCTTATGAATTCTTCATTCTTCGCATTTCTGAACTCAGTGCAGAGTTTGGACAAAACATTTAGTAACACAAACTTCCATAACACTCATTAAGGGCCATGAGCATCCAGTTGATACTTTTACTCATCCACAAGTGAAAAATACTCTAAATTATTTGAGAAAGACTTCTAATCAAAACCTTTTTTAAGAGATTTTACTAGGTTTATTTTAGTATTGCTACTAAAATTACTACTAGTATTATGGGACTGTTTCTACCGTACCTGACAAGTCTGTGGGGTGTTTAAATTATTCTGGAGGGGTTTGTGATCATTCCTCAATTATTGCTGCATCTCATTTCTTCAGGAAAGTTGGGGGCAACAAATGTGTGTTATTCACGGCCTATAGTCTGTTTGAGATTGTTCCTCTTGAAACATGAGTAATTTGTGCAGTCATGATTACAAAAGCACCTGCCCACTATGCACCAGCACTATAAAATGCTGTCAGCTTCTTCCCCACTATGCTGAAGAGCCAGGCTCATCTGCATTCGTGGTTATAGGGTAATATCATCAATAACTATTAAAAACTCAATAGTGCTGTATTTAGAAACACATAAATAAACTTTAATTCAATGTCTTCTAGTCAAAATGTTTGTCATGAGTTTCTTTTAGTATTTCTCAGTTATAGAGTTATAGTGTAATCACAAATGCAGAATATTAGGCTGTGTTCACACTGGGTCCATTTAGAGGGTTTGGTCCACACTCAGTACAGTTCGGTATGTTTGGTGTGAAATGTGATTTTTTCTTTTGTTTAAGTACAAACTGTATCAGCATGCTCAGCAAGTTAATAGCAGAGTAATGTATTAGGTTGTGTGTTAGTGCCATTCAAAAATAAAATAAACAGTCTTATGGATTATTTGTTTAACCATTCTGACTAGGAGTGTATGTATACCATATGTTTAAATGATAATAGCTGATCTATTTTTTAAATCTGTCTTTTTGTATATTTAACATGTTTTGACTAGATGACAATATAAAGAAAATGATGAGATGTTATCATCTGCAATAAATTCACCCGATGTTCAATTTTAAAATTGTTATTGTGTTATTTTATATGCTGTTATTTTTGGCTTCAGAGTGGCTATGGCATCAGAAAATCAAAGAAAAAAAAAACCTCACAGTTTTTCACTGTGGAAATCTGCTAACCCTAAACTACATAGAACAACAAAAAAAGCTCTGATAGAAAATTTGTTCAGACACCAAAATCCAAGCCGAACTGGACAAAACCCACAACAATAGTAAAATATGTCCAGTCTTTTCTCAAATTACTTTGTTTAATGCCTACATTAGGAGAACCGTGCAGAATTGCGTAAACTGCATTCTGCTACTGTAGGCATTCAAGAAATGTATTCATTAAATTAACAAAGTGCTCCCCAGTGCTTTCTTCCACAGCAATATGTAAGAATCTGAAACATGTTATGTTAAAAACCGGAGCAATGCATCAAATAGCTGCCTTATTTCAATATGCTTTGCAGGATATTGTAAACATCCAGTTCACACACCATATAAACAAACCAAGTTCACTTGAAAACTGAAAAAAACAGAAATGGGCAATAAATAAATAAATAATAACTTTAGCTCGTATACAGACAAACTCAGTCCCTTTGCTCACTGATAAGTGTGAACATCAAGCACACTTATACATTGTTTCAAAAGAAACCAACCAGATTGAGTCCATTTGAAACGGACGCAGTGTGAATGCAGCCGTAGAGAAAGGGTCAGGGATCATTTATGCAAGGGACAGACCTATTACATTCAAGTCTGTAAAACATATTACTGGTGTTTCTAATTTTGTGTCCTCTCTGCACTGCTCTTGATAACTTACACACTGTTTTCACACTCGGTCTGTTTCAAACAGACTCCATCTTTAAACAAGGTATCAATGTGCTTGTTGCGAGCAACGGGACCAAGTTCGTTTGGATGCAAACTAAAGTTAGTTTTTTTGGTCCTTTTCCATTGTTTTTCAGGACCGAGTCCGTTTGTGTTCACCATGCAGTCTTCAAGTGAACTTGGTTTGTTTATATTGTGTGTGAACCAGCTGTTTACAATATCCTGCAAGGCATATTGAAAGATGGCAGCTATTGATGCATTGCTCCGGTTTTTAATATAGCATGTTTTAGATTCTTACACATTGCTATGGAAGAAATCACTGGGGGAGCACTTCACTAATTTAATTAATATATGTATTGAATAATCAAGTTTACGCAATTCTGCATGGTTCTCCTACTGTTGGCATTAAACAAAGTAATTTAAGAAAAGACTGAGTATATTTTACAATTTTTGTGTGTTTTATCCAGTTAGGCTTGCATTTTGGTGTCTGACCAAATTTATGTCAGAGTTTCAGTTTCTCCCTCTGTCAAGATTTCCACAGTGAAAAACTGGGACTTTTTTTTTTCTTCAATTCACTGACACCGTAGAAACTCTGAAGCCATTAAAATAACAATATATAATAACACAATAATAGTTTAAATATGAAACATCTGGTGACTTTATTGCAGATCATAACAAGTCATTATTTTCTTTATATTGTCATCTAGTCAACATGTTAAAAAATAGATCCGCTATTACCATTTAAAAATAAGGTATACACTCCTAACCAAAATGATTAAACAAATAATTCATATAATTTTATTCTTGAATGGCGCAAACACAACCTAATACATTACTCTGCTATTAACTTGAGATATATATATATATATACAATAGAAAAACTGGGACAATTAACAATTTTACTGTTTTCGACCAGGACAACAAATTAAGGCTGAAACTGTGACATCCCAGTTTTCACGGGATGTCTGGTAATCCTAATGTAGTTCTCAAAGACATTTTTTGTTTTTTTGCTCTACTTGTTTCCTCAGAATATGAACTAAAATGTGCGCAAAATGTTTACTTCTGAGTCAGGTTACCTTGTATAGTTTGTTCCCTATGTGCAGAAGGACCAGCAGAGTCCAGCAGATCACATTGACATTTATCAAGCGAACCAGACTCGGTACGCAGACTTTGTTGTTCACACTTCAAATCAAATGTACTTGAACAGTGCCGAGTGCGGGCCAAACCCTCTTAACGGACCCAGTGTGAACACACCCTTATTTACACAAAAGTCTGTAAAACATATTGCTGGTGTTTCTAATTTTGTGCCTCTCTGCACTGCAGGTGGTCTTGATAATTTACAGCAAGGAAAGACAGCCCTTCATAAACTATTTTCTGATCAAATGTACTGTTGCTGGCAGGGCCTTCTGCAAGACAGCAGCAGCATCAGGAGCAGAGCTGCCAGAATGTCTTAAAGAGCCCTTTTCACTCCAAAGTACTTCGTAAAAACAGGCCAAATAAAGATGGGCAGCAACAATGTAACAGCTTGCTGAGAAAAGCATGGGAAAGAAAAATAAGATGACAGGGAGCCTGCAGCAGTGACTTCACTGTGTGGCATTCCATTCCTTTCAGCAGAGACTGTGAAAAGACTTGACACTGATAGAAAGACCCACTTAATTCCTATTGTCTGAAGATACTTTAGCATTTAGACACATTTGAAATGCTCAGTTTGAGATCCTGACCTGTTTCTTGTATCTGTGTCTGTTCTCACCCGCCAGGAATGTTGGTATTTATTTGCTACTCTTGAATGTTTTGTGTGTCACTTATTTTGGCCTTATGATCTTTGGGCGAATGCCTTTTGAATTGGCACCTTTAAATGTATTGTTGTACCGATATGACTTTCTCTTGGAGTTGCCACCTATTGTACAGACCAAACCCGGACATAATCCTCACACCACTTCTAACAAAAAGCGCCATTGTAAAAACAAAATGAATGGCGCAAGTAATCCTTAGCTATTGTGTTAGTGTGAATCTGTTATAATGTTACAGTCGGATAGACCAAAATGCACAAGCCCCAAGACTCTTTATATCAGTTGCATGTGCTAATGAAGTAGCATTTTCTGCTTGGGAAAGAATTGTGGTTAGTAAGGCGTCTGGGGTATTGAGATAACAATAATTTTGCTGGCTGTTTGTTTTCATCTGATTAAATCAAGTTTGTCTCATAGGGGAAATGCAAATATTTAGACCCTGTGGTCTGCCTTGAGTGTGCTAATCATAGTTTTCATTAAATCAGGAACTGACAAAAAAGACATTCTTGCAATATCACAGATTACTGGTTTCCAACATGATTCACTTCGATTCCAATAAGATTTATTTTCAGTATATTATACAGTGTTTGCATTTCACATATACCCATCTCTGCCCCACCCCTTATAAACGTTTCTCATAGTAAAAACATGGCAAAGTGTAATAAAGTATAGGGAAAACATGATATAGCATAGGTAAGCATTGTAAAGCCCAGAGAGGTATGGTAAAGCTTAAAAAAAAACACACACACATTGTAAACTATGGTAAAAGCTCAATATTACCATGGAATATGCATGGAAAAACTGCTAAATTACCATGCAAATGTACTGTAAATTTGTATAAGGGACAACTAAGATTCATATTCCTACACAATCCCTTCTTTCTTTCTTGCTCAGTATTAAACTAACAATATAATGAAAACTGCTAAATAGATCACTTGGTTAATGAATCAGCTGCATACTGTGTAATTAGAAACTGCCTTTCATTTGCTGTTCAACCAATACAAAACATACCACTTTGTTATTATTATTTGTTTATTTAGCAGACGCCTTTATCCAAGGCGACTTACAGAGACTAGGGTGTGTGAACTATGCATCAGCTGCAGAGTCACTTACAATTACGTCTCACCCGAAAGACGTAGCACAAGGAGGTTAAGTGACTTGCTCAGGGTCACACAATGTGTCAATGGCTGAGGTGGGATTTGAACCAGGGACCTCCTGGTTACAAGCCCTTTTCTTTAACCACTGGACCACACAGCCTCCTATTGTTGAGTCTGTGTCATTGTGTGCTGATGAAGCTTCTGTATTCCAGAATCCTCCTCAATGAGTTCTCATCTGGTTAACCTTTCAGTGACTTTAACGAGAGGTCATGTTATTTTACTGTCTCTCCTTATACACCATTGATGTTATAGATATATTTAATATTTTACAAGGCCCATAGAGTCATCCTGGTACAAAAAACACTTGCAGTCTGTGAATTACCAAACAATAGGTGATCTCTTTCAGAGCATGTGGAGTCCCATTTTTATCTCATTGAGAAGATGTTGCAGCAAATCAAGTTAAACAGTCTGGTTTCAAATATAGAGTCTGGTTTCAAATATAGATGCACAGGAGAACTGCTATGGCTCAACTAATTGATGAAAGTAAGTATAATGCTTATATATGTAGAAATCACCTTTCTTGCAAAATTATTTGTACAGATTTGTGATGGGGATTCGACAGTCCTATTTCTGAAACTGACCCTGCATGAATTCAATAACTCTCTAGCTGCAACAGGTTTCTGATCTATATTGTATCACTGCACTGAAATGATTCTCTTAGATGATATCAATAATGCAAAGTTGTCATTTTTATTATGGCACAGTAAGCAAGGTAGTTTTCTATTTAACTTGGCATCGAAAAGGTTAAACAATGAAGAATCAAAATGTTTTGAATTGCTGCACTATTTCACTGGTAGTTTAAGATGTCAAGGCACAAGTTTCCATCCCATCCTCAAACTTGTGTAAATTATTGAAGCAATTAATGTTCTTGAGAAGCTCCACTTAAAAAAAAACACAGCAGGTTACTGACAGACTGTGATTGTAATGGGTTCCACAGTCAAACGCCACAGTCCTAGTGATTGTTGCTGACAGGTTCTTAATTGTAACCTACTGTGTGGTTCCGGGGGCAGGAGCCAAGTCTCCTCCCCCATTCTGTCCCGCTGAAATATCTGTCAATCTTCCTATTTAAACCCCAGTCACTCCCTGATTCCTCATCTTGCTTTTTAGTTTGCATATTGCCACACAGCTTTGCAGACCTCTACTTTTCGTTCCCCTTGGAAGATAATCAATTTAGTGATAAAATGGCTACTCACCTGCTGCACTTTTCTTTCTCTTCAGAATCTGATGACTACATTTCTCCTTCCGCTGGACATCATTCAACTCAAAATCCAACCAAAAAAAAAAAATCTCAAAGACGTCCGTCCTACCGATTCTCCTCCATCTGACAACTCCTCTTATCCTTGCCACCGCTGAACCTGCTGCTTCAGCCTCTGCTGATCTTGCTGTGCTTGTTCCCGCTGTGCTCGCTCCCAACATTGCATTATTTTTTGTGTTACTCTGTTACTAGTGAGTCTGAATATTTGTATTAATAGCTCCTTTATTAATACAAATCTAGTTTCATTTTAATTGTGTTATTTTGTATGATTTTATACATTTCTCATACTTTCACTAACGTGATGTTGAATGTGTACAATCACTTGTGATTTTATAGAATCACTAGTGATTGTGTACAACAGGGTTCAATTTCATACATCACTAAACTGGCCAGTGATTGTAAAGAATCACTAGAAATCTATACAATCACTGGATTTCACACTTTCACTGTAACATATACACTTCCACTGCCCACTCTACTTCTCTCTGCCCCAAAGTCGCATCCTCATTGGCTACAACTCACTCCTCGCCTGCTCTCAAAACTCCTCCCTTCTTCAAGAACTGCCTTTCCGTCGTTTATCCTATCTGTTCTTCAGCCTTCTTCAGTTCTCAAGACCCATTCAATTTTCCAGTGGTTAGCAGTGGTGCAATAACTTTAATTCTTCATTCTTGTCAAACAAAAGATTCCTTCACATGTGCAGTTTCTGCAGCGACACTCATTCCCGCTTTCCTCTAAATGACAATCAGCCCTCCTTATCGGTTCTACTCCCATCATCATCCATGTCTTATCCAAGGCTCTCCAAAGCATCTTGGTCGTAATTCCGTGTCCTTCCTTCTTTCTCGGCTTTCTAATTAATTTTCAGCTGTATTAAAACTCATCCTTGTCCCGTGAACTTATCTCTTCCTTGAACAGTACTGTATCGCAAGTTAAAGTACACAGTCAAATATATAAATGCACCATATGTAATAGCCTACACTAAACAAAATATATACATTATGGTATAATTAAAAGGATGTTAAATTGTACAAGTTTTTAGTTTTACTTGGGGGAACAATATTTGATAGATGGTTTCTGATCAGCAGCCAAACGATCTTAAGGCTAGGTATCTCTTTTCTTTACAACTATCTCTATTATTATTATTATTATTATTATTATTATTATTATTATTATCATGGTATAAACATTGTAGTAATTAACGATAAAACAATAAATCACATTTGATACATTTAAATTAAAGTCTAGCAATCAATATGTTTGGCACCACATGTTTTAAGACATTAGCACACCTTGTTGCATAATATCTCATGAAAAAAATAACCCATCTTATTCTTTTGTGACAATCAATCCACTTTACATATTACTAATAAAGGGCGTGCTTCTGGCTCATCAGGATTTTTGTTACCAGGTTTTTGTTACAGGTGTCTCCGAGAGTCGGGGAGACCCCTTAACATGTTGTGTGTAGGTGTCTATTATTGTTATTAGGGATGTTCTCTCATGTAGTTTGGGCGAGAGGTTCTGGCTGCTCAAACTGTGCAAAATCATTTCTGTTATAACATGGATCTTTCTTTGTCATCTAGAACCACTTTAAGTCACATAAGCTGACAAGATTTTGGTAACTAGAGATTATATTTTGTAGTTAACAGGTTTATTTCAATTTACTTAATACCAGTCGAATCAAAACACTTGAAGGGGATAAGTATCCAACATGAATAATTGGCACAGCATCCTACCTTCTAATACAGCTTTATCGAGATGGATGAAGTGGCTGAATCACATGTTGGTTAGCTGAACAACAAGATTTGTTTTGGTTGTGTTCTGAGGCAAGCCTGTAATTTGAAAGATGTATGCTCTTTGCTAACCCTATAATTAACAAATATTCTAATAGTTTAGTAAATACGTATAAGAAAGTTAAATTTCCCTTGCATATCAGCATAATAGCAGATTCTGGTTTGTACGATAAGTGGAAACAGAGTGAAGTTTCCATAGTTACAGTTAGCACTCGTATTGTAACCTTGATGTGTGGGTCCCCCCTGTTCTTTCCCGCCAAAATGTCTGTCAATCTCCCTATTTAAACTCCTTATCCTCCCTTCCTCTACCTCTGCAACAGTCTTCCTCTGGGGGCAAGTGACGCTCACTTCCCAACGTTATAGCCCCTCCATGGCAGCCTCGTCCTCTGTGAGGAAGGTTCTCTGTGAGTCAGAGGGGACCGCTAGCCAAAACCTTCTTTACTTTTTTCTCATTTTTTCTTTCCCCTGTTCACTTTCCTTTTCACCTATGCCAGTCTCCCTCTCTGGAGAACAAAGCTCTTTCCCAGCTTTGGAGCCCAGCTATGCAGCCTCTACTCCTCCGAATTGGCGCTCTGAGAGCCGGGCGGGGGGGGGAGACCTCTGGCCCCCTTACATGTTTATTTCTTTTTCTCTTCCCAGTGTCCCATTCTTCCCCTCGAGGAAATTGAAGCTCACTACTCAGCCTTGGAAGACCTCCCTCACTAAAAGTGAGGTTCTTCCTGCATGCACCTGTCCCTTGAATACTTTTTTAAACACTCTTTTGCATTTAATTTTTTGTGTAGTCAGGAATCTACTGATACCTTTTCAAACTGACCAGTTTTGGCTTATTCACATTTTATTTTCACTAATAGCTACCTGCCTGTGGCAAAGTGGTTTGCAGTGCTCAAGACAAGGACAAACAACAAAGTACTGGTGAAATGATGGTTTATTTTGTAATCTCAAGTCTGATGACAACAGTAAACAATAATGATAACAGGCAATATGGTGTTGCATATTGCTTTGTTAGTCCACGGGTTAGTCCCAAAATAATAGCCCCGATATTTTAAACACCCACACGTAACACAAACACGATCACAAGTCCACAGTGAGTACTATAGTGCTCGTGGTACAAAATACAGTTATTCGTGACACAAGTGCAATGTTGTCCGGGTGTGGTGCTGACCTTTAGTGACAGCTCTGGATCATGTTAGCCATCTAATAACAACAAACAAGTATATATTTAGACACGACAAAACAAACAAAACACTCACGGTAACAACACTGTTCTTCTTCCGGTTCAGCATTAACCATAACAAAGGAACAGATCACCTTGCTACGTCCCCTTATATACTGCCAATCACGCCCCTTAGTTAACGATTGCAACCGCTCCTCCAATCCGTCTGCCACATAGTTTCCCTTCCGGGTCGATGATTTAGTATACCTTAGCTCCGCCCCCTTTCTAGATGGCCGACTTCCGCCTAACCCTGGGCATGAATTGTCCATCCAGTCCAGGGCACTCTGTTCCCTTTCAACAGCACCCTCACAGGTCAGGAGGGAGATTTACAAGAATCATTCTCTCTCTGTCACACTGCCCTAGACCTTATATATAGGGGTCTACCTAAATCGCGATTTTGCGGAAATTGTGAAATTGAGGGGTCACGGCAAAATTCACCTCTTTTAGGGGCCAATGTATACCGAACAAGTACAGAGAGAACAAAAAAGAAACCTCGTTAAAATGAACTACTGCACAACGCAAGTGACACAAACTACGTATCTTCCTTCTGTAGATAGCCCTTTTATATTCCTTCGCCGTCCTGTGTGCATTGCACTTAAGAGAAAAAAACAAACAAAAACAACAAACAAAAAAAACATCCACAAATAACATTTACAAAAAAAATTCTCCAAACTTAGGTTTAATTAATGTTTAAACAGGTCCACAAAATGTCAGCGAAATCCTAATTTTATTCCGCAAAAATACGTAAATTTACCGCGATTTAAGTAGCCCCCTACTTATATATGTCACAATCAATCATGTCACATGGTCCATTTCCTTTGTATGGTACACATGTCTTATATGAACTCAGCGTAACATGTATATAACCTGTTTTCTTTAAACTTTTTTTAAACACAGTACTGTGTTTTGGGTTTGTTCTCCTGTGTCTCCTAAGTTTCACTGAATAGTGCCAAAAAAACAGGGATAATCATTTTTCTTTTTTTTTTTTTTATCTACCCTTAAGGCCAGTACTGCAAACTGCTTCTTGGAAGAATTCTGCTAAATCCTACAGAAGATAACATGTTTCTGTTAAATATGCAGTACAGTTATGTCTTGAAATACTGTTTTGTGAAACAAGTAAAAAGAACACAGATAATATATTTTGCAACCTGTAAAGCGATGATATACAGGTAGTGGACAAAAAAATGGAAACACCTGGGTAAATGAGGGACACCAAGTATATTGAAAGCAAGGGCTTCCACACAGGTATGGCTCATGCGTTATTTAAGCAAATAACATCCCAGCATGCTTAGGATCATGTATAAAAATGCTGGACAGGCCTGGTTGCCTATAATTATGGCTAGCATGGCTGCAAGAGGAGACCTCAGTGACTTTGCAAGAGGGGTGATTGTTGGGGCGCGTTTGGCAGGAGCTTCAGTGACCAAGACAGCTCAACTTGCTGATGTTTCACAAGCAACGGTGTTTAAGGTGATGTCGGCATGGAACTCCGAAGGAAAGACATCATCAGCAAAGGGCAACAAGTGGGCGGAAGCGCATACTCCAGGATCGTGATATCCGTGCATTAATTCGAAGTGCAAGGCAAAACAGGCGAGCAACTACAGATCAATTGACTGCAAATTTCATCCTGCAGCCGAGAACTCCACAGAGCGGGATACCATAGTGGCCCTATTAAGTGACTTTACATTGGTTATTATTATTATTATTAGTTTATTAAGCAGACGCCTTTATCCAAGGCGACTTACAGAGACTAGGGTGTGTGAACTATGCATCAACTGCAGAGTCACTTACAATTATGTCTCACCCGAAAGACGGAGCACAAGGAGGTGAAGTGACTTACTCAGGGTCCCACAATGAGTCAGTGGCTGAGCTGGGATTTGAACCAGGGACCTCCTAGTTACAAGTCCGTTTCTTTAACCACTAGACCACACAGACCACACATTGGTGTTTCCATTTGTTTGTCCACTACCTGTATATTCAAATCACATTAATACGAATTTCAATGGACCAGAAAAAAAATGTGTCTTGTCAGTAATTATTATTATCAGGAGTCTAAGCCAAATGCATACTGTCTGTTTTTATTGAAGTTACAGTAACACTGAAATCAATTACAATTACAGTGAAGGAACAATTGAACAATTTATAATTTTAAATATTAAAGTTCAAAAAGGACTAGGACGACTTATCAACACTCACAGAAGACGCAAGGAGAGCTCAATTAATAGTAACAGTTTATTGAATACAGAAATATTAACGAACAGACATCTCAGAAATAAATCTAAAGTGTATACTATGCATCAAAGATAATCAATAGCATCAAACTATCAGCATAACTTATACATTTACTTAACATAAATATCAATTTCTACAAATAGCATTTAGTTTAAAAGTTCTTCCTGTGCATACATGAGGTAATCTAACTTCCATTTACTTATCAAGGTTCATTAAAAGTTACCTTTTACACACTCAGGGGTCAGTGTACTAAGATGGGCCAGTCGCAGCACAAACATACCACAATTTGCATTTTTGTTGCAACTTAGCAAAGTAAACATTTTGTCGTATGTACTAAGAGAAAATATGCTAATGAAGACAGCTGCAATATACTAATTTAAATATTAGTTGCGTCTTCTTAGCGAGATCTCTCGCATTATACATTGCAAGAGTCGAGCGACACTGTTCAAATTAATAGCGGGAGTTGAGTTGTGGTTTGCTGCAGCAGAGGGTGCCTGAAGGATAACGTTGTTTATGTTAAATTGTTTTTGTTAAATGTAAATGTCATCTGTACAGTGCATTCTGCAATTGTAAGTGTCGCAATTGCTGGCTGCTTTTGTACATCTCATTATAATATCTGAGAACCTTCATTTGCACTATCTCCGCCCCCTTTTTGAGAATTTATGCAGGAACGCCCATAATTATGTATTCAACTAAGCTTGAACCACAAAGAAAAAACTGACAGACGCCACGCTTTAGTACATCTACCCCTAAGTAGATGAATGTAGCTATATTTCATGTAATAAGGTTTCATATTGAGAAAGTAATATAGGTTATACTCAACAGTCCTAGGCAAAACTGACTCCATCTCTGTCTGGTTGTGGAACTTGATCCATTGAATTGTCCTATGAAGTCCGTTCCACAATGATTCTTTAATTCCCAATGGGATCAACAACACACTCCTTATGCATAGTCCTCTTCTTTCATCCTTCAGCCACAAATGTGGCCCAACACAGTTTTATTTTTGATCACATGGCGTCCCTTTTTAATTATTTTGAGCTGATTTTGTTTCCTAATAAAAAAAGCTGTTAATTACAAAACAATGTAACTTGTTTTTACCTTCCTATCTTGGCTGAGCCTGATTCTGTTTCACTTTTATTCCAGAGACATGAAAAATTACATGAATTGCTCATCGCTGATCCTAACTGCATTTCATTCTTGTAGTCATCTAGTTTGCTTTTGTGCTTTTGTTATTTTCACTCGTTTAACAGATTTTCTTTTCAGCATAAAATACCCAGTACGGAGTGTACACTGTTAGCAAGTCTATCATTTAAAATCTCCTTGAACTGTAGCAGAGAAAAAAAAAATCTTAAACCCAGTCTTTAATTAGTAGTTTTCTCTTGATTAGGATGCAGAGATAGCTTAACAACCACTAATTAACATTTGAAGGGAGGTAGAGATTTGGAAAATAAAAACCGAAAAGTTCAAACTCTACAAATATATATGTCATGTGACCTTATATATGAGGCTATACTCATTCTATAGGGCACTTGAGACTACAGCAGCCAGTGCCTTTCGTGGGGAGTGCATGGTGGTGCAGCTGGATTTTTGAAGAAATTGGCAGTAGAGTGAAGCTCAACCCCTCACTCCTACGCAGCATTAGAAAGGGAAAGGTTTCTTTGTGCTTGAAGGAAAGGGGTACAGATTCTCACTGAAGTATTTTTTTAAAGCTTTTTGTAGATGTTTTCTCAAGTCAGCATTGTTTCAGCCATTGGTTTTGCCTGACATCCACAATATGCATTCTGCGGCATTATTACAATAATGTTGTTATTATTTTGCATTTAGTTTTTAGAAGGTGATTGGCGGCAGAATAAAACCATTCCGTTGCATCTACAGGACCAGCTTTTAAAACAACAATTATCCATTTTTGTTTAAATGTATTACCAGAAGTGGGGATATCCCCAGTATCTCGCTGATGAGCTAACAGAGTAATTCCCTTACGCAATATTAATTACTGTCATAGGTCTCACTTTTACACAAATTATGTTAAAGGTGCATTTGATTTGTATGATGAAAGATATATTGATTTTTCTAATGCTATTAAAAAACTAAACATATCTCCAATGATTAATCAGTATATTTTCTTCATTAATAGCTTCTAAAGAAATACTGCAGCACCAAGTTTCCCTATCTGCACTAGGCAGTGCGCTACCGTCACAGGAACAATGTGCTGTATTTGGTCCAAATCTATTATGTTTCAGTTGCTGATAATGCTGCAGTGTGTTACTATAATGATCTTGCTAGGGTTTCTCCAGGGCAATGCACTGCTATTAATATGGTATCTCAATTGTATTTTCATTCTTTTTATGCAGCATTTGTACAGGATCTCCTGATAATTCTTGATGGATAAGGTCATTCAGTTTGGTTTGCAATGCATTTTATTCAAAGAAGTAATTTGGAGTGGCAAAGTTTTGTATAATAATTTTATAATAATCTCTGTAAATGAAAGGATCTGATCATTTATTAGCTATTTGATAAAAAAAAATAAAAAATAAAGAAAATTAGGTCACAAAGACAAATGTTTTGGCTTACACCTTCATCAGAACAATATTATTTGAGGAAAAGAGCTGGGTGTGGAGTCAGAGAAGAGATACAGCTGACATAGGATACATTAACCAAAAACATTTAATACCTGTGTAGAAAAAATAGCAAAACCATAGCAGAAATGGCTACACAGTGAATGTGTACAGTAGTACTGATATATTAACATGGTGCTGCAATGGATTACTAATGTGTACTGGTTCATAACACAGTGATAGATAATACCATTTCTACTGTATGTCAAAATATGAAAATCTTATCACAGTGGTGCTATTCTAGCAAGGAGTTAACTGAGTTAATTTATCTTGTGATCTCAACAGAAAAATTCCTGGGTATTTAGAAATACTAAAATACTGAAAGAAACTAAAACTCAGTGATAAGTGTTTCAATTAGAAGTCTTTTCAATGTCTTCAAATAGTCAGAAATAGTTTGAAATACACTACACAATATTTACAAATACACAATATTTTGTGGTACAATGGTGGTGTTTTGTTCACTCTGCTCTTTGTTCTTTCATTCATTGAGTGTCTTGGTTGTCCTTGATGAGTCACTGTAGTCCACTGCATTGCTGTTGATTGCTGTTTTGGGGGCACAGGTGCTGCTAATTCAACAGCAACCTCCATTTTGGATGTTCCAATAGTATGCTATGTCTGCTCTTATACTGTTTGAATGCCACACAAAAAAGATTGTTATCTTAACTGAAAAAATTGTTGTAGGCAAAGCTATGGTTGTATGTGTGCACTCACGTTTTAAGCCCTGTTCCAGAAAAAATGAATGGAGAATCTCAATTAATCATGTATTGTGCTCCAAAACTATTGAACCACCTCCATGTTTAACTGTAGATACAAGGTTTTCTTCATTAAAAGGCAATTTTTTGGGAAAAGTTATATTTTAGTTATTGGACCAGAACATTTTGTTGAAGAATGCTTCAAATTCCTGTTCATAAGTCTTGGCACATTTTAGACGGCTTGTTTTATGAATTTGGGTTTTTCAGCTGCTCGGGCTATTGTGTTAATTGCTGTACCCGTATTTTGGATGTCCATTTCTTTCAAGCATTTCTGTTGAATTTGTTCTGTGGTACTTCTTGGTTATTGTTCTGATTGTGGATTTTGGTATTCTATATTTCTTTGACACTGTTCTGTAGCCATGTCCTTTGTTGTAGTTTGCCACAAGAGCATTTCTCAAACGTGAATTCAACTCATGTGTCTTGACCATCATCTGCTGTGTTGCCAAAACATTGTTCTTCAACAGATGTTGGAATGACTGTGTTTTCTGGATGTTTACTTTATAATGCAACTTAGTTACTGTGTAATGGTGTTTAATCAATTAATATATATATATATATATATATATATATATATATATATATATATATATATATATATATATATATATATATATATATATATTTTAATTAGTTGTATTAAATGTGTACAGACTTTGAATGTAAAGGTGCCAAAACGTTTTGAACAAATATATGAAATTGCTTAAAGTGTTTTTTTTTTTAATTGTGTAATTTGGTCTTTGTCATATTAATCAGTGGCTGATGTTTACTAAATGCTTGTATGTAGCATGCACATATCCAGAATCCGATATTGTCAATAATTTAATGCTAAATAATGTTAATACCAAGTTTTATGAAAATTGGATAAGCGGTTATCCACATTTATGGAAAAATGTGACAAACTCAAGGACATACTGTACGTATGCCGCTTTTACTATCACCTTTGCAGGGACTTCATCCCCAGCGGGGGATAATTATTGTTCCACTGGAGTAACAATGTTGAGATGTTTTTGGTCACTTTACAGCCTACACAACTGGCTGCAGGTTGCAAAACTAAACATCCTCTTCTGAAAGAGTTTAAAGCTGCAGTGTCCCACAGTCACGTTCGATGTTTCATTATCATTTCTCAGCCTGTTTACTAAATATTTTCACAGCACAGCCTCCTGTAAAATGCACTGTTTAAGAAAAGCAGGCCTTGACAGCCTGTATCTGTAGGTACAAACCACCCTCTTCCCTCAGTGAAACTCTATGAACCAAACAAACATGCTACTATTTACAATGACAAGAGGTAAAAAAAATCAATATTTAGTAATTTACTGTATAGCTTAGGAAGTTATGTTTCCAGTCTGGTCAACATGCCAGCTAGCAGCTGATTGATCCCAGAATGTCATTTATTCATCTACTAAAGTACACAGAGCTAGTAAAATAAAAAATAAAATGTTTTCTTCTAATTTGTCTATATATCCAAATAGAATGCTTTTTAAAAAAAAAAAACATCAGTTGTATCCGGCAACAATAGCATGCATGCAGACCAACCACTATGAAAAGGTTTCTTCTTTCAGCACCAAGACAAGACTAGTTCAAAAGCGGGGAGTATTATGAACTCTCTCTGGTAGCTAACTGAGTTTTCAGTAGTATAAAATGTGTCTGTTTGCTTCGCCAATGCCAGAAAGAGCCATCAGAGCAGTTTTTGTTTAGCGTATTAAATTAAAACAAAACAGAACCAAAGAGCCAAATACAAAATAATTATAATCAAAGGTGGGCAGTGATAAGGCGGATTAAGAAAGTCATTTTTTTAAATCCTCGGTAAACACTCTTTTATATTTTCTATAGCTTTCCACCTAATGGCCAGTCCATTCTTTGTCAACCGTCATCTAAATCAAAAGCGTTTGTAAAATGTGTGTTTCCATTAAGAGTTAAGTTTCCCTGTTGAAACTGCACCAATGACTGTCCCTGTTGTTCATTAAAGAAGCATGCATACCCATGGTAGGACCCATATCCAGTCTGCAGATCTGTGTGCTTTCCCTCCCCTACTCACCAGTGGAGTTTACTGGGTGGGGCACTTTAATGTCTGGCACAACAGTCTCTGCCAAAAAGTATCAAAGATGATTAAATAGAGACATATGTTGCCAAGGGGATTGCAGGCTGGCTGACCTTAAGAAGTCAAAGATGTTGTAAACTATATTAAAAACAAGAAAAAAAAGACATTTACTTCTGTCAACCTTCTTATACCACGTAGTATTAAAAATGGAAGCAGATCTGCATGGTGTAAGTCAAGTGTGTGGTCACTTACTTCTGCAGGACTACCACACCACCTGCCAACTGAAATCTGCTCTCCTGCAGTACCTTCATTATTTATAACAAATTACGTAACTGTAAGACCACAAAGCCCTCTATCCACACGCAGCAACACGTTGGATTTGGTAAATTCGTTCATGGAAGTTAATGTGAGTCTACAAATACTTTATAAGAGAAGCATTCAACATTTCTGAGGTATACTATTTAAAACTATAAGGCAACATTTTGGCTAATGCATTCAACAGTGTGAAACTGTTTTAACACTGATGAAGATTCTGTCAATATTAATATATAGCTGTATGACTTGAGTCCCGTCTTAGACTCAAAACCATTGTTTAAAAAACAGCTAATTCATTTTGCACGTTTTTCTTATAATTTTCCAATGAAATATGTTTGCTGCTTTTTATTTGAAAACAAATTAGCCCAATTAAAAATTATATTTTTTAAATCATTTTTAGAAATTAAAAAAAGCTGAAACTGATTCATTAAAATACAATGCAATTTATTTGGTAATGCATTTCAAATTAATCAGATTTTCACATGATCTATAAAGAGATTAGAAATCCAGTTCTGCTTAAATTCCCTGCTGTAAACAGCGCCAGGGCAGTGCTTGCATGACGACGCCATAGAACTAAAGCAACCAAACGTATCGACCTACAATAAAAAATACAGCAACTGTTTATAGTGAGAATTATATACTAGGCAGCAGTTGTTCATTAATGTTTTAACGCTTTCTGGTCCAACCCTCCCCCGCCCACATCACAAGAAGCTAGATAGTTTTCTTCAAGGAATTCCTGGAAGAATTGGGCCTTCAAAAAACTGACTTCAAAGGACTGTCATTTAAAAAAGAGAAGTTGGCAATCACTTTTAAATA
This sequence comes from Acipenser oxyrinchus oxyrinchus, assembly GCA_030684275.1. Lineage (NCBI taxonomy): Eukaryota > Metazoa > Chordata > Actinopteri > Acipenseriformes > Acipenseridae > Acipenser > Acipenser oxyrinchus. The sequence goes on from CM060256.1 coordinate 29,817,637, forward strand.
TTTAAGGATAAAAAGTCTCACTCAAGTGGTCCCTGAGTGGCTCACCCAGTTAAAGTGCTGCCGCTGGGAGCGCAGGATGAGTCATACAACTTGGATGGGGCCAGTTCGCGTCCGGGCTGTGCAAAGAGGCTGATGCTGGGGACTCTGAAGGGTGCGTTATATTGGCTCTGACGCTCCCAGGATGGGGGATGGGAAATCGCCTGGGATTGCTTCTCCTCATCGTGCAATAGCGAACCCTACTGGCCAGACACCGTGCATATTCGAGGGATAAAAGCAGGGCTGATCTCTGTTCTCCGGGTTTGGTAGCCCACCCACCTCTGCTCTGGAATCAGAAAGCGATTCTGGCTTTAGGCTTGTGAGATCGGAGGATGTTCACACGCCCTCAGAACGTCTGTGCTGTGTGGGAACTCGCTGCGTGCGGTGAGGAGAAAAAAACATAATTGGACATTCCAAATTAGGGGAAAAATAAATAAAAATAATAATTGGTCACTCTAAATTGAAAAAAAAAACTCTTTGAAAAATTGAGAGCACTCACAAATAGTTTTTGTAATGGAAATAGCTTCCCCCCGCATTTGAACATATTGCTATCCCAGCAGTCCTGAAGGCATCTAGTGTGATTCCACAAAAACAGTGCTCTCCATCTAACCAGGAGATTGCACAGGAAATCTCTTTCCGGAATTTCCACATGCTTAAATAAATAGGGTCATTCTAAATATGTATGTGAAAATATGAAAAACATTAAACCTCCAAACTTGCGCTGTTTTATCTTCTCTGTCCAACAGCTGCATTTGCATAAATAAACAAAAACCTTGTGTTTTAATCGCAGAGATATATTTTATAGTATTGTCTGTACTGTAATCAACAGCACAATGAAGGGCCGTGTACATAAATGTTTACATTTGTTTTGTTGGCGGTTTTCTTTTTACAAATCCACATCTTTTAAATGAGTTATTCTGTACTGTAAGTCACTGCTGTTATTGCATCTGCCTCTCAGAAACTGATTGTATTACCCAAGGCAAATTTGGAAGTAGGATCTGAAATGAATGGTAGACTGAAAACCCAGTTTACTGGGTCACTTAGTACATTGTGTGACTGACTCCCTGCTAAGCTTGACTCAGCTGTGGTGAAATGTTAAAATTATTACCTTATGCTACTAAAGAAATCCTCCCAAAAAACGATTTTCCCATGGGGGCAAGGATAAGCTACTATCTCCCACCAGTCCTACAGAAGAGAGTGACAGGTGTATGTATGATCAACGCTTTGGTTAAAAAGATAAATTCTGGCTTTTGAAATAAGGATTTTGATCCTCATATTCTCAAGTGAAAAAATGATATATATTTTTAAATGTTTTTTAAGTCTTTCAATTCTGAAGACCAGGGATTGAATTCAGAGTAAGACTTAATTGGATATCAGTCCAAACGACCACACAATTCATCAGAATACTATAGCTGGGTTGAGTATTTTAAATACATTTCTGTATGTTCAGTTAATGGAGCCTGGCTCATTTGGTACAACAGAAAACAACATGTTTATACTGGAGACTGGGATTTGATCTTCAGTTGCTACTGTACATTATATATTGAGTTAAACATGCTGACATACCTTGCCAGCAGTTTCTTACAAGTTAGTTTCTGTGGCTGTTGGTCAGGATTGCAGTGCCCCTTTCATGAATGCTAAATTCACAAGCAGCAACACTTAAAATAAATTATTCAGTTTTCTTTTGTTCAGAAAATAATAATTTTAAGGTGTGTGGTACAATATACTGTATGCAGAATGTCTGCCTAATCTTTACCACCCTGCACATTTTATGAATACGTTGAAGTAATATACCAGAAATTGTAATTATACTGTAAATAGTTTTTGCACTGTATTTACAATTTTTCTGACCCTTGTAAAAAAACAGACATAAAATGGATAAAGAGTAGTTTTCTAAAGAGCTTTTCTCTGAGCTGTCTATGGAGCGTACTGTAGGTCTCCATGGTGCTTTGAGCGAAGGCAAGAATTTAGTGAGGTAATGTCATTACTTAAAAGGTTTATTGAGAAAGCCAAAAGGAGCGATTTTTCACACTGCACATTGGTATAAGTTACAATTTAGTGAGCTAAGCTTACTGCAGGATTTAAGAGATAATCATGTGGCTGATGCACAGAGTTCAGGCCTGACAGAGTGGTGTGTGTGTAATGTTATAGTGATCTTTGGGGTTTGATTAACTGTCTCAGAGTAAATACAAGCCCTGGAATAAAGCCTTACCCTCTTACCAGGCCTCAGAACTGGCAGCATTAACAAATTCTCTTTGTTCACCTTTATTGTGGTTGGTAAGTTCAGCCAAAGGAGACAATAAAAGGAATTTCAAGCTGATTTCCAGTCGGTATATAGCAACCAGTGGGTTTTAGGTTTAATATTGAATATTTCCCCCTTTTAAATGATTTGCTTTTAGTTGTAAAAGCTTTTTTCACATGAAAATATATATTTTTTTTAAATATGGTTTCTGTTACAACACTGAAATGCAAGTTGTTTCATCCCAGGGGAAGGGAAGGAAGTCTATGATTAGTGTGAACCTGGGTCTGTGTAACCAGCCAAACATGTTAAACTCTGATATGATCTAACACAAGAAAACATTTTGAAGGCATTAATCAACATTTTTGTTTCCTTGAAAAATCTTACAATTTACTCTGCTTAGGTAAAACATTTTGGACATTTTTATAAAAGTCATGTTTCTTATATAAGTTACAGTAAACTATTAAAATAACATTAATATTTAAGTAATTTATTGTCAATAAATATCAGTTCTAGGTAAATGTGACTTAGTGCTACCTGCAAAATCATATTTAAAGCAAGAATACCTGACAAAGAGGGAATTATGTAAGTTTATGTAAGACATTATTGCACTTGAGCAGGTTCAGAAAAGGTCAACCAGGCTATTTGAGAACTAAAAAGTGTGTGCTACAAAGACAGGTTAAAATAAACAAATCCCTTCAGTCTAGAAAGGGGGGATTTAATTGAAGTAATCAATAAGAACACTGAAGCTATTGAAACTCATTTGAAGGTACTGTACAGTAATCTATTACTTTTTACAAGGCAGTAGTAAAGAGCAGGCAGTACAGATAGGTGGGCTGGGTGTAGAGAAGCACATTCTTCAGACCCAGTGTTTTGTGAAGTCTTTTTGAAATTCCTCTATTATAATATCCTCAAAAAGGAACCATTTTGATTATAGTAAACTTCCATCTTAAAACAATTTGTATTTTATGAATAGTAGCGCTTTGTAAACAGTGTGGGTTTTAAATGATATGCAGTATGCTTAGCAATAAAATTGGTCATAGGAATGTGAATTTTAAACGTATAAACTCTAAAGAAGTGGTCAAACGTTTAATAAGATGCTAGACGTATAACCGCCACGGACAATTTTCACCAAACGCGTATTTTTTTATTTATTTTAGCAATTTGTCATATACAGTAGTCCGCCGCGTATCCGACTGCGGTGGTGCCAAAATACAGGTCTCCACACACCGGACACAATGCAATTTGTCTGGCAATAAAATTGTACTTTTTATGGTTGCTGCGACACTATTTATTTTTATATTTTATTTGTTTATTTAGCAGACGCCTTTATCCAAGGCGACTTACAAAGAGTAGGGTGTGTGAGCTATGCATCAGCTGCAGAGTCACTTGCAACATGTCTCACCTGAAAGACGGCGCACAAGGAGGTTAAGTGACTTGCTCAGAGTCACACAGTGAGTCAGTGAGTGAGCTGGGATTTGAACCAGGGAGCTCCTGGTTACAAGCCCTTTTCTTTAACCACTGGACACACAGCCTGTTATAACATGTTCTAAACACATACTAATGAATTAAAACGAATATGCAATACTGCTGAGCAGGATGGCATTGCCCTAAAGCTACAAAAACATGTTGTCGTCAGGTGCAAGTGGTGTGGGGAACAAAGGTAATGTCCAAACAGTATTTCTTCCAATAAAGTCTGTGTTTATTATTCAGAACACAAAAGAGTCCGCCCCTCTACCAGCAATGGTATTGGGGGGTACACGGCGGGCTTGCAAACCCAAAAATAATAACAATAACAATAATACACTATTATAATACAATATAATTATAATACACTGGACTATGTCCGTCACCGCGCCCTCCTTGTACGAAAGTGTGCGTGCTCAATTCCTGTGTATGTGGTGTTGTGCAGGGAAGTGCTCAGGGTTGCCTGCTGGCTCTGTAGCGACAGCTCCGGGGTGCTCACTCCTCCTCTGCAACACAAAACACACACGTAACAAACAATAACAAACAGTACAGGCTCCGGCTGTCTGTTTACATACGTCAGCGCAAGGCAGCGTACTGACGTAGCTGCTTCCCCTTTGTACCCACAAACTCCTCCCTGCAATCAACCCATCGCCATGGTTTCTCCAATAGAGGGCCTTCCCGCAGCTTATTGCAATGGAGTCTTAACGGGTACGTGCAACTACACGCTCCCCCTAATATGGTCACCTACCGTCAAGGCGGCCCATCTAGGAGGCAGCATACCACCATGCTTACACAGTGCCCTTTCTGGTCGGGAGGGAGATTTACAACATTGATCCTTTTTCTCTTTATCACACATGTCTAAACACATCATAATGAATTAAAACGAACATGCATTACTGCTGAGGAGGATGGCGTTGCCCTAAAACTATATAGACATGTTCTAAACACATAATAATGAATTAAAATAAACATTCAATAATGGGCTAAGCAACTAGTTCTAGCTGTTTTTAAAATTAATTAGGTTTATTAAGTATATCTGTTTGCTTTCTAATTCCTGTGTCTATTTTAAGATTATTGTCCTTAGGGTTTCATTCCAAGCGGAAATGACATTTTTAAAACAAGATTGTCTGCATGTAACACCCATCAGTCTTCCTGTCATTCTTATTAATGGAAAAATCACAATATTTAGTGAAAACTTGTGAACAGCCCCACAGCAGACCTAACTAATTGTCACTGGTGGTTCTTAAGATCCATTGAAACCTGACAAAAACTCACCGCAAACACTGAGTGCCATTACAGTAGAGGATCCGGTGAATCCCCACATGAAGATTGCCTGTGAGAATGACATGTGGTGTTCTGACCAGAGGGTTTTTCTGTGCAAGAAAGACTGTGAACTGTTAACTATGAGCCACACACGTCAATAGATAGTCACACTGCATCTCATGTGTGTAGTTTCATTGAAAATGTATTTAGGGTTGTTTATGTTATGAAAGATCTGCATCTGATTAACTACTGTGGTCCTAATAAACTGAATATGATGGTTTGGTTCCCTAAAATTTTGACTTCACTGTCCCAATACTTATGGAGGGTACTATATATATATATATATTGTTATCATTATTATAGTGCATATATATATTCATGGACCTGGAGAAAAAAAAACGACACCTTACTTTGCCAATTTCCCATGGTAGTTAGAATTTGATGGATTGTTGATGGATATATATTGTAACAAGGCAGGGAGGGGATTAATATCCTCCCTGCCAGAAATGTGTATTTGTTTAATTGTTTTTGTTATTGTTTAATTATTATGTATTGTTTAATTATCATCTGTACCTGGTTACCATTGTAAATTAGAGCCAGGTGTAGGGTATTTATTGAGAACAAGCAGTCTGCTTGAGGCTGCTGCTGTGTGAAGGAGCCCGATTGAAAGTGTGCTCAATCGTAAGAGAAAAAATGGTATTGTGCGAAGCCTTTGTGTTAATGGTTTAAAAACTGTGTGTTTTTGTTTTATTATGTAGCCAGTAAACAGCTTAGCTGTCCAGAGTATAGTCAGGGCTCCACTGTGTGTAGTCAGCGCTCCGAAAACTGAGTTAGATTTTGGTTTCGTTTTTGTTTATTAGGTTTATTAAAAATAGAGCAAGTTTCTGTGTCTGGGTCTCTCATTAAAGGGGCAAACAAACCGTGGAGAGTGAGCCCGGTTTACTATATATATATATATATATATATATAGTATATATATATATATATATATATATATATATGGTAACCCATTACATACCCTCACCTCTGTGACTGTGTCCACTGGTCCTGGTTTTTGTGCTGCACTTACATTTTGATTAACTTTGTCAACTCCTGTTAAGATTTAAAGACTTCAATCCAGTTCCCCCTACTTCTTTGTTCTGTGCTAGATAGATTCAGTCCTTTCAACCTGTCTTCGTAGCTCTTTCCTTTAAGCCCTGGGATTAGTCTGGTTGCTCTTTGTTGGACTCTCTCCAAGACCACAGTGCCCCTTTGGTATTGTAGTGACTACAATTGGACACAGTTCTCTTCAGTGTGGTTTCACCAGTGCATTATACAACCTCATCATAACCTCTTTTGGTTTGTACTCTACACCTTTGGCAGAGGTACAGGAGCGGTGTTCCTTTTTTCAAGGAGAAACCATCATGACCTTTCTTCATTGGATTTCTTTTTTTCAGGGGTTGTCTGAGGCAGAGGGGTGAGGAGAGTCCACTGTAAATGGGGCTTAAAAGACTTACAGCTGAATAACATAATACTGAAGCTAATAAAAATCTTTCAAATCTGTTGGCTCAGCCCATTTCTATTCTATAGCCTTAACATAGTTGAATGTTCACAATACTGTATCACATGATTACCCAGGAACCAGGGACTAAATAGATATGGCAACACATCATATAACTCCAAGCAAGATAGCAGCATTGTATTATATATTTTTTATAATACTCAGAAACCTATTTTCTTTTACTTTTGCTTACTTTTGTGCTATAGTTTTTAACTCTTATAACATTGTGTTACAGTGCCACCACAGAGTAGTGAAATTTCATAGGTAGAGCTACAGCAACCTAATGGAGGCACTGAGAGGTTTCTGTCCAAATGACATTCAGTGTAATTTGCATTTGTTTCAAAGCACCCACACTTGGCAGGATATTGGGTCACAACTAATCTGTTTTAATTAGAGCTGCCCTGTAGACAGTGCAGAAGCTAGCTACTGCAATGGGATAGTTGCAACTCCCCTAAATTACGGGGCATGTAAAAGACATTTGACATTACATTGCGCTCAATAGCTAAAAACACTTCCAGATCATCATTACCAGAAAGGAAAAACGCACATAATAAAGATTCCCCAAAACAAAATACTGGGGCTTGAAAATAGTCAAAATTTGTATCTTATTTGTTTTACAGCTGTATTTGGTGTCTCTTTGTCTTTCAGGAAAAAAAAATGCTAAAATGAATTTGGAGGAAAGAGCTTTCACATTGTGAAATTACATACACTGGTAAAACATTTTCAGTGTGAAAAAAAAACATCTTTATACAAAATGAGTAAGCCATTGGTTTTCTCAACTTCTTAGACTCACTATACCTCTGTGAATTGAGATTTCTTTCGCTATTTGATTTAGTTTTTTATTGACAGTGTTTTTTTTCTGTTTCTGATTGTAGATTTTTGACAGCCATGAAGAGCTAAAAATGTACCATAAATGTGTCTTAGATACTAAATAATTTCGTAACTGCTACCATATGTTCAATATAACATGTTATGTGTTCCATTGAAGTACATGGAACGTTTGAAAATAAGCTAAAATTGACCAATATTATGTTTAAAACCTATATAACATTACAGCTGTCTTTTCAAGGACAATATAAATATTGAATGTTCCAGTCACATGATAATATAGGTATTGCTTTATGTATTTTCTAAATGTATTGTGTAACACAAAGCAACAAATGAAAATGAAAGTTGGTCTGGTTATGTAATGTTTCATTTAACTTAATCTTCTCTCTAAACTTTGGATATAATGTTGACAATATCATGCGGTGCAAGCTAACCAAAATGCAAATATTTTCCAAGTGGCGAAGAATTTCTTTATTAGGGTAATGAGTTTTGTGGTCTCAGCTGCGTGGCACATCAGGGACATTGTATCATTAGCATTCAAACTAGAAGCAGCATTTGAAAATCATTTTCCAACTTTGTGAATATACCATGTGGCCAACTTTGCAATGCTGCTGTGAAAAAAAAAATCTCATCACAAGGCCATAGAACTTGCCAGATGGAGGCACCAATGATGTACAACAAGATACACATACTAGACCAACCACCAAGGACCTGCAGCTAAATGGGTACCAAAACATGCAGACATAATTTTTTTTATAAAATCTCTAACTAGTGCAGTTTTTGGTTCAATACACGGTGTATGATTAAACTTACGTCAAAACTGGAATTACATTTTATGATATTTTAGAACAAAAAAGACGGTTTAGACTCGGCCTCCTAATGGGGTACATTCTGCCCGAATGAGACAACTGATAAAATATGTTTAAATATATAAATGTATGTACAGTGTGCAATACGGTGTGAAACTCACCTCTGATTGATTCCCTGCTTTAAGCAGGGTTTATTAATAACAACAATTATAATAATATTCCTAGAATTACAGTATTATTCAAACGTCTTCCTACAGTGCTTTTTGTTTAGTTTTTTTTATTAATTTTTTTTTTTTTTTAGGTCCTGCAGTTAAGAATGGAAAATACAAACAAAACGAAAATACAAAGTATTTATTTAAAATACTTTTTTTTCTAAATTATCAATTTTTGGCAGACATGATAGGGGCATCGGAATCAGGTTTTGCAAATTGCCTGTGACTGGCAGGTGCAGACTTGGGTTTCGGTAGTACTGTCGTGGATTCCGTTTTTCTTTTTGCAACAGCTATCGACGGCAACCAGGGAACATTAATATAATGCTGCTGATGTCATCAAAAAGTGGCGGATTTTCGTTCTTGAACGACTATATACCCATTCATAAAGTGCTTTGCGACAGTCGCCTGTATTCTCAGATCATTTTATGAATAGCAATATAGACGACTTTTGTTAGTTTTAAACGAAATTTGTTTTATTACGGCAGTCGGCAAGTACTTTTATGAATAGGGCCCTATATGTCAGTCCAATGTAACGAGCATAATTTATTTATTTGTAACCATTGTGTGTTGTTTGGGGAACAGGAGCATTGCAATTATTCCTATCTGCTCCAATGTTGGACCCTGTCGGACATCATCAAAAAGACGCAAAAAAAACAGGTTTCTAGTCATTTTTTCTCCGGAAAAAGCCGAGAAAACAATTCAATGGCCGAAAGTGGGGAGCGACAGGAGCGAGACAAGCCGAAAAAAGGGCGTATCTCATGAATAGTCATACTTGCCCCTGGCATCAGATAACGGCGGCCATAAGGAAACAAGCTGGCTGCTGCTGCATCAGCGCTCAGAGAATATCACGGACATTTGCAGAGCTTTTTTGAGATGTTATAGTAATAAAATAATTATTAATTTACAATGGTAACCAGGTACAGATGATAATTAAACAATACATAATAATTAAACAATAACAAAAAAAAAGTGATCAGGAGATGATTGATCGGTATGTACGAATATTATTATTATTATTATTATTTATTTCTTAGCATATGTGAAAGCTATAGCGAACGAAAGGTTGGGGCGGGGCTGGAGATGCCTTGTGAGTGCTTTGTTGATATGCAGGGCCTTTTAAACCCGTTTGACTGTGGAAAAAAAATAGTTTTAAACAGCGCGTCTAAAATTAACTGCGCGTGTGAAAATAAACTGGACCCGACGCGCCTGACACGCACTTATTAAATGGACTGCAAAGGGTTAACCTCTCAACTGTACTTTCTGACCCTGTCACGTCATATTCAGTGACATTAAACACTTAGTTCAACCTCTCAATGCTTCTGTTTCCTCAGTTTGTGACATTTTTGGAAGCACACAATAACAGGATTACGCATCTGGAACCAGCAGCCCACCCCTCTCCTGCGTCAGCCACTGCAGTGTCTGCTACGTCAGCAGCGCCCGTCCCCGCTGTCAAGCTACCAATCTTCACGCTTGCGACTGCCTCTACATCTTTTGCTCCTCCTGTGCTTCAGTGGTCCAACAACACAGTCTTTCTCTTCAAATTAGACAAAATATTATTGAAGGTAAATACATTAACCTGGTCTCAATCCTCATTTCTACCTCCGAATTTCTGGATCATAGGATAGTTGACTGCGGAGATGTATCGGTTACCCTTAAATCCCAGGATCCCAGATTGCTAAAAAATCTTGCTCTTGCTGAATTCGTTCTTGCGTTTTCTGTTCTCCATGATGTTCTTTGCGAAGTTTACCTCCACCGCAGGCAGGAGATGGACTCTTATTTATTCATTTATTCTTATTTATTGTTGACTGACGGTACAAAAGGGGACATGGCTAAGTGTTCCTTGTTTATGGTTGAGACAACCTTTCTCTAGTCCCCAATTCACATTATCTCTTTCTTCTTATCCCCAAAACAGACTAGCTCCGCCAGGGTCAATCCGTGTTCCTCGGTAAACTCAACTCTCCTCTTTGTCCTTATTCCTCCCTGTGACAGGGTGGTCGTGTCACGTGTGTGGGTAGCCACTGCTTAAGCAATACAGAGAGACATGGGAGGTGGAGTTGAAACGCCAGCACAGGCGCGCAGGATTTATTAATACAAAAAGAAAGTAAATAAAGGGGTCATGTGACGTTACCAGCGATGGTAACGCACAGAGGACACATACAGCAAGCTGTACAAAAGGCAAAATAAAACACAGTACAAAAACTACAAATAAAAGGTGACACACAGGGCGAGTGCTAGCCTTATAAACGAGGCGTCCCGCTCCAGGAACCGGCTACAATATACAACCCTCACTGTACATTACTTCCTGGGATCACTATCCCCTAAACTAACCTACTGATGAGCCGGTATTCATACGACTCCTGCTGCTTCATACGGCCTTGGCTGGGCATTGCCTTCACAAGCTCCGCTTGCAGTTTCAGGATTGCGTAGCTGTCGTTCTTGCGAACCCTCTCCTCCCTAATATACACAGCTCCCCTCTGTACATGGCATTGCAGTCACCCCGAGCGATCTCCACCAGATGTTTTTAAACTGATGGACACTCGGTCAAGACCCACCCACCTACTGATTGAGGACCAGTACAGCCAATCACTTGCTGCCCTTCCCCTCAACCAAGCCTAGCAGGCAGCAAGTCTCAATCGAGCGCATATCTGTAAACAATAATTTAATTACACAAATCAACTTTAATAAATATTATGTTTACTCATGAAATATCTTGAAATACCTATTTTTAGACTGAAATGCCATGAAATAAGCCATTTTTATTTATGTTACTTCTGTACTGACCAGCTGATTTCCTAAGCAAGTTACATTCAGCCAGTTGGTAATATTGGCATACAGCCCACAATGATATAGATAGATACTTTAAAATACTTTATCATGCTTGCTTCAAGTTGGCGACACCAACCCCAGGGTCGCTAGAGTCAGATATATGATAAGATTTTTAGTTTTGCCTAACAGCTTCAGTTATATAGGGTGCTATGTGCAAAGATAAACACAAATTAAGCACATACCTATGGACTGCTCCAGCACTGAGTCCCTCATTTAACACCAATTGGTCATGTGATTATCTAGCTCATTTACTCTCAGAGACAATGGAAAGAACCCAAAGGCAGATCACTTGTTTCAGTACCCTTTATTTAGGTACAATTGGTTCCATTTTTGTGAACATTAATCACATCCTGAAAAATGCCACATATGTTACACATTAAAGCCACCTTTAGAAAAATCTGTATTCGTCCAATAAATGTATAATATTACTACTGACAACCACTTTATATTGTATGCCTATTACAGAAATATTTATAATCTGATTGCAAAACTTCGGTTTACAGGTACTGTATTGTTGCTGTCTGTAGTTCTCTGCAGGGTTACTTGCTGTTGCTTACAGGTAGCCACTGTACAGTACCACATATTGTAAAAGATTAAACCTGAGATTATTTTACATCCCTGGAAGGCATACTGAAATCCAGGGACACCTATTTAAAACCTGGGAAAACCAGGACCGTACTCAGCAACCAAACCCTTAGAAATCAATCTTGAGGTGCCATCTATATTGCAGCCCAGACAAGTTGACTGCACCACCCCAAAGGTGAAAGTTACTGCCTGATGGAGGCATAGAAGGTAGATCACTGGAACACCAGTACATGAGGTCAGGGAAAATTGCCTGTATTTAAAGAGACCAATTGAAAGACCTAATTACCAATAAAGTTGCCATGGTGCTTTTAGAACTCTATGCAATAATCTCAAAATAAACAACCTGTATCATGAATTTAAGTCTTTAATTTATTAGGATTCTTGTGATCACAATACTGTACAAAGGGACTCATTTTTTTTCCTTTTGCTTTTGTATCATCAAGCATACAGCATAAAGCAGAGAGGATAGTCTTAATCAATCCAGTATATTATTCTAAAAAAAATTGTCAACAATAGGTCATGTTACATGAGTGTTTGACATTTCTCAAGACATTTGTGTCTTGTGAAATAAACGTGGACATGGTTCCTTTTTGTGTTCACATCTAAAGCCTCTCATTTCCCTTTGGAACGCCTACTTTTCCCGAACGCTATGCAAATTAAGCGCAAAATACTGTTTACATGAGCAGAGATAGAATCCACACCATCTCACCATGGCTGACAAACAGCGGAGACGCAGAATTCTAGCAATGTGTACAAGACACCTACCTGGATTGCTCCCAAGGCTGTCTGGATTGGGAACAGTGGATGCCATGGCACTGTTCACAGAGATTGAACCCCCTAACATCCTTTAGCCACAGATCCCTATGCCTCCTTACCCACTGGCTATGCCTAGCAATAGGGCAGTCTGAGCACATAATAGTCCATCTTGCTGGTGGGAAGAGGTTGTGCTGCATTCCTCTTTTTCGGATCAACAGTGAACGGAATCCTTTCGGGTCACACGATCAACCTTCCACAAAATAGTAGAACTCGTAAAAGAAGACCTGCAGCCAGAATTAAATTATCTTTGGGCACCTGTACCACTTAAGAAAAGAGTGGCTATAGCTCTGTACAGGCTGGCTTCCACAGCTGAGTACAGGACAGCTGGCAATGTGTTTGGTGTGCATAAGTATGTGCACAAGTTTGTAAAGTGCAGAGGCGATGCCTGATGAAGCCGAAGCTAAAAGTAATGGGCATGATAGACGCCACCCACATTCCTATTACAGCATCAAAGCAGCGCCTAAGAGATTACCTCAATAGGAAATTCTGGGCTTTGTACATATATATATATATATATATATATATATATATATATATATATATATATATATATATATATATATATATTTACAAATGGACCTTATTGCAGTCACCCAAGCCAAGAGCAAAAACTCTCAAACTCGGGGTAAGAATTGTAATTTCATATTGCTTTTGGTTGGCTATTGGAAGGAAATGTGGCTTAATGTGATTTTAAAAATCAAGCTTTGAAATCGAACACCACCCATTATCACAATGTTTCTCTAAAAGTTTCAAAATACAAACACTTCCCATATAGTCGCACACACTATTATTTGTATGCTTTCTTGTTTAGATGCTTGTTTCTATGACAACTTTTGAGACATCTAAACACCTTGTTGAATTAATTGAGATATATGCATACAGCTTCATCATGGTGGGGAACAAAACTGGCACAGTTACAAAACCCTACCAAAACCCAGTCACTAATTACATCTTTGCATAATTATTTGCAAGCACACGACTTTATTTATGTATTTATTTTGATTTATTTGTGTGCCAGTTCAACTGACTCGATTGCAGTGCAAGTATTAACAAATACATTTTTAAAAAGTATGTTTTCTTATGAATAAACACACAATGCATGTCAAGATAATTTGCATTAAATCGTTTTTATAATTGTATTAAATTAAACCATTTTATTTTACAAAATGTAAATTAAACCTTCCCTCATTCCTTGCCTCTATACTGTAATTTAGTAACAAAAGCTTCTATTGTTTCCAAATACAGATTAAGTCTTATTTTAATAACTGGGCACATTACAAAGCAATGCTTTTCATGGATATATCTGTCTCTTTGGAGGATAATGAACGATGCAGGCAGTAAGTTGAGTTTACTTTATTAAGGACCCTCTGAATTGACCAGACTTTCCATGTGCAGATCCATGATTTAATTGAGTGGGAGAGACTTTCTAGGCTGGCATAGTCCCTCCCCCTACCCAGAACTTGAAACAGACTGAAATTGTTTGGTTCTGTGGAGTAAAGACCAAATGTATAACAAATACAATGAGAAATTCTGTTTCGGATTAGGCATGTACTTTAATATGACCATTTTAAACTATAAATTCTGAAAGCAAAATTGTTATTCTATACACATATTGCAGCTCTGCTTAATGCTGTTTGGCTGAATTATCTATCAGAACCTTACAAGTTACATGGTGACACAAGGTTTGCATGGCAAAAGTATTCCTATCACAGTATTACATATATAAGTACTGTTTATATTACCTAAAGATGATTGATAAATGATCGTAGCAACAGTTAAAGTGTCCTGAGTCACTCAGTCTATTCAAATAATCTTTAGTGGCATATCCTTTTGAAAAAGTTTACAAAGCATGGTAAAGCATAGGTAAACACTGTAAAGCCCAGAGAGGTATGGTAAAGCATTAAAAAAAATATGGCAAACAAGGATAAACTATGGTAAATGCAAAGTATAACTATTGGAAAAGCATGCATATATATATATATATATATATATATATATATATATATATATATATATATATATATATATATATATATATATATATATATATATATACAGTATATATATATATATATATATATATATATATAATAAGAATAAGGGGTTTACGAATTGCCAGTGTGTGCATTGGTCTATACTATTGTCATACCACAGATGTCCAATAGGAAAATGATACCTCTGTGGGATTCTACCAATGGTTCATGCCATTGTAGATTCACATTCTACCATGGCCCCTTGAAAGTTGCTAAGGTCTGTATGTGTTTCCTTTAAAATGTTAACATTACAAACAAAATAAAAAATAAAATAAATAAATACATGTTTTTATTTTCTTTTACTTCTTGGGTGATTTACCTCCTACTGCTGCAAGTAGTAACAGCATGTTCTGTATGCTGAGTGGAGTATTGAAGAGAAGGTTTAATGGACAGCTAGTATTTCTACAGCTAAACCTAGGTTTGGTGGGTGTAAATAAATTGAACTGCCAAGGAATTTTATTTTGGTGTAAAACCAAACATAATTGTTGGATAATGTAATTTAAAATACCTTGCCAGATAATCTCTTCTTGTGAAAAATCAAACTGGTCCAAGGTGGGAGTAATGGAATGACATAATAAGAGGTGCTAAAAAAAACAATATGTCATTTTGTAAAGGGAGTACAGGTTTTGTTGAGTTTCATTGTCTGGGTGTTCTTCCAGCTTCTCTTATGATGTCACCCAGACCTTCTTGATTAAACAGCCTTGTGTTGGAAATCAGCATATTTCCAATACCTTGATCAGGGCCGGCTTCAGCACCCAGGCAACTGCCCGGGGCCCAGACACCAGAGGGGACCCCCAGATGCTCAAAAAAATGCCAACTATTTTTTCGCTTTATTATATTTTCCCTTATGTAATTTCCAGGATCCCATGCAGTGGAACTTTTCAGAGCTCCCTTTTATCTCTCTCTTCCTGCTTGCGTCCTTCCTCCTTGCATTCCCTTCATCCTGCCTCCTCACTGACTCCCTATTGGATTCCATCCTTCTCAGTTCTTCGTAAAGCCAATGGCTGATCTCTCAGGAGTTTCCCTGGGTTTTATTTTTTTGTAGTCACCAGTGATGAATCCTTTGCACAGTAGAAATATTGAAGTATATTGAATTAAGCCATTGTCGAATTAAGTTTTGTAGACAACATTATACATTATGCATAAGTTAATACTGTGGCACATTTCTGTCATACTTTCTAACAATCAAGACTTTCTTTTGTCACACCTCATTATCGTAACATCCAACAGAGAGTTACAACTTTCTTTTATTTAACATGTGTAAATGCCTAGGCTGAATTACAAGATTTATACCAACAAAAATTAAACCTGCCAAACCTCTGGAACCTCCAAAGAAGAAACACAAATCTAGATGTCAAAACGAAAGGAAAAGACTACAAAAAAAGAAAATGTCAAAAAACTGCAAACTAGATCGTTGATCAAACAATTCTTGCAGCCATGTGGCAAAGGGAAATGACTGAAGCAACTACAGCTACTACAGCAACCGAGAACAAAGAACCAGGACAGCCTGATAACACTGAAAATGAGCTCCAAACCCAATGTGTGAGTTTTTCTGCCTCAGTTAATTCTCAGGGTCAGGGTCAGGGTGAGTCTGCGGCTGCTGAAGCTCTACCTGGTGAGCACCATCATGTTTTCAACCTTTCTGAACCACTACCAGAGCTCAATGAAGATTGAGTGGCTCGACAAAATGAGTCATCACTTGTGATGCCAAGCAGTTTGGAGAGGATCTAAGCTGCTGCAAGGGTTGGATATGTTACACAGGGATTTTCCAGTGGCTGAATACCCTGAGGGCACTGGTTTATACTTAAAACTGCAACCCAATTTTTCGTCTCAGTCAGTGGTCTCCGACGGTCGAAATGACATCATCCGCACTGCTGCGAGCTGCGTCTTCTTTGACAAGTCGTACGGCCTTTTCTTGTGTGTCTGTGACCGCAAAATGCACAGGGTCAGATGATGTTGAAAAAAACATTTGTCGCATGGTCACAAGCCAGTGAAGCGCGATAGAGCAAGTTTTAAGGAACCCAATAAACATGAAAAAGAACAGGATTTTAAACTTGTCTCTAAACTGAATTAAATTAAAGCGTAAATTAACCGTTGCTAAAATGAATATTGGTGCGTACATAGGCTACCATGCGCAGCAACCACTTGTATAATAATAACAATAATAATGAATACAGTGTATTTTATTTGTATTATTGTTATTCTTTTTATATATTTGAGTCACTAATAAGTTAACATCACTATTTCTTTTTTGTATGCAATTACTTTCCCCATCAAATCAGTAGCGTTGCTCAGCTGTTCAATATGTCTGATCGGAGGCAGTATGGAGAACAGCTGATCAGTTTTATGTTTGCTGCTCATAAAAATATATATGAGCCAATTTACACATTCACTTCATTCATGAGATGGGCAATTTTAAAATCCCGTCTCAAAGTGTTGCGGGATTGTGGAGCCTGTTGGCAACCCTAGTCACAAGTCGACACCGGCAATAATGCAGACTGGCTGAAAGTATGACCGACAGCTACGAACACTTTGCTGTGTCAAAAAGTCTGCAAACTCAGGGGTGCTTGTCCTTCTGGTGCACCCGTAAAAGTGTCTGCAGCTGACGTACGGCTTTTGTCTACGAGAGAAGTATAAACCAACTTTTAGAGTCGATTCTCTTCTGCTCAATACTTTCGGAAAGTAGGCAATGGATCTAAAGTCAAAAGAGATTGGCTAGTGTACTCAAAATCGTCTGTGTTCTGCTTCTGCTGTTGATTATTTGATCATGATGAGAAGTCGACTTTTTCCAGGATTTCGTGATTGGAAACACCTACCTGGCACAGATGGGTCCTTGCATGTACATTAAATTTCTGCTTCTCACATTGACACTTACTGGAAGTGGAAAGAAATGGAGTTAGCTGTTAAGTTAAATGTGACAAAAAATGTTCAAAAAGTTGGAATTAGAGAAAGAAGGTGACTAGTTAAAAACAATGTACCCTTTCGCACATCTCCTGTCGGAGTTTTTACCTGCAGCTATTCAAACTAATTTCCAACTATGACCCAGGTTTGATGGAGCACTTGCGAAAACCAATGTACATTATCTCAGCAGGACATGCAAAATGAGTTTCTGTGTTTTTTGGCAGATGCCATGCTGAATGACATTATTGCAAAAGTCAAGAAAGCAAAATACTTCAGCTTGATAGAGGCCAGACATTTCTAAACAGGAACAACTATTGCTTGTGCTCCGCTACGCTGAAATCAATGAAGAAACAAACAAAACAGTCGAAATAAGGGAGAGCTTTCTGGAATTCTTGCATGTCACAGACACAACTTAAAAAGGTTTTGCCAATGTTGTGTTTGGTTTCAATCTTGGCCAGTTTTTGACAATGGTGCTAATATGAGAGGCCAGTACAAAGGTTTGCAAGCCATCATTGCCATCAAAATAACCATCTGGCTTTCTTTGTTCTCTGTTCTCCCCACAACTGGAATCTTGCCATTGTGCATGCCGGGGAAAGTTCCACTGAGGCAAAGTTTTTTTTAAAAATTTTGCACAGAATGTATACATTCTTTGCTGCATCCATGAAACACTGGAATGTCGTTTCACAGCATTTGACCAATCTCACCATTAAAGGGCTCTGAAACACTTTGGAGTGCTCGCCTAGATTCATTTAGAACAATTCTGTTCCATTTTCCGCAGCTTATTGAATCCTTTGAGCAACCTTTGCACGGCAACACTCTCCATGCTGAAGCCTTTTCTGAAGTACAATCTCTGATGGCTCAAATTTCTACATACACATCTCTTATTTAGCTAATTATCTGGTATGAAATCTCTACCATCCGAAAAGACGGACATCTCCATTGTGATTCCTTTGGTTTGAGCTTCCAGGATTATTTGTTATCTGGATTTCAAGAGTTTGAAGCTCAAGGAGTCTGTCACCAGCTAGGTATTATAGCCGAATACACAATTCAAAGAATATGTAAAAGATAGCAAAAATGCTCAGACACAAATTGTCTAGAAGCTTTTTGCTGGAAAGAAGATGATCTGCAAGCTGATCCTAGAATCAAATTTGAGAAAACATTCTTTAAACCCCTGCTTGAAACAGTCCTGGCTGAAACTGAAGCAAGATTTGATTTCTTTCAAAAGTTTAGCTCCAACTATGGATTCCTGTTTGACAGGAAAACATTTGCTACTGACATTGCAGAATTGGAGAAGGCGTGCAAGGAATTCTCAGTACATGCAGCTGAAGATGTGTCTGGATTGGAAATGGTTCAAGAATTGAAGACACTGGCGAGAATGCTGCCTGATCATTTGTCACCTCTGGAGACTGCAGTTTATTATTTCCCGATCACTGTGACCTGCTTTCCTAAATATCGTGGTTGCATTGCAGTTGTTGCTGACTCTTCAATTTGCCTTAGCAGATTTATCAAAGGTTATCTCTGGTCACATATGTCACAAGAACGATTTAATGCCTTAGCTATTCTCTCATTGAGTGGAAAAAGCTGTATCAGTTAACTTTGACAACATCATTTCCAAATGTGCCTTTGGAAAATCAAGATGGAAAGTCTTTTGTTAATTTGACTGATAACTGTCAGTTCATAACTGTAAGTATGATTATGAAAACCTTTTTGATAAAAACACATTTTTGATTTAGGGGTGGGGGGCGCACTGCCTGGGCCCCACAAAAACTTGTCGCCGGCCCTGACCTCGATATATAGTACCGGTTATCCACTAGTTGTTTTCAAAGCAACTGATTGACCAATACCAGTTTCAGCCAGCCACCATTGTAATCTGAGCGCTGGGCAAAAGTTGCCATTGTGCATTTCCAGCCTTTTCTGGTTCAAATGCTCAAGAAGAGAATTAATAGTAAAAGATAAGCTTCCAGGTAAAAAAAAAAAAATCATTAGATGTTTATTTATGATGGAATTCCTCTACGCTTTTGTTGAAATATGTTGTGTAAAACAAAATATGATGGTGGATCCCTCAAGCACATTTTGAAAAACTGCGAGAAATATGAACATAGAAAGAAGAACAAATGCAGTGTAAAGATAGCAATAAGCATGCTTTTGAGTTTAGGTGTAGCAGTATGAATACATGGCTACTTAAATCAACAAAATGACCCTTTTTCTGCAAATAACAATAGTAAGCTGAATTAATCTTGCCAACAATTGGATGGTCTTATTCCACATTGAACTGGCTTAATTTGACCATCCTATACCCTGCTGTGATAAATCACAGCAGTATTTTACAGCACTAGGGAATACCCTTGGATTGCATAAACTACCTAGCAGTGGTTATCCCGGTATTATCCCTAGAAAATGAGTAGCTGATCAATGGGGATTCCTTTGTACTCACATAGTCAAAATTGTTGGTTTTGAACCAAGTACACTAAACACATTGGCAATTGACAATTATCGCATTTTTCTAACAAATGCCATCAAACACATCCACATTACCTTGAACTGTACAGTTAAATAGAGGTTTTGATACAGTAGAGCAGTAAGAAACTGCCTTGGGTGGTGAGTGTTCAGCATTTTCAGGTAACTTACTGAAAGTCTATTTTTGTGCTATCCTTTATAAGAAAAAAAAACATCAATACAAATTCTGAAACTCATTATGAACAATTTAAGATTACTTACAAGTCCCAGAATGTCATTTAAAATGTTTATTTCTGGGTTGGTAACTTGACTGAGTGTGGTGTTCTGTCTTTGATGCCTATAGATGACCAATACCTCCTTCTATTGCAACCTGGTCTAACTTCAGCACTTTCCCAAGCCTTTAGATTCATGCACAATATGTTCGGAAGCCTGGCAAGCAATGCAATGCTGCAGAGTTGCAGTTAATGAAAAGCTGTGGCTATGAATACAATCATGTAAAACCATGCCCATACTCATACTGTTTTTAATTTTTTTTCTATTTGCATTGCTTTTATGTTGAACAATCCCATCAATGAGTGTACATGAAACACATTTCTTTGTACCTGTTGGGATCTCTGTTATGCCTTTATTAAGCTATGTACTGGAGCCATTTAATCCTGATTGTGCGCACACATGTAATGAAAGCTGTGTTCAGGGTTCCATGTGTTCAAGGAAAATAGCAGTTAGGTCTTTAGGGACTGCCATAAGCGGAGTTGTTAGTGTTTCTGGGCTGAAGGTGTGTCGTGCTGACTATTAATACATTAAAGAGCAGTTCACTGATGGTTACAACTGAACTGAAATGTGCTTTGGCTTTAAAAAAAAGAAAAGACCGGGGGCTCCCAAGTGGCGCGTCCGGTAAAGGAGCTCCGCGTGGAGCGCAGGATGCGCTCTATAGCCTGGAGGTCGCCGGTTCGAGTCCAGGCTATTCCACTGCCGACCGTGGACATGAGATCCCAAGGGGCAGGGCACAATTAGCCCGAGCGTCACCCGGGTGGGGAAGGCTAAGTTCGGCCAGGGTGTCCTCGGCTCACCACGTACCAGCGACCCCTGTCGACTGGCCAGGCGCCTGCGTGCTTGTCTGTAAGGTGCCTGGATCTGCGTTGTCCTCTGACGCTGTAGCTCCTCGGCTGACGGGACACGTTTCAAAGGACAGCGTGTGTTCGCTGCTCCTGAGTTAGCACGGGGGTGGTAGTGGTGAGAAAAACGGGGTAAAAATCAATTGGCGACTACTACATTTATAAAAAATAAATAAAAAAAGACCACCAATGTAGGTGTATAACTGAGGAAACATAACGAGACAAGCTTGTTTATTTTATGCGGAACGTAACTTATATTCCCTTTAAGAATTTAACACGTTATATTACCTCATTATTGACAAAAGTAATATTCTTACTGGAACACGTTACTTAAGTAACAAGTTACCCTAACTCTGTGTGTTACCTGTTTGACAATGTGGGCAATATCCTTCCACTATCAGT
Source organism: Acipenser oxyrinchus oxyrinchus (assembly GCA_030684275.1). Lineage (NCBI taxonomy): Eukaryota > Metazoa > Chordata > Actinopteri > Acipenseriformes > Acipenseridae > Acipenser > Acipenser oxyrinchus. The sequence continues at coordinate 29,839,166 of CM060256.1, forward strand.
GTACTAGAGTGGACATTTTGAAAAGAGATTGAAAAAGACTTTAAAGTTGTAAGTGTAAAAAGTTGTCAGGATGTTAACAATGAAAAGAAAAATGAAAGATACGTTATTTAAACAGTTGTAGCAACACGTGGGGATGAGTAACTGTAACAGGGCGAGCAGCCCTGTACAGGGTTTGTTTATTTTAGAAAGGGGTCTCCCCCTCTGCCCCTGTGTTATTTTGTATTGTTTATTTGTTTTATTGTATTTAAATGTATGACGGCGAAAGTCGTGCTTGTTTGTTTATGTATTTATTATTTATGACGGCGAAGCGCCGCGTATTTTGTTATTGTTTTGTTAGTGACGGCGTAGCCAAATGTTTTTGTTTAGTAGCGTGGATGGGAAGCCCCATTTAAAAATTCGTGCAGAAGGTGGCCATCTCCCAAATTAATTAGGTGATTTTAATTTGTTACTAATCGGGAGATGGTCACCTGTTATAAAGCCTGCAGCTCTCGGCACTCGTGGTGGGTGTTAGAGACGAGAGAGCGAGCAGCGAGACAGAAAAACGAAACTAAAATGAAGCATAAGAACAGTGAAGACAATCTGCCCAGCCTGACCTGTGTTGTGTTATATTTTGTGTTTGAGATTTGTTTCTGTTTAAACCTTTTATTTTCGCTCTGTGAGCAAGTTTCTTTTTGTTAAAATATTTTATTTCTTTTTGTTATTTAAAAATAAAACGGCGCGAGTGCCTTTAACTGCAGTCCCTGGTGTCAGTTATCCTTCCTGCTTCTGGCCTGACGTCAGACCACTCGTCCAGCCTGCCACCGTAACGCTATATTTTTTTTTTGGAACCCCACTACTTACTCTTTAAGTTCAATTCAAGTATTATGGTTTAAGCTTGAAGCCACAAAAGTCAGGAAATGCCATAACACCCATAAGAATTTAACATAGATAGGGGGATGTGATGGGCAGGGTTGCATTCAAATATAAGGGGAGCAGTATAAATGACAGAGGTAACAAAATGTATTTGAATCCCTTAGTGACAACACCTTTAACAAGGAAAAGTTCCACTATGGGCATTCATTAGCAAAAGTGCTTGGGGGTATCCATATCTTTGTCATTGTGACCTACATTTGCTTGTGTTTTGGCCTCTGATTAGCTGGCTACAGAACCATTTGCCCTAATTTGATTAAACTTGGACATTTCTTACAAGACGTTATTCCATATACTGTGTGAGCATAGCTCATGCCGGCATTTTTACACGACTGACACCTGATTGGCTGCACTATAGCAGGCTATATTTTGGCCTCTTGCCCCAATTTGATTATTCTTTACATTGACTTTTACTGGAGCAATTTATTCCACATACTTTGAATGCAGACCACAGTGATAACATTTTTCACAGTTTTGACACCTGACAGGCTGAGCTATTGAAAAACTGCTTGCCAGATTTTGATTAAACTTTGCATAGACATTTATTATGATATATTCTATAGTATATCTTGTGGATGTGGGTCATGGTGACCTACTTATTAATTATACTAATAACTGTAATGTGTTTGTGGCAGGGCAGAAGCTTTGCCATTGTGAATAATGCTATACTCTACAGATCTGCATTTTATTAATGTAAATTATCTTTAATTTGAAGTGAAGATCTTTGCAAAGAATGCAGAAACACCAAAGCAACAAGTATAAAATATTTTAATTTAACTGTTAAAATATTTGTTCATCATTGTCAAACATCAGACAAATTCCATTTAATTGCAGCAATTGATGTACCATTGCATTCAAATAACAACAATGAATGGGTTTGGAAAATCCGACGCCATAGGATATGAATGGGGAGGGAAGTCTGCACTGGGAGGCCCATTCTTAAGAAGGTCTGCCGCAGAGAGCCAATATTCCCCGGCATCAAAAGGACCAGTGTTTACAGAATTTAAGCAGCCGAGCATTCTGAAAAGCCAATTTCCAAAAACAACAACCAGAACACAATAACATCAGCTTTCTTCCATGTGATTGGCTAAATATTCCCTTAAACACAAGAATGTACACAACAATCCATCAAATTCTAACTACCATGGGAAATTGGCGAAGTAAGGTGTAGTTTTTTTTCATTCTCCAGGTCCATGAATATATATGCACTATAATAATGATAGAAAGTCTACACCCCCTTGAACTTTTTTTACATTTTGTTGTGTGAGTGCCTCAGAGTTTCATGCATTTAAATTATCTACACACCATACTCCACACTGTTAAGGGGAAAAAAGGTTTTATTGAGAAAAAAATTATATATTAAATATACAAAACTGAACGATCATAATTAGATAAGTCTCCACCCCCCTGATTTAATACTTGGTGGAAGCACCTTTGGCAGCAATTACAGCTGTGAGTGTTGGGATAGGTCTCTACCAACTTTGCACACCTAGATTTGGCAATATTTTACCATTCTTCTTTACAAAACTGTTCAAGCTCTGTCAAGTTCCTTGGGGAGCGTTGATGGACAGCAATCTTCAAGTCATGCCACAAATTTCTGATTGGATTTAGGTCGGGGCTCTGACTGAGCCACTCAAGGACATTTACTTTTTTGTTCCTTAGCCACTCCAGTGTAGCTTTGCTTGTGTACTTAGGGGTTGTTGTCATGAACTTCCGTCCCAGTTTCAGCTTTCTTGCAGAGGGCAGCAGGTTTTCCTCAAGGACTTCTCTGTACTTTGCTCCATTCATTTTCCCTTCTATCCTGACAAGTGCCCTTGTCCCTGCCAATGAGAAACATCCCCATAACATGATGCTGCCATCACCATGCTTCACAGTAGGGATGGTGTTCTTTGGGTGATGCGCTGTGTTGGGTTTGCTCCAAACATAACACTTAGCATTTAGGCCAAAAAGTTCCATTTTATTTTCGTCAGACCACAAAACTTTTTGCCACATGGCTACAGAATCTCCTGAGTGTTTTTTTTGCATACTTCAAACGGGATTCAAGGTGGGCTTTCTTGAGTAATGGCTTCCTTCTTGCCACCCTACCATACAGGCCAGATTTGTGGAGTGCTTGGGATATTGTTGTCACATGCACACTTTGACCAGTCTTGGCCATAAAAACAAAAAGAAACAAAACTAAGCACAAATAATAAACATCTCTGGAGTACATGGCTACTCAAACAAAACTAATAATGCAGCTATAATGGGCTCCCTCACAACGAGGATACCATCTCTCACGCTCGCCAGCCCATAATGATCTCCCGAGAGGTTTTATACCTCTTCCCCTTTGGAGTAAACTAATACTTAAATAATTCTATTTAATTAATTAAGCTTCTTAACCTGATTCAGTGATGCATATCTCTGCATCACTTATAAAATACCCCATTGATACATATCCAATTACCATCATACCTTTTCCAATATATTTCAGCGAGAAGCAAGGCTGAATGGTGTCGACATTTCTGGAACTTGTCCCACTACACTCTAGTGATGCAAGAGGCATAGCAGTGGCCCTCGTTGGTGTAATGGAAAGATCAGGACTATGAAGAATGACAGCTGCTACATGGCAGAGATACTTTTTGTTCATGTACAGTGATGAACAGAACCGCATGTATTTAACTGAAGTCTATACCAGCGGAAGTGCAGCACGCAGTCAAGGCTTTCGAGGGTGAGAATACTGAGCTTGCTAAGCTTCTCAATATACTGATTAATCTCCTGAAGTCTGTCTGTGGAAGTGTTCTGATCCCTGCAGCACAAATTGATGTTCTTACGACTCCTATTGAAAATCACTTGGATCCGTCACCTTACTCGGGCTTCAGTTTTGAAAATGCAGTCAAAGAAGCCATGCTGTCACTGGAGGTCAAAGAGGTACTGAAGAAAAGATTTTACAGAATTTACTATCCAGCTCAGCAAAGAACTTCAGCACCAGCTCCCACTGAACGTGAAAACGCAGCAAATGATGTCAATACTGAACTCTGATGAAACACTTAAGACAAATAAAGGCACGATGGAAATAGTTGAGGTAGCTCAGCTCTTTGGATTTGATTCCGAGACCACTGACAGAATTGGTGGAATATCCACTTTAACAGATTTGAAAACACATCTCAAACTGCGCCTTTCTGGACTGAAGTCAACAAGTTTTGTGATGCAGGAAACAGCCACCCCTTTGCAGACCTCTGTTCACTGGCAATAGCAGTACTTTTACTGCCCCACTGTAACGCTGAAGTTGAACGTCTGTTTTGTCTCATGAATGTTGTCAAGTCAAAGCTTCATAACCGTCTGGGTATAAGTACACTAAACGCTATACTGACTGTGAGATCTGGGCTGAAACTCTTCGGCGAATCATGCTTCTCTTACAACCTCCATTACACTGTTACAAAACTAATAGGAACAACAGCAGCCTACTCTTTTAAAGCAACACAGCCATACAGCAGCAGTCAGTAGCCTGAGCCATGTACAAGTAGTCAAGAACCATCTAAATCCAAAGAAGGGGAATGGGACTGGGACGAGGACATTATACAGATTTAGAAATGGAGCGATTGTAGGTATGCACTAAGGGGTATATATCAGTTTACTATGTGTAATACTTGGTAAATCATCGTTATAATTGACTTCATAATATAAAGTCATCAAAAATGTCACTAGAACACCACTCCTTTTTTTATAAAGGTCTCTTAATAGCAACATCTAGCGACTTCTTGAGATTTACTATCTGGAATGCTTGGTAAATTGTCTAGCGACATTTTTGGTGACTTTAGAATGTGACATCTCGCAACTTTGTCCTACTTCGTGGAGTTGGCAACACTGACTGGATGTTGGATGCGCCGCCTGCACAGATCTGTAGCACACGTGACCTGCCTTGTAGCATCTCAGACGCTTTCCGGGCTCTCCTTGCTCTATCGTAGATGTTTAAGCATGGCCATCATACACCCTGTTTACCCTCCCTTTCCTCTCTCTTAACTTGTTTTTCTCATATAATCTTGTGAGGCCCTTTGTACAGTTGTGCTGTTTGTACGTTATGCAAAAATAAAACATGTTTAATATTTATTAAAATATTTGCAACACTTGTCATTATATTTATTCAACTTAAAAATAAATAAACTGTCATGACAGTAAAAGTGGCTTTAAACACGGTTTTGTTCTTTATTTTCCAATTAAACTCTTACTATTTTTGTTGCTAACACTCACCAGTACAGTTGGCGCCTCCTAATCTGGATACTGATAATCGGGATTGCTGCTTATTGGGATACAACTCTGGGAGACTGTACTTCCCAATGCTATTTATGTTGTTTAATTGGGACGTCACTTCGTTTAATTGGGCTACAGTATTTTCCAATGATGAACGGAGATCACTTTTCAGAGCAAGACAGGCTGGCGTAGCACAGTGCAGTAAGTACGTGATTAAACTGTGACTTGCGTCAATTGCATAAACCAGGAGTCTCCTGTGGTTTGTCAGGCTGCTGTTGCAAAGAAAGTTGACATGTCAACATCGCAGGTGCCGTGCCTTGTGATAAGATGTGATTTCATTATTTTTCATTTCACCGGCACCGACTATATTTAAAAAAAAAAAAAAGTCAATCTAATTAAAAAATATGTATCTTAAATATTAACATTCCTGTATAAATGGCCATTTTCAAACATAGATTTTTGTACCAAAGAATTTCAAAAATAGTATTCCATCAACACAGTAGGATAAATATCAGGTTACAAAATACAGCTTTATTAGTTTATTAAATGCAAAGCCAACATAATTTCATATCATTTCAGTCAATATAGTCAACCTGTTGTTTCTGTAATTACCCTCTTACTTTGCCAGTGGCAGGATTAAACATAACCACAAGCGTTTTTATTTGCCTCCATTTTTCAGAACTCTTTTGCTGTTTGTATCCGCCTCTGTTTTCTCGCAACTACTTTTTGTAGCTGTTCCGTCAATGCAGGTATCGGCACAGGTACCTCCGTGACTAAGGTCATGCAGACGGTCATGAAGGACAGACTTTGTGGCAGATCTGCTACAATCTGCGTGACTTGAACGCACCCCATTGTACCCGACTTTGCATTGTGTTTTCTAGTTAGTTCTCAGCTTTGCCTTGCGCTCGTCCCTTTTACCTTTCTTCTTTTCCTCTCCTCTGCCTGGCTTCTTCTGAGGTACAGTAGTGTGCAAATTTTTTAGAACATCTCTAGATTTAGCATTTATATCTGCATTAAAACCTCAGGGTGTGAGAATTTACATTGTTGGTCAGTAATCAGTGATATTGAAACAATAGGCTCTAGTGGTGCAATTGGCACCCTAATTTCGTATTCAATTATTGTATAGACATTTATGAACGATAATCGATGCATTGACGTTTTATTTTTCAAAATAAATAAGAAGCATTAAGTTTTTTTTAACAGAAGATCCAATAACTAAAATCACTGTTGTGCATAATAGTTAAACAAAAAGGCACAACTAATATTCAAATTAGAACACTTCTGATTATAAAAAAAGAAATACCAAAAACTTGAGTTTTTAACAACTAAAAAGAATATGCGTGCCTCTGCATCCGATGTCCCTTTAACATTGTAACAATAATAAAAAATACTATATTTTAACAGAAGTAATTTTTATCTGAACTATGGTTGTTCATTACTGTTAACATTTTATGTCCAAAAACAAAGCAAAACATTTGAATTAATCTCACAAATCCTGACTAATTTAACCATTGTACTAAATTCTACTTCTTTTTTATAATATTGCCATATAATCCAACACAACATGCTTTGAAACAAATGAAGGCAATCGGTAGATTTAATAGATATAAAACAAAACAAAAAAAGTATTGCCTTAATTTTTAAATCAATAAAACGTGAATACAATAGTCCTACTTCTGATTTAGCTTGTCCTACGCGAATGTAGAGACCTAAAGTGTGTGTCCTAGCAACGCGCTAATCAACCATACTCGCACTAAAGGAAGCACACTCTCACACACTCAAGGTTTTAATGCTAAAAGGCAACAGGAGACTTCAAACGGGAGTGGTTAACATGTAGAAAACAGAAAGCACTGATTAGAGGAGAAACCTCAAAATGGAGCGAGGTAACCAGTGGAGTACCACAGGGATCAGTATTAGGTCCTCTGCTATTTCTAATCTACATTAATGATTTAGATTCTGGTATAGTAAGCAAACTTGTTAAATTTGCAGACGACACAAAAATAGGTGGAGTGGCAAACACTGTTGCAGCAGCAAAGGTCATTCAAAATGATCTAGACAGCATTCAGAACTGGGCAGACACATGGCAAATGACATTTAATAGAGAAAAGTGTAAAGTACTGCACGCAGGCAATAAAAATGTGCATTATAAATATGCTACATCTTAGTTGGTGCTTATCTTGGCGAGAGCCAAGTTCAAATCAGCATGAAGTTTTAACATCTACTCTCATGTAATGGAAATCATGAAGATCTGGATATGTCCAGTGACTGCTGTGAATAGTGCAGCTGGCAACAAGGGAAAGACCTCGTGACAGCCTGGAGAGACAGCTGACAGGAGGAAAGAGACCCCATTGGGGCTGGCAAGGGTTAGCTACCCTTCTCGGCAGTATCCAGCTCGGAGTTTACAGGATGCTGAAGACACCCGCCCAAGGCTTCTAAGAAATTAAAGAGAAAAATACCCCTAGAGTCTGCGAGAGCAGGGGCGGAAGATGACTCAACGTTGGACAACACGGTTAACGACTTAGGAACGGAAACGGATATGAGTATGGAGAGTGCTTCACAAAAGACTAGTTCAAGATCTGCAGTTAGCAAAGACACGGAACTCCAGGTTTGTGTCTGCGGCTGGAGCAAGGCGACAACGGTCTGAACAACGGGTTTGAAAATTCATCAACAGAGAATGAAATGCTTGAGGGAGAAGGGACAAGGGCCTCGCATTGATCAGTACTTCTTACGAAGTCAGTCAAGTCAGTCGAATGAAATCCAGCGACAGGAAGCAAACCACAGTTCGCAGGATATCAGCACCCCTGTCATAGATGTGAGGAGGACTTGCATGGACACAGTTAGTGATGAACCTAATGATCCTTGTGAACCCGGTCAGACAAACCAGCGTAAGAGAGAAAAGAACCTCAACGGGCACAAGCCTGGAGTTAAATGGCCAAGAGCTTGTGAGAAAACTGCATGGGACACAGTAAACACAGATCTCTGCTTTGCATTGGAAAGGTTAAGTGGAACAGTTGAAAAGAAACTGGATAAATTTGGGGACATCATCTACGCAAATGGAAGCGAGAGGTTTGGAGTTGAAAAAAGGAAGGAAGTACAAACTATTCCTGGAAAGTCTAGATGGCAGCAGGAGATTGAATGCTTAGTTAGAGAAAGGAGGCAGCTGAGGAAGCAATGGAGAAGAGCAGAACAAAGTCAGAAGGAGGGACACAATCTCTTACAAAGGGTCATAAAAGATAAGCTTGCAACATTGCGCAGAGCTGAGCGCTTACGGAAACGCTACAAAAAGAAGCAGTGTGCGAGAACTAACTTTTATAAAGACCCATTCAAATTTGTAAATCAGTTATTCACCAGTGAGAAGAATGGCACACTAAAAGCATCTAAGTTTGAGCTGGAGAGATATTTGGAGGAAACACATACAGATTCAAAAAGGCAGGAGCCTATGTCAATTCCATCAGACATCCCACCTATCAATCCACCAGAATACCAAATGGAGGACTGTGCACATAAGGGGGAAGAAGTAGAGCAAGCTGTGAAAAAAGCAAGGGCTTCATCATCTCCAGGGCCTAATGGAGTTCCGTACAGAGTGTACAAGAGTGCTTCAGGAGTTCTACGAATCCTGTGGAAATTGATGAAAGTGGCATGGGAAAAACAGGTTGTACCAAGAGCATGGCGCCGAGCAGGTGGAGTCTTTATACCTAAAGAAAAAGATTCTACAAGCATCAGTCAGTTTCGCCCTCTTTCCTATTAAACGTAGAAGGCAAGATTTTCTTCAGCATTATTGCTCAGAGATTGTCAACATACCTATTAAAGAACTGCTTCATTGACACTTCAATACAAAAAGCGGGCATTCCAGGTTTCCCAGGATGCTTAGAACACATCAATGTGATCTGGCAACAAATTCAATCAGCTAAAAAGGAGAGGAAGGAGCTCCACGTGACATTCCTGGATTTGGCTAATGCATATGGTTCAGTGCCACATGAACTTCTTTGGGCAGCATTTGATTTTTTCAGTGTACCAATGACAATAACAAATTTAGTGAAAGCCTACTTTGGAGATTTGCAATTTAGTTTTTCAACTTCAGAATTCAGCACTACATGGCAATGCCTAGAAGTTGGAATAATGGCAGGATGCACCATTTCTCCACTGGCTTTTACCATGGCAATGGAAGTAATCATTAGGGCATCAAAATGGGTACTGGGAGGAGAGCGATTGGCTTCTGGAATGCGACTACCACCAATTCGAGCATACATGGATGACATGACAACCATGACTAGAACAGTAGCCTGCACTAATTGGTTATTGGGCAAATTAACTAATAACATTGAATGGGCACGAATGCAATTCAAGCCCACTAAATCAAGGAGCATCTCTATAATTAAAGGTAAAGTAGTAGATAAAACGTTCTTCATTAATGGTGAGGCAATACCAACAGTGTCTGAGAAGCCAATGAAGAGTCTTGGGAGATGTTCGTATGGGAGAAGTTAGACAACAAGCAGACACAGTTCGTATGGGAGAAGTTAGACAACAAGCAGTGGAAGGGTTGAAGAGCATAGACAGCAGCGCTTTATCAGGCAGACTAAAACTCTGGTGCTTTCGGTTTGGTCTACTGCCGAGGTTGCTGTGGCCACTGACTGTGTACGACGTTTCTTTGACAACAGTAGAGAAGCTGGAAGCTTTAATCAGTTCACACATCAGAAAATGGTTGGGAGTTCCACGCTGCCTCAGCAGCTACCTGTCTCCGCTCTAACCGAGGAGTTTAAGTGCGCCAAGGTCTAACTGGAAATGACATTAGTAGAGTCACGCGACAAATGCGTAAGGGAGGTAGCACCTGTGTTGAAAACTGGAAGAAAGTGGGCGGCAAAGAAAGCTGTGGAGGATGCAAAGGCTGCCCTTCGAATTGGTGATATCATGGGGCAAGTTCAGCATGGAAGAGGGGGTCTTGGTCTCAGTTGAGTTCCTCCTACATGGCACAAGGCAGCCCCAGCTCAACGGAGGAAGCTGGTAGTCAACGAGGTACAAAAGCAGGAGGAGAGAATGAGGTGTATAAAGGCCATTTCCCAGGCCAAGCTGGGAGAATGGATGAGATGGGAGAGTGTGGAACAACGCAAGATTGGCTGGCAAGACCTATGGTCAATGGAAAAGCGCAGGATCAGTTTCCTTATCAGGTCAACATATGATGTTCTCCCATCACCACAGAACCTAAACCTCTGGGTAGGAGAGGATCCCTCATGTCCTTTGTGTTCATCACCTGCAACATTAAGGCACATTTTGACAGGATGTAAGGTGGCTCTTAGCCAAGGACAGTTTACTTGGTGCCATGACCAGGTGCTGTGATGTTTGGCCTTAGCAATGGAAGACAAGCGTAACATGACCAATAAGTTGCCACCTGTTCCATCAAAACATTACACACAAAAGACAACATTCCTCCGCCCTGGAGAGCAACCACCAAGAAAAGGTGTTGAAACCAATCCTCGCCCAGGACAACTGGAAGCTGCTATAGACTGGAAAATGCTGGTAGATGTTGGTCAATGGCTTATTTTTCCATCTGAGATTGCCACCACTAACCTTCGAGCAGATATTGTCTTGTGGTCTGGATCAGCACGCCTTGTTCACCTGGTAGAGTTAACAGTGCCATGGGAGGATGCTGTAGATGAGGCGTATGAGAGGATGAAACTGCGGTATGCTCAATTAGCCACTGAAGCGGAACAGCGAGGATGGAGAGTCCGGGTTTACCCAGTGGAAGTGGGTTGTCGAGGATTTGTAGAACACTCTACAACCCGGTTTCTCAGAGACGTCGGATTCAATGGCCAAGAGTTGCGTCGCACAGTGAAGAACTTCTCTGAAGCAGCAGAGAGGAGCAGCACTGGCTGTGGTTGAGACGGAAAGATTCTGGCTGGGGATCTCAAGCACAATAGAAAGAAAGAAACACTGATGTACGGGTAAGTAAGCTGGGCTGAGTTGAGTGGGGGACAGAGGGGGGTGATGCTGGGACGCCAGCATCACCGTCGAGCCCTCTTGAGGTGTCGTGGGCTAGTCGACGAAACACAGAGGATGGAAGGTGCCCACTTGAAGACCCCAGAGATGTACCCTACTTTGCTCAATCCAGACGGTTGTCATGCTGATGCGCTGGGGAGACCGCACTATGATTGATCCCCGGAGCCAGCATCGCAGCCGTTGTGTGTGCTGATGCACTAGGGAGGCAATAAGCTGATCCCTGGAGCCAGCATTACACTTCAGCTATCAACACCAGACAGAAGGATATCTATAGCATCGTATGGAAGGAAGCGCAAATGGATGGAGACACATATGGATCACATTAGTTTACTGTGAAGCTACATCTTAGTTGGTGCTTATCTTGGCGAGAGCCAAGTTCAAATCAGCATGAAGTTTTAACATCTAGTCTCATGTAATGGAAATCATAAATCATATGGGAGATACTGAAATTGAAGAAGGAATCTATGAAAAAGACCTAGGAGTTTATGTTGACTCAGAAATGTCTTAATCTGGACAATGTGGGGAAGCTATAAAAAAGGCCAACAAGATGCTTGCATATATTGTGCGAAGTGTTGAATTTAAATCAAGGGAAGTAATGTTTAAACTTTACAATGCATTAGTAAGACCTCACCTAGAATTTTGTGTTCAGTTCTGGTGACCTCGTTACAAAAAGGATATTGCTGCTAGAGCGCAAAGAAGAGCAACCAGAATGATCCCGGGTTTAAAAGGCATGTCGTATGCAGACAGGCTAAAAGAATTGAATCTATTCAGTCTTGAACAAAGAAGACTACGCGGTGATCTGAGTCAAGCATTCAAAATCCTAAAAGGTATAGACAATGTCGACCCAGGGGACTTTTTTGACCTGAAAAAAGAAACAAGGACCAGGGGTCTCAAATGGAGATTAGATAAAGGGGCATTCAGAACAGAAAATAGGAGGCACTTTTTTACACAGAGAATTGTGAGGGTCTGGAACCAACTCCCTAGTAATGTTGTTGAAGCTGACACCCTGGGATCCTTCAAGAAGCTGCTTATTGAGATTCTGGAATCAATAAGCTCTAACAACCATACGAGCAAGATGGGCTGAATGGCCTCCTCTCGTTTGTAAGCTTTCTTATGTTCTTATGTAAACTGGGTTCTAATTTGATGCATCGATTCACCAATATGTAATTGAAGCTTGGGAAATTTAAGGACAGATGATCAATAATCGATGCATCGATTAATTGTTGCACCCCTAATAGGCACTCATGTGTGAATATGTTAGACCACTTAGTGATTTAATTAGGCATCTTATACACCATCTAAAACATCTCATGCATTTGTGGATATGTGTTCCCTTCCTCTTACTATTTTGAATGAATTGTATGTGTGGCCTATTAAAGTCATCAGTTAAATTAGACGATCACTATTTTGCCTATTCTGACAATTTTCCAAGATTTTAAGTTTCAGTGGTTTGAGTTGATATGCACAACAGAAGCAAAGGATGTTCAACTAAATCTGCTTTACAACCAAGCTTTCTCTATTGCACTTTGCTATGCTTTTGCTCTGGAAACTTTTATAAGGGTAATATGAAGGTATCACACTTAGTTTTTGTCAATGTATGACATGCAGTAATGCTTATAATGTTATATTGTACATAACTGTAGAGCTTACTTTAATAGTGCATTTGAACGTATAAGTGATACATACAAAAGTAAAAATAAATGAATGTCACCTCTATTATAGTTTAAAGGCACATTTTCTGCCTTAGCTTATATAATACTTCTATGATGTACTGACTCGGGTCAGAAATGAAATTGATTTGAGGGTCTTAACTTAGTGCCCAGTGGCAGTGTTGGGGAGTAACAGATTGCGTGTAACACATTACTGTAATCTGATTACATTTAACTTGTAACTGTAATGGTTCATTTTTCAGACAGGTAATGGATTACATTTTTGTGAACAACAAACTTGGTTACATTTAAAAAAAAAAAACTACTGTGGAACTTGCCATATTGGATTGAATTGGTTCCAGAGGTCCATTGGATATGTGAAAATATCATATCTCAGAGGGAGTTGTTATACTATTTGGTAGTTGCTTTATTAAAGTTGGGCCATCATAAATGAACCAATTCAGGTACAGTATTGTGTCTTACACACCAAAGTACAGTATTTCATGTATACTAGACAATCAGTGAATTACTGATTACTGCCAAATTACTGGCAAAGGTCCATCGGTTAATAGAGGGTGTGTTATCTTACAGGAGTGGATATGATAGGTGACTGTAGGCTACATCCACTGCCATTGCCCATTGCACAAAGCACAAGCACAGAATGTAAACACTAAAATAAGTCAGGGACATCTAGTTCCATCTACATACAAAGTCCTCCAAGTGGGCCCCCAAATGTTTTCACAGATAGAGATTTGTATGTCTTGTACCTCTTTTGTTTCAGATTCTTTCTCATTAGGGTAATCAACACATCTGTTTGCCAAAAATGCCATTTTTCTTTTTAACCTTTTTTTTTTTTTTTAAGTGTCAAGTGTGAAGTGATTAGATTCATTGTAGAGCAATTATCCATCCTCTCATTTCACTAGTCGCGTTACTTTCTTTTTTTTCAGTCTGGGGTTTATTTGAAAAGCAGACACGTAGTTGCCGGTGTGAATTAGACCAGAAGCATTAGCTTGCAAAATACATGCCAATGAACTAATGATTGTGACACTTCCACAATACCAGCTTTAGAAGAAGGCACACACACAGCAAAGTCTGTTTTTCTATCTCATATTTTTAATGACAAAATGTTTGTCAGAAACAAATGGATTTATTTTGCTCAATCCAGGGTATAATATCAGGGCTTATCTGGTTCCGGACCCCAGGGTTTCAGACAACTAACAAAACACATCTTACTTCTGCTCTGCTTGTTCCCTGTTATGCTTTTCAGATTCAGGAAAAAGACTGAAAGGAAAAACCAACTGAATAAAGCAGTATGGTCCTCTATTCACTGCTTATGGAACACCACATGATATGCCGAATTTAAATGCACCTGTAGTTAGTTAAGTTGACATTGGGTCACATTCACTTAGCATTTATTCCAGTGAATCTTTTATTTTTTCTCTAATAAGATCGTTGTAATGTTTACTCATACCCTGGTAAAAGTAAGGCAAACATGTTGTAATCAGTAAAGAAATGTAATAAATTAAATTACAAATGTTTCAGCTTTTTTAACGTCTGCAATGTTTCCTAAATGCTTTCTAAGTGGAAATGTTTGTCATTACATTAATTATTCTTTTAGTATTTCTATATTGAACACTATAAAGTGCTTAATAGTTATGGATGGTTACCAGTAAAGCATGGGGCAGAGAACAGGTAAGCATGATAGACAAGTGTGTTTTTATAACCACCATTACAGCCCTGTGGTTCAGCATGGCCACAAAACCGAACATCTAACTTTTTATCCTAAATCTGTTCAATGACAGAGAAAGTGGATAGTAGAAGACGATTGTTTGTTTGTTTTTACTTTTTTTTATTTGTATCTGTAATCTCTTTCCTCTATATTAGATTTTAAAGTTGTGTACAGTATTATAACAAAGCAACCTCTCAGCAAGCCAGCACATGGTACAGATGCTTATCCTGTCCAGACTCAAAAAACTAGACAATTAATACTGTGAACAAAAACAAAAATATCTCTGTGGAACATCCTATTCTCCATAGAACATTTGCGGGAGGTAAATTTAAATATTCAGTGTCGCTTTATGAGGCCCATATTATTCCATTGTGTTATTGTGCTGTTCTAGTGAAAACCCACCAGTGACACGACAACATATATGACCTCAGAATCTGAAGGGGATAATAGTATTTAATTGTTATGAAGCCACTGTGGTAAAACAATCTGGTATACAAGTATAAGAAAATAAATAGATGGCTGCCAGTCAGTCACGTACAATCACATCCTCAAATTCAAATCAGTACGCCTTTGCGATTACTCAAAAATGTAAAAAAGATTTCAAAATATTTTCAAGATTGTTTTTGTTCACAGATCCTAGTTCATAACTCAGCTTGGGGGAAAAAACCAAACACAGGTGACAAATTATAAGTGTCAAGTGTCAGCGAATCCTCTCAGTTCTGCACAATACTGGTTTTCTGAGTGAATGCCAATGCCAATGTGTAGTTTAAATATATACATTTATTTTTCGATTAATTTTTTTTTAAATATACCTTTGAAAACTGAAAGCTCCATAAAGCAGAATGTTTGGTGGATTTACTAAAACTACCCCCTTTACACTTCTGTTGCAAAGATAAACAAAGGAGCAGGCCTGAAAATCACCAGCATTGCAGCAGCACAGAGTCATTGTGAAAACACAACCCGCTGTGTGAATAAAAATCTGAAAACAATTCATGTCCAGACAACAAATAACCATCCAAAATACTCACTCAGCTTAGAGCTGAAGAAAGACAGGCTGTATAATTCATATATGCTTGTACAGACCTCCAACTACAGTAGTTTCATTCATACCCCAATACAGGTTTACTGAGTTATACTGTACCATGGTAAAAGAATAAGGAAGTGTAGTTAAATTATGGTAAAGCAGAGGAATGCACATTAAATCACAGACACCAGTAAAACGCTAGGACATTGCCAGAAATTCAGAATTAGGAAACAACAGTAAATACAGTACATGGTAAAAGCACAGTAGCAAAATTACTGTACAAATTGTGTTAAACTTTTATAAGGGTAGATTCAAGCCTCTCATATCAACTGAATGCACCATTAAAACCATACCTACATTTTTTGGGAAACCATGAATGAACACAAAAGCTAATTACATGATGGGTGTACTTTTATATTAAAATTATTATTTTTTTGTTTTATTTATTATTAAAAAAATGATATTTGAATACTGTCACAATACAGAAACTACACATTGCTAAATATAGACGTATCTTAATTCCCATGGTTGCCAGTCATGAAATACAACAGACTCCAACAAAGAGTAGCTTAAAATAACAGCAATATTTTGTTTTACACTAAAGTCAGAAGGTAGACCATCCTGACGGACCACTTTGTTTACATTGCTCAAAGGTGGCCTTAGTTCTAGAAACAACATAAACATGTTTCCCACCTCACTGTAACCTGCGGCAGTTAGTAGAGTCATGTTGAGTTGGAATAAAGAAATACAACAAGAAACTTCAATGACAATCATTTTTTCAATGTCTTCGAAGGTTTACATTCATTCATTTTAAAATTGATATTCCCATGTGACTTGCTGAAGCTTCTAAGAATTTCCTTACGTTTCTTTCTTTTTAGTATTTTTATATATCTTTGTTTGACTGTTTAAAGCTATAGATTAATTGATGTCAGGGCCGTAGCCAGCCATGAAAAATCGCAGAGGCACTTGCCTATGCACCCCTGTCAGCTGGACTTTTAATGAATGCATATAATGAGGGATGAAATGCATTTTATTTTGGGGCAAAGCAACATGTAAAAGAGCCTAGATATATAATTATTAATATGATTTTAACCGAGGCCCTCATAGCTGGCTACGGCCTTGGATGTCTTTCTGTAAGAAAATCAATTGCAAGCAGAATTGGATACTTCTATAAATATGCAGTAGAGTTTTAATGAAAGTACTTCTATCTAAAGAATTTGTTTAACGATGCAAATTATTAATACAAAATGATTCATCTATTTTGGATTACTGAAACAAAACTTTATTTTGCTAAAAAAAATATATTCTTACAACTCAAAGACTATAGCAATAATGCATTCTGAATGCAGTATATACAGGATTTACATAATGTGCAGGTGTCAACTTACTGTCATTATCATTTTTGATATCTATGCTACTCTATTTTTAGTCATGGTACAATTACAGTGCTGTTACTAACTTACTACATGTGTAGTTACAAACAAACAAAGTTGCTAACGTTTGAGTTTAATGTTAAATGTATTTACAATTGTAAAAATGAAACATTTTTTAAACTGGGTGTGGGGTGTGACAGTTTTTTAGCACTAATCTAATATATGGGTTAAAACGTTTGTTACTGGCTGTCTGAAAATGTATTTTGAAGTTCAGAAATGAGTTAATATTTATTAAGATACAATATTAATATCAGTATATTTACAATATTATACGTCATCAGAGCAATTCTATAGTAACCACTATCTGTGCCCCCTCCCAGTTTATAAATCAACAAAGAACAGCAGCATCAATGTATTCTCTAGATATTAATCAATGTATTCTCTAGATATTAACACAGTTTTGATGGAAAATGGGGGCTCCAGCACAAAAGTTTGAAAATCTATTTTTAGTGCAAACACATTGTAATCAATGCCACTTAAATGTTACCAAAGTCTTTACTTGTATATGTAATACTTTAATTGTACAATATAGTGCTGCTTACAATAGAAATAAATACTTTTGCAGATTAAGACCAATGCATTGGTAATTGCATTACCAAGTCCTAGCAAGACAGGTACAGAACGGCATTTTAAGCTCTGCAGTTGATAAACACAGTATTAAACCTTTCTAGTCCCAAACTGGGTACCACCAAAATGAAAATGGGTTTAACCACACCACCAAAACATTGGTGGATTATAACATCGACAATGGTTTTGTTTCTTTTAGTATTACTGAAGATCGTATGATTGAGCGTTTTAGATTGGGTGCAAGTTTGATGTAAGATGTCAATATGTGTTCAGAAAATAGAGAATAGAGAATTCTAAGAAAGTTCAAAACAGCCACCATTTTAAGATGTTGTTGGTATCTGGAAGTCACAGAGAAGGTTATTTATATATTTTTTGACAGATCCTGCTCTGGATTCACATTCTAAAGTGTGGATTAGTGGTTCAGGTTGGTTGATGGTCTGACAAACACAATCAGCTAGTTTCACAGACAATAATAGCACTATTACTGCTAATAGGTATCTGAAACTTATCTCTTTATCAGTGTTATGAATACAGCTATTTGTAGGAATTCTTTACATTTGGTTATTTAGGTCCTCCCAGTGAGAATAAGGTGTGAATGTCATTATTGTAAGAATGTGTACAGGAAGATAATGGACGACAGTATTTGTTGACTTTCTTACAGTTTTACCTCAGTAGCACTGAGGTATTAGCTGAAATGCTTGTCTTCCTCAGTTTCCAGTACAACATTCCCTATTTTCTTACTATAAATGTGTGATATAATTATATTTAGAATGACACAAACCTCTTACTTATGTTGGCTGTAATCTTATGTTTTTAGAACACATCATCAAACAAGATAATAGCTTTATATATATATATATATATACACACACACACACACTCAGTAGAACCCCAGAGTTACGAACACCAAACTTACGAACTGACCGGTCTATCGGACCCCCTCTTTCAACCGGAAGTATGCCATCACTCAATCATGCGTGCAATGCAACCAGATAGGCACTCCTACATAAGCAGCGTATTGGTCATGGAGAAGGCAAAATTACTGTACCAACAAATGTATTCAGAAAGGTGAGGCAGATTTCAAAGCAAGTACGGGCAATTTTACTAAACAAAGCACAGGTTTTTTTTCAAATGACTGAGCAAGCTGCACAAATGCATTTTGTTTAAAAACAAGCACAACCTAAACCCAGGTTTTCCTGGATGTTTAAATCTGTGTTTTTGCTGCAGTTACGATTTCAATGGTAACTTCAATTTAGCCTTTTTCCATTTGTAGTACCTTTTTAAAGACTTTAGAACCATAACAATATGAGTATTGCATTACTGTGCTGTATCCCTGTATTATTATTCAGATTGAGGGTGTAGATAGCAGGTGTACACATTTATTATAAAATCATGAAAACAAATTTTCAGCGTTACGGGCATTTCAGACTTACGAACATTCCCAAGGGGTTCGTAACTCGGAGATTGTACTGTTTATATATATATATATATATATATATATATATATATATATATATATATATATATATATATATATATATTTGCATTTTATTTGTATGTTTTTTGTTTGTCTTTTTTAAATGTCAACAAATCAGTAGCAATAAAATGTCAGGGATTCCAAAAAGATAAGCACTGTAAGTCAGAGTTTCTAAAAAGATAAGCACTGTAAGTCAGAGTTTCTAAAAAGTTTTTTTTTTCTTACATTTAGTACAAAATAAGACATCTCTACCCGTTAGTGCTTTGTTTTTAAGATACTATAACATAAATAAACAATTTATTTTCAGTGTTCAAACAAACAGTTCCAGTGTGACTGGACAGCTAACATGTTCTGCCATTCTCCAACTGACAGGAGTAGAATTAAAGATTATTTTACATTTGTGTGAATTTCTGCCCCCAATGCTCTTAGAGGCACGAAGCTAAAGAAGCTTTATTCATTTTTAGATAGCTCCAGGTTTTCCAGTTGGTGCATTTTTTTAAAGATATGTTTTGCCCAATTAACCTTACAAAGTTTGTTAGACTAAAAGAGTCATCATAATACTAAGGAATCGTTACAGTCATTTAGTTGTGTTCTATAAAATACGCAGCAATTGTCATGGTTCTTTACATTCTGGGAGTTGTAGTTGAGCCTATTACTGTTTCTTTGACAAACATGGAACTTTGTGTGAGAGTAATGAACTACAATTCCCAGAGCGCACTGTAAAAACGTGCTCCGGCACCATTTGCATCCTACCATTGCATCTCCAATCAGTGTGGACACATCCGTGCATCAAAATACATCATGCATCTCTAGTCAGTGTGGACACATCAGTGCATCAAAATACATCATCCTAACAAAAGGGGTGGAGGGGTTGTCCCACCAACTTTGTGTTTATTTATTTATTTGTTCATTTTTTCCACAAATAGAGAAGTCGCTGTGCAAAGTGATACGGTGAAGAGTTGTTATATTCCACTTATTTCTTTTTTTCTGGGTCTGAAATGATGTGTTGTGTGAAGTCGTTGTCCCCCCACCACCTCACTTGCAGGTGAACACCTCCGTCCTCTCACTACACGTGTTGCACTTCACAAAGCAGCACCACTGGAATTTGCAGTTGCACTGCCACACTTTGGTATACTGGTGTGTGTTGTAACCCCGTCCGCAACACATCAAGTCACAGCCGTCCGTGTGAGGCGAGGTGCGATTGCAAAGACGTCCCTGGGTCCCCACACTTCCAGTGCTGGCATCCTCTTCGCAGTAGTTAGGCGACCTCTCGATGTACACTAGATCCGTCTCCATGGGTTTGCGGTAGCTCCGGGTCTTCTTCACTTTGAGGAACGTGGGCTGACGAAGGCGACTGGCCCGCACAACCTCCACGTGCACCGCCTCGTTGTATTTATCCTTTAAGATATATCCAATCTCCCGGAATTTTGGCAGCGTCGTCCAGCAAGTCTTAGTTGTGCACGAACCCGAAACACCGTGGCATTTGCATTCCAGTTTCATCCTCTCTTCAAGAATCTAAAAAACACAAACAAAAGAGATGTTGTGTACAAGTTGAATTAGAGTGCCTTGGTTTTAATTTGTAGTGCTCATGGAGGCTGAAAGACAATGGGGTTTATTTAAATTCTCTTAACATGGATCTTAATACCGCCTACCCTTTCGTTTACAGTAATCCTGCTTTTCCACCAGGGCTATTTTTGTAATCCTTTCTTCTACCATTGAATCAGCTGCACTTCATTAGTCCTGCCACCAGGTGGCAAAAGAAAGTAAAAAATACATCAAACTAAACAGCAGGAAACACTGAGGACTTAATGACAAAGCTTTTAAGACAATCATGCTTTTTATCAGAGCGTAGCTAAAATGCACATGGTCTGGAGTTATGCCCTGACGTCAATTGATTGTTCATGCACGTTGAAACGGGAGGGGTTACAGTTATTGAACTAAAATCAATATCTGTAAACCTCACTCTGGACTATACTGGACTATATGGCACCCAACTGTACCAGGACTTTCATCTTCCTGTACTTCCACTGAACTGCCCCATATTTTGCCGCATTCTACTACTGCTCTTAATCATAACTATTCTCTGTATCTTGCAGTTGATTTTACTCTTAAAGGTATCCGTAGCCACGCTTTTTGTAATTGCGCTTATTTGAAATCATTCTTATCCATTTATTGTACTTACTATGTGCTTTTAATGGAATGTACTCTTAAAAGCAAATATCTTTACTATAAGTTTAACTGCTCTTAGTTGAATTCGCTCTTAAATGTAATTATTTACTGTATTCTTTATTTAGATTTTATTTGAATTTGATCTTATTTGCTACTGATTTTACTGTACTTTATAACTGCTCTTATCTGTAAGTTGATATTGTGTAATGTGATACTTTGTAACAACTGTAAGTCGCCCTGGATAAGGGCGTCTGCTAATAAATAAATAAATAATATAGCAGGCTGTATAAAAAGTGCTTAAGTATAAATACCTCACAAAACACTCATCCTTTTGTTAAACATTCAGGAGACGATCAGTCCAGCAATAATCTGAAATGATCTGTAGCGTCCTTATTATAATATGAATGTAAATATGTATTTATACTACCTGTACACCAGCTAACGATTCACTATTCTGTATCAAACTGTTATACAGTCCTGTTAATTTTGCATTTGTTAATATATGCATGAAAAGTGGAAAAATGAAAACTCGCTGAACTTAATAATGCACTGAAGTCCAGTGATAATCAGAAGCACAACAGTTTATATAGTCTTAGATGGCAGTGGCCATTCATACTGTATCTGTTATGCACATTCGTCATAACTTGTGTTCTGTGAAAATACAGTATATCAGTGATTTTTTTTTTCTTTAATTCTGCCATTATCAGAGACACGTTTAATGTGCCCATTGCCTCTTGGGCAGATCAGGGAAAAAGTTTAAAATGCAAGGTACTGGAGGCTACCGAAATGACAGCATGTACAAAGTGAAACTGAATTCCCAAGCATATGGTCTTTTTCATCTGCTACTGAAACCATTTTGTCCTGATGATAGCTGAATGTACTGCTTTAAACCCATAATAAAATGTGCATTGATCAGTTTCCATCTGTACCGTTCAGTTAATAACACAGCATGTGCAAATCACGCATGCCACATGTCTTGCTGTCAAGTAGCCTAAACAGTTTTTCAAGTTCAAATTTCATGCTGTGGTTTCATCCATCTTTGTATTTCTACACAACGATCTGCCTAACTATGCATCCAGTATATGTATGCTTTTCTGAACTTCTCATTCTCATTAAAAAATATATCACAGTAAGTATATTTGAAAGTTAGTATGACTACACTCATGCTACTACAAATATGTTTATAATTATTAATACTAATAATAATTTATTTAATAATAATAATAATAATCTAATTGTTATTAATCCCCATCATCATTAGCTTTTTGATCAATTTATTTCAAATACAGTAGTCTCCGTGTATAGGAACACCTCCTAAGAGAAGACCCTTGTGGTGAAACTGATTTTCCCCATTGTAAATGCTCTGCCTAAAGGAACAGGAACTTTGCTTAAAAGAACTCCTTTCAGGCACTGCTAGTGATTTGTTCACAACTGATACAGTACTGTTTTGTAACCTGATAAAACTATCAAACTTAAATTCAAATGTTTTATTCAATCTTTTCAAATGTGACTTATCATTGCGAGCGTGTCTTGAGGCACACTGATTGGTTTATTAAATCTTTCCCGAGTGCACCTCATTGATACAAAATGGCATGTAAACAAATGGTTAAATGCGCCATTGTTTCTTTTGCTACAAAATTGGAAATTGTTCGCACTCTTGAAAAAAAAACAGGAATCAGACACAAGTCGCTGAATAATAATGTTTTCCGTTCTGGTGAGTTGCTTCACCATTCTGTTAAATACTTTTGCATGTCTATATTAAAAAAGCGACTGTTTTTCGCAGTCACAAAAGTCGATTCTACCTCACGTTTGCCTCAACAATCAGTGTTCGTTAAGAGTAAATAAGGGACATTTTTACAGTCAGCGTTAACACTGCCTCCGACCTCTTATAAAACAGTTGCACAGTTCATATCCAGGTATTTTGTAAAGATGTATGCCCAGGTTGCAACTATAACATTAATTACATATTTACATATTTAAAATATATATATATATTAAAAGAGAGTAAACCACCTTCGCATAACTGTTTTTAGAAATGCAAATTAATTCAAACACACTGTTTACATAACACCAAAGTGCGCTTGTGCGTCTTACTTGTGTGCTGGAATTAACTGTGTATTAAAGATCTGTCGGCCCTCCCACATCAACAATAACAATAGGTAACACATTGTTGAAGCTTGGGAATAGGGGTTCTGATTTTAACATTAATTTAAAATTTAAAAATAAATCAGGCTCAAATTACAGGAGGTGCAGCTCCAAAACTACTCTAGGCATTGGGGAAAAAATGTAAAACACAAAGATATGAGATATGCTTTATTGAAAGATATGCTACAAGTTATCTATAGGAATTTTCAACTTCAGAGTTTGCTCAGTAAACAGAACAAACTACATTCTTTGAAAGGGTTCTAAAACCAGTTTGTAGTTTTGACAGTTACGGCTATTAAACTTCAAATCATATGTAAGTTTGGAGGGAAAATGTGTGCTCTTGAAGTTAATCGATTGTTTGGTGCATTGTGAGGTGATACAGTAACCCTTTACTGAACTTAATCTATAAAATGAAACCCATTGAATACTGCAGAAGAGGATATTTCACACAGCAATAAGATAATAGAACATATTTTTTTATCGTATTGAGACCATAGACATCGGAAATGGTAACAAAAATAAAAAAAAACTATGGGTGTCGGGTTGCACTGACTCATGATCAATGTTTCCGCTGGGTCCTAGTGGAGACTACTGTACTGACAAGTGATTAAACAGCTTTATCAGGACGCCTCAGGAGAAGGAAAAATATCCTGAATAAGCGGCTGTCCCAATTAAACGAGAGGCAGTGGAGATGACCTAAATCACACTTTTTTGATTCTTAATGAAAAGAATCACATCACATTATAACTAAATGTTAAATACATAATTCAAAATACGAGTCAATGGTTTTTTTTTTATTCCTAAAAAAAATTAATTGCACCAGCGATGTTGACATGACAACTTTCTTTGCAACAACAGCCTGAGAAACCACAGGAGACCCCTCCTTCAAGAATTCAATGTGGTTTACGCAATTTACCCAAGTCACAGTGTAATCACGTACTCACTGCACTGCACTGCGCTGCGCTACGCGACCTGTCTTGCTCGGAAAAGTGATCGCCGTTCAACATTTGAAAATATTGCATCCCAATTAAAAGAAGTGACGTCCCAATTAAACAACATAAAAAACAGTCTCCCAGAGTTGTATCCTAATAAGCAGCAATCCCGATTATCAGTATCCTGATTAGGCGCCAATGACTGTACGAATGCATTTCAATAATAGTAACAGCGGGAAACATTTTACAGGAATATAATTTTACATTTTACAAAAACAGAAATAAATGTAAAAATAACAACACATGAAATGTCCCCTACTTGTTGGATAAAGCGATCTTTACCAGAAATGTTTATGTTCTTTGATGCAGCTGGTCTCTTTTCCGTTGAAGACATTTAAAAAAAAATTGTGCAGCTATTGATTTCTTTTTAATAAAACAAAACAAAAAAACAAACAGCACCTTATCTTAACACAATAGCTAGGAAAACATAAACCCAACTTCCATGCTTGAAACTCCATATAGCATTGACTTTAGTTTTATCGCAGTGGTTTTGGCTACCACTGTAACTCAGCAACCTCAAATGAAGCCTGGGTTTGGATTATTCTTCATATTACATTAGCAATAAGCAATAGCCTCATCAGAGGATTGTTTCCAAGTAAGTGAACACACCATTGAGTTAACAAGTAATGAAAGTACTGTCATTCTAAAAATAATTGTAAATGCTTATTTCAGTATTGTTACCATTCAGTATTTAGTTTTTATTTCTACAACAGTTCTCCCCTTTTAGAAAGATTGTAGCTGGGCTGCAATACCCAGGGTGAACTTACATATCATATAGATTTTTTTAGCCACACTTAATGTTCCAAGTATTTAATGTTTTTCCAGTCTTGGCAGTCATCACTGCAGACAACCACATTTGGGGTCCTCGAAAAAGGATAACATTTTGGGGTACCAGTGCTTACTCTTTACAGTCAATAAATTTAAAAACAACGACAATGATTTACTATAGTCGGTGACATGTTATTCACATGAGCGTATAGTTATTACTATATAACACAGAGTGCTGTGTATACCTGGGGGAACTCCTGTCTGACCATGGCAAATACGGGGTATATATAAGCACTGGATCAGTATTATAATGGGAGCAGCTATTCCTGAGCACTGTCAGAAACAAGGAGCAGGGATCAATGTAAAGAAGGGTCACAGCTTCCTTTCATGCGTGGTAATAGGGGGAGAAACTTGGATGCAGAACAATTATCGACATGCCAGCCAGAGGGATTGAAGAGTTCGGTTACAGACTTCTGACTCCAAACTCTGTCAGCATGTACGGTCACGGCCACTGAACTCAGACAAAGAATATTTCACAGCTAAGACATGAAATCGGGCAGAACAAGACAAACATACATAAAACTTTACCATGGTAAAGATAGCATAGTTTATAATATTGAACCATGTTTTGCTTTACCATAATTCTCTGTTTTTTACTATGGTATTGCTTTACAATTCCACTATTCTATACTACACATTGTAGTGCATTTTTAATGGTTATCCCAGCATACGTGGGCTGCAGTCACAACAAAACAACAAGGCCTACCTAGTGTCGTCCTTCAGCATAACAAAATGGTTGACACACTGGAACCTACTGGGAAGTGCACAGGCAGAGGAACTTTGTCTGAAAGGAATACAAGAATTGTATAAAACTAGCAAGAACCAACTTAGTTACAGTGGGAAATAAGTGGTCTGATTTGTTATTTGCTAGCTTTGTTCCTGTGGCAGGGCAGAAGAGCCCTGCACGTAAATAGGGGGCAGGGCCAAACCCTGCTGATAAATGTGTTGTGTGGTTTGGTGTTTATTGGGAACAGGGGAACGTATTGTTTTGATTTAGAATGTATTGTTTATGTTTATTTAAACAGGTGATGTATTGGTATGATTTGAATGTATTTTGTGTTTATTTAAAACAAGTGATTTTCTTTGTTATTGTTTGGTTTGTATGTGGTCTGGCAGAGCCGATGGTAGCAGCCCGTCTCTGCCAGACATCTCCTAAGAATGTGTGGTCGGCAGCAAATTAATTAAAAGTTGCTGTCGACCACGCAGATATTAAAAACCCTGTGCAATGTATCTGTTTCTGAATTAATTAATTGGTTGTTAATTGGGTGATGGCCACTTGTATATAAACCTGTGTGTGTGTGTGTTTTTGGGGTGGGTGTATAGAAGCGAGAAGAGAGCCAAACCGAAAGTAAGAGCGAAACTAAAGAGAAAGAAAAGGATTAGAGGATCAGTGAAGGCAACTGCCCAGCCTGACCTCAATATTGTTTTGTTTTATGTGTTGCGAGACTTGTTTTGTTTAAACTTTTATTTTGGCTCTGTGAGCGTTGTTTTTGTTTATTTGTATTTAAATAAATACGCGTGCATCAGCGCTCTTCACCCGCAAGTACCTGTCTGCCTCTCGGTCTGGTCTGGGTACGTCACGACTCAGCCTTCCTTCCACAGTTCCGTTATGATATTTTTTATCGTCTTTTACTTGTACTTGCTTCAAAATATGAAACACGTTCTTTACAAAAACAACATCATTTATTTACAGATTACAGTTGTCTAATCTAGAAAATATCTCAAACCATGTATGTAAAAATGTTTTTTTTTTAACAGCTTTAAACCCAGTTCTGGATATCAGGGGTGTGCACGAAGTCGAATCCCTGGGTTTGCAGGGCCAACAGAAACTCTTACAGAAATGTGAAGCTTTTTCTTTGGGTTCATTGAAATCCATTGCAGCACACAAACATCGATGCGCATCTTAGCATCGCTTTCATCCTTCAGAACCCTCCTACATGAACTCTAATTGGTTCATGGCCGGTTTCCTGTGGTTTTAACTGTCTCATATCTGCATTTTACTCTTGCTGCGGAATGAAGCTGTATTTCTCTTGTATTACATGAACAACAAGTGGGTAAAGGCACAGTATCAGAACAGTGTTCAAATGTGTTGCTTTAGTTGCGCAGTGTGTCTGTGAATAAAATAAGCTAAACTTTTCCCTGGCTTACAGACATTTTCTTGACATTCTGGTTGGCTCACAGCTCTGTCACTGAGCAAGAAATTTCTGTAAAACAAACTGTAACTTGAACCACAAATATATCTAGACTCTTACAAAAGTTTCCCATAGTAAAAACATGGCAAAGTGTAATAAAGCATAGTGAAAGCATTGTAAAGCCCAGAGGTATGGTAAAGCATGGCAAACTATGGTAAAAGTATAGTATTACCATGGAAAAAAAATAGGAAAACTGCAAAATGTCCCGTGGTTAAGTTGTATAACCTGATTCTGAATACTGGATCCAGTGTACAACCCACCTGTACAACCCTACATTGCCACAGTTTAAGCAAACACCAACATTTTTTGTGAAACTCAAAGTACTGTTTTTTGGGAAATGTTAATGTTGGCTGCAATCATGTCCCCTTAAAAACATCTGGCAAAGCCCAGTGACTGTACAAAGGCTGTCATAAAATCTTCTGTAGTATATTTGCAAGTCAATTCCACTGCTAGTACAATACATGACATCAAATTAAATCAGTCAGACATTTTTAATAGGCTCTGTGCAAGAGGGTCACAATGTTTCAAGCTAAATTTAGACTTGCATAAAGAAAATAAGTGAACTGAATATACTTGAATAAAAATCCTAATTGTGTCAGCAAAAAAAATGTTTCCAGTGCCACTGCTGCTGGCGCCAAGTATCGCCAGAAGTAGTCATGGTTTCTATGAAAATCTTGTCCAAAGTAATTGGCTAATCTGTTTTAAAGCCTCTCAGATAATTTCATCCCCACACACTCATTGTTTTAGAAATTAAACAGAATTCAGTCATTCACCAAGCATTTAGGAAAAGCCCGATGACTTTACAAGGGGCACAGAAGATGGGATCATACCAGACACAGCTGGCATCCTGGTTTGGGTGTAGTTTGAAAAAGAAGAAATTTCCAACATTTATTGAACAGACCACAATTACTGTCTCAAACAAAAACTATTAATATACTATATCAAAAACAGTTGATACATTTTTGGAAACGTTTACTTTAGCCCTGTATGTCAAAGCTATAGTCTGTTACCAATTAGTAAAACATATCAGTACAATTTTTGACCGATAACCAACATGTACTAATAAATATTAAAGATACTATTAAATTCAATGTTCTGCTGGGTATGTACTGTATGCTTTAGTATTTTACTTTATTTGTATTAAAGCGGTCTACATTTTAAGTATAAAAATAACATATTTCACCCTATTTAGAAAAACACCAGCAGGATTATTATTGAGTTAAAGGGCACTGTTTTTTTTTAGATCTGCCGCTGATTAAATTAAAACAGACCCAAATACTTCTGTTACCATGTAACTAGGGTTGCCATCTGGCCCCATAATTATGGGAAACTTCAAGACAAATCAGTTTTTTTAAACTCCCATCTCTAAACCACAAATACATTGATTTTAATCAACTGTAAAGTGAGTACGAATTGTGTGAACTGCCGCGCTAAAATTTTTAAATTGTTTTCCTTGCTAGTTACCAAAAGCACACAACTGCCTGGGGGGTCAGGAGTATTTCCTGTAAGGACTATGCTTTATTTGTTTCTTTATTTATTTTTATTTTTTTATTTTTTTAATTTAGTAGTCGCCAATTACTTTTTGTATTTTCTCCCAATTTAGAATATCCAATTATTTTTAGGCTCAGCTCACCGCTACCACCCCCGCGCTGACCTGGAGTGGCGAAGACGAGCACAAGCTGTCCTCCGAAGCGTGTGCCATCAGCCGACTGCTTCTTTTCACACTGCAGACTCACCATGCAGCCACCTCAGAGCGACAGCGTCAGAGGACAACACAGCTCTGGGCAGCTTACAGGCAAGCCCGCAGGTGCCTGGCCAGACTACAGGGGTCGCTGGTGAGCGGTGAGCCAAGGACAACCTGGCCGACCACTCTCCTGCTTGTTGATATTCAACTCTGCATTGAGGATATTCACTTGCAACAGTGGTACTCTCTCGTTAGTTTGACGTGTGGCTTCAGTTTTAGTTTTTCTCAGTAAAATGTCTCATTGTAAGTTTAAGAAAAGAAAAATAAAGCAAGAAAGTTCTAAGAGCAGTGGTCGGAAAATGATTGTTTTGTGGAATATTGAATTGCCAAGAGACGGTTGCAGTGTTTTAAAATATAACCTGCAAAGACATTTTTGTACCAAACATGCAAGTAGCTATCTGAAATACAGCGGGCAGAACAGAACTGACAAAGTTAAAAAACTAAAAGCAAAGTTAGCGGGCCTGAGGGCATAAAATACAAGAAAATGCAAGACGCGCTAGCTAGGCTGTGGCAGATTTAATAGTCAAGTATTCAAGACCGTTTTCAGAAGGAGAATTTGTTAAAAATGTTTTTAAGGGGTATGTCAAATAATTTCCCCAGAGAAAGCCAACATATTTGAACAAATTCATTTGTCAAGGCACATAACTGAATGTAGAATTGAGGATCTCTCCACCGATCTACAGAGTCAATGTCGTGAGAAAGTAAAATAATTTACAGCATTCTCAATTGCCTTGGACGAGAGTACAGACGTCCAGGACACAGCGCGGCTTATGATTTTTGTAAGGGGAATCTAGGAGGACTTTAAAATAACAGAGGGACTGGTCAATCTTGCCAATATGCATGAAACAGAGTGATGGGTTTGGATATTTTCAACGAACTTTCAAAACTATTTGAAGATTGCAGTTTACAATGGGAAAAAGTGCTTTCTATCACTACCAGCTGGGCACCAGCAATGGTAGGGTCACAAAATGGACCATATCAGGAAAAAAGTACCATTAAGTGATCAACACACTCTGATGCACAATCACCGCATCATACATCAGGAGGCACTGTGCTCAAAAGTTGTTTGTTTGAAAAACATAATGGAAGTTGTTGTGAAAATAGTTAATTATATTAGAGATGTAAATGTGTCTGCTAAATGTCTAATTAATATAATAATTGCATGCTGTGAACCACAAGTTGTTCAAAGTGTTGCTAAGTGACGTGGTACCATACATGGATCTTTCGTTTCACACTGAAGTAAGGTGGCTAAGCGCTGGCAATGTGTTTAAATGATTTTTCGATTTAAGAAAAGAGATCTTGATGAAAGAGAAGGGAATGCAAGTAAGCATTTTGTTTTTGGTTGATATAACTGACCATATGAATAATCTGAACACAAAATTACAGGACATAAATAACGTGATTTCTCATTCATAAAATGCCAGAACAGCCTTTGAAGCCAAACTTAAACTTTTTACCGTGCAGCTACAGAAATCCAACTGTGTGCATTTCCCATCCCTTAAAGAACCTGCTGGCAACTCTTACTGAACCCACACATTTTTAAAAAAATGAGGAATGTGTGTTCAATCTTTTGGCTACATTCCAAGCTAGGTTCCTGGGTTTCAAATCTAAAGAACATGACATCAAATTATTTGCAACACCTTTTTCTGCAACTGTTGAAGACTCGTCTGAAAGGTTTCAGCTTGAATTGATTGAACTGTAGTGCTCTATGGAACCGAAGGATAGATTAAACAATGGCGGCCTTTTTTACAGCACTTGCCCCTGCATGTTCTTAGGGGGTTTTCTGTTCCCTCAATAGTTCAAAGGTTTGTTTCGCCCTTTACGAGTCTCTGTTTAGCATTTGCTGCTGTCTTAATCAAGATGGTCGCCCCTTTGATCTAAGTTAAGGTGTTATTTTTTAATTTTCTCTACAGGTGCGTAATCTGGATGTTGATGTTAAGTAAAAAAGTCAGGTTCACACATCTCATTGAAAAGCTTGGTGAGTACTGATGAATTTGTTTATTTTTTAATACCGTGTAACAGGACATTTTGGCTTTATTGGTGGTTTTGATTGCATCGCCAGTAATACTTCCACCAATCATAGGGTTGCATACAGTGAGCAATCCCTCCCTCTGATAGACTGGTGTGAAGCACCGGTTAAAGAAGTACTGGACAAGGGAAAGAATGTGAATATTCAAGTGAATAGAAGAATGGCAGTGATAAAGTGAATTTGCTTAAAAACATTAAAAACACTGACATTTCCGTCAATGGATTTAAAAAATCTGGAATTTATGATGCGATCAGAACTCCGAGCACTGTAAACTGCGCCTGCTCCTGTGGTACCTGTAGGTCTGTTCTTTATTATGTTAAGCATTTTTGTGTTATTTATTTTTTTTAATTAAGGGTTAATTAAGTAACAGCCAAAATTGTGTATGCCACATTTGCTTAGTTCTGCACCGAGTAAAACTGAACTGATTTTGCCACTGCTCGCTCGTCTGTTAACCAGTTTGAAATTATTTCGAAGCAAATGTAAAGCATTTTTGTTTCGGCTGTATTGTTAAAGTTTTCACACATACAGTCCTACAATTACTAAATGATACTGTGATCATCACACTGTGTTATGTTAGTGTACTGAGTGTTCCAGGTGGTTTTATGAATAAAGGTAGGTATTTATGTCAAATAAAGGTGGGTTCGGGCGGGTTTTTCGTCAGCACTATGGTGCTCTCGCCTATTTATAATAATAATAATAATAATAATAATAATAATAATAATAATAATAATAATTTATTTGGCTGACGCTTTTTTTCCAAATTGAGTTACACTTAGTTATTTTACATACACATTTTTGTAAATTCTGGTACACAGCAGCAGACCTGTAGGTTTGTTTTATTTTCTTGTTTGAGGTTAAGAATAAATTTATATTTTTCGCTATATATTTTTTATTCAAGATTTGGAGAGGTGTTTCTTTATCTTATTTATTTATGTATGTATGTATGTATGTATGTATGTATGTATGTATGTATGTATGTATGTATTTGTTAGTTTAGTTAGTTCATTATATATTTGTATTATTATTATTTGTTTATTTAGCAGACACTTTTATCCAAGGCGACTTACAGAGTGTGTGAACTATGCATCAGTTGCAGAGTCACTTACAACAACGTCTCACCCGAAAGACGGAGCACAAGGAGGTTAAGTCACTTCCTCAGGGTCACACAGTGAGTCAGTGAGTGAACTGGGATTTGAAACGGGGACCTCCTGGTTACAAGCCTTTTTCTTTAACCACTGGACCACACACAATCGATTTATGTTTGTATAGTAAACAAAAAATATATATATTAATAGCCTAATAAATAAGAGGGCATATTAAAATAGCATTAATGTGTTTGTACACAATACATTATGTAAACATATAGATATGTACAATAGGCTTAAACAGTACAGTAATAAAATCAAATGAATACCTAGCAGGGTTTTTTTTTTCTTTTACTCTATCCTACATGTAATAGAGTACAAAACAAACCATGATGATGTGTTGTAGGCTTCATGTTATTGTAGGACGCATAGATAATAAAATATTATTTTAAATTCAAACTAAATTATTTTAGCATTATTATTATTATTTAGCCCAAAATAACTCATAGTGTCGCATTAACACTTTCTGGCTATACAGGACCTTAAATATGTTCAAATCGGTGCACAACTTTTGCAGCCTATGCTTTGTGGCAGCATTCAGTCAGCGGAATGTTTGGGTCATTTTTTCCTGTGCAGAATCCTTGTCAGACCTTCGTGAATAGCTCATGAATGTATGTCAGCTCATTATCTGTGTTTAACATGCTGCTTTGCATATGTAAACATCATTAATTCAATGCAAATGAGGCAGCGGCGCTATTCCGCCCCTTTCATTTTGCATCCGCTAAATCCTTGTTTTCCGCACAGAAATGGAAATAGTAAATAGGATGGGGTCAGAACTGCGCAGGATTGCTACAGACAGAGTAACTTGTTTTTGTATTGCAAAATCATAATTAATAAATGTTTAATTCACATCAATAGAAGGAACATGCTATTCCTTGGTTTACAAAGATGTTTTAGTGGTAATTTGGATTTCAGTGGTCTTCTACGTGGTTATGCATGTTAGATTTGAAAAAGATGCATGATTAAATGATCTTTTAGAAGCATAACATTTATTGTAGTGTTGTTATTTTCAAACTATTATTGCGTGACCCTTCTTGAGTTAGGCATTGTGGCCCGCAGTAGGAAAAAGTTTGGCCAGCACTGATATATAATATTCCTAATGATCATATTGCAGTTAAATGATATTCTATTTGGTTTTTGCATCTGTTTTGAAAACCTTATTTTTTTCAATAAAATGACCTACGGATAGTGTAGTACTATTTTTCCAGAAAGGAGATCTGTTTAGTTTTACTACTTAATGTGTTTAGAGTAATAGATGTGTGTGTGTGTGTTTATATTGTTAAAGATATACAATGCTAATATGCTTTCTTCACACAGAGAACAATGACGGAAATGCCTTTATATTATTTAATATCACTTTATGATATTCATTTCATTATGTATGGACAGAAGGTGCACCTTTCAGCTAACAGGTTTAAATCCTTTGATTTAAATAGGCCTTAGTACTGGAAAATGTCAACAATCCTGGTATAGCAAACATGTCTTATAAGTCAGCATGCCTTGTGTTGACACACGGTGTCTCTTATTGTTATTGGAGATGAGTCATCTTTATCAGATTGGGTTTGGTTCTGGCTGCACAAACTGTGTTAAATGCTATACTATTATAATAAGAGACACCCAACATGCAATGTATTAACTTATTATATATCACAAAACAATGATTGCACTTTTCTATTAAACCAGAAGTGTTGCTGTTTTTTAACTTCAGAATTCCATCAGATGTTCTATGCGTGGGATGGCATCTATATAGTATTTTTAGCAGTGTAGTATTTTTTTCTATAAAGCAGGGCTGCCATAATGTGTTGTTGCTGCATACTCTAATTTCATGAAAGACTGTTTGATGGCAGCCCTCCATCTGGAATGTATTCCAGTCTTCTGGTGTGCCCTCACAGATGATAAAAGCTGAGTTATTAATTAGATCCATTTGTCATGGCACAATTCAACTGAAGTAGTTTTTATGAGTTATGTTATTTTGTTTTCTGTGATGACTAATAATAAACAAAACACTGAGAGGGGAAGTCAATTAAACTGATTGCCAGTAAAGTTTGTAGCATACATTAACGTGATTTATTTTTGTAATGTTGCTTGAATATGAATTACTGTTTTATATATCAATTAGTGTGTGCAGAGTAACTACATTGCTGAATTATTTGGCGTATTGTCAAACAGGGCTTTCCAATACACTTTCTGGTATTGTGTAGAATTATATATGTGACTTTATTTGTTTTTCCAACCCACAGTTTTCCTTGAATTCCTTCACATCACTACAATACCTGTAAAATGTATTGAACCTTGCTGTGCTCTTTCCTACCTTCCCTGAAATAACTTCTTGAGTTCCCCCCAAGCTAACTTATATCATTACTTGTCATTTTAGAAAACCATTGGCAAAGTGGCAGTGTTTGAATGACATGTTACTCCTATTGTAGATATGCAGGTAAATATTGATTCCTACAGTCTTTTGAAACCAGTGTTGAAGTCAGTGTTATTTCAAGTAGCGCTTTGAAGGCTGGAATGTTATTACCAGAATGTAAATATCAAGTTATGATGTATTCTCTCTGGCAACTCTGGTAACTCTAAATGGGATAATTGTTTAGAATTGAAAAAGAATGCATGTACAACACTATGAAGGTGATACTGGATGTTTAAGATCTACTCAAAAAACAAAATACATTTGAATTGTTTAAATTTCTCTACATATCTGTGTTACTGTTGTGACGTTTCAAACCATACACATAAGCTGTCCCCTGTATCTAAAACATTAGACACAATACCTAAATAATGCATGATCAACACACATTGAAACAACATGATTGCACATTATTTAGATTGTGTGAATAGGATATTAATGAACAAAACTGTGAACAGGTTGTGTTTATTTCGTTACCTTTCTTCCTGCTTCATTGTTATGCAGGTTCATCAGCCTCCTTGCGTTTTTTTTAATCTCTCGGCGTCTCACGAACCTTGGAGAACTCAATGCCATATTTGATGTCTGCCGAGCAGCCGCCCCACTTCCAGCCCTCCTCCTGGTTGTAGTAGCCCTGCTTCTCCCGGTCACAGCCACAGTTGCTGAGGTTACCCTGGCTACAGGCGGCTGTGACAGCATGCGCCACCCCAGCCGCCGTAATTGCGTATGTGAATGCTGCTTCCCTGCTACCTATGAAGAAGAACAGACAGACTCTTAGAACAGTTTTGCTTTGGAGAAGTGAAATTGCTATGGTAACTCAAATTAATATAAAATTAAAACGGAAAACTTTAAAAATGAGGCATGCATTTACTAAAAATGCTTCTTAATTGTATGCAATTTTTATTTTACTGTTACCACAATACGATATTATACTGAATATATGTGATTAATCAATTAATTCAAGGTTGTCTAACTCTTGTCACTGAGCTTCCCAATATGACTGTTTTGAAGTTTCACATTCAGGACTCTTAGTGCGTTTGAAAAGACTGCAAGGGCAATCAATCTGTAGTCTTTGGAAGAAGGAAGTATAGGCAAATGTGTTAAAACATCACACATGTTAAATAAGCACAAACATACTGAAGCATTTTCTTGGCGTAGTGGTTAATCCCTTTGCAAACTCCTCCTATGTTCGATTCCCCTAGTGGTCGTTGGGTAGTCACCATCGGCTATGTTCAATTTTGTGCTGTTTCCCTTTTATGCTGTGTAACTACAACTATGGCCAAATGTTATCACCCTACAGAATTAACACATTTTGCTTCATAAAGTCAAATAAAACCTGCTGAATAATGTTACGATAACATTCATTTCACATATATCACACACAAAAGATGCTTGACCAACCAACTCTGCCTTCAAGAACGAGCAGTGAATCAGCAGGGAGTGGTCTTGAGGAGTCTGGACGGTCCTGCCACTGTTACCAAAAAGACCAGGAGTACACAAATCGATTCATATATATTATATATATATATATATATATATATATATATATATATATATATATATATATATATATATATATATATACAGTACTGTGCAAAAGTTTTAGGCAGGTGTAAAGTGTGCTGTAAAGTAAGAATGCTTTCAAAATAGACATGTTAATAGATTATATTTATCAATTAACTAAATGCAAAGTGAGTGAACAGAAGAAAAATCTAAATCAAATCCATATTTGGTGTGACCACCCTTTGCCTTCAAAACAGCATCAATTCTTCTAGGTACACTTGCACAAAGTCAGGGATTTTGTAGGCATATAGTCAGGTGTATGATTAAACAATTATACCAAACAGGTGCTAATGATCATCAATTCAATATGTAGGTTGAAACACAATCATTAACTGAAACAGAAACAGCTGTGTAGGAGGAATAACACTGGGTGAGGAACAGCCAAACTCAGCTAACAAGGTGAGGTTGCTGAAGACAGTTTACTGTCAAAAGTCATACACCATGGCAAGACTGAGCACAGCAACAAGACACAAGGTAGTTATACTGCATCAGCAAGGTCTCTCCCAGGCAGAAATTTCAAGGCAGACAGGGGTTTCCAGATGTGCTGTCCAAGCTCTTTTGAAGAAGCACAAAGAAACGGGCAACGTTGAGGACCGTAGATGCAGTGGTCGGCCAAGAAACTTACTGCAGCAGATGAAAGACACATCATGCTTACTTCCCTTCACAATCGTAAGATGTCCAGCAGTGCCATCAGCTCAGAACTGGCAAAAATAGTGGGACCCTGGTACACCCATCTACTGTCCGGAGAAGTCTGGTCAGAAGTGGTCTTCATGGAAGACTTACGGGCAAAAGCCGCACCTCCGTCTTGGAAACAAGGCCAAGCGACTCAACTATGCACGAAAACACAGGAACTGGGGTGCAGAAAAATGGCAGCAGGTGCTCTGGACTGATGAGTCAAAACTTGAAATATTTGGCTGTAGCAGAAGGCAGTTTGTTCGCCGAAGGGCTGGAGAGCATACACGAATGAGTGTCTGCAGGCAACAGTGAAGCATGGTGGAGGTTCCTTGCAAGTTTGGGGCTGCATTTCTGCAAATGGAGTTGGGGATTTGGTCAGAATTAATGGTCTCCTCAATGCTGAGAAGTACAGGCAGATACTTATCCATCATGCAATACCATCAGGGAGGCATCTGATTGGCCCCAAATTTATTCTGCAGCATGACAACGACCCCAAACATACAGCGAAAGTCATTAACAACTATCTTCAGTGTAAAGAAGAACAAGGAGTCCTGGAAGTGATGGTATGGCCCCCACAGATCCCTGACGTCAACATCATCGAGTCTGTCTGGGATTACATGAAGAGAGAGAAGCAACTGAGGCTGCCTAAATCCACAGAAGAACCATGGTTAGTTCTCCAAGATATTTGGGCCAACCTACCTGCCGAGTTCCTTCAAAAACTGTGTGCAAGTGTACCTAGAAGAATTGATACTTGATGCTGTTTTGAAGGCAAAGGGTGGTCACACCAAATATGGATTTGATTTAGATTTTTCTTCTGTTCACTCACTTTGCATTTAGTTAATTGATAAATATAATCTATTAACATGTCTATTTTTTAAAGCATTCTTACTTTACAGCATTTTTTCACACCTGCCTAAAACTTTTGCACAGTACTGTATATATATATATAACACAGCTTGGAAAAAAAACAACCTCCACAGCATCACATGACCGTGCGTATATAAAGCGTATACAATGGCTTGCATACTAACGAGCCGCTTCACACTGAATAAATCACTATGCACCACTACATTCTAAATTCCATGACAAACTGCCAAAAATGAGTGACATTCCACTTATTTCCTTTAATATATTTGGGGATGAAACTCCAGATAACTGGTACAACACCAACTTTCTGAGTGAAGACAGCAGTCCACCTGAAAAATAAGTGCATGTGACAGAAATAGAATGATCTTTGGTGGTAAATCTCCCTCCCGACCTGAGAGGGCACCAAGTAACGGGAATAGAGTACCCTGGACTGTCTGGCCTGACACTTCATTCCTAGGGCTAAAAGGAAGTCAGTCATCTAAGGGGGCGGAGCGTCGGTGCACTAACTCATCGACCCGGAAGGGAAATTATGTGGCAGCTGCGGATTGGAGGAGTGGCTGCAATCGTTTACTAAGGGGTCATGTGTGACGGTATAAATAGGGGATGAAGCGACGTAATCTGTTCCTTTGTTGTGGTTATGCAAAACAACCGAAAAGACCGGTATACTGTGTTAAAAGAACGTGAGTGTTTTGTTTGTTTTTGTCAGTCTGTCTATATCGTCTTGTTTGTCTTGTGTATTTAGACAAGACGGCTAAACTCGATCCGGAGCTGTCGCCCACGACCAGCACAAAACCCGGACAACAACGCACTAACTGTTCATTAAATAACATTGTAAACTCACTATCAGTACCACAGCACTCACTGGGAGAAGTGACCGTGCTTGTGTTTGGGTATTTGTATTGGGATTATTGTTCATTGTAAACGGGACTGCAACCCATCATCATTTACTGTGCAATACACATCGTTGTGTATTGCCAGCCATCATTGTTTGTTTGTGTTTGGTCATCAGACCACCGGATTAAAATAAACAGAAACCTTTTTCATCTGTACTTTGTTTGCCTGTCATTTCTTGTTGGATTACTGCACTGCACCTGCATGCACCACTTACCACTTTACCACAGTGCACCAGCAACTGTTAAGAGTAGACACATAATAGTAGATGACCAGCATTCAGTCTCCAGTTTTTTAACGCTGTGTTTTAACAAGTCTGCTGACAGCGAGTTTAAAACCAGCAATAATGTATTACTGTCAGTCATGAAAAAAAACACCTTTTGAAATCGGAAAAATTGAAAAAGCAAGTACATTTTTTTTCTTCTTAAAAAAATAAACTCTAAACAAGTTGATATTTATTCGATTTAGGAAAATAATTTTTTGAAAATTCAAGTCATGTAAATCAACAATATAATTATGGGTACATACAGTGCTGCGTTCTAGAAGACAATGGCAAAACAGTGTCCCAGGTGTAAATACAGGACTGTTTACATTATAACACTGGGCACAGTTCAGGGTGTTTAATATTGAAAGACTAAAAGCTAATATTTACATAAAAAATCAACATATATCTTAAAAATGAATAGCTTTATGCCCTCACCGTGCGGTTAAGGGGATCCTGGGTTGTTTTTTCACTGCACAGCCGAGCCGTGCTACTGATTGTCACACGCAACCAAAGATAGCTGTTATTAATTATTTTTTATTAATTAACTCAGTTTGCACAAACAAATGCTGTTAAAAAATGAACAGACCAACGGTACAGCTGTATCTTTTATCGCTATATTTTGTAACTATATTTATGAATTCCTTTATAATTCGCAAATTTTACTGATTATATTGACTTACTAAAGTTCAATTAGTTCTTTTGACGGGGAAAAAAGAAGGTTTAAAAGATATGATTTGCCAAAGACATCCCGATTAAGGATAGTTGTTGTATAACACTCACCCCTTTATAACACTCACCCCTTGTATAACACTCACCCCTTTATAACGCTCGCCCCTTTATAACACTCGCCCCTTTATAACACTCACCCTTGTATAACACTCACCCCTTTATAACACTCACCCCTTGTATAACACACACACCTTTATAACCCTCGCTCCTTTATAACACTAGCCCCTTGTATAACACTCACCCTTTATAACACTCACCCCTTTATAACACTCACCCCTTGTATAACACTCACCCCTTTATAACACTTGCCCCTTTATAACACTCACCCCTTGTATAACACACACACCTTTATAACCCTCGCTCCTTTATAACACTAGCCCCTTGTATAACACTCACCCTTTATAACACTCACCCCTTTATAACACTCACCCCTTTATAACACTCACCGCTTGTATAACACTCACCCCTTTATAACACTCACCCCTTTATAACACTCACCCCTTGTATAACACTCACCCCTTTATAACACTTGCCCCTTTATAACACTCACCCTTGTATAACACTCACCCCTTTATAACGCTCACCCCTTTATAACACTCACCCCTTGTATAACACACACACCTTTATAACCCTCGCTCCTTTATAACACTAGCCACGTGTATAACACTCACCCTTTATAACACTTGCCCCTTTATAACACTCACCCCTTGTATAACACACAGAGGGGTAAATCAAAGAATAATACTTTGTAAAAGCAACCATACTTTAAATCAGGGGTACTCAATTATTTTAGTGAAGATCCAAAATTATTGGTTACAGCAAGGTCAAGGTCCAGAGCACGTTTTCACTCCCATCCTCATACCAACAAACAAACACAGAGCTACACAAACATACCTTTCACACATGCTGTTGGTTTGAGAGTTCGTCACTAGGTTTAATATAGTTTTTGGGGAAATCAAAACTCTGAGATGCATGAGTTCTTTCCATGCCATACCATAGAATTATATAACTACTGTATTCCCATGTGTCTGTTAGCAGAGCCAAACATTGTGTTGCACCATTGCAAAAACAAAGCAAATTATAGCAAACAAAACTGAAGCACAAGAAACCGAACTGAAAAATCGCTGTGCTTTCTCTTTCAAGTGAATAAAAAATAAAAACACCTTACAAATAATACAAAATACACTAATTTTACTTTCAGTACATTTATAATCAGCTAATACTCACAGTAAGTGGGAGAAGTGGCAGGTCCTTGAGTTACAGGTGAGCTCAGCTTGAGCAATACAAGACACAAAGATTTACATCAGTCAGAACAGAACGCTGATATTAATACTAATGTTCATCTTGGAGAACGAATATCCGCGCACATAATGTGATCTGCAGATACGTAAGACAAGAAACATTTTAACTGCAAGTGTTGTAAGCCTGACTTGGATCACAGAATTTAACAATTTTAATTGCCACTACAATCAGCATACTCATTGCTTAGCTTTGCACACATAGAACATTTTGGTGGATGGTGGAATGATGAGATATCTGTCGTGGCCGGGTTCTGTCTGTTGCGCTACCATTGCTTGCAAAGTGAAGTTTCGTACACACGAGTAGTACAGTACGGTACCATATTGTGTGCTTTCCCTGAGTCAGGAGTACCAACAGTAACACAAATACGCGTTGACTCGTATGTGTTTTTAAAAAGAGCATTATATTGTATATTTTACCGGTAATATTTTTTAATCAGCTTGCAAAAGCTACTTAACAAAAATGGGCTTTGTAGCACTGGTGTAGTGTTAGAAAGTGGTACACAGTAAGAATGTGGAACTCGCACCAAAACTTGCCCCGTGAAAATTGGCGGTCCAGTCTGTAGTCCACCCCTGCTTTAAACTGTGCTCACATATTATGTTCACCTGTTTATGACGAGTATTATTTTTCATCAAACATAAATAAAGGCTTGACAGTAACATCAGCTTTTGCTGACAGCTGCAAGAAAATTGAGTTAGTATTCTTGTATGTTGTGACTCGATACACATGTAAACTGCCCTCAAGTATACCGTGAAGCTCATATAAAATGCACATCCTGTGTATAGTGCACTGCAATGCTTCAAAAATTTGTAAAAGGGATACATGTAATATTTAGAAAATTGTAGTAATTACTCAAAATTCTGAGCATGATCTTTTTTCAAAATAAAACTGAAAAAATTGCTGACAAACGGCAAATCCATTGCTTCTCATTGGAGAATTGACCAACTTGGAAGGCAGGCGTGTGCTTGGAGCAAAATGGAAAGAACGCACTTTTGTGAAGAGCGCACAATTTTTTTGAAGAGCGCACAATTGTGTTCTGCATGTTTACAATCTCATTTGGAAGCTCACGACTTGTTTTTTCTCACTGTTCTAAGCATGGTCAGTCTCTTTGGATAAAAGCGTCTGCTAAAAGACTCATTAATTAATTAATCCCACACTTCCCTTATAGCAGCTAATTCGTCTCTTTCAAGTTGGTTGGCTCTGGTATCACGAATCACTCTTGCAATGATGTGAAATGGTTCCAGCAGTTGCTTCTCCTTTGGATTTGTCACTCCAGCTAACAAAAGTTTGAGATGAGCATGGTGTACAAGAATGCAACAGTGGGTACCAGGGATGACAAGAAGCCAGAGATGATATTGGACTAGAGCACCTGCAGCAGTTGATCTTATCCAGAATGTTCAGGCAAAGGAAACCAGTGCACTTCTGCCTGCAGCAACTGGCATTTGCAAAAAACTTGCAAAATGCAACTTTTGCCCTTCAAGCAATGACGATAAGACAAACATTACCTATGTGAAATGCAGAAGGTATCTGTGCAAATATTATATGTCTGCCTTCTGTGCATCTTATGCACTGTGATCTCACAGTTTTGTCCTGCATTTGCAAAGGAACCTGAGCCTACATATTATTCATCCTCTAAGGGATAAACAACGATAAGTGTTAAATCGCTAAAAATAACTCACTGTTTCGAGTGCCAATAGGCACAAGAAACTGTGGATTATTTTCTTATTGAGTTGTTTATGCCACTTAAAACATGTCTTTCTAATTGACACTTCTTCGATAATGAGATTCAATTGATTTTTAATTCATTTTTTGAGTTACAAACAATTTAACTCTTTTGTTCCACTTAGTTCAAACAGTTAAATGTCTCATATTGATGGAAACTTTTCATGAGTTCCTCAGAGTGAGTTTCAAATCCCACTTACAAAGTGTCTGTTGTAAGTGTAGATAGTAGTGAGGACTATGTTTTAGATGCAGAACATGAAAGTGGCATTAGAAAAATAAAAATGAATAAAACAAAGGAATGTGAACCAGGAATGGAGAGTAAAGTTATTGGCCATTTTGCCAAACCTAAACAGATGA
The DNA here is from genome assembly GCA_030684275.1 of Acipenser oxyrinchus oxyrinchus. Classification (NCBI taxonomy): domain Eukaryota; kingdom Metazoa; phylum Chordata; class Actinopteri; order Acipenseriformes; family Acipenseridae; genus Acipenser; species Acipenser oxyrinchus. The sequence goes on from CM060256.1 coordinate 29,882,191, forward strand.
AGACCTAAACTGTCAGTGATTGATTTTCGAGAACTTCTCAGGCTTGTTTGAAAAATGGTTAAAACGAAAGAAATTCAAAAGCTGAGTTTAAATCTAACGTTCGTGAACCTGTCCAGAAGATATGTGAAATAAAAATTAGAAGGGGGGTGTTTATGTGGAAAACAATTTGTATTTATGAAAACTTGTTTTACATTATGTTAATGTCTAATTGTATTACTTTTAGCAAACAATATGAAATGCTCAACTGAAAGTTTTAAGTTTGAAATGTGCAATGCTATACTTAACTAATTGTTGAAATAAAATGGTATTCATTTTCTGCTGAATTGTTCTGATTGTGGTTTTGTTGACGAATCAACAGTTTTCTGTGGTTTCATAGCGCAAACTGTGGATTTGTTAATCAACAACATATCTGCCCTGTACTACCCTTCTCCTCAAAGCCACACAACCACTTTTATTGAGAAAATTATTAGAATTCATCAATAACAAGATCAAAGGCTGGCGTCACAGAAATGTTTTCAGGATAGAAATGTTCTGGACAGAAATAATGTTTTGTTCTGCAACACTTTATGTCCTAATTTTGTATATATACACATTTATTTTGGGTATTTATAAAAAATTGTTATTGATGTTATTGAAATAAATGTACCATAGTTATAATTAGTACTCCATGGAAAGCTGTTATTTTTTACATGCTTGAAATTCTGCTTTATGCTCAAGCTTCATTCATTCCTTTCTCCAAAAATTAAGGAGGTGCAATACAATTTTGGTTTATGTGTAATAAAATGGTCACATAACATTATGATGCAATTAAATATATATTTGAGTTTATTATAATAACAGTTTATATTGATTTCTAATATTTAACATAAAGAGTAAAAGCTATTCAAAGAAAAAAAATATTTAAGGCTGTTTCAATTTGTTTGAAATTGCACTGGGTCATACCTAAATTCTGAACACAATAGGAGGGTGTGATGGGGAGCCCCACCCCTTTGTATAAACATGCACTATATTATTTGTATTATTACTATTATTTTCATTATAATTACAATAATCTTTATTTTTATATAGCGTCTTTCATAGTGGACCACCATCACAAAGCGCTTTACAAGATACGAGACTAGGGTGTGTGAACTATGCATCAGTTGCAGAGTCACTTACAACAACGTCTCACCCAAAAGACAGAGCACAAGGAGGGTAAGTGACTTGCTCAGGGTCACATAATGAGTCCGTGGCTGAGCTGGGATTTGAACCAGGGATCTCCTAGTTACAAGGCCCGTTTCTTTAACCACTGGACCACACAGCCTCCTAGATTTTTTTGTTTTGTTTTGATAATATAACTATATGTTTTGGCTTTTTTATTGTGATTTGTTATTGTTTTGTGTATTTGAATTATGCCTTATTGTTATGATTTGAGTATGTGTATTTAAGTAAATATTATGACAAACTGCATTATTTTGGGTTAGTTGGCAAGGATGGGGTTAACCCCATCCTAACTGAACGACTGTGGAATGTTACAGGTGGCTAGGAGTTAAGTGATTGCCAATTGTGTAATTAACTCCTAGACACCTGCTATATAAGAACCCAGCTCCACATGGGTAATGGTGGAGCATAGTTAGAAGAGAGCTGGAGAAGCAGAAAGAGTGTTGTGTAAAATGACTGTTATCTACCCTTGAGAACCTGAGTAAGTACTCGTTTCGTTTGATTTATTTGTTCCTGTGTTGTATTTTGAAACCCTTTTGTTTGGCCTTTGTGCTTTTTAGTTTTTTATTTGAAAAGTGCTTTATTTTGTTTTACTTTTATTCATTTAATAAATACACTGCTACGGCAGTTTAAGCCCCGCATTTTCTTGTGTGTCTGTACTGCTTCCTGGTCCATATTGTCATTACTACAGTCACCCTGCCAAGAGTCAAGAAGTTGGAGGACATGATTGAAATTACCTTACAAATGCTTTCATAAAGCTCTTTACACCTAACAATAATTCTACATACATACAAAAAGACCTGCCACTGTTTATGACAAACATACCAGTATTTATTATGGTGACATACAGTGTGTTTCAGCAGTTCAGAGACTGGAGACATCCCTGTGATTGAAGATTGAATGAATGCAGTCATGTACCAAACATTCTACAAAGATACCATCTGCTTGGATGACAGTTTATCTTCTAACACGACAACGACCCAAAGTATATGGCTAAGTGAACTTGAAGACAACAAAGATAAAGGTTCTGGAACAGCCTTCACAAATCACCACATCTCAATCCAATAAAAATGCTTTGGATAGATTTGAAAAAAGCTGTTGTCAAGCATTGTGTATCCAGTATGTCTGAGCTGAAGGAAATATACAAGACAGAATGGGCCTAGACTTCACCAACAAGATGTAACATAGTGGTTAGGAATTATAAACATCTGAAAACTGTAATAAAAGCAAAAGGAGAACACACGAAATACTAAAGTAGTGGCACCAATACCTTTGCCATGAACAAATAATTTAAAGAAAATAAGAAAATAGACTAGTGTGTTCTGGTCTTTACCGCCGATGTGGATGTGTTATGTTTGAATAAAAAGTTGTCTACTGGACGGCTGTCCCTGTGACTCATTGGGCCTGGCAATAATTTAATCAGTTTCAGGGGACAGATGTGGAATGAGTGTGCAGCCAGAGCCAAACCTCACATAGTGTACCATGCCCTGCAGTGCAATTCACTACCAGCTATATACAGTACATGCAGAAAGCTTGTAAAAGGATGACTGCTGGAAAAAAATAACCAAAAAAATGAATTTAGCAGCCTGTCCTCTGACAAGCTAAGGAAAAGTTTGTACAGTACGCTGTGTTGTCTTTGGACCTTATCAACTTATGTTGCGTTCTGAAGCAGAATTTATTTACTCTATAAAACTCTCTCAAGAGCAGGTTTTGTAGAATTCTTAAGGCTCAATACTACAGCTATGGTCAAAAGTTTTGTATCACCTAGGATTTTAGATTGAGACATAATTAAAAAAATAAATACATAAATATATGGAAGCCATAATAGTGGTACTGCATTTCATGTTTGAAATACCACATTTTTCATTTTTTTTCTGTTTTTCATTAAGTATATGGAAAACTACAAAGCAGTATGTAATTCAATATGTTAACGTAACGTCATTCAGCAAGTTTATTTGACTTTATGAAGCAAAATGCGTTCATTCTATAGGGTGGTGAAGCTTTTGACCATAGCTGTACATTATTGAATCGCCATTGCCATGAAAACGATATGTTGACTGACAGGTTTGAAAGTTGTACTTACATGATCCCTTTAGCTGTGTGAAAGGGTTATGACGGTATTTTACCGGCATAGATTACGCAAGGCGGCTCAGTAGCGGCATTTGTGTGTGAAAGAGGTTTCAGTTTTATAAGGTAGATTTACTACTGTAAAGATCTTCATGCCAAGTGTAAGTGAGTATTTTATACCTAAAAAAGTATGGTAACTGTCTGAATAATGTTTGGTGCTTCTGTATGCGGTAACATTACCAAATGTCAAATTACCTCACGTCACACTTAATACATTTTCACACATAACTAGAGCACTGCTTACTCATATGGTTTGTAGATTTTTTTAACAAAAAGTGCCTGATGTTGTATGTCACTGACATGCTTGTTTTATTACTCTACTTGAATACATCAGTTTCAGCCCTTTCCATTTCTAACACACCTTTGGGCACTGCTTTGATGGGATAATTTGTTTTAAAATAGAAGCAGTAAGTATCCAGAAACAGTGTGCAACATGGTTATTTTTTAAACAAACTGCCAAGTCTGAGTCCCAAGTCCACAAAAAAAGGCCTCAAATCCATCTTGCTTCAGACGAGTCGTTCAGCTATACACATGCTGTAGTTCTGTAACTGTTGCCTCACATATCATTCTTAAAGCTGACTAATCTCCAGTCTACTACTGTTTTCATTCAAGCTTCATGGCCTGTTGCTATGAAAACATATTTGGGACAAATTACAGACCAAGTTGTGGTAATTGAGGTTTGCAGCTAGAAAAATTAGTCCACCAGTGTTCCTGTTCAATAAAATAATATTGTTTTAGCAGAACCTATTTCTGAGACCTTTGCAAAGTATTATAGAAACATGCATTTGTTTTTTTTTACAGTGTGTACATAACAGGACAACAAATTGGAAATACCTTTCATAAGACTGTAAATAAGGTGTAGGGTCACCATGGTTTAGCCTGGACAGCACTGATGCAAACGAATGTCTTTTTGGAGGGATACATGCACACTCCTCAGTGAGTTATCACTTTTAAGCTGCTTGTAAATCACCAGTAATTTGCGCAGTCTTGGATACAGCACTGGGAGTGGCCACAATAATCCCTCTATCAAAGTCTGCTGTCTTGCTCATTGTATTTTTTGCATTGCAAACGAGTAGGCATGTGGAATATGCCCCACTTGCTTTCGTATTGAAGGTGTTTGTAATTATTTTTTTGAATCCCTGTAAATATCACACAAGAGGAAACAGAAAGCAAAAAACTACAGCCTCCTTAGTGGATAACACGTTCCTCAAACTAGGAAGAAACACACACATACCCCACCAAGAATGTAAAAAACACATTTCCAGTTTAAAACTTGTCATAGCCCTGTACAGAAGATGCCCTTTAGCACTAAAAGCAGAAATGGCCTTGGCTTTTCTTAATCAAGCTGCATGACCAACTAAGGACATCTGGTATATTACATGTAAAATATCACAAAGCGTGTTTAAACTATGGCTGATAAGAATCTAAGATCTAAAAACAAACACATGTCAATATACATTCCATACTAAATCATTCTTAAAGTAAATATACACCCTAGGTACCAAAGTCAGTTACCAGGGCAATTATGTGCAACTGCCCTGATTGCTTCCTATAGTTTTCGCACTAACAAGCATTGTGGAAAATGGTGGTATAGGTTATTGTTGTTTCAGATAAAGCAAGGAACCTCTTTCTATTGTATGATAATTGTATATCACCTAAAGTACAAAAACAACCTAATAAAGCTATTATGAACCCAATGTTTACAGTAATTGGTGGTTTGTAGTTTGTGTATTTTATGCCCCCCATTGGAAATCTGACAAATTACTATGTGTGTGAAGAGCATAACCGTGACTTCAGGCATCTTCTATGGCCACCCCAATCCCTTGATTTTAATCCAATTGAACATGTTTTGGGGTTAACTTGAACAAAGCCCCCTCTTCCTACCTCTCTGCACCAAATGCATTTCAGTAGTTCAGGACAAACCCCATGATGCAATGATTTAGACAAACAAACCTTATTGATGAGGTATGAGAAGCAATGACTTTACTGATGAGGTATGCGCAGCAATGAACATAAACAAACAATCTAGCATAACTATACTTAAGATTTTAAAGTAGGAGACAGGGGCGAGTGGTGGGTTGCGAAAGAAAGAATGTGAAAGGAAGGTTGAGTAAACAGGTTATTTATACTAGCAGTAATTATTCACTTTGGATTCATTAGATAATATGATTCAATTAGATGAAGTGAAAATTTTGTAGGGGTTTGTCCATCTCCCGAACTAAAGTTGTAAACTAAATTAAATACTTATTAATAATACTTATTAATTAACTTATTAATTAACACTCCATAAGACTCCTTCCAGCACCTAGTGCAGTCTGTGCTATGTCATGTCAAGGCTCTGATCAGGACAAACAGTGGCCCAACCCAATGTTAGGTACATGCCCTAACAAAGTGGCCAGACTTTTAGTAACAAACAGTGATTCCCAAGATATTGTCTTTAAATAAGCCAGAACTTCTGTGTAAATCACCATGTCCCTCCACACTTTTTGAATACCTATAACAGGTTTCATCACATCATGTAAATGTAAATATTTATGGGCGCCTCCACGATATCCTCAGCGTGGCGTAACAAAGGACAACAGAATAAACGGTCATCATTCTTCCATTGGCTATCTCAAATCTACACCGTCCTATACCATAACCGTTAGAGCCAGAGAAGTGGATATTGTAAAAATTCTTTCTACACATATGTTTAATAAGCGTAAAAGAAACTGTAACATAAAGATGCGTATCACTTTCATACTGTATAAAATATATTAAACATCAAAGACCAATTTATGGTATGTTTTGTTGAGTAAATATATCTGAAAATGCTTTGTGGATTGAGAAAAGATTAGATAATGCTAGGTGCATGATACAAAATGAGTGGTTAAATATATCACATATAGCAGGGTCTGTTGTGTGCTCCTTTAGCATTGAGTCACCCGCTCCTGAAAGTGCACTTCTTGTAGGGTAGAATCTACATTAACCCAAGGACTCTGCTAAGGGAAACTACTAGTACAGTTCAGTTTAGTTCAATAGTTCACAATACATTTATTGTAAATTGCCACTAATCTGCTTGGCCAAGGTGTATAGTCTGGTACATACACACTTTTTTGAGGGGACAGTAATGTGTGAATTAATAGGGTATATTGGTGGGTAACGTAAACATCGTAGGTAGCCTGCCACTGTTTTACATGGAGAGTCGGAAAAGTCTAATATGTTTTTTTAAACTTGTTTTTGCTTTCCTACTCATGGCAAGCAGATGGCTCAGGTTCAATTGCCTCAACCACAGCTATTTATTTATGTTTAATTTTGTGTATTTCTACAAATTGCAGTTGGCAGACACACTCAACGTACTGTTTTATTCTCAATATGAGCCTCATTGTGTTCTAACATAGTATAAACTAGGCCTGCACAGCTGACAAACCTCGGGTTACCAGACTTCCAGAACATCATTGAAACACGTAACACTATTTATGCTAATGTAACAGGTATGGGTTATATTTGAATGGTTAATCAATGGGTAGAAGTTATAATAATTAGAAAGTTTAAATATCATTTATTGTTAACAACTGAAAGTGAAACCAAGTACAATGTTTAAAAGTAAATCAATAAGAGTTTGTCATATAGAGTTTGTGTTTCGCTGAGGGAATGCTTTGGAAGTAGGACAGTTCCACCCTTTGTAATAAAAAGAGCGAGTGGCTTGTTGTGGTGTGCTCACGTTATGCAGCGAGCGAACAGTCAGTGAGTAAATGTTGAATGTCTGCAATGTTGGAGACAATATCTGGAATGGTCTCGATTTCTAAACCCACATGACGTCTCTGAAAAGTCTTACACTAATAACAAACTAACATGTCGATGTTAAAATCAGGTATGTTCATAGCCACACAAGCAAAAATGCAACACCAATACAGTATGTTATATTTTAGGACCCTGGACAAGTCATTTGAGAAGAACTCCCCGCGCAGGGCTCAAAATTAACGCTGGCCGTGCGGCAATTGCAGTGGGTGTCCTTCTCAAAATGTACGTCTATTTTCGGCCATTATGGCCACAGTGCCCTTTCAGCTACAGCAACTAGAGAGACGCCTGTATTAAGGAAGTGTCTGGGTTCAAACAATAACATGATTACGTGATTTACGTGGTTAAGTCACACCAATTCCATACACAACACTTGTCAATATTTAGGACTGTGCGAAGACGCTGGTCTATAAAGGAAACAAAGCCGGCCTATCACATGTTTTAAACTGAAGCGTGAGAGGGACGATAACGAACACGAATGCCTGGAAGTCCAGAGGTGCTGTATTAACATCAGCAGAATAGAGTAACATGCAGCCGTTGTGATGGTGACCAAACGTGTGCGAGCACTGTTGTGTAACATTTTTGCTTAAGATGAAACGTTGCATTCAAGAAATTTAGAACAAGAACAACGAAAAATAAAAATATACTTGAGGTTGGTGTGTTGCACAGGTGCCATTAACAAAATGCCCTGAAAACTTAAAATAAAGAACTAATTATAACGAAGGCCTGAAACGCAGCAAAAGGTCAATAATATTAATACAAAATTTAAAAAAAAAACCTAAGTGAAAAGGTTACCGTAGCAAGCTGAAAACATTTTTTGTTTGTGAACTCCACCAATAAACCAATGTTGTCTTTCGTCACTCAAAACGTACGTGCCTAGATAAAGTTTTGAGTTAACACGAACAGATTTTTATCGTTTGTTATATCTTAGCAGCCATATGTATCTATCCCAGATATGCTTTCTTATTACACTGTTTACCTTCAGGATCTGAGGATGATTTAATTGCGCAGTAACTTAATTAGTTACACGACAAGCGGTGATAATATCTCTTGACTTGACTCTTGACGGTAATTTAAGACATTACCATAATGAAAAAGTAAATGTAGCGTGGGTTTTGTACTAAAGCAGGGTCAGCTGCTGCAGGGAAATGGAGTTTATTTCTCAAACTGACCATTTTAACAATGGTGACAGCAGAACACATATACTTGGGACTGTAATTAGGAAGTGTACTCCCCTGAAAAAAAATAATTAAGGGAATTAAAAATGAAATGTACTGCAGCTTACTTGATTGCAGTACAAAAACTGCCACAAAAACAATGTACAAAATGTTAGAATATGGCTTGTTTATTGATAGATATACACCCACCCCTCGTTATATCGCCCCTCGCGATACTGCGGATTCGGATATATCGCGGTCCTGGAGTTTTTACAGTCTATCTGCGCATGCCTTAGCTGTACTATACATAGACAATTTCACTTAGAATTACTGTTAGTTTTATTTTGTACTGCACATCACAAACTAAAATATACAGAACAATTAAAAACAAAGTATTACTATCATACTGTTATCATATACACACACATTGCACAATAACACAAAGCAAATTAAATATCTACTTGCTGAAGCGGTTTTTTAAGCAATGCACTAGTAAAAGTCACAGGGCAGTGACGTTGGCTCCCTAGCAACAAGCCTCCTATGTTGGGAATGGATTCTTTCAATGCATCGGTTTGGCATTTGAGAAAGGAGAGGAAGATTCATGAAATTAATTGGCGACTTAAGTTGATGAGAAGCAATTACCCTCCACAGTATGAATTAAAACAGTGGGTCTATGGGTCTCTCGCTATATCGCAGCCCTCAATATATAGCGGATTTGTATTGGACGCTGATACCCGCGATATATTGAGTGGGTGGTGTATTGACATATGTATGTTAACAGCCAAAATATTCCTTGCTCGGCTTTGTTTTAAATGTAGTGTTGGATGCTAGAGAATTTTTTTCACGTTTTGTCATCTGACATTGATGAGCTCAGTTACCACAGCGAAACCGGCTGCTATGAGACTTTCGGAAAGTAAAAGCTTGTTATAGCAGGTCAATGCTTCATGCTGATAAGTTGAAACAATAAGTACTTGCCCTCACATGGCAATGCTTAGTGCTAATTGGTTTTAAAAGTCCTTACTTACTGCGCCTTAAAAGCAAAGTCCCAATGAACAAACAAAACCAGATGCGTAGATCTCCAAATGCATGAAGTAACTAAAATGATCCGCACACTGGTTGAATTGGTTGAAACACTAAATGCCAGCCCTCACACAGCAATGCTAATTGGTTGAAACAGCTGATTCATGACAATATTAAAGGCAGTACAGATCAACCATACACTGCATGCTCATACATTAATAAGAGAACAGTTGTGAGTTCGGCCACACCACCTGCACTCCCACTGCCCGCACCTTAGGTACCAAAATAAATAAATACATAAAATCTGATGCGCCAACTATGTGAAATTTACCTGCCCCAGACCATGGCAATGGAGTCGATGACATACTGAAATCAAAGAGATTTCAGTATATCACGAGCTACATTGGTAAAAACACGTCTTTTTATCAATCAGTCATTCAGGGACATAATATACCTAAATGTTTATTATTAAACGAATGTGAGTTTAAATTATTAGTAAGTACACATGTTTTGATATGAAAGCTGAACATTAATATCAGCAAAGAACAACTAAGTTACAAGTTTTTAATGAAAAATAATTGTAGCCAACTTTTTCAAAATCAGGCTTACGTGTTCGTGGCCCTGTGGCAACATTCTTGGGCCGATCCTGTAAAATCGCATCACAAGCATTTTCGTTATTGATCGCATCGGGCATTGTGTCCAGGACTTAACACTGAGCATGCGAGATGCAACACACTATTTCTCATATTACAACTGTACACAATTAGAGGTGTGGTCACCAATTCCATACACAACACTTGCAAAATATCTCAAATATAAAATCCTGAGTTCATTACAGTCATCAGCCGCATAGACTACCTATTGAACAGAATGAGACAACAACAAGTCAGTACTAACATAAGTTACTGTTTTAGCATCACGTTAGTGTCTTAACAAGTTGTTGTATTTTAAGCAGTTGAATATGGTAGCAACCAGAATGCTCCTAAAGTAGCACCCAACAATTGGATTTGGCTCCTAAGGCAAATAACTTCCTTTTCTGAATAAATAAATAGTTATTATTAAGTTAAACTGTGTTTTTCTTTCTGTGGCCAATAATCAGCTTTTTATACGAATCCTAAGCAAAATTACACAGCATCCTACACTTTGGCCTTGACTTAAGTTTAGTGGCCTTTGCGCCCTCTACAAATGTATTGAACTGAAGGCCATTTTGGCCTTGTCCTTTTTGTTAGCCAATTTAGAGCCTTGCCCTCCCACCCAGCAAGCGCACATTGACAGGTTTCTTATTCTTTCACTGTTTACCAATGTATGTGGGAAATTCTGCTTTTAGCTTGTTTGTGTTTAAGTTTACAATGTTTATAAATTTGTGGACATTTTATTGTGCAGCGCCTTGGGACACTTTCGGTGTGAAAGGCGCAAACGCGCTGGAACAGATTTAATCCCGTCAAGATTCCAGCTGCTGCATTTTGTACCAACTGTAAACGATTGACAGAGCGAGCAGGAAGACCAGGAAAAAAAGCATTGCAATAATCTAAGGGAGAAGTGACAAAGGCATAAACAAGGATTTCAGCATCCCTGGGAGACAGGAAAGGACACATTCTAGAGATTTTCTTTAGGTAGAAGAGCCCTGCCTTCACCACTGTAGAGATGTGTGTGTGTGTGTCAAATGATAACCTACAGTCTAACTGAACACCTAAACTTCAGACCACTGAGGAAGGATTACGGGAACAATCACTAAAAGAAATTACTTGACATCCATGCTTCTACATCAGCCAAACATGCAGATAGAACTGCTGAAGTACTAGAGCGATAGCCTAAATATCTGCTGTTTAGCCATTACTTAGTTATCTAACAATGGAATACACTAATCCTGATGTCATTGCAAAATTCTCTGTTTTTTATAAGTCTTTGCATTTAAATTCCACGTTAGTTTGTTGTAAACCACTTGTGAACTCAAGTCAAGTTGAAGAATGTGTAAGAAAATATCACTGTAACTGCACTGAACTCTGAATGGTATGAAAGGGTTAATGTACAAAAAGTTACCGGTGCATTTCTTGGTAGCAGCATAAGTTTAGCAAGAACTCGTTTCTGCAACAGAAAGAATGGTTCAGAGGAAATGAAACTACGTTATTGGTGCTTAGCCACTGCTTAGCAACTGATCATGACAATGACACTGCTAATCAGTTTAGGACATGCATTAGGGTGTTAGCTTAAAGTTCACGGGAGGGAGCTAGGGCTGCGTGAAGAATATGGGTGTATTTCGAGGCTTAGCCTCGAGGGAATGATGATGGCCTGCGGGCCAGGAGTGCTTGTTTTGAACTGTTAGTGGCCTGTTGGCCAGGGAAGGTTTAAGCTGTTAATGGCCTGCAGGCCAGGGCAAAGGACGGGGTCCGGACTTTATACCGCAAGAACCTCGTACTGCGGAGGTCGGCCCCATGGGCCCCCTGGACCCCCTGAAAAACATAGAAATCCTCTGACTCTGCAGAGAATCCTGGAGGTGCGGCCTCATGGACTGGGCCATGCCCTCAGAGGATGGAAAGGTTCATAACCTGGAAAGAAGAAAGGAAAGAGAATCCCTGTCTCCAGGAGCTGCCCTCAAACAGATGAGGCAAGGCCCTGGAGTGCGCCCCGAAGGGGTATCTGAAAGATAGAGTTTGTTAGTATTTGGATTTTAGTACTGGTACAGTGAGAGAGAAACAACAGTCTCTGGGTGAGACAAGAAAATAGCGCATGAGCTACAAAAGAACAGTGTGGTCGGTGGTCCCCTCTGACTCGCTGCGGTGAGGACCCCTATTTGAGCAAAGCCATGAGTAGCTGTGGCTGACTCGAGGTCGGGGAAGTGAGACTCACTAACCCCCGAAAAGGATGGACCACTAGCTCCCCATAAGAACTACACCTGTGAAGACAAACAAAAGACCACGTGGTAATGCACAACAAAAAACAGGGACGAAGGACAAACAAGGACAAAGAGAGATGGTTAGTAAAACGGGCTTTGTGCGACCCTCCGCTTGGTAGAGAGGAAAAAAAACCCTCTGTTAGGAGGAAACCTCTGGTGGTCCTGGTGGGAAGGGTGCCCCCACTCTGGGCATACTAGCAATTGATTGGTGAGCTGCTGAGATCTCTGTAGGAAGAGAATGAATGCAGGAGTGGACTGCGGCTGATGACCAGTGACCCATAGTTTTTATAAGGTGATGACTAACGTTGGCTTTTGCTGCTGATGAGGCTGCGTCGATCCTGAATGAGTGTGGGGTATAGAACTGGGGAGATAGACCTGCTTTGGAGATGAAAGAAGAAAGGTGAGTTGCGAACCAGTGTCTTGTAATGACATTACGGGAACAATCAATTGTGAAAGGTCACAAGAATGAATACCTATGCCTGGGAAACTGGATAGTGATGGCACTGTGAATTCTACACTTCTAAGAAATCCAAAGAAAGCTGACAGGCACATAGCTTCCATCACCAGGTCATCAAATGTGTTGAAATATCCTCACCACAAAATTGAAATTAATTGAGAAAGGATGTCTGTAGATATGGCTAGTGTGGGTGGAGATGATGGGGGAAGGCTCTTGGAAATTTCTGAGTGTGAGGCGCACTGCTGGGATGGAGAGAATTGTTGGCGAGGGGATGGGCAAGCTACAATAACGAAATTGGATACCTGAGATGTAGGATGTTATGGATGCTGGCGAAAGATGAAGAATGTCTCAATCCAATTTTCATTGAATGGGGTAGGGGACATTCGGTTCTGGGCGCAGAATGAAGAGAATGACGACCAACCTGTAGCGTAGGAGGACCTGGTAGATGGAGAGAGGGCTGATGACATGTATTCTCTTGCAGATAAGAGTAGACTGGCGAACGATGCATTTAATTATTGAAAATACCTGGAAGACGACGAGCTTGAATTATGAAGTTGTAAGAAAATGAAATCCATACGAGACAGCGGAGAAGTTGCATGATGAGGGGGAAGGAGGATCTGCCTTTATTGATGATATGCACAGTAGATTGAATGTCGCTGAAAAATAAATTTGATTTCCTAGACCAGGAGTACCCCCAGAGGTGAGCTGCTGTGACTATAGGGTAGATTTCAGATGCGGGGAGAGATTTTGAATTTCATGAGGCCAGCTGTCGTAAAACCATTCATTGCCTTGGACACCTCTGAATCCTAGGGAAGAAGCATCGGTATACAGACATAAATCTTGAGGGGCAGAAATGAAGTCATCATAGAATAGCGATAGACCATTCCAGTGTTGCAGAAGAGTAGACCATATTATTATGTCTTTTCTGGCTTCTGGGGAGATTTTTACATGGTAATCCAGGTTTTTTGCTGTTTTGGAAAGGGCGAGAAGGTGAGAAATGAAAGTCCTGCCTGAAGAATGTACTTTTTAGTTGTCCTATTTTTCAGGAGGGATATTTGTGCAAACAAATGCCTCTGTCAAGTCAAAATGAAATGTGTTTCGTGCTTTACGGTTTTATGACTTTTGGAATATGGAAGTCACCGTTTTTTGTTTCTTTGCAAGTAAAGCAGTCACGGTACTACTCTGGATTTCCGCCTTGATGATGTACAGAACTATATTCTGCATGTGCACAATAAAAAGGAGCTAAAGGAGCTGTAATTCAATCAAAACTTGCAATGATTATAATATCAAGAAACAAAAATAACAACTGCAATATAAAATATTAAAAGTGTGCTTAGTGACTTACTGTTCATGGATTCTATGCTGTCAGTAGCCATGCTTTCTTGGTCACAAAATCCTGAATTTTATATCTCTCAATTTTGCAAGCATCCCAGCACCACTTACCTAATTCCCCCACCCAAGCCAGCCCAGTTTACTTATCTTAGTCATCCATTCCTTTTTATTGTTGTTAACTTCATCCATCGCCTCTCTTTTGAGATCCCCAACTGGCCTTTTTCCTCCTCAACCAGAGCCAGGTGCTACTTCTCTCTGTCTCCTCAGATACAGCCTTCACTATACACCGCAACGCATATTCACAGAATCCACTATCCCTGAGAAGCTGGGTCATGGAGTGCGCGATGATACCCTGACAACCCACCTCTACTGGATAAACCAGACTCTCCACCCCCACTGTTCCACCTCAGTGACTAACTCAGCATACCAGAGTGTCTTCCTCTTGTATGCCTCATTCACTGAATCTTCTGATGGCACTGTTAGCTCCACCAGTAGAAAAAGGCATGCTGAGAAGGGTAGTTGTAGCAATCTCTGGTAGCAAAATAAGTGTAATTTCCAGCCAAACTTTAGTGTACTTAAATTCCTCAGTTAGAGCTACTTACCACTGAGTGCTACTCTACTAAGGCATTATGGAACTCCCAGCCATTTTCTAATGTATGAACTAATCAAGGCTTCCAGTCTCTCTCTACTATTGACATGCAGCTGCATGCCAGAAGCCAGTCATTCTCCTCCCACTAACTATTTTGAGGCCCTAATAACGACTTTGATTGCCACAGTAAAGGCCAGTGGAGAAATGGTTTAACCTGCCATGATTCCAACTTTGAGAAACTGCCAAGGAGTGCTAAACTCTGGAGTTGAAAAACAGAAGTGTAAGTCCCCGAATTAGGCTTTCATTAACTCTGTTACAGTACTGGGTATGGTGAAGAACTGAAATGCAGCCCAAAGGAGCTTATGTGGCACAGAACCATATGCATTATCTAAATCCAGGTATGTTACACGGAATGCCGCCTTCTCTTTTATTGTAGACTGAATTTATTGCCAGATCACACTGACATGCTCCAGCTTCCTGTGAGGTGTCGATGATGAGGTTCTTCAATAGATAAGTGGATAATCTTTATGCCACAATGCTGAAGAATATCTTACCCTCCACATTTAACAGGGAATTGGACGGAATTGGCTGACGCTGGTAGATTCTTTTTGTTTGGGGATAAAGATCCCTCCTGCTCTGTGGCATGCTCTTGGGACAACCTGTTTTTCCCACGGAACCTCCACAAGAGTCTTAGAACAGCTGCACTCATGTAAACTCAGTATGGTATACCATTGTGCCCCGGCAATGATAAAACCCTTGCTTTCTTCAGAACTTGCTCCGCCTCCTTCTAATTAGAAGTAGAGTCCTCCATTTGGTATTCTGGTGAATTAATAGGTGGAATATCAGAGGGAATCGACATAGGCCCCTCTCTTCTTAGATTGGTGTATGTCTCTTCAAGATATCTCTCCAACAGGCTTAGTGATTCTTTTCGCTGGTGAAAAAGTTCTTCACAAAGTTAAACTGGTCTTTATAAAAGCTGGTTCTTGCATGCTCCTTCTTTTTACAGCACTTTCGTAGGTGTTGTCTTTGCGAACTTTGTAAGCTTATGTATTAGATCATTTTAGAAAAGACTGAGGGCCTCCTCCTGACTTTCTTCAGCTCTCATCCACTGCCTCATCCAGTTGCATCGTTTCTCCAACCAGACATTCAATCTACAGCTTTCCTGGAATCATAGCTATTTGTTCCTTTCTATCTTCTACTCCAAACCTCTCATATCTACATGCATAGATACTATCCCCAAACTTATTCAGCTTCCTTCAACTGTTCCACTTAACTTCTCCAACAACAAGCAGAGATCCATGTCCATTCTTGGCCACTTAACCCTTGGTTAAGTGGCCTTGCGCCCATTAAGGGATCCTTTGTCTCCTAGTTCATCTTACTAGGCTCACCAGGCTCATTGGTTTCATCACTAGCTGTGCTCTTATTGGAACTACTCTCGTCTATATCAGGGGTGCTGATATCCTGCAAATTGTGGTGTGCACCCTGTCGCTGGATTTCACTCGTCTGACTGGCTTCGTAAGAAGTACTGATCAATACAAGGTCCCTGTCCCTTCTCCCTCAATCACCTCTATCTCCCTTCATGATTCTTCAGACCCCTGACCATTGTCACCTTGGTCCAGCCACAGGTACAACCCTGGAATGCCACATCTTGTCCTAGAGCTCTCACTGTAGATCTTGAGCTGCACAATTGGGTTGTCCGTTATAAAGTAGTATTCGTTCTCATGTCCATTTCCTTTCCTAAGTTGGTAACTGTGTTATCCAAACTTTAGTTATCTTCCGCCCCCGCTCCCACTGACTCGAGGGGGGTGGGGGGGGTGGGGGGTCCTTCTTACTGTATTAGAAGCCTCAGGCGGACGTCTCCAGCATCTTGATCAATCTGAAAACGCTGAGCTGGATACTACTAGCTAGGGTGGCTAACCGTAACCAGCCCCAATGAGGTCTATTTCCTCCTGTCAGCTGTCTTTCCAAGTTTTCACATGGTTTTTTTGACATGCTTGTTGCTTTGCTTAACCCTTTGCGGTCCATTGTCGGACTGGGTCCGACATTGCAATTATTCCTCACAGGTCCTTTGTCGGACTGAGTCCGACATCATTCCAGCAATGCAAAAAACGGGTTTCTAGTCGTTTTTCTCCGGAAAAAGCAGAAAACCATTCAATTGCCGAATGGGGCGACAGGAGCGAGACAAGTCGAAAAAAAAAAAAAAGGCGTATCTCATGAATAGTCATACATGGTATCTGGTATCAGATAACGGGGCGGTCGTAAGTAAACAAGCTGGCTGACTGTGAATCAGCGCACAGAGAACATGGACATTTGCAGAGCTTTTTTGAGATGTTATAGTAATAAAATAATCACTTGGATCGCATTATTGAGGAGTTTGGTGATAAAACGAGTGATCAGGAGATGATCGATCGGTATGTACGACTATTATTATTATTATTATTTATTTCTTACATAGATGAAAGCTATAGTGAACGAAAGGGTGGGGCGGGGCTGGACATGCCTAGTGAGTGCTTTGTTAATATGCAGGGCCATTTAAACCCGTTTGACTGTGAAAAAAAATACTTTTAAACAGCGCTTCTAAAATAACTGCGTGTGTGAAAATTAATTAGACCTGGCGAGCCTGACGGGGAATTAATAAATGGACCGCAAAGGGTTAATGTACTGTGGGGAACCAAATAAATAATTATTGTACACAATTTTATTTTGGGCATATGCTTAGATCGCTCTTATTTCAGTACAGTAGTTACTTAAATATATTTGTTAATGGTGCATTAAAATTCTGAATAGGTTAACCAAGTAAAAATAGTATTTTAATCTATTTCAAAATTAGTAACTTTCTATAAATTCCCAAAAGGAACACAGCCCCTTAGGTCTAAGTGCTCTGCATCCACACTCATAATCACAGTAAAACCTCAACTGCATTGTTTGCATTGTAGGTTAACACAGTACGGGAAAAGGCAGAATCTATCTGAGATGTAAAAAATGGCACACATACAGGATTGTTCTTTTCACATACCACCGTCCTATGAAATGCATCTGTATTGAACAGTATAAATATACTTTTTAATATCAATTTTTAACTTCCATTTTCTCATAGATTTTTCCTTTCTTAAGTTTAGCCCTCTGGGTGCAGTATTACTTGAAAATACTAGCAGTGCCATTATCGTCTGATGCATGTATTGTAAACAGGTGCATGCACTTTTAAGTTTTGTTACAGTTAGCATAAGTATTAAAATGCTTCAGCAGTTCAATAATGTGATAACACCAATTTAAATCAGGTCTAATGTTCACATTTGATTGGGACACCTCCAAGAGAAACCATTACATTTGTGATAAATCGATTATCAATTCACTTGGAGGAACCACGAGTGGGAGTTATTATATTTCCGTATGTGACTAAGGGGTTTATTCTTTTAATTTTTTTAATTTTATTTACTCAGCTATTTTCACCAACTCAGGCAAGATGATGTCATTTGGATTTAAAATGCATAAGCCTATTGAGCACTGATGGTAGCTTTGAAACCACTTGCAGTGAACAGCAGACACCTTCCAAAAAGCAACAGGCTTTTGAGAAAACTGGACTTCTTAAAAAGGAATGCATTTAGAAATATACCTGTTGGCAAACAGGGGATTATGACAGTCCTGCTTGTAATAACATCCCCCAATGTATTGTCTAAAACTGGTCTTTATAATGTGGTAACTGTCCACACAAACAGGGGTTCATCCCAGTGGTCACTATAGAAAGGGGCAGATTTATATTTTCAAATGACCCCTGATAATGAAGTGAATTTCGCATTGTATAAAACCTGACCTGAATTTTCAAAGCTAGTACATTCCTGACAGAACGAGTCAGCAATATGTTTTTATTGGTGAATGATCTCAAAGACTATTGCACTTGCAGTTCAGGTACAACATATGAGCAATTGAAAAGTATAGAAGCAGGAGGAGCCAACAGGGTTGAAGGGTCATGTATGTTTTTTCTTTCTTTTTCGAATTGAGAAGCACTGAAAATGGCCAAATAGCAAGGATGCTCCAAGCATGATTAATACTCAAATTTGCGGCAACAGAACTCACAATCCTCTCAAAATAAACAGGGAAGGGAAAGGTAAAAACATGAAAAAGCTGTAAAAAAAATACTGTGTTACAATCACGTTTTATAGACAAACATTTTATGGTTCAAATCTATGCAGTCGACTTCCTTTCCGAAACTACACCTTGTTGATTGACCAATGTATTTGCATCCCCTAAAAGTAGTTGTGTGCACAAACTTGATCCCTCTTTAAAACATTCTAGCCACTCTGAACACTTACAGCAATTGATATTTCAAACATTTCCCCCCTAAACTTTGAATGTGTGAAAACAACTACTTTCAGCATCGTGACAGGATAAATAGACTTTCAAAGTCGTAAAAAATTACCACTAATTTGAAAAATGTCAATGTAAATCACAACTATCATCTGTTGCTAAGCATGTTAGTACTTGTATCCAAGTCTGCTAACTGGTGTATATAACATTATAGGTACCAGTACTGGCAGACAAGTACCATGTTGATCTTCAGTGACAATGCAGTGGAACTACAATGGCACGGCATTGGTTCTGTACTCCATATCCAGTGCCGTGCCAAGGGTGCTCCAGGCCCAGTTTGAGGACTCCCCCCAACTATATTTTAGGGGGGCTGAGGGCTAATCCACTGGCTAGCTCATGCCCACTCTGGAGACCTGCAAAACCATGATAAAATTCATTAAAAATGGACAGTCTCTGCTTGAGAACGCTGGAACGCTCTCATCACTGTACCCAGTGCCTCTGTCCCTCACCTTCATGAGCAGTACATTCCAGATGTGGCTGTTGTGATTACAGGAGCTCAGAAGAGCTTGGTGTATTCAGCATGGATGCTGACACTAATGCATCACCATACCAAACACACTGCCACTCACCTACTCGTAGCTCCTGTCCGAACACTGTCTTCTCTCCCAGTGCGGAGCAGTTCCACCGGCCGTATCGGAACTGGTACTGACACTCATTGATGCCCAGCTGCGCACCTTCCCCGATCACGATGATGGCATCAGGCCGGCTCTGGCAGATTGCCCGCTGTCGAGGGGCCAGGCCAGGGATCTTATTGCAGATGATGTTGGCACCTAAAGCCACCACGGAGGATAGGGCTCTAGACCAGAAAAGAGACAAGGATATCAGATAGGACAGAAACACTTCAGAGAGTGGTGAGGGTATGGATTAGGTTACCTCGCCATGTTGTTGACATTGAATCATTAGGATCCTTTAAGACCCACATTTACAAGTTTTGAGGTCAGTCAGCTGCTAGGAACAAGATGAGCATTGATGGGCTTCCTTTCATTTGCAAATGTTCTTATGTTCTTACTACTTTTTTCCATTTTCCAAACCAAATAACTGTAAGTTTGCTTCCTCAGTCTCTGATTCTTTTGATATTGCAAGTATAGTAGATAGGTAAGTACAGTAGATGCCGCTTATTAACAAACTCTCGGTTCTCAGCAAAAGTTGCCAATAAGTGAAAAGCCCCTGTTTTCAAGTGTCTTTACATGGAACAGCAATATATACTGTAGTTGTACAAATATGGCACTGAAATACATGCGTTTTAAATGTTACAATGTTAAAAAATTAACATGAGAAACACGAAATACCAAAACATAGAACTGTTTACTTTGCGCGTGTATAAAACAAAAAAAAGGGAGTAGGCTTAAAGAGTACTATACAGCGATGTACTACAGTTGTCCTTACAATGAGTAAAGCAACCATAAAAAATATGTGTTATTCTAAAGAACACAATTTTAAAATAAGAAATTGTCCAGCGTTGTCTGCTTTTTACAATGTACCACCGCCGCTGTAAATCCATCTCAATTTTGCATGCAGTTCGTAGCCAGTTTCAAAGCCACGATTCTGCCTCAGTCTGCCAGAAATATGCAGTTGCAAAGTCAGTGTTATAAAAGCTGCATGAAGTATGTGCATAAATCAAGCAAGTGCGCTCTGTAGCACTGGCAACTAGTAATAGAGTTGTCAATAAGCGGCATGCAGTGGCTAATATAACATTAAAGTCTGTGGGACGGGATTGGTTCCTGGGAAAATGTTGTTAATAACTGAAAGCTGTCTTTGTCAGGGTTGCTAATGACCGGCATCTACTGTACCTGGAAGTGTTTCAGGAAGCATCCCACAATAGTATCCTCAAGTCTAATTATTTTGTATTTATTTATTTTTTATTAAAATGAAACATGTAAATTATATACAGTAGTGTTCAAAAGTTTATAAACAATAAATGATTCATTATAGCAAGACTAGGGGCGTGGATTGACCATGTTTCCTCACTCAGGCCGCCTACTTACTACATACCCTGGTATCGCTGAATATTTAATCATCTCCTCATTAACAATATGCTTAATATTTTAATGAGAAAGACATCTCACAAGTAGAATAGTACCCTGAAATGTTCTCCTTTTTCTAGGAAAGCAGTAAAACTGGGGATGAGGAGTCTGTTGTCTTCACTCAGACTACTTTCTCACTAAATATATTGGTATCCCTGAATAGAAAATGGTCTCCTCTTTAAAAATATGCAAGAGATTTTAATGAACAGTGTCTCCCACAAGTGCTGTGGTCTCCCAAATATGATCCACTTACTACCAATGCGCAATGACTGGGTATGACATGTTCACCTCATTTTACCCTCAAAAATTGGTTTCTGGCTGAGGACTGCCAAGGACAGCACTACATTGAATATGGTAGCAGTCTTGGCAGTAAAATAGAGAACAAATGCTCCACCCAGTCATTCAGCATTGTTAGTAAATTAATCATATTTAAGGTACCACTGAATTTGTAAGACGGATTGCTCATTCAAATCCTTAGCATCCTTAGAGGAGACAATTATCTATTCAGGGACACCAATAAATTTATTGAGAAAGTAGTCTGTGTGAAGTTGTGCTGCAACCATTCTACTTGTGAGATGTCTTGCTCATTAAAATATTTAGCATAACCGGAGTATGCACATAACAGGAGTGAGGGAATACAATGGGATACAATGACAATAGGTCTTTAGGTACGTGTACATTATATATGACTCGCTTTGATCAGATTATTACAAGTTCAGAAAAATATAACAACTTGAAATACGTTATGCACTCAATACAAACAACACTATTCTCTGGCAACGCACGGTATGAAAAGTAAAATAATGTACAGTATATACCAGCCGGCATAAACTAAGTTATTGTAATACAGTACAGTACAGTTAAACATAAAACTTAAACAGGTGTGTACAGTGTCTTACTACAGTGAGTACAACAGAGAAAAAAGAATGATGGAAATATGCACAGTATTCGGCCGATTGAGCTGATAACAACTATAAAAAAAAACTGTCATAAGACTGACAACTATTTGCCTCCACGAAGGCTCATATTGTGCTGAGGCTCGAGAGTTTTACAGATTCGCTTTGCCATTTTCTGTGTCTTTCTTGCAGGCTTTTCCCACTGTCATGCCGTTGCTATGCGCTCTACGTCGCTGCTGTTTCTGAAACACTTGTTCTTTTTTTTTTGTTCTTTTTTTTTTTTTAAACACTCAAACGTTGTTTGCATTATGCAATTATCCGAACTAAAATGCAATGTGCAATAGACTGTGGGACCGCGCAGCTTTATGCAATTAAGCGAAGTATGCATTTAGCCGATATGCATTTAACAATTATAGAAAATTATGCACTGGGATTCAGCCGAATACCAAATCCATCTCAAAAGATTTGGCCGAATACCGAACCGAATACCGAATCTACAAAAACTGTCAAGAAAAGGAAACTGTTGAATAAAAAACAGACTAGCAGCTACTAACAAGGGACGCGCACAATCTATAGTTTTGAGCCTTTTAGTTCACAGTATTTGTATTACCGAATAGAAATATATCCCTGAATAAGATTTCAGTTTGAAACTTAGACAATTTACAGCTAGTCCCATCCCATCACAACAGAAACGTCAAAATACAGAACCGTTTACTTTACCTTTACAAGAAAGGAGAGCTGCATCTTTGCAATAACCCACTCTCTTCTTTAATGATGTTTCAACCCATGTCACTGATCTGAGAGAGGCCAGTTAAAAAACCTGACCTGCCTTAAGTGTCCCAAGATTCTGGAGCCTGTTGACAACCCTATCTGAGAGCTATTAGGAAAAAATTACCATGATGAGTGACCTGAATCTCCCTCCGAAATAAAACCCACATTGATTTAAATGCACTGTGTGTGTAACAACTATCAAATAGGCTATGAAATAGTTTAAAAAGTATTTTAATAAAACACAGTTCCCAAATGGTTCAGCTTGTATTGGCACATTACAATAACGTAACATTTAATATACTAAAGCATATTGTTCAACAACGTCTTGCACATCTGACAGGTTTTTTTTTATCTCAGTAAGATCTCTAGAACATTTCACAGACAAAGCAACAAAGCACAAAAGTCTACAACAGTTTGCCGTTACTATATAGTACAGGTTTACTGCATAACTTTACTCCATGAAAAGTGTGATGTGACTGTGCTGTGTTGCATACAGGGTGTATGTTTACATTCAGCAGCTACGTGACATGTTTAGTGCATGCACCACCAGTAGGGAGTTGAGAGCTGCGACAGAGTTCATCAAACCTGTTCTTTTTCTTGAATACCTGTTATTAAATACAAAAAGTTCCGTTCAATAACGGATTCATGTCTTTTATTTAAAGAAGAACCACACACATTGGAGGGATGTATTAAAATGGATGTGCGAATTCGATAAATCAAGATATCTTCTTTAAACTTGTACACACAGTACTGCCCTTCAAGTTTAATGATGTACTGTTTCAACATGCAGTATTATCTATTGA
The DNA here is from genome assembly GCA_030684275.1 of Acipenser oxyrinchus oxyrinchus. Classification (NCBI taxonomy): domain Eukaryota; kingdom Metazoa; phylum Chordata; class Actinopteri; order Acipenseriformes; family Acipenseridae; genus Acipenser; species Acipenser oxyrinchus. The sequence continues at coordinate 29,905,605 of CM060256.1, forward strand.
TGGGCACGGGTGTTAATGAGAGTGGCTCTTCCAGTTAAAGTGCTGCCGCGGGCAGCGCAGGATGAGTCACACAGCTTGGATGATGCCAGTTTGCGTCCAAGCAGTGCAAAGAATCTGAACTTTGCTGAGGACCCCGAGGGGGGCATCACATTGGCCCTGATGCTCCTGGGGTGGGAGATGGGAAACCGGCAGGGATTGCTTCTCCACATTGCACAACAGCGAACCTTACTGGCCAGGCACCGAGCACATTCAGTGTGGATAAGGAGCAGGACTGATCTCTGTTCTCCGGGATCGGTAGCCTGCCCACCTCTGCTCTGGATTGATCAGCATAAAAGCGATTCTGTCCGTACTATGTTGGGGCTCGCTACAGTGAAGAGAAAAAAATATAATTGGACATTCCAAATTGGGGGAAAATAAATAAAAATAATAATTCGTCACTCTAAATTAAAAAAAAAAGTTAGATGAAATGATATTAGATAAACGTTTCAACTAGAAGCCTTTTTCGATGTCTTCAATGAAGATTTAAATGTATCACTATTAAGTGTCTAATAGTTATGGATAAAGTGAGATATAGAAAAGCCATTAAACTGCCAATAATTACTAACTGATCCCAGGGTATTCATGTACGTCACCACAACGTAATTTAAGTATTAATGCTGACATTTGATTTAACATTTTCCCAAACACAACCTGACTATATTGGAAAGATCACTAAACTCAGTTCAAAGAGTGCATGTACTGGTTAAAATATTTGTATGCGTGTATCGGATTGTAGCCAAATCAATTTGAAACGTCTATATGAGACAAGGAGTGTATTATACAAGTTTGAAGATTTGGGCAAAGTGAAGCCAGTTATCATGTTCACCATGTAGAGTGTGACAGGCAGAGACGGGTGGACGGACATGATTAGACAAAACAGTGAAAGAGAAATGCTGACGTGACATTGCCAGTACAGGCATGTTTCAGTCAAAAAGCAAAAATTATCCTTACTGCAGAAGTATATGTACAATAGTAAAAAAAAAAAAAAAGTTGTCTTGATACCAGTATTTCCCCCCAGGGCCATGCATCTGAAAAAGCTTTATGAAAACTTTTGCAGTTGTGTTCTCCTACTCCAAGATTGGTATTCATTTTAAACAACATGATAATGAATTAAAACTATGGGTTGTTTTTTTTAAATCACATGGTTGCAGGAGAATACAATTGTGCATTTTCTGTGTTGATTTCTGGTTGTTTGAATCCCTTAGGAACAATTGCTAGAGGTAACATTGAAATTACCTTACAACTATTCTTTTTTTTAACTCTATGGTTGAGGTAGTATATCAGAGGTAATTTGTGTTGGCCTTGCCCAGTCCTCCTAGGTTCTGAGGCTGAAATGTGTTTACTTTGCAAGAGCAGAGTGATGTATTATCGTTTTAATGTTCAAACTGCATCAAAAAGCAGTGCAATGTATCAGAGTAAGGGAGCACTTGCATACAATGATGGTAAACTGTTTTTGTTAAACAATCAGATCTATAAGTGTTCCCTTTAAGCTCATGAAACAAGAGGCAACCTTCAGGCTCTTTTTTCTGTCAACATTTTTAAAAAATTACCACTGACGAGCTACAGTAACAACAACAAAAACTGTTATGATTTCATGACAGTATAAACAAGTAGCTGTCAGAAAAAAGTTCCTCATATTTCATGGACTTCATGCTGAGGGTGTGTAGGCTGTAAAAAACTGAACCAGATGCAGCAGTCTGGTTGAAAGGGGAAACAAGGATGATATTCAGTTTGACCTAAATTTCTAACAAGATGGGATATATCTATTAGGTTTTAATTTCACAGTTCAGTAATGAGCTTGTTCTAAACAAGTGCTTTTCAAACCTTGTCCAAATTTGTTTCAACCAAAAATCAAATATTTGTTTTAAACATGTATAGTTTTCCAGGACACACAGAGACAGCCACTGGGAATGTGAACACTGTGAAGCCGCAATGATTGCTCTAGTCTAGAGCTTATGTTTATCAGCAAACTTCAAATTATATAAAAAAACTAGATTCTGTTTAATTTCCTAAATGTTTAAATTTGAACAAATGTGGAATGTTGGTAAACACTGAGATAACCTAAAACAAGAAGCACATTAAAATAAATGACTTCTGGAACTTTACATGTTTTTGAAATGCACAAATTGTCTGAAGTTCATAACCTAAAGCCCCTTTCACACTGGTACTTCTACCTGGGTCCGGACCCAGGTTCTGGCTACCCGGGTCACAATCCCGCGTAGTGTGAAACCATGTACCTGGGTCGTACCCGGGTTGACCTGGGTCCCAGCAACCCACCTTAGGATGTGGGTCGAAATGCTTTGACCCGGGTTGAGCGAGACAAAATGCATGACGGCCTTTCTTAAGCCAACGAAACAACAAACAGCCACACCTGCGTGAAGGTTTCACTTCCGCAAGAAATGTTTTTGTTTATTTTGTTTAGCCATATTTTGTTGATTGAGACACAGCATGAGCCAGATTGCAGCAGGGATGAAGAAACATTTCCTCCAAAATCAACATTTTGGGCCGACAGTTCAATCCAGAGAAGCTTGGATGGAAGCATCTGTAATGGGCTGCTTCCAGGGCATTGATACATGCATTGTGCACTTGCATCTGTCACCCAGGTCAACCCTGCTTTATCAAAAGCAATGTGAAATCGTGTAGCCGATCCACATGACACCAAGTCCTGACCCGGGTAGGTTCCGACCTGGGTAGAGCACGCCAATGTGAAAGGGACTTTAGTATGCAAAGGGCCCTATTTTAATAAACAGGTGTGGTATTTAGATCAATTGACTAGACCCAGATTTGTCTGATGGACAGTCTTTAAAATGAAAATTGGTCTAATTTTAGCATGCAAACGTGCTATCAGACAGCAAAACAATTGGTACATAAAATATTATCTAGGTAACAGCAGTTACCTACTGTATATAGAGAGAGCACCACACAGCATAACTAAAGAACATCTGAGATATTATTGTCATGGACTTAATTGTTTTGGCCAGCAACTTAAGATACAGTAGCATTCTTTACATTTTAGCTAACCATGCTCATCTTAATACACAATCCAATATTACATGAATACCCATGCCAGCTCAGTTGCATTGTGAAAATATCACCACTTTAGATATTCAGCAGGTCTTAACCCTCTTATATGTTCAAAATGTATGTACTGTACGTCTGTTATGTTTCGGGTCATATTGAACTGGAGCAATTTCAAACAAATTCAAACAGCCTTAAGTTGATCAAATATTTTTTCTTTGCATAGCTTTTACTCTTTTATGTTAAATATTAGAAATTAACGTAAACTCTCATTATAATAAACACAAAGATTAATTTAATTGCATCATAACTCTCCAACCCTACCCACTCTGCTGGATTCCTTCCTCTCCTTTAATCCTTCAACTTCTCTCTCTCTCCACCCCCTCCTACCCACAAAGCTGGCTGTCAACTGGACCTCACCTTCTCCAGGGCCTGCTGCCCCTCCACCCTCTCTTCACCCCTCTGGACCTCTCTGATCACTATTTCATCTATTTTTCTCTGTCTCTCCCTTCTCTCCCTACTCCACCTTCCCCCACTGTCACCTTCTGCCATAACCTCCGCTCTCTCTCCCCCTCTGTCCTTGCCTCCACCGCTCTCTCTCACCTCCCTCCTATCGACTCCTTCTTCCAACTCTCTGTAGACTGCTACCACCACCCTCTTCTTCTCCCTCATATCTTACTCTCCTTCCCCCCTCTGACCCCACCATCCCCTCCCGTATCTCTACCTGTCTGTCTGCTATTTCATCCTGGATGCACTCGCATCACCTCAAACTCAACCTCTCTAAATCTGACCTCCTTTTTTTCCTCCCCCCACCCTCCTGATGCCTTGACCAGACTGCACCCAGCTACCTCCAGACCCTCATCTCTCCCTACACCTCCACCCAACCTCTCCGCTCTGCCTGCATTAGAAGACTGGCTGCACCTCCTCTACGCTCCCCTGCCTCCAGAGCCCGCTCCTTCTCCACCCTCGCCCCGCAGTGGTGGAACGACCTTCCTACGGATGTCAGGACTGCCCAGTCCCTGACCACCTTCCGGCGTCTCCTCAGGACACACCTCTTCAGACAACACCTGTAAAACTCAAGTCTTCCCATCTGGACAATATAGCACTCTGCCTTTAATGCACTTTAACTGCACTTATCTGCTCCCTATTTTACTGTTTTTAATCCTGCACTTAACCCAATCTGTAGAATCTTGCATTTCACCTCCACTCGTATCTAACTCTGATGTAACTATCAACACTGTTATCTGCTCTTGAACTGCCCCGATATCAAATTGTACTGTGTTTTGTAGTTTTGTAGGACTGAAGTCATTGTATTTTGTATCTTGCTCTTAATTGTACTGTAATTCTTGATATGGATTTTTTGTACACAACTGTAAGTCACCCTGGGTAAGTGTGTCTGCTAATAAATAAATAAATAAATAAATAAATAAATAAAAAAAAAAATAATAATAATAATAATAATAACAACGTTATATGACCATTTTATTATGTAGAAACCAAAATTGTATTGTATCTCCTTAATATTTGGAGAAAGTAATGAATGAAGCTTGAGCATAGTGCAAAATTTTAAGTATTTAAAAATAACAACATCTTTTCATGAAGTACTATTTATAACCATGGCATATTCACTTTCAATAACAGTTCTTTATAAGCGTCCCAAAAAATGTGGATATATCCAAAAATAGGACATAAAGTGTTGTAGATACTCATGACAAAACAAAACATAATTTCTGTCCAGGATGAATGATATGTATTCTCAGGTTCCTTTTAAATGCAGGACCGAATTGTGAGATAACATTGCATATGACGCACAGAAGGTAGAAATATGATGTTTGCACAGATACCTTCTGCATTTTACAGAAGTAATGTTTGTCATTGCTTGAAAGGCAAAAGTTGCACTGGCTTTCTCTGCTTGAACATTCTGGATATGAGCAATTGCTGCAGGTGCTCTAGGCAGTCCTGAACCTCTTTGAAAGAGGTGTCACTAGTGCCTTGCCCAACATCTATAGAAAAATGATACCTTGATACAGTTTGCCAGCATTCCACATTGGAATCAGACCAAAGGACAAAAGTATTGTATGCCGACATATCAATTACATTGTAGAAGATGACCTGCGACCAGCGGGCAGTCTGTTTACAGGTGTAGGTTGCTGTTGCTAGGGATGAGCATTTCCGTATATTTTAATAATCGAATACGCGTAATTTGCTAAAGGATTACACTATTATACAGAGCGATTAGAAAGTAAGTTTACCACATAACTCATGTGGTAAACTTACTTTCTAATAACCCTGTACATAACATCAACGTGCAACTGGCTAAAAATAAAACTTCCAGAATGACTGACACATTGGATAGCCAATCTAAGACATAAAACTATATAATTCCACTATCATGTGACTTTTTACACTCACATCACATGTTCCAACAGCCTGACACTGATCTGCTTTGGCGATAGCAAACAAAATACAATTCGTAGAATATTTTCAATCCCACCCCCCAACCCTCATTTACCTGATTTAGAAAAAGCATCTACGCAATACAGCAATGCAACGCTTCCAATTGTCCAGCCAGGCACAATGACAGAGAAACAGAATAAAGATTATCATCAACAAAAAAAAATGATCGGTTCACTCTAAACACTTTGCTTTGCTCTGAAATACTAAATCACAAGGCCAGTAAGAAAGTAATAATAATAATAATAATGGGCTTTTTATTGGCATTACAACAAAAATTCTGTAAACTGAGTGATAATTATGTTATAAATATTACAGCGATCTCTACTAGCTAAGTCTACTAGGCACGAATTACAAATGAAAGCTACAGGTAAAATGGTAACCCCTGTATTTTCTTTATTTTGTTTTAATCCACAGGGCTTTTGTGGTTATTTTTACTTTCATAGTTGTGCTACGTATCACTGTCTATAAATATATCAAAGAGGGTATCCCCAAAATAATACAAAAATGAAAACAGTCTGGTTTCAGGTAATATTCATATCTTCTCAATAAAGAAGTACAAACATCTTCTAACAGAGAAACAGTTCAGTAACAGCATGCAACAATCTGAGACTGGGGTGGGCAACTTTGGCAGGCCATGCATTTATTATAATGGGCTACATAATGCATAACTGAGAAATATTTGCTACAACGAATGCAGCATGTCAGCATACAATTAACCACATATTAATAGTGTAACAATATAAATGCCCCTTATAGCAAGTAGCCTTTTATTTAAAAATATATACATATACTGTACATTTTAAACAAATCTTGTTTCAGTGTGCAGGAGTAAGGGGGTTAATAAATGATCATACAAAAAAAATAGATTTCTTAATGATTTTTTTTCTCATTTTGGTATCAAGTTAGGCTATATTTCATTGGCACTGCCACAGCTTGGAGATTCAAGGCATTGGGGCTTATCTACATTTTCTTTAACAAACAAATCACACTCCCACAGCATACCTGCTACCCAAACAAGCGCACAACCCCGCCCCAGCCACCGGTCTTCCACATTGAAAAAGACACTTTAGATTTGGGGCATGTTTATCATAGCAAAAAAAATGTAAATCTGCCGTCCTAGGCAACTGCCTCTACCTCCGGGCCTGGTAATACACTGGGCTGCAGCGACAGGCTTAGCATAGTTAATGGGTCTGTTCAGGTCATTTATATTTGTTGCAATGCAAGATAGATTATACAATTAGTAATTTCCTAAACGATTAACCATTCTCTTATCGATTATTTGAATAATCGATTACACATGCCCATCCCTATTATCAACTCCCCATTTGGAGGAATTGTAATCCAATACAATTTTCATCCCTGGCACACACTGTTGCCTGCTTGTGCATTGTGCTCATTACACTAACATTACGTTTTTGGTTTTTTTTTGGACCGTATGAAACAAGTGATGTGCTTTCTGGAAAAGGACATTTTGAAGAGTGCACAGTTCGGCTCTGCAATTTTATAATCTCATTTGGAAGGTCTGGCTTGTTTTTTTCTCAGTGTTTCATCACTACTTGCATTCCCTGATTTCTTTCAGGTACTTCTCCAGGCAGTTTCCCTGTGCATAGCTGAATTTAAAATAACAGGTTGCCCATATTTTTATGCCGTACTTGAAGGGCACAAGACATTCATCCACTGTAACATTTGGTCCTGGGTTGTAAAGCCAGGCAACATTTCTACCCATTTATCCCACACTTCCTTGATAACAGCTCATTTGTGTCTTTCACGTAGATTGGCTCTGGTATCACAATTATCAAAGTGAATCACTCTAGCAATGATGTGAAATGGTTCCAGCGATATAGTGGCTGGAAATATAGCCCTACCTGTTTCTGTATTCCACTAACTAGCAGTGCTTCTCTGGATTTGTCACTCCAGTTGACATTGGAATTTTACAGCCTGCCTTGATTCATATGTAGAGATCCTGCCCATGTTATAAAAGACCAAGTGAAAACATTGTATTTTCTTCAGACATACAAGTTGCATAGATAAATACCTTGGGTCTTATTGACCCAAGGCATTATGTTTGTCCATAAGATTAGTTATTATTTTCTGTTTATAAGTTTGTGACCCCAACCTAAAATTCATCAAATATTACAGGGAGGAAAAGTAACATTTAAAGTCAATAGAAACCAGTGTCAGGTCAAATAGACCCAAAACATAATAGAAGGTTTAAAACATACTTAGTAAACATTGACCAGACTAGAAAAGTAAAGGAAAGCACGGTGAAGCAAGGCATAGACAAGAATGGCAAAGAGCATTATTAAGCACTGTAAATGCATAGTACTGTCTAAGCAGGGTGACCACATATTCAAAGCTCAAAACCGAGACACATTGTTAAATAATCGATAACCATTTAAATATAGGCTAGTTGATGGTTATTTAAATATTCATCCTCTCGCTCTTAGTATTATCTTTTTATTTATTTTATCTATTTATTTTTTTAGGCAGCTAGCTAATTTCAGTACACTCTCGGGTGCATAATTTGTGTCGCCATATTGTGTTATATATGCATTGCTACTGTTTTATTGAGTTTATTATTATTATTATTATTATTATTATTATTATTATTATTATTATGAATAATAACTGCTGTTGTACCCTTGAGCAAGGTACTTTTTACCTAGATTGCTCCAGTAAAAACCCAGCTGTATAAATGGGTAATTGTATGTAAAAATAATGTGATATCTTGTAATAATTGTAAGTCACCCTGGATAAGGGCGTCTGCTAAGAAATGTAATAATAGTAATAATAATAATATAAACTAAATGAAAAAGCACGGCACACTGAGGAATAAGCACGTATGACACTGGGACCTTTGATGGAAAACTGGAACTGTCCCAGCTAAAACAGGACGTCTGGTCACCGTATGAGTAAGTGTTGAATCGATATGGTGAATAATTCACTATTGCAAGTGATTTTAGGCACGAGAAACTGTGGATTAATTTCTTACCACTTCAACACTTTGAATTAAAACATATCTTCCTGATTGATACTTGTTTGATAATGAGATTCAATTGATTTTTAGTTTGGTAACTGAATTTGTTTTTTGCTCTTTGGTTACGCTTAGTTTAAACAGTTAAAATGTTTGTTTCTCATATTGTGGGAATGTGGTCATGAGTTCCTCTGAGTTTGGGTCTGAAATCCCACTTACACAGATAACAGTGTCTGTTGTTAGTGAAGATAATAGCAAGGACTATGTTTTAGATGCAGAACATGAAAGTGGCATTAGAAAATAGAAATGAGAAAAACAAAGGAATGTGAACCGGGAACAGAGAGTAAAGTTATTGATTGTTTTGCCAAACCTAAAACAGATAAAGACCTAAATATCACTGCTGGCAATCTGTTTTCTAGAAGTACTAAGGCAAATTGTAAGTGGGCTGTAAGCTCGTTTGAACAGAGGTTAAACCAAGGAAAGAAATGCAAAAGCTGAGTTTAAATCTAACGTCCCTGTAATTGATGGAGATTTACTAAGTGATGATGAAATTGCTGTTGTTGCTGAACCTGTCCAGAAGATATGTGAAATACAAATTAGAAGTGGGGTTTTTATGTGGAAATTAATTTAGTGGTAGAATATGGGAGGTAAAATTGTAGAAGAGAGATACCGGTACATAGGACCTCGAATAGTACGCAGTCTTTACCCTGGAATGTAAGGTAGGCATTAAACAATGTGGGAGGAAAAAAAGAAATGTAGTTCTTGCCATTTAAATGAAGAATTAAAAACTACAGCTCCTCACATGCCATAGCTATCCAACAGCACTGATTTACTTGCAATCAGTTAAGCTAATACACCTGTTCATAATTTAAGCCATGGTATAAAAGTAAGTACGTTTATTTATTGATATGGCGCCTTTTATATAACAGTATCTCAAAGCAATAAAAACAAAAAATTACAATAAAATGAACATGAAAAAGTTATAGTAAAATAAATCAAAACACCAAAAAAAACATAAATATTAGTAGAGAAATAAAAAGAGAAAAACACGTTTAACATTTTGTATAAAATGCTAGTCTAAAAAAATTGAGTTTTTAATCTTGATTTAAAAATATTTAGTGACTGCATCTCTAATGTCAGATGGTAGTTTATTCCACAATCTGGGAGCATTGTAATTGAAAGCTCTTTCTTCTTTCCTTTTTGTCTTAATCTTTGGAAGGGACAGAAACCAGAATCAGCTGACTTTAAAGCACATCTGGGTGCATATAGGGACAACAGCTCTTTAGATAATCAGGTGCCAGGCCATGAAGTGAAGTCAAAAGTAGGATCTTATAATCAACTCTATATCTCACTGGAAGCCAGTGTAGAGAAGCAAGCATGGGAGTTATGTGGTCACTTTTCTTTTTTTTACTAAGCACCCGCACCGCTGCATTTTGAACAAGCTGTAACCGTGAAAAGGCATGGTCTGGTAAACCAGCAAAAAAAGAGCATTGCAGTAATCGAATCTAGATGAGACAAAAGCATGAATTAGCTTCTAAGGATCCGGCAATGAAAGACAAGACCTAATCTTAGCAATATTTTGTAGATGATAAAAGGACACTTTGGTGACTTACGGATATGAGCCTCAAAAACATAAATCAGAATCAAATATGAATCCCACATTTCTGGCCTCTGATTTGGGGTTTGAATTTAAATTATTCAACTTTGTTTTTAGAGAATTGGAAAATTTCAGTTGTTTCTGAGAACTCAAAATCAAAACTTCTGTCTTATCTGAATTTAACTGCAAAAACATTTGAGACATCCAGATTTTTACATCATTCAGACACTCAATTAAATCAGAGACCGCAGAGGTATCCCCAGGTTTCACAGAAATATAAAGCTGTGTGTCATCAGCATAGGTGTGAAAATGTACACTACATTTACGAAATATCTCCCCCAGCAGTAGCATGTATAAAGAAAATAATATGGGACCAAGACTGGAACCCTGGGGAACACCACAGGTAGTTGTAGGTAATCCTGATGCTGAATCTCCCAAGGAAACACAATTCTGTCTATTAGTGATTTAAACCAGTTTAGTACAGTTCAAGCAACCCTACCAAGTTTTTAAGGTGATCAATTAAAATGGTATGATCAACAGTATCAAATGCTGCACTTAGGTCTAATAAATCCAGAATGGAAATCTACCCAAACTGCATTTACCAATAAGTAATTTACAACTCTAACCAGTGTAGTCTCTGTACTATGAGCAGATCGAAAACCCGACTGGAACTTTGTTGTTATCAAGAAACATATTAAGTTGACTGGCTGCTACCTTCTCCAAAATCTTAGCTATAAAAGGTAAATTGGAGATAGGTCTAAAATGGCTCCAAACTGTAGGTTCTAAATTAGATTTTTTGAGTAATGGCTTAACCACGGCAGTTTTAAAAGCAGTTGATACTGTTCCAGTTGACAAAGATCTGTTAATAATTTCTAAAACAAAGTCACATAGATCACTAAAAATGCCTTTGAAGGTTTTTGTTGGAATTGGATCTAAAAAACAAGTCGAAGAGTTCACCTGCATCACTAATTTATTCAGCTCTTGTATTGTAATAAGGGAAAGTCATTGATCTAATCAGCACATTAAGATCAGAACCACCCTGAAAAACATGACCCCTAATATTAGTAATTTTACTTTCAAAATAATTAAGCAATGCCTCACAGTTAGCTGGTGTAGCTTCGATATGAGGGGGTGCAATCGAGGACGGGTCTCACAGTTAGCTGGTGTAGCTTCGATATGTGGGGGTGCAATCGAGGACGGGTCTCACAGTTAGCTGGTGTAGCTTCGATATGTGGGGGTGCAACCGAGGACGGGTCTCAGTTAGCTGGCGTAGCTTCGATATGAGGGGCTGCAATCGAGGACGGGTCTCACAGTTAGCTGGTGAAGCTTCGATATGAGGGGCTGCAATCGAGGACGGGTCTCACAGTTAGCTGGTGAAGCTTTGATATGAGGGGGTGCAATCGAGGACGGGTCTCAGTTAGCTGGTGTAGCTTCGATATGAGGGGCTGCAATCGAGGACGGGTCTCACAGTTAGCTGGTGTAGCTTCGATATGAGGGGCTGCAATCGAGGACGGGTCTCACAGTTAGCTGGTGTAGCTTCGATATGAGGGGCTGCAATCAAGGACAGGTCTCAGTTAGCTGGTGTAGCTTCGATATGAGGGGCTGCAATCGAGGACAGGTCTCAGTTAGCTGGTGTAGCTTCGATATGAGGGGCTGCAATCAAGGACAGGTCTCAGTTAGCTGGTGGAGCTTCGATATGAGGGGCTGCAATCGAGGACGGGTCTCACAGTTAGCTGGTGTAGCTTCGATATAAGGGGCTGCAATCGAGGACGGGTCTCACAGTTAGCTGGTGTAGCTTCGATATGAGGGGCTGCAATCGAGGACGGGTCTCAGTTAGCTGGCGTAGCTTCGATATGAGGGAGTGCAATCGAGGACGGGTCTCACAGTTAGCTGGTGTAGCTTCGATATGTGGGGGTGCAACCGAGGACGGGTCTCAGTTAGCTGGCGTAGCTTCGATATGAGGGGCTGCAATCGAGGACGGGTCTCACAGTTAGCTGGTGAAGCTTCGATATGAGGGGCTGCAATCGAGGACGGGTCTCACAGTTAGCTGGTGTAGCTTCGATATGAGGGGCTGCAATCGAGGACGGGTCTCACAGTTAGCTGGTGTAGCTTCGATATGAGGGGCTGCAATCGAGGACAGGTCTCAGTTAGCTGGTGTAGCTTCGATATGAGGGGCTGCAATCAAGGACAGGTCTCAGTTAGCTGGTGGAGCTTCGATATGAGGGGCTGCAATCGAGGACGCGTCTCACAGTTAGCTGGTGTAGCTTCGATATGTGGGGGTGCAATCGAGGACGGGTCTCACAGTTAGCTGGTGTAGCTTCGATATGAGGGGCTGCAATCGAGGACGGGTCTCACAGTTAGCTGGTGTAGCTTCGATATGAGGGGCTGCAATCGAGGAGGGGTCTCACAGTTAGCTGGTGTGGCTTCGATATGTGGGGGTGCAACCGAGGACAGGTCTCAGTTAGCTGGTGTAGCTTCGATATGAGGGGCTGCAATCAAGGACAGGTCTCAGTTAGCTGGTGTAGCTTCGATATGAGGGGCTGCAATCGAGGACGGGTCTCACAGTTAGCTGGTGTAGCTTCGATATGTGGGGGTGCAATCGAGCAGGGGTCTCACAGTTAGCTGGTGTGGCTTCGATATGTGGGGGTGCAACCGAGGACAGGTCTCAGTTAGCTGGTGTAGCTTCGATATAAGGGGCTGCAATCGAGGACGGGTCTCACAGTTAGCTGGTGTGGCTTCGATATGTGGGGGTGCAATCGAGGACGGGTCTCACAGTTAGCTGGTGTAGCTTCGATATGAGGGGCTGCAATCGAGGACGGGTCTCACAGTTAGCTGGTGTGGCTTCGATATGTGGGGGTGCAATCGAGGAGGGGTCTCACAGTTAGCTGGTGTAGCTTCGATATGTGGGGGTGCAACCGAGGACAGGTCTCAGTTAGCTGGTGTAGCTTCGATATGAGGGGCTGCAATCGAGGACAGGTCTCACAGTTAGCTGATGTAGCTTCGATATGAGGGGCTGCAATCGAGAAGGGGTTGAATCATTTATCAATAGTGGAAAAGAAGGCCCTGGGATTATCTCTGTTTGCATTGATATGTTTTATGCATGCCAGGGTGCAAAAATCAAAATAACATTGTTTTTATTAATGTAAATATCATCTGTACAATGCATTCTGTTCCGTCTTTATTTTACCTATTTTAATACTGTTATACAGTCAACACTCACATATCCAACCCTATAAAATTTTGACTTCAGTTACGGTAAACGAGTGTGACACATATCTGATTATTTCATTTTGGCTTTCCAACCCTTGGCCATTTTTTCAGGGAACACAAAAAAAGATACAATGTCAAAAATACATAGCTGAAAGGACTGTGTTTTAAAATAAGTAGACTTCCATTTAAATGTACTGCAGTTGGTTTTGTTGGTACAGTACTATATTTTCAACAGAAGAATTATTTTAATTCAGAATAATATGATTCTGAAAATATCAGTTGCCAAGAGATGACTGTGGACACGTGGACTATAATACAGTGTATGCTTTTAAATCTGGCACGTATTGTAGCGGTATGTAAAATCCCCCATTAATGACCCAACAGCAAAATGAAATCAAAATGTTACCCATGCACAGAACTGCGTAAAATGTAAAAGGCAATGCAATTTAGCAAAAGATTAAAAAAACAACACCAGTTTCCAGAATTAAAACAGTATCCAAAGTCAGTATTCAAAATTGCAGAATGTCACAGTTCACTTGCAAATGAAAATGCACAAAAGCAACTAAAGATCACAGATTGTTTTTAAAAATGCATCACAGTATCTAAAACTGTTTAATGATTAACTTTTACATTACCCTAGCTTGTCTCGTTCGCTTTGTTTTTGCTGCATTTTCGTCATGTGAAATTGGAAGGAAGTGCTGTGTAACTGCACAATAAAGACAGACTGATTTGGCACGGGAGAAAAAGCAAAACACAGTAATAAAAAAAAACATGGGCTGTGACGGATAAACAAGTACACTGTAACATTGAAGAGATGGGCTTTGTATCACAAAACTGGAGACGGAGTCGGAAATCACGTGTGACGGGTAAGTGCATTCATTTGTTACATATATAATGGCGATTGATTTTATTCTTAATACAAGGCCAGTAAAATTATTATTATTATTATTATTATAACTTGGCAGCCTAGACAATTAACACAACATAGATCATGGTGCCACACTGACAAGTTATGATACTTACAGGAGGACAGTCAATTCTCATTAATAGGAATTTCAAGGGACAAGCAACACATTTTTCATTATACCACTAATTCGTATTATCATGAGTAGCCTATAAGCCAAATGTATACTGTCCATTTTTATTTAAGTTAGTCAGTGGTGCAGTGCTAAATTGTGCACAATTACAAACCATCTGCACATTAATAGAATTTCCTATTCCTATAAAGTTGGAGGGGTTAGTGGCACATGTGCAGTCTACTGCTCCCTGGTTTTAGGAAAAAATAGGTATTTCGCTGTTCGCCTCAAAAATGCATTGAGCACAACTGGCAATGCACGAGAGGACTGTGAAATGCCTGCAACAATTACGACTGTTTAAAATTGTGCTTTCAAAAGCTTAAAAAATTGATGCAATTGTAAGTGTTGCAATTGTCTGCAGCTTTCGTACATCTCATTATAATATTTGAGAACCCTCATTTGCACTCTCTCAACCCCCTTTTTGTGAATTTATGCAGGAACGCTGATAACTACATATTGTTGTTGAACACCCATAACTACATACTGAGGTTGAACTGCAAAGAAAAACTGAAACCACAAAGCACTCCCTAAAAAGTCGCAAATAGCATTGTGTCTGTTTAGTACACTTCACCCAAGACTTCCGACTGTTGCGACAGGACAACACTTTAGTAAACCTACCCCTATGTCTGTACAAGCAACTTAACCTAAAAAAGAATAGCCAAATAATCAGATATTGTAGGATCCAATGTTGACAATTTTTTAACTTACTAAATCTAAAGTATGGTCACGATTGTGCGTAGGCCCTGTAACATGCTGAGTGTAATCAAGAGAATCAAAGAGCCTTTGAAATTCCACAGATTTAGGATCAGATTCAACATCAACATGTATATTAAAATCTCCAAGTAAAAGGACCCTACTGTTTTTACAGAAAGTGATGACAAATTCTGTCAGAAAAGATGAATTAAATTTAGGCGGACGGTATATGACTACAATAAGAAGAGATAATTGCATATTTAACATTAGTGTCAACGATTCAAATGAAGAATAATATTTATTATTTTCTTGTTTAATATTGTGTGACAAATAGTGGCAGATCCGCCCCCAGAGCGTGCCTTCTGCAAAAAAATATAATTTGGAGGAGAAGCCTCTATCAGGGAAACACTATTATCAGCCCTGAGCTGTGTTTCAGTTAAACATACAATGTCAAGATGTCAAGGTTGTGATCTGTAATAAAATCATTAATTAAAAAAGATGTATTTGATAGAGATCTAACATTTGATAATGCTAAAATTAGATTAGTATTTGCAGCTGGCACTGTTGGAGCAGGGCCAATATTTTGGAGAGTATTAAGGGAAGCCCCTAAAGATTTGCATACAGGCACAGAACGGGGAGCCATTTGATTGTGTAACTTCTATTTTTTTAGGCAAATCAGTCTCAACTGTATTTGTTCTCCCTCCCCCTCCACCTCTAGTTTAAATTATTCAATATTTTCTGTCAATCTACTTGCCCCCAGTTTATTTAGGTGCAGCCCATCTTTTAAATAATACCCAGAGGTAGGACAGGTTTCAAAAACAATAGCTGTCTCCGTGAAGGTTATTATTATTATTATTATGTATTTCTTAGCAGATGCCCTTATCCAGGGCGACTTACAATTGTTACAAGATATCACATCATTTTTACATACAATTACATTATTTTTACATACAATTACCCATTTATACTGTTGGGTTTTTACTGGAGCAATCTAGGTAAAGTACCTTGCTCAAGGGTACAGCAGCAGTGTCCCCCACCTGGGACTGAACCCACGACCCTCCGGTCAAGAGTCCAGAGCCCTAACCACTACTCCACACTGCTGCCCTGTTTAGGTTAGGACCAGTAGCAGTTTTAGGCACAGGCAGCTCATGCAATTGCATGGTGCAATTACTATAAAAAACAATGTATATTCACCTCAAGTCTGCACCAGAATTAATTACTTATTAGACATTTTAATGTTCTTTGTATCTCTACGCCACAAGCCATAAACAGAAAAAACACAACGTGTTGGGGTTTAAAGCCGTGCGCAATTTTATGTCAGTATGTGCCACGTAACCATGTAACCCACGATTTAAGCAAAAAACGGTAAGACATTTAAAAATGAACTAATTTTGACACACTACAAACAAAGTTTACATTGCACGTGCTGGGAATGCATGTATAGGTGTCTCCAGTGGTTAAAGTGGAGTGGTATATGCCGGTATGCATACCAGTAACAAAAAAACTGACGGCAAAGATCTAGGGGAAAACAAATAATATGTTATACTGCTGCAAAATACCCAGCCTAGTCCCTGCCTTGTTTCGAACAGAAAAACTATAGTGTCTCTGCATAGCACAAGTATGCTTCACCTCAGGTCATGCTCTCCGGAAGCACTTCCCCTTAGGTTAGTGTACCCGCCAATTTTATCCATTACTTTTTGCAAATTGTACCAGTCAAATCCTACCAATCCGTTTCATGTTGAATTTCGTCTGTTTTATTTTTGTATAGTAGTGACGTCAAAATGAAAAGAGCAATCTTGGCCAGCCAAAGCAATCTAAGACTGAGTGACGATTGCAACAGTTTGGACAACACAAAAACATCTGACTAAACTAGAAAAAGAAGTCGGTACCAAGCCCAAAACTGAATCAGCAAACTGCGGGGTCGCCGATTTTGATTGAAATTTGCGACAGCCAGACAGCATCTGCAAGTAGCAATTTTCATCGCAAGTCCTGCTTTAGGACATACCCTGCTGCTCATACAACTAGCTGGCAGTCGATATGGCAGAAAAATCATAAGGGAATGAATATTTAGGGACCCGTCAAATCCTGTTGATGCATATATCATAATTAATATCAAACTACTGATTGCCAAGAAGGGAGATAAATAATCATTTAAATTTAAACAGAAGACAATCTAAATGGATTTTAAATCAGTTTTAACCTAACTTAAAGATATCTGACACAAAAACAAACACTTTTTTTTTTTTAAAAACCATTAAAAAAGCCTTTTAATGAGTAAAAATCAGTTCATTATTAACCCAGAAGTCCATGTTGGATTTACTGTGCACACTGAACTAAACAAAATACAATAGTAAACAAAATACAAAAAATATTGTATTAAAATAGCATCACAATGCAAATAAAAACATGTACATGTGCTGCATTTTGTTATCTGTGCAATTTATTAGATCATTTGCCATATTATGCTCTTAAATACCAATTTTGTTCTCTGCTGTGAATAAGCACCTGTACATATGCAGGAAAAGTTTTAAATCTGTTTATATTCAAGCCGTCTCATATACATAAATGCCTGTGTTAGATGCTGTCATTCGATACCCTGGGGGTACAAACGGCAGTTTCATTTGGCAATTGTGATATTGCTGATCACTTTGCCAGTGGAGATATTGGTGATGAGATATTGGGAGACAGTGGGTAAGATAATGATAATAATGCATTTTATTAACAAGTTGTGTAATGTATAACTATTTATCTATATTAATTATTGCTTACTTAGATGGATAACAAAAGACATGCTTACTTACGCATTTGTGTTGACCGTTTCAATAATTGTATCAATGTAATATTTCGAAAAATGGTCTTTCCTTGGCATACCTGACATTGTAGGTAATTGTAGGTAATGAAACGCATGCAGCGACGACTTCTGCGTCCTCGCAAGCGCATCGCAATCACAGAACTTTTATGAAACGAGCCTTCTGGACAAAAGCAAAGAAACTCCCCCGCAAGTATTAATTCTGTTGATTACTCTGACTGTTGAAGTACACAATAATATCTGGAATACAAAGAAAAATATAAATAGCTGTTTTCGAAAGGTTCTGTCGTCATGTAAATAAATTAGATACTGTCTGTTGAAGGTGTTACATGAGCCCCCCAGTGGATAGTGTGTAGTATAATCCCATTTGGAAGCACACCAAAACTTCAACAGCAGTCACTAAAAAAAGATTAAATATTTAATTTATACTATTATTATTATTTGTTTATTTAGCAGACACCTTTATCCAAGGCGACTTACAGAGACTAGGGTGTGTGAACTATGCATCAGCTGCAGAGTCACTTACAATTACGTCTCACCCAAAAGACGGAGCACAAGGAGGTTAAGTGACTTGCTCAGGGTCACACAATGAGTCAGTGGCTGAGGTGGGATTTGAACCGGGGACCTCCTGGTTACAAGCCCTTTTCTTTAACCACTGGATTAAAAACAGGGCATAATCCATAGCTCTAACTGAATGTGGTCAAAACAAGAATAGTTCATTTCGAACTGTCTCTGTGGGTGTGGTTTTTAGTTTTTTGTGATTGCTGTAGTAAAATGCAATATATTTAATAATATCGTTGTTGCCCTGTTTGAATGGCATGGTATCATAGCGTAGTATTACTGGTAAGAATAGGAATTAAGCTTTGCATGGAGAGTCACTGTTGGACGAACGCTGCCAATGGTTAGGACCTGTGTATAGACCTGTTCTAAGTGTTACGTCTGAAATGTGTAATACTAGAATTAACTAATTATTGAAATTAACTCATTGTTGAATGTTCTGATTGTGGGTTTGTTGATGATTCAATGTTTTTTTGTGGATTCCTAACACAAACTGTGGATTTGTTAATCAACAGTATATCTGCCCCGTACTCCCCTTCTCTTCAAAGCCACACAGCCACTTTTAGTTAGATGATTTGTAGAATGAACCAATCAAAAGACCAAAGGGTGACATCACAGAAATGTTTTAAGCCTGGAAATGGCGTGGTTTGCACAATTACACTGCACATACTGTGGGAAACGTTGATAAAGAAGGAAGACAATTGCTACAGTTCAAGCAGGAGATACAAGCGATGAGCTTTCTGTTCAGTTTTCCTCTGGGTCTGGTGACCGCATAAAACAATAACACAAAAATGCACAAACTACAGGAGCCCTCTAATTGCTTGTAGAATCAGACTTCCCCATCACCCTTGTTCGGAACACCAGACTTCATTTTGTCAATATCTGCAATTTGTATTATGTTTTTTCAGAATGATACAATATTTTACATTTACTATTTTCTACTTGGAACCAAGTCAACTTGAATATTTTGACAAAAAATTGCAAAGTTTGACACCTGTTAAGCATAAAAGCAGAGTTTGAAACTGTAAATTGCCTAGCAGTTGTAACATTTGTATGTATCCCATCCTATGAGGAAGAGTACAAAAAAAGAGCTTAAAGATAACTGTCCTTACTCATTACAGTTAAACCCTTTTGAAAACAATGCTTAAGCCCTAAATGATTTGCTAGTTATCTTACAACCTAGGGAACTCTGCACATTATAATGTCTTTGTCGGTCCAATAAAACTTTCGTTCTGCTGAACAAAACAATTGCTACTGTGAGAAATCAAAATAAAGAAATTCTTCTCCAATGTGTCTGGGGATGGCTGTATCATCTGCCTCTACAGTGTCCCACAGTAGCTGATTCCTGGTATGCATGCCGCTCTGCTTAAAATAACAATGTGAAGCCCATACTGCAGTAATCTTGTCCTGCTTGTAAAACGATTTTCCTGAAGCTGTAGCCCAGAAAAGAGTACAACAGGTAGGTGATGGTCCAGTGGTTAAAGAAAAGGGCTTGTAACCAGGAGGTCCCCGGTTCAAATCCCACCTCAGCCACTGACTCATTGTGTGACCCTGAGCAAGTCACTTAACCTCCTTGTGCTCCGTCTTTCGGGTGAGATGAAGTTGTAAGTGACTCTGCAGCTGATGCATAGTTCACACACCCTAGTCTCTGTAAGTCGCCTTGGATAAAGGCGTCTGCTAAAATAAACAAATAAAATAAACAATATGATGTAGGAATGTATGGAAAGCCATAAAAAGTATCTCTAACAAGCCATATTTACAAACCCTATATACCAAAAAAAAAAATCTTCATTGTAATGAACTTCAAATGTCAGTACTGCCTCAATCAATCAACAAATACGCATAGCAATTTTGCTGCACAGCTTGAGTTTGCATGTTATCAAGCTTCTTATACTCCCAGCGTCTCAATTGTCAATCGTGAATCTACTGCCTGTGGTAGCTAGAGAAATGACGGGACAGAAACACGCGAATTGCCAGAAACACGTGACTGCGTTTTCAATAAAAAGTTCCAGTGATTTGCAATGTGTGTTTGTGACTGGTGAATAAGCAACTGGATTTTTGATTTTGGATTCTGGATTTCTATAGGCGCCATCTTAGTCCCCCTCAACCTAACCTACCGATTTACCTACATATCTGTCAAACTAATTTTTGGAAGGTAAACCTATATAGTAAATACAATATTTCGTATTTGGAGAGAATTGGGATGCTTATATTGCTAAAGCAAGGCGATCAATCAGGAATGTAATATTATCGTTTCTTTAGAAATATATATAGTATGTGCACACTGTCCTGTTGTTCCATCTGCAGCAGAATACAAATAAAAATCTTTAGCTTCACAACAATATTGTTCGTGGTCAATAAAGCAAATAATAATTGGTAATTATTGTTATAATAATAATAAATAATAATTGTTGTTTTTGTTTTTATTGTAAGTAGTTCAAAGTAACATTACAGTTAAAATGTAAGGTTGTAGTTAATGTGTATCCCATAAGTTAGCATTAAAGTATGTACAGTACTAATTGGAAATGACTTTTTACTTACGTAAAAAAAAATTTTTTACTCACATAGTCTAAATTGGAGAGTAAATTACTCAATGACTCAAAATCGTATCTAGAGCTAACCATGACATATATCAACAGTATGTATAAAATAGTATAATTAGCAATGAAATGTTTAATCACAATTTGATAACCTATTCTCCAGATATATTAGAAAAATCACAGTGTTACATAAAGACGAATGTATGAACAGATAACCAGACACCTCCATATAGATCCAGAATGTGATACTCTCAATAACTTAAACTAAATACTGGTAATACTATGTTTTATGACAATTGGACAAGTGATTTTCCAGATATACACACAAAATGTAAGTGCGATTTACAGATGGATGGATGTCCGCAGGGATTTCATAACCCAAGTTCATCAGAACACAATGAGGATAATTCCTGCACTCTGATTGGCTGAGACACATAAAGGTGAACTGTTGTGAACTGCTGTATATAAATCATCCCACAATCCCTCTTGTCATCCTCAAATCTGAGATAATGTCATATTTATTGCTTAACCCTTTCTATACTGCATTTTTTCATAAAGGTTACTCATAGTTGAACCTTTTTTCAATGATATATTATAATATTATCACAAAAGAATGACCAATTGTACATTGTAATCCTCTTACATTATTTACAGTGTGTCCTACCTGCTATCTACTGTATACATATTCAAAGAATTAGTGCTACTACCTGACCCAGAGTAGCACGGTTAACCAGTTATTTTCAATCGGACAGGAGTTCATGCATGTGCGCACACACACGCACGCACGCACGCACACACACACACACAGGGCAAATTCTATTCATTATTTCTTGCTAATACTGCCTGTAACTTCATTCAAAATAGAGGCCATAATAATGACGAAGTTGAAGTATATTGATAAATGGTGTTTTTAAGGTAATAAAACAACTACTCTTCCGGGTAAATAAATGATTGCATAAACAATTTAAGAAATAAACAAATATCCCTTTTAGTAAATGAACCACTGCGTTTTCTTTCTTTTTTTAATATTACATAAACGTTTTAACGTATCACCCCTCCCTCTTACTATCCAGTTCTGTACATATAGGCTTATATTAGGTTTTCTGTAAGCTGAATAAAGCAGGTTTAAATTATAAAAACAAACATGTAGGATGTAGTTTCTAATGTACTAACCAAAGCTAAACATAGACATACCAACTTTTTAACTCTAACCATAAACCACATCTATTTTAGCATCAAGTCTGGGGTCTAAACGCAAGGAGAATGTATGGTTCAGTAATTATTTTAAATGCGAAAATGAAACATTTTACAGAGGAAGAATCGGCAGCTTTTAATACAATTATTCAAGGGCAATTAAGGCGCGAGAGTGTCAATCAAAGACGGTACGTTAGTTGACCCATATTTTATTGCCGCTTTTCCAGATGTGGCTTTAAATTATAACGTCCTGGCAGCATGTAACTACAAAGTGATATAATTACAAAAATATTAATTCCTACTTACAGTCACTGACAGGTGACCCTCTCAACATGTGGAAGCAATGTATTAAATGTGACATGATCCCTCTACTTATTAAACTGCAGGCATGATTTTAACTCAGACCTCTACGCATTACGTTATTTCAGTGCATTTATTAGTGTTGCATAGCAATGTCTCATTGTCATTTAAGCAGTTTAATCGGAAAAATACACTTGGCTGAATAACATCCAGATTCGAACATTGTGAGGATTTTTGTGCCCAGCTCTCACAATGCTTGTATCCTATGTTGAACATAATGCTAAATTAACTTAATATGCAATTTTAGCGTGTTACCAAATCATAAAGCTCTCATCTGCAGCAAGCGCACTCCTGCAAATTCTCTCTCTCTCTCTCTCTCTCTCTCTCTCTCTCTCTCTCTCTCTCTCTCTCTCTCTCTCTCTGCTCTTGTAATGCTGAAATGTATATATATAACAACAAATGTATATATACTAACAACAACAACAATATATAATATAATATATTATATATTATTAACAACAGCGATAACATAAAACAGGATTGTAACAAATGTCTCTGAAGAGCAATTTGTAACTGTAAAGTGTAATTACCAATTGGTTATGAAATTCAACAGGTACCGCTAGATTACGCATTGCTAACGCTTAGAAACAGGTTAATCAAAAAGTTCAAAAACGAAACACACGTGTTTTAAAAATGTTTAACTTCCTTGCAGATATAATATATGCGGTACATACATTAACATGTATATCACATTTAAAACCGAATACTTGCTTCTTTTAAATTTGACGCTCAGCATTACCCCACAAATAGTGCCCTGCCACTTACTTAGTTTCATTCATTTGACAACGGTACATAAAAGATGCTGTCGTTTGTCCTGCGATATGATTTAGTCAAAATAAACTGTTAAGAAACAAAATACATGTAGCCTTCTTTGATTTAACTCTTAAAATCTGAATTAAAGAGCATTGCATCATTCCCCTCATCATAATGATCAATGTACCGCTGAAAACAATGTTAAGAAGAATCACTTACAGGTAACTACCGCTTGTGAGGATGAGGAATATCTGTGGATAATACACTGACAGCAGTATACTGCGGGACGAGAAGATGATCATGATGGCATGGAGCAACTATTGCAGTTTCCGAGTGAGTAATAAATAGCAGTCCCCTTATTCCTGTCGCTTTAGTCCCCGCGTTATATTGGGGGAGAAGAAAAAAAAAAAGTCCCCAGGTTTTTAACAGAATTGTCTGCAGTGCTGCTGGATGGATCGGTGTTGGTGCTATGCTGCTCCACTCTCCCAGTGCAGTGTGTGTTCTGCTGGCCCTGGGATTTGGTCTGTCATGTCTCAGTGGTTGAAGTTGTTACAGATTGTGGTTCCCTTTCTGGAATCATGACGGTTTAAAAGATTTGGATGGCAGCAAAGTGCCTTTTCTCTACTCTCATGAGAATCGGGGCTGCCATTGGGCAGACATGCACTCCAATCCGCCCACTGCTGTTTTTTAGGAAACATGACAATAGGGAGGACACTGATCTGCTCCCTCCCGAGCATGACAACCTTTCATTAAAAAAAAAAAAAAACTTCACAGAAGCTAGTTCCCCCGTGCGTAATGACATTGTTTCAATAATCCTATTCATTTTACTGTTCTTTCAAAAGTTTTATTTCTAACATATTTAATCACATATTCTTGTGTCCAACAAGACATGTTTTCAAATGACATGACTGTAGAATAGGCCTACGCGGTATTCCATGACAGCAACAAACATGAAAGTCGTATATTGGATACGAAATTGAACCGTTTGAAGGGGTGTGTGTGTGTGTGTGTGTATATATATATATATATATATATATATATATATATATATATATATATATATATATATATATATATATATATATATATGTTACGGTAAAGTCCGAATCTGGTGGAAAATCTAGGAAAATTGTCAACATTTACCGTGTAAGGTGGTAAATGTCGAGAATTATGATGAAACGTGTTGCTTTTTGGACATTTGCCGGTTAATCTTGAGATTTGCCAATATTCAGACTTGTATTGTAACACATGCAATATAATCATATGTAAGTAAAACTACCAATTACATTTTTTTTCCTAATAAATAGCGTCATACTGTTATATGGACCTATACATATGCGACTCTGACATAGTTGATCGCAGATGATAAATCATCTGAAACGGATTTGACGTGACAGGTGATCTATGGATAAAGCAACAAATGTGTTGAATGCAATGGTGTGTGTCTGCATGGGAAATACAAAGCGCAAAAACAGTACAACTGTGATGTCAGTGGCTGTACTATCTGTAATGTCTCCCATTTTTCGTTTTGTTCTGGAATAATTAACTACTGTCTAAATGGTAAAAAAGCAACCAATAAAACCAGCTTTGCAAATTAAAGACAATGGACGCATGAATGCAACAGCCTTAAACTTTTAATCTTGCTCATCCAAATAATTATGCAATCAGCCAATGAATAACACACACACACACACAGTGTCCCCAAGGATCTTTTCAATACTGAGATTTTAAAAAAACAGCCTATTGACTAATCCTAAAGAAATGTGAATTGCTTACTGCTTTATCCGACATGAAATAAAGCTAGAGGTTTATTAAAAGTTTTGAAGTCAGCACATGTCGCACTGCAGCTTCTTAGGGAAAGTTTGTAATGCAATCATTTTGCCCGTTTTAGCGTTCGGTTTTAATTTTGAATAACTCTGCAATATTTTGATTTCAATAAGAATACATTGGAATATGCCTCTTTTTACTATTTTCTGTATTGATTTGAAACCATTGCTCCTAGTGATTTTAAGGTATTAATTTCCTTTAACCAAACATGCATGATAGGCTGTAGGCAACGTTTTAAATTTCTGTCCCAATAATTCGTTGTGCAGGTGTACACAAGAGCTATCGAAGTATATAATGTACAAAAAGGAAAATAAGTTATAAGTACTGCATTACTGTAATTTGCAGTATAGTGTATAATATTTAACACAATGCAAGTATTAGTGTTACTTCAGTATTTTAAATTTATTTCGTCTAAAAGACTACTGCACTATTATTTTACAGCGGATAAAAAGGACATTGCAAGCAAAATAAAATCCGTTCTGAAGCGGTCCTTATGTCAAAATAATTATAAATAAATAGCCTGTGAAAAATGTTGTTATGTAAGTTGTAGCCTAAGTGTATACAAAAAAATAAAATTAAAAATAAATACATGTTTTTCATTTTACACAATTGTAGCCTGAAGTTTTAGGAAGCACGGCCATTCTGCAGGTTTTAAAGCAAGTGGCAGCACAGCATTGCAAAGTAATTGCTACTGTACATTCGACATGTCGATCTGCCGATGTTAGCTACATCAGGTTTATAATATATAATAATATATTTATTGTACAATAAAATACCACCAACCACTAATTGAAAATGAACTCAGACAAATTCCCAAGGGGTTGAACCGAGTGGCTCTGATCAACTGACAAAAACAGCATGTTTATACTTTGAATAACTAGCATTTTACAGAACAGTGAATTGCATATCAACACATTTCCCTGACACACAAAAAAACTCACCCAAGACATTCTTGGTGCAAAAAAAAGCCCCCCAGCAAGTCGGGGTGTACAAAGACAGGTAAGAACTCGGCTGTGGCTCTGGAATGTGGAATTTCAACTCGGCTCTCTGTTACTAATAAGGGCCAACAGGTAAGTAAAGAATTTGGCAGTAAAAGTATGTGCCAGTTATTAGTGTGATCCAAATTACTGTCTTCAAACAGCTACAGCAAACAATGATCGCCCAAATACCGTCTCTTTGAGTGCTTGCGATTTAGCGCTGCGTATTTCAACAAAATATTTGTTTAATCTTCCGATACCGGTCTTTTTCATATCCTTTCCATCAACAGGGTAGACATGTCAATTGTCAAGTGAATTTCAACACGTCGCTAAGATGGATAGCATATCACATTCTCTAAACTAGGCCTCGGAACAAGTTTGAATTCTTTGTAAGGGCATCGCATATCATGAACCACGTATCGTGTTCTTTAATTCTAAAAGTGTCATCGTTATTAAAGTTTGCTAGGTTATTTTTATTTATATGAATATAAAAGTATTTCGTGTAATGGCTATATGTATTAAGGAAATATTTCAGAAACAAATATGCTCATCATGTATATTATATTTGTTTTGGAAGAATGCAAAACACTTTTTTTTTTTTAATTCCAAGTTGGTTAACCATATACTCACGAGTTTGTCTGTTTATGGTCAATTTAAATATAGGTACTCACCCTAGTTTAACGTATATGATTCCAAAACACAAAAACACATATAAAATCCACCTTCGAAAGTTTCTGTGCATGATCACCAGAAGATACTTGAAAGCCATTAAACGACAAGGTGGCCAGCAATATGCATATCAGTACACCTTTCACCCTTTCCTGAGGTAAAGCCTGCTGCAGTTCTGTAAAACCTTAGCAATCAAAATGTCAGATCCTTTTGAATCCATTATCTTTTACAGATCCTCTTCACTCACAAAAAAGCACTGCACTATTCCCAACGTGGGTACAACAAAATGAAAGGCAAGAACGCGAGGAGTCAGATGAGATCACTTTCAGGTATTTTTTTTTTGTTTGTTTCTTCTGTTATTGCAGAAATGAATGTTTTTACTTGTTCTCACGTTCCCCAGGTAACAATTTCCTTATCTCCACACAACCAGGCTTCTCAGCACGGAACACTGAAGGAGTATACTGACATTCCCACTAAGCTCACTCTGTTTTGACGACATTTTAAGTACTTTACATGTAGTTCCAGGTGCAGGTAAAAAAAAAAAGTAACATCCACGCCTCTGTCTGTCGAATCAGGGTAGGGAATTGGAAGCTGCGGGTCAGGCACCGTGGGCCATACCTCACAGTTAAACACGTGTGACTGCTGTTTGTGAAAATTCACAGCCAAACAACCGAACAAGTATGAAAAGATAGCCGATAGGTAGCCATAAAAAAAAAAGCAATGAGCAGTTTCTAGGTTTTTGTTTTCAATGCAAGATGATTTAAAATAAGCTGCCTCTTAAAAATTATGTTTAGAGTGGTGTGTGTGTGTGTGTGTGTGTGTGTGTACATGTGCATTGCAAGTAATGATTTAAAATAATGCTAATTTCTCACATATTAAAACATTGTAGTGTAATATAGGGCTCTCATGAAGTCTCAGCTTATGCTATAAATAAATAAATAAATAAATAAAATTGGCTGTGCTATTAGGTCTGCTTGTACAGGCTGTAACTCCTGTAGAAAAAAAAATGTAGGGAGTGGATTCAAAGCATATAGTTTGGTGAAAAAATATGTAAGTCAAACACCCAAACCAAAAAAATAAATAAAAATACATTCATATTGTTAGCGCATACATTATTATTATTATTATTATTATTATTATTATTATTATTATTATTATTATTTAGTAGCAGTAGTAGTAATTTGCGTTTTTGTTGGTTTGTGATAAGATTTATGCTACAAGACAGATTTTAAAAGTCTTGTATAAGCCGACTCTATTATACATTATTTTAATAACTGCAAGCTCTATGAGCAAAATAGGAATACAAAAACACAAAAACAAGTGCGATATTATTTTATTGTAGGCATGTATGGTATTATGCTTCAATATAGTACGGAAAGCATAATATTATTTGCAATGTGACAACAAGATAATGATAATAATAATAATAATAATAATAATAATAATAATAATAATAATAATAATAATAATGCAATAAAAAAGACAAAGTAGAACAACAACTACAAGAGAATTATTCTGCCATAATGTATGATTCTGGTCTTCAATCACTACTGTGGGAATTATAAACGTGTAGGCTATATTTTAGTCCAGTCGCCTTAATTTTTATCCTTTAACTATACTTTATCCACATAACGTATTTGAGTAACCAACTTTGACAGTGACAGTCTGAGTTTCTACATGCATAAGCTATTGTCTATGTCGCTTGATCAATTCGATTCGTTTAATTGATATGAATAGTTTCACAAGAAATACACACCCTGTCATGATAAACGGATGTTTTAATGAGTTCTGGGTGGTCTTTGTTTATGATGTGGTCTTCTTGGTCATGGGAACACAATAAAGACGTTTACCTATATACCTAAATGACTGAGATTGAATGACGGGATAATTGAGACAACTCGCAAGCCCACGACAGGAGAGATTTAAAAAGCTGATACCTGAATATCCCATTTCAGTGCCTACTTGCCCATTTCTTGGTTGTGCGTTAATAAAATAAAGCTGGACGCCCTCGTGTGGTGAAACATGTCCTGGCTACTCTGGAATTCCTTGTGACTGGAAAAACCCTTGGGTGAGATGACGCGCAAATGCTTATGAATCAAAACACAGACTGCCATCTGAGAACTGCAGATCTGCACAGCGAGTGTGAACGTTTTCATCAGCGTGCACGTTTCAAATATCTGTCACAAATACTGTGCTACACTACACTGTATGTGCAAAGTGCTAATTTAGCATGGTAAACTTGGATTGGAACGCTGCATTGACATACTGTAGATCCCGGAGTCAGCTGAATTTAGGTTTATACCTGACTTGAAGAAGTTGTGACTGGCTAACCTGACTAGGTGAAAAAAATATACCTTCAACTTAGCTAAATATTTTCAACAGACTTTTTCAATTTAGATGTGACAATGCGACAAAAATAAACGCAACACATACAGCTGTAGATAAAGGTATTGGCCTACGTTCATTATACCATAATTCAAGGTAACAGATACAGGACAAACATTTAATAAAATTGAATTTAACAAATAAAGTATTTCATTTAAAGTTTGATTTAGTATTTTTTGTGTACCTTAATTTTGCTTTTATTACTGTTTTCAGACGTATATTTTGTTGTTGATGAGATCTGGGCCCATGCTGTCTTGCATATTTTCTTCAGCTCAGGCAGATTGGATACACAAAGCATTTCTATTGGGTGGTGATGATCTGGTGATTGTGAAGGCTATTCCAGAACTTTTATCTTAGTTTTCTTCAATAATTCCAGAGTTGACTTAGCTGTATGCTTTGGGTCGTTGTCGTGTTGGAAGATAAACTGTCTGCCAATCAGCAGATGGTATCATTGTACTTTGTAGAATGTTTTGATACATGGCTGCATTTATTCAATCTTCAATCACATAAATGTCTCGTCCCTAAACTGCTAAAATGCCCCCATGTCATGATGGAACCACCTCCATGTTTAACTGTCGGTACAATGTTTTTGTTTTCTCCAAGCATACTGTGGTTCATTTTTGAGGAAAAGTTTTATTTTAGTCTCATTGGACCAGATAATTGTGTTAAAGTATGCTTCATATTCCTGTCCATATTTCTTTGCAAATTTTAGAATGGTTTATTTTTAAAAGTGGTTTGCAGCAGGGTCTACATGTATACAACTCTTCTGTGTTCAGATGCCTTTGTACAGTTCTTTCATGCACTGTTAGGCCTGATGCTTCTAACTCTTTCTTTAAGTCCTTGGCTGTTAATCTTGGATTTTTTTATAGCTGCTCGGATGATTCTCCTACCTGCTGTACCCGTAATTTTCTTTGGACGTCCACTTCTTTCAAGCATTTCAGTTGAATTTATTCTGTGATACTTCTTGATTATTGCTCTGATTGTGGATTTTGGTATTCCATATTTCTTTGATACTGTTCTGGAGCCATTTCCTTTCTTGTAGTTTGCTGCGAGTGGTTATCTCAAATGTGAATCCAACTCCTTTGCCTTGACCGTTGTGTTCCAAAACATTCATCTTCAACAGATGTTGGAAATAATTACCTCTTTTTCTGGCTATTGACTTTGTAATGCAGCTTAGTTGTAATGGTTTTCAATCAATTAATATATTTGTATATGTTGCTAGCAACTTTGACTTGCTTTAATGTTGTGGTCCCAACTTTAGTAATAGAGGTAGACAGATCAAAAAAGGAAAGCTAACACCTGAACTGTAACTATTTCTGTTCAATGGCAATGAGATTCAAGTGCTTATTTGCTGGTATTCCCTGTAGTCACTCCTAGAGGGGTAAAATCTCTTCCTTAAAAAAAACATATTGAAAGTGAGGTAATTGCATTTTATGACGAGAAATACATTCATAAATTAAATTTCATGGCAAAGAGAGATTAAAATCAAATCGTTAGTTAAACAAATAAAACTGAACAAAACAGTAATTAAAGACCGGGAGATTTATTATTATTATTATTATTATTATTATTATTATTATTATTATTATTATTATTTCTTAGCTGACGCCCTTATCCAGGGCGACTTACAATCGTAAGCAAATACATTTCAAGTATCATAGTACAAGTAATAATACAATTAAGAGCAAGATAAATACAATGACTTTGGTTCAAGCAAGTACAAGTGTGACAAAATACAATTCAATAATACAGCAGATAAGTGTCAGTGATAGTTACATCAGGATATGATTAAATATAAAATACTACAGATTAAACACTTGGCAGATTACAGTACTCTGAAGTACAGGATTAAATGCAGTAAAATAGGGGGCAGATAAGAGCAAGTAAAGCGCATTTAAGGAAGGGTGATAAGTGTCCCAGGGGAAGAACAGAGGAGTTCTACAGGTGCTTTCTGAGAGCAAGCAGCTATGAAAATGCAGATGAAAAAATAAGTGTGACTTAAAGACTGTAACCAAGTTTGAGTCTCTGGGATAAAAGGAATATAGATTCAGTTTTATAGCATACATGAAAGAGGAAGTAAACAAGCTAAGGTAAATGGATCATGCCAGTGGATAATAATGATTGGTTTTGTAACAGGGCGCAGTCTGGATGCAAACTGATGACCATATACACCACAAGCAAACATTTTAACCACGATGCAAAAGAGCCAGGTTATAGATCTTTTAATCTCCCCGACAGGAGTCAGAATACATTGCTCATTAAAATATTTTCCTTGTATTTAAATATACAATTATCTACTCAGGGGATATCAAGATATTAAACATTCAAGTAGGGTCAAATGGGCAATACAATGCCTACCCCCGCCACTCCTCAATCTGCATTCCTTGACAGCAGGCAACATTTTGGGGTAACTGCACTTGTGAGACAGCACATAGAGCTCAACATATTTAGACACAGTGCTTGATGCTGAGACTTGAACACTTGTTTTAGGCAGGGTTCTGCCCTAAAGCTTGGGGGGGGGGGCTTAACCCCCCCCCCCCCTTTTATATACCCTTTGCATGGATTGTGTAGGTAGCTGGCATAATCCAGGTGACAATCATATAATCAAATAGTTTTTGCCTAATTTGCACTGTCACAGCACACAGCTTTATTAGTTTATTGTTAGTTATAATTACAGGCAAGAGAGAGACCAGTCTTTTCTCCTGTCGCTGGTAATTGCTAACAATTGCAAATGTTCTAATGTCAGCACTGATAACCAGTGAGAGAGAACTCCGGAATATGCTTCTGACATGAAAAAACATTCAGAGAGTAAGATAAATAAATGAAGGAGTGTAGATAACTAAATGAACCAGACACAACGGTTCATGTGAATTCATGTAAATCAGTTTACTTTTATGAGTTTGATTTTAGCAGGTTCGTGTTCTGGTGTTTTTTTATATATTCATTAACATTTTGCTTAAATAAGTAGATAATCAGATTTGTAACCAATATGTGTGTAATGCGTTGTACTTAACTAAGTGAAACACTTTTTATTTTACGTTGTGTAACAGTGGATACCAGTTTTTAACTATGTAGGCAAATCATGCAAAGCTATTCCAGTAATGCTTTTTATTTATTTTTTAAGTGACAGCAGTAGCAGTACATTGCATCTCGATTCAAAATGCAGAAGCAGTGAACTTTGGACAGTTTTTTCTTCCAAAGAGACAGCATGAAGGCAGCACTAGCACAACAAATGTGTTTTGTTCTTCGTTTAATTTTGGTTTAATGAGGTAACTTAGTTGAATGTGTAAAGAATTCACTTGTAAAACAAATGCTGTCTTTATATTTCTCGTGTGTACTTTGTGTGGATAACTTAGCATGTGTTGATTAATGTTAATTTTCATATAAAACACTCACAGTGCAGCACACTATACAGGATCAGCTACATTAGCAATGTATTTATTTATATTGTAGCTCAGTCATGATAATGACTTCAGAGATAACCACTGTTACAAAAGCAACAATTAGGTTGCTTTGGGTTGTCAGAGCTTATTAAGCCAAAATTGGCTGCTTGGCTCCACTTCTCCCATGCCCAGCCCCCCTAATAATTATTTCTGGAGCTGCCCCTGGATTTAGGTGAATGGGGGGAAATCCTGACGCTGCTCTGAGGACATAGACACGACAACCACGAGGAATACATGAGGAAATTCAAAAAATGAACTGTGAGTGGCACAAAGTAGGTAGACCACCCATACTCGGACCACATGTTGTGATTCCACAACTTTCATTTTAAGCCCACATTGAGCTAATACACAACTGATAATGACATCCTTTAATTGTGCCATCCCTTATAACAGCTGTTCCATCTTCTCCCCAAGTGCACACCTTTATACTTGTCATGTGACTACGTCCTCCCCCCGCTCCCCCGCACCCACCTTGTTTTTTATTTTGAATTACTGAAACTTTGTATTTTATTTATTTTGCTAATAAATGTTAGGACCTAACGATAACTTAAATACTGAAACTTATAACTTACAAATACGCGAGCATGCACTCAAATCCAAATAAATAAAATAATAAAAGTTTGCTCTACATTTATTCTTTTACATGTTTTACAAACAGTTCACAAACCACGTTTGCTTTTCTGTACGAGGTACCTGAACTCAAGAACAGCTCTGTGTAAGTAAAAGCTTTGTTTTTTTTAAATTATTTTGCAATTGGAAATACCTGCAAAGCATCC
Source organism: Acipenser oxyrinchus oxyrinchus (assembly GCA_030684275.1). NCBI lineage: Eukaryota > Metazoa > Chordata > Actinopteri > Acipenseriformes > Acipenseridae > Acipenser > Acipenser oxyrinchus. Next base: position 29,938,960 of record CM060256.1, read on the forward strand.
ACCTCTGGGATGAAGCCCAAGTGAAGGCTACGAGACCTCAGATGGAATTCTGAGCAAACCGCATTACTCACAGAATAATGAGGAAAACTTTTGTATCCATCAGCAACAAAAACTAGTGCTGCATAAAATCAATGTAAATGTCATCTGTACAATGCATTCTGTTCCGCCTTCATTGTACCTATTTTAATACTGATATATATAACGAGCATCAAACGAAACATCACTATTATAGAACATTTATTTTCGAAAAAAATATGGTATATAAATGATGGACATTGATGAAATGTTTTTGGTTTCTTTTTAATCACTCAATCATTCATCCTTGACCATGACACGCTTGAGTGACTATGACTGAAGCATATGCACTTAATCACCTAATTAGTGAGACAGTTGATTGGACACTGGATATGGAGTGATTTCAGCTGTTGAATTGCAAGCTACAATAAAAGCAATAAATAAAATCACAGGAAAAAAAAACAATATGCCATGTCTGTCAAGAGAGCAGCGCTTTCATGCAATCAGCATGTTGGAGGCTGGACTAGGGCAGCGTGCTGTGGCTCGCCATCTTGGGTGCTCCCAGCTGGCAATTTCAAACCTGGCAAGACGGTATAACCAGACACACTCTGTCAATGACAGGTCACGAACTGGAGGACCAACAGTCACAAACAACACCTGCCCAAGATCGACAGATCATTTTGCAGCATCTTCGTGATGTCAACTGTTAATAAGCACAATAAAAAGTCACTACACCTGCTCTAAAAAAGAGTTTGTCATTTTTCGATCAGATCTAGTGAATTTTATCCAAATATAAGTGATATGTTTCTTTTTGATGTTCAGTATATATAAAAAATGAAAGGCAGTTTAATCCCATTAGATTCTATAGTGGTGCCCCAACCTTCACCCCCAAAAAGCTTTTCATAATCATACAGTAAGTAGCCCCTTGCTAAACTGGACATCTTTGTCTGACATAAGGAGGTGTCAAGTTTAAAAACAGTCGCACACACATACATTTACAGTTCTCGATGTATTTTAAATGTAAATCACTGTGCTGAAATAATACTAATGTGTTTTGGGTAGGCTACACATTACACTATGTATAAATATAAATCTGTACAGTAGGTCTATACAGTATACAGTATAGTAGTAAAATCAGCACACTTTTTTTGTACTTTAACCTACTGGTAACACAAAATAAATCATGCTGCTGCATTGGACACACTGGTGTACAATACAAATAAAAGATTATTTTAAATTGAAACTAAATGATTTTAGACTTTTTTTTATTTTATTTTTATTATTATTATTTTTAACTTGGTCTAGTAGCCTAGACAATTAACACACAATAGATCATGGTCCTATACAGATGCTCAGAATGAGCTGGAGGGGTTAGTGGCACATGTGTGCAGTCTATTGCTCCCAAAACGCTGGGAAAATCAGTAATATCATATAAGTTTGTTTGCAAGGCTTGTATTTTACCACCACTCCTAACAGGCTGACTCCTATGGAACATTAACCCTGTAGTTGCCAGAGCCCGCTGGATCGACATGTTCCTTCTGTTCCCCCTGCTGGTGGGAGGTGAACTTTTGAGTGCAGGGATTTCATCTACCCTGTCACATGCGCATTTTGACAAAGTTCAGGATGCTATCTCATTCTAAATTGGCCCAATTACTGGCTGTTTTTTCATGATGTTATTTGGGAAAGAGAATGCTCAATGCACAACTTTGCACAAACTCTCCCAAAAATAAATCAAACCGTCATAAACAAACATGTAGGTTTGAAAAATAAACCATTTTCTTTATTTTTTCAAAGCTTACCTACACAATTATTTATAAAAAGAGGAAAAATACTAGAGACAAAGAAGTGTAGAATCTATAAGATGGCTTCAGGGAGTTTTTTTGCTCCAAGAGAAAGGAAAAACTAAGACGGCTAGTAAACAACCAGAAATGGCAGCGGATACTGAAGGGGAAAATGGCAAGGCGGGCTACAGAAGAGTATTCAGACCATACGAGTAATACACAAATGATGGCAGAGCTTACTTCCCTTAAACAGCTACTACTTCCAGCAGTAGAAGATAGAAGAAACAAAATCTGATATGTCGCTGATTAAAAGAGATGTCTGACATGAATAAGCGAACGGATGTCACTGAAAACCAAATATCAGACATTGGAGACAGAGAAAATACAGCAGGGAAAGATCTTTCCAGCCAATGGGAGTAGGCATATTTCAGACCACACTCCTGCAGAGCTAAATGTAGCACCTGTTAGGGGGACTCAACAGAGTTTTAGATGGAGACTGCATGATGGTAGGAATATGCAAGAATGTAGTAATAAGGAAATCGACACACACCTATACCACAATACTGACTCGGTGTCTTCCTCCAGTACATTGTGGGAGGCTATGAAAGTCTATTTGAGAGGACAAATTATATCATATCATTAAAAAAAAGACAGAAACAGGCCAAAAAACAGAACTGGACTTACAATTAAAAAAGCAGAAAAAGAAAAGAGAAAATCCCCTACATACAAACATTAGAAAGATAATTGAAAAAAACCTTTGATACAGTAGAATGGAGGTATCTATTCCTGGTACTCAAAAAATATGGCTTTGGGCCTACTTTTATCAAGTGGGTAAAGGCATTATATCACAAATCACCAGCGCAGTTCTTACTAATGGGCTGATATCAAACCAGTTTAGACTTTAAAAGAGGTACAAGGCAGGGGTGTCCCTTATTTCCCCGCCTGTTTGTTTCAGCACTAGAGCCATTGGCTGAAGCAGTAAGAAGGGCTGAAGGCATACATGGTATTGAAGTAGCAGGCATGATGCATAACATACCGTTAAATGCCGATGATATTGTACTTTTTATTACTGAACCGGAAGACTCAATAAGGAATTTATTAAAACTGATTAAAGAATTCTCGTTTTTCTCCAGCTATAGAATAAACTGGAATAAGACTGAGGGATACTTGCTTTTTAATACAGGACCCCTGGATTGTTTCACAAAATGTGTGTACCTGAACAAGGTATAAAATACCTGGGTATACTGTTACCCCCTGGAATTACAAAAATGATGACTGTTAACATGCAACCCGTCTTAAGTAATATAGGGGAGGAATTTGAAAGGTGGAGCAGGTTGAATCTTTCATTATGGGGAAAAATCAGTTCAGTCAAGATGATGGTCATACCCAAATATTTCTATGTGTTTAATATGTCACCTACTGCATTACCTGACAGTGTTTATAAACAGACTAACAGGTTCATTTGAGACTTTATGTGGAATAAACACAAATCAAGATTCCGGTTATTAACACTACAAACACCTAGAAATGGGGGCCTCAGTCTTCCTGACTGTGGCAGAGCAGGGCTCTGCCCTTGTAAATGTTGGCAGGGATGGGGTTAAATTCCCCTCCCTGCCCAGGTTTATTGTGTCAGGTGACCGGGGGTTGATTGGAGCAATTAACAATCAATCAGCACCCAGCCACCTGACATACCTCATTAGAGACAGGTAGCTGAGGAAACAAGTATGTTTTTTGTTGCTTGCTGGGTTTTTTTCTTTGTGTGCTGTTTTTTTTTAATTTTTGCAGTCCAGTGAAGGCAAAGCTCAGCCTGGAAGATTTATTTCTGTAAGTTTTACTTTGTGTTTATTGTTTGTGTTTTAAAAACCTTTTGTTTGGCCCTCGTGCCTGTTTCTTTTGTGTCTTTTATTTAATAAAAGTCTTTTGTTTGAACTGCAGTCTGTCTCTGGGCCTCATCCCTTACGCCACCCTGTCACACTGACCTACAATATTACCATTGGGCATTTACTCTTAAAAATATATGTAAGAGCTTTAAGCAACGAAAGGACACCACCTGTATGGACAAATATTGAAAGGAATATTCTTGCCCCATATTCCCCACATGACATTTTGTATATTCACCCCAAGAAAACAATGATTACACACTCATGTATGAACTTTTTACATGGAGTGAAATACATTCACTAACAAAGGAAAATATACATGACTCATCCGATCAACCACTATGGAGAAAACCACACGTTAAAATGACAACAAACAACAAACCAATGATGTGGTTTGATTGACAAAAAGCAAATGTAATAAAAGTGTCAGATGTATATGCTGGTGATGAATATGTGGCATATGAAATGATAAAGAGTAGACTCTCTCCTAGTAAATGACAGTGGTGGTAATATTTACTGTATTGAAAGCTTTAATGATAGATTCAGAACAGCACCCAGATCATCTAGTTGAAATACATACTTTATGAAAAGGGGCATAAAGGCTATTACTACATCAGGAATATATAGAGACATTTTGGCTAATAAAAAAAAAAGGAAATCAGATTTAAAGACAATTAAGAACATATGGGAACATGATCTGGAGGAGAAAATTACAACAGAGGAATGGGAAGAGATATGGTGTAATACACATACAGAATCCAAACAGGTATCACTTAAACTTACCCAAGTTAAGGTGCTACACTGGTACTACTGGACGCCTAGCGAATTATACAGGCTTGAATTACAAACATCTGGTATATGTTGGAGGTGTAATGTTCAGGAAGGAACTTATATACATACGCTATGGGAATGTAGTATAATAAATAGGTTTTGGAATTATAGTATTGGGCATTATGTCCAGAATGTGTGAAGAATAAAATAGAAAATGGATCTCTATGGCCTTGGTAGTTGTCAAACAGCTAATACTAAAGAGCTGAAAAAATAAGAACCTGCCATGCATGGATAAAAACTTTAATTAAAATAGCATAACATAAAAAACATGCCACTGTAATTTAAGCAATGTGGTCCATTCCTAGAACCTATCAGTGGAGTAATGGCATGGTCATGAAAGCAGTGTATGTATGTATATGTGGGAATATAAGCAGAATAATATTAATAATATTGAACAGGGAAAAAAAACAAAAGTTCTGTAAAAGTACAATTAAAAGATGTCTTTACTGTCTATATAAATGTATTAGTTAATGATTACCATTGTATGTGTTATGGAAATTGTTAAAATAAAAAAAGAAGTAAAACAAAAACAAAAACATGTATATTGTGTTGAAAATGAGAGTTTGTTTTCATTTTCACCTGTGTTTTTATAACTTGAAACCCATAATATAGCAGTGAACAACACGTTTGACTTCCAGCTTAGTTAAGAAATTCTGCTTTACATTGATAACAATTACATCCTGCAATATGTGTAGTAGAGAACAACAGGACTGGAGGTGTAATGCATTAACACATCAGGGTGCAGTCTTTGTAGAAGACTTTTAACCTGTCTCTTATGCACTTTTAGGGGAAATAACCAGGAGTGGAGCCGTGTATTTTTTATTTTCACGCATAAGATTGAAGTATCTTGTACATAGACTATTCTTTCAAGCTACATTATCGTTATATGATAATATTCCACCTTTCATGAATAAAAAAACAATACTAAGCACCTTTTGTTAGATTTAACTGTTAGTTAAATTGTCTCTTGGTCCTGGTGTCAAAATAACTGATTGTTACCTTAATCGCCTTCTATAATAGAATGTTTTTTCACTTTTTTTTTTTTTTTTTTAAATACAGTATAAAACAGTTTTTATTTCCACGGCATGCCAAATTATAAGAAGAATTCCCAAATCTCATAGAAAACGGCCCCTTCCTTTCCCGGAATCCCATGTTAAGATTGGCCAGCATGGGCCCCATGAAAGCATATCCATATGAAACCACATTGTATGAGAGCTCTTTGCAGCAGCTCTGGGAGATGGGGAGCGCTTTGAAGGGCAGCGGTACTGTCACTCCTGGGACACACCACTAAAACAAACACCAAGAAGGGAATACACCAAAGAGATGTTGTGGTTGAAAGGATTGTGAATGCCAAGAACTTGGTCAGAAATGTGCTTGGAAATGTCCGGCACATGAACAGCAGCTTCTTTGGGTTTTGGAGTCTGTTGTTATATGTGAGGTTCTTCATTACATTTGTGCTGCGTTGTGGTACAGTAGTATGACAAATGTAGTAGCAATGTTTAAGAAAAGAAAATAAGTCAGAACAGAAAAATTAAAGTAGGCCATCGGCCTACTTATCATAATTAGAGGATTATTTACATAGGAACAACAGGTGACAGCCACATGTATTCAGAAAAGATCAACCCTGTCTGACAAATCTTTTTTAAAGAAGTTACTGCAAAGATGGTGTGGCAGGCTGGCTTGCAGTGGTGACGTCACGGACCAGGAAGTAACTGAAACCACAACAATGGATGGGCGGGCGAAACTGAACGCAACGGCGTTCAGTTAATTTTATTAATCAAAATAAACAAAACAAAAGATTTAAACAAAACAGAAAACAAAAAGGCGCGTTGGCCAAACAAATAAACAGACAAACAAGTAAGTGGCGTGCTGGCTAAACCAGCACGTTTTAGCAATTGTTTTCTTGTACCTCTCTATCTCCCGTACTTCCTCTCTGCATCCAACACTCAACACCGCAGCACAGACAGCTGTCGGTTCTTATACTCTGGCCGAGGGTTAACTAGCTGTTTATCTTATTACCCCTCGGCCACAGTCTGCAGCGTTTGGTAAGGATGCATGACTGTCAGCTAGTTAAATAATCAGTAGCTGATCAGTCATGCATCCTCACGGGTTTTTAAATATAAATATAAAAGACGCGGCGCTTTTACCAGCGCCGCAAACAAAAATACAAATAATAATACATAGGGCGGGACACTCCGCCACACATGCCCCCTTGTGCGCAGCACACATGGCCTTTTCGCCACCTCCCCTTATTCCCTAAAGTCCCGGCTAGCAGTCCCGGCGCAGGAACAGGGGCAGCAACGGGCCAAAGGTGGCGGCCACGGTGGGATGTCCTCCTCCCACCCAAACAGCCGTAGCGTTCCAATGGCCAGCGCACAGGCCGGCTCCTTTGGCCAAAAATTTTGGGGTGGTCTCCAGACCTGCCCCCTTCTTCATGGCGGCAGCTCCCCTCCGTGGGGCTCCGGCCACCCTCTCCTGCAGCGAAATTGCTGCGGGGAGCTGGTCTCCTGACCTCCCCCTTCTTCATGGCTGGCAGCTGCCCTTCATGGGGCTCCAGCCACAGTATTTCCTGCCGCGAAAGTGCGGCTGGGGAGCTGGTCTTCTGACCTCCCCCTTCTTCGTGGCGGCAGCTGCCCTTCATGGGGCTCCAGCCACAATATTTCCTGCCGCGAAAGTGCGGCTGGGGAGCTGGTCTCCTGACCTCCCCCTTTTCCGTGGCCGGCAGCTCCCCTTCATGGGGCTCCAGCCACAGTATTTCCTGCCGCGAAAGTGCGGCTGGGGAGCTGGTCTCCTGACCTCCCCCTTTCCGTGGCCGGCAGCTCCCGTTCATGGGGCTCCAGCCACAGTATTTCCTGCCGTATGGCAGGACTGGTAGCGACCCCAAGCAAAACAGGACCCTCGGGAGGCGATGGCAGCAGCAGCGGACCCTCGGGAGGCGGCGGCAGCAGCAGCGGACCCCGGGAGGCGACGGCAGCAGCAGCAGTAGCGGACCCTCCGGAGGCGAACTCGGGAGGGAGCCCCTGGCCATGGAGGCGGCAGCGGGAGCTCCACTTCTCCCTCGTACCCTATAACTGGTGGCTCTCCAGGCGTCGCGGAGCAACAGGCAGCCCCAGGCGATGCGGGCAACAGGCAGCCCCAGGCGATGCGGGGCAACAGGCAGCCCCAGGCGATGCGGGGCAACAGGCAGCCCCAGGCGATGCGGAGCAACAGGCAGCCCCAGGCGATGCGAGACAGGCCTTCTTGGGCGAAGCGAGGCAGGCATCCTTGGGCGAAGTGAGGCAGGCATCCTTGGGCGAAGCGAGGCAGGCATCCTTGGGCGAAGCGAGGCAGGCATCCTTGGGCGAAGTGAGGCAGGCATCCTTGGGCGAAGTGAGGCAGGCATCCTTGGGCGGTGCGAGGCAGGGCAGGAGCAGTTCTTCCCATGATGGTGGATGTGGAACCAGCAGGTATTCACCCTCTGCTGGTGGAGGTGGAGATGGAGCCAGCAGGTATTCACCCTCTGCTGGTGGAGGTGGGAGGGGCAAGCAGTCCTCCCACGGGGGTTGAGGCGGAACCAGCAGGTATTCACCCTCTGCTGGTGGAGCTGGGAGCGGCAAGCAGTCCTCCCACGGCGGTTGAGGCGGAACCAGCAGGCATTCACCCTCTGCTGGTGGAGCTGGGAGCGGCAAGCTGTTCTCCCACGGCGGTTGAGGCGGAACCAGCAGGTATTCACCCTCTGCTGGTGGAGGTGGGAGGGTCAAGCAATCCTCCCACAGCGGTTGAGGCGGAGACAGAGGCAGCTCTTGCTGCTCTGCTCCTGGCGGTGGTGGAGACAGAGGCAGCTCCTGCTGCTCTGCTCCTGGTGGTGGTGGAGACAGAGGCAGCTCCTGCTGCTCTGCTCCTGGTGGTGGTGGAGACAGAGGCAGCTCCTGCTGCTCTGCTCCTGGTGGTGGTGGAGACAGAGGCAGCTCCTGCTGCTCTGCTCCTGGTGGTGGTGGAGACAGAGGCAGCTCCTGCTGCTCTGCTCCTGGTGGAGACAGAGGCAGCTCCTCGCCCTCTGGCTGGAGACGGCAGCTGGCTCCTCTCCTCTGGCTGGAGACGGCAGCGACTCCTCTCCCTCTGGCTGGAGAAGGCAGCGGCGACTCCTCTCCCTCTGGCGCTGGAGAAGGCAGCGGCGACTCCTCTCCCTCTGGGCTGGAGAAGGCAGCGGCGACTCCTCTCCCTCTGGCTGGAGAAGGCAGCGGCGACTCCTCTCCCTCTGGCTGGAGAAGGCAGCGGCGACTCCTCTCCCTCTGGCGCTGGAGAAGGCAGCGGCGACTCCTCTCCCTCTGGCTGGAGAAGGCAGCGGCGACTCCTCTCCCTCTGGCGCTGGAGAAGGCAGCGGCGACTCCTCTCCCTCTGGCGCTGGAGAAGGCAGCGATGACTCCTCTCCCTCTGGCGCTGGAGATGGCAGCGGCTGGGCTTTTCCCGATGGAGCTGGAGATAGCGGTAGCCCTGCCATATCTGCAGCCAGGTAGTGGATTACCATGTCCGCAACCTCCGCGAGGGACACTGGGCAGTGTTGCTTTTCCCAGGCTTCCCATCGCTCTCCATCTCTGGCCCACAGGAGGTTGATCACATCGGGAGGGCCTCTTCAGCATTCCTCCCAGGCTCCACCAGCCAGCCCCAGATTCCCTCAGAGGAGAGTGAACTCGTCTTAGCCAGCGGGCCCTCTCCCCTGGCGCCGGACGCTCAGGCTCCTCCATCTTATGCCATGCGTGGCTCTGGCTGAGTGGAAGATACCTTACCTCGCCACACAGGAAGCACCACCCTTCCTCATCCAGACAGGCAAGGCAAACATCCGGCGTAGTAGAGACGCCGACGGGACCTGTGACCGGGCCCGCTGCTCTTGATGCACCACCTGCTGCTGTTGCTGCTTTCTTCGGCCGCTTCTTCCCATTTTTTTTTTTTTTTTTTTTTCAAACACAAAAACACTTTTCGAAAAAAATAAAAACGCCCTTTGTATTCCTGGTCCGGCTGTTGAGGCGTTGTTTGTCCCACGCAGGACACCATATGTGGCAGGCTGGCTTGCAGTGGTGACGTCACGGACCAGGAAGTAACTGAAACCACAACAATGGATGGGCGGGCGAAACTGAACGCAACGGCGTTCAGTTAATTTTATTAATCAAAATAAACAAAACAAAAGATTTAAACAAAACAGAAAACAAAAGGCGCGTTGGCCAAACAAATAAACAGACAAACAAGTAAGTGACGTGCTGGCTAAACCAGCACGTTTTAGCAATTGTTTTCTTGTACCTCTCTATCTCCCCGTACTTCCTCTCTGCATCCAACACTCAACACCGCAGCACAGACAGCTGTCGGTTCTTATACTCTGGCCGAGGGGTTAACTAGCTGTTTATCTTATTACCCCTCGGCCACAGTCTGCACGCGTTTGGTAAGGATGCATGACTGTCAGCTAGTTAAATAATCAGTAGCTGATCAGTCATGCATCCTCACGGGGTTTTTAAATATAAATATAAAAAGACGCGGCGCTTTTACCCGCGCCGCAAACAAAAATACAAATAATAATACATAGGGGCGGGACACTCCGCCACAGATGGATACAAAAAAACATGTTTGACATAATATATCTGGACTTCCAAAAGACCTTTGACAAAGGGCAACACAAAAGACTAATCCTGAAGCCCCAATGTATTGCAATTCAAGGTGCACGTGCATATGGATAACATGACTGGAAGCAGAGAGTATTTATAAGGGGAGTTACTTCTAGTTGGTGCCATGCACTCAGTATGGTGCTGCAAGGATCAGTGCTGAGGCCCGTGCTCTTTCTTATCTAGATACATGACCAAGACAAGGGGGATAGTTAGAAAGGTTTTACGTTTGCAGATGACACTAAGCTATGGGAAGAGTTGGAAGATTATGCAGCGGTCCTGAAAACGTAAAGAGATTTAGACTGCATACAGGACTGGGCAGAATTGTGGAAAATGTAACTGTTGTTAAAAAAAAGTGATGCAAGCCGGTCACAAAATGTAGGATTCCAATGCCAGATGGGTTGGACTGGACAAGAGCAGGCCAACCATGAGAATTACCTGACAGAAACCAGGCACAGTGTGGAAGCAATTACAAAGGCAAACAGAATGTTTTATTATATAGTCAAAAAGTAGAAGTCAAGGGTTATTATGACGAGGTTGTATATCATGCACTGGTGAAGTCCTGCTTTCATAGGGAGTTGAATACTGTACTGTACTGGTCCCTGCAGTACAAAAAGAACATTGCCACTTTGGAGAGAGTCCAGCAAAAAGCAAGTATACTAATCCCAGGGCTAAAAGGTATGGCTTGTGAAGACACATTGAGGGACTTGGATCTATTTAACAAAGATGGACTAGGGGAGTGTGGTGGAGTGAGTTATCCCCCGTCACATTGTTAGTATATTTTATTGTAGTTTAGCAGGAATAAAGGAAAACAAACCATCCCTGTATGTAAATTGGTTTCAGGCTCCCTCCATTCCAGCCATTTGAGAATGTGGCCACAATGGAGGAAACTGGGCCTTAATCCACATTTGGATTTCAACAGTTAGGGTTCCCGTATATATTGATTGGGGGTTGACCTTTATGTAAGGGATACAGGAAGTGAGAATGAGAGAGACATATGAGTGAGACTTGTGAGCAAGACTGAACAGCTGCACTATCCCCTTTTGCTCTGTACATCTAATACCGTGTACTCTCCCAATAAACCCTTCTGAACACACCTTTTGTGTATCGGCTGTTAATACACAAGCATTACACAGTCTTCTCAAAGCTTGTCTAGTAATGGAACATAAATCATCACACAGTGGGTTGAACTGTCTAGTACTGCAAGTCAGGGCAGTTTAAAATATGTACATTCCATGCTCAGTTATTCGTGAGGTGAAAATTCAATTTATACTGGAGTACACTAAGTTGTCAAGGAGGTTATGTGTAATTACATGTCCTGAGTGCTTTAAAAAAAAAGGTATGTTTTTTTTGGTTGCATATAAGCGTACGTTGTTATTGCCTTTTAGTTAGAGAATAATTTTTAAAAGTTTTAAATGACAATAACTGCAATTGCATGATGACAGATGTTGGAATGTGATGTTTTGAAGTTTGTGTATTTTAACCCCCCCCCCCATTCTGGTCACATCAGACTCTGTCGTTTATAAGGCAATGACTCAAAGGGATTCTCCCTGTGTATTTTTCCTTTTTGGTGCACATCAGCTTAGCCCTTGATTGCACTTAAAGAGTTTCTCAGTAATTTTCAAAGGGGCCCTTTCCAAACCGTCAAGCTTGGCTTGTGCACTGCTAACCATGCTTCTTCTATTCTTGGCAACGCTGACAACTATTCAAGAAGCCAGCTCCAGAAATGCAAGACCATACACATATACATATAGCAGCTTACTAAAAAGAGAGCTCTGTTTATAGGGATGCCAGGTTATATCCGCAACATGGCTAAGAGTAACCCTTTTACAGACTACTTAGAATAAACAGAGCATGCAGGCATTTTTAAGTGGCTTTTGAGGTTGAGCTGCCAGCAAAAATAGCAGGGCACTTTCAATTGATGGATAAAATATTGTACTGTTAAATTGTCGGCAGATAAAAGAACGCTCAGTATAGATTACGTTGATGTACAGGGTGTGGCCACTTTGTTAGGAACTATTCAGGGATTAAAATTAGCACTTTGGACCAGTTTTAACACCAAAGCATTATTAACACTGTTGTCTCTAAACAAAAAGGAACGACTTTTGAGTACTTAAGTTAAAATGCCGAGTTACTTGTTACTAGTTGTGTTTAACATTAACGGTTTTATTTTCCTTTCACAACAAATGGTGCAAATTGTACTTTTGAGCAATATGTCCCCTTAGGTTAAATCTGTGGAGCCAAATCATGCTCAACTCTGCAGTATATAGGGCTAAGAGCAGTTAGCTGTGGCCCTAAAATGGGCAGAAGAAAGAATGAATTTAAGTCTGATAGTTTATGATACTGGGTGCCAAACTAAGATGCAATGCAACTGGGAAATCAAGGTCTGATCATACTAGTGACAGACAGGGGAAGACGGCAGGCGCAAAGGATCTGAAAGACGTCAATCAATACTCTCAATAACTCCAAAACACTTAATGTTTGAGAAGACTTTTGAACGAAGTCACTGAAAAAATAAATACATAAATGTATACTGGAGTGTGGCAGATCTCCAGCTCTTAGTTACACATTAAACAGCAACGTTTAGAGTGCATAACGACCTACTGGGATTAGGGGCGGGACCTCTTAAAGTTCATTTTTCAGTTTGATAGGGGATTCCCTGAATTGCCAAACACAAGGTTGCTGGTTGCTAACTCCCCCACACTATAGCTGACCCAAGGTTAATTCACCAGTTTCTCCTTACCTCTGAAGTCCTGATAGTGAAATGATTTGGGTGATTTCAGCCTAGCCCACAGATGAGTCCATGTCACAAAAGCGCCACACATGCAAACACAAATTTCAGTCTCTGCAAGAAAGGCTCTGAATGGCAAAGCAACTTTCAGATCAGGACGGAGGTGTGCTCTCTGACCTGTCATAGTACCTGTTGCCAGTGGCATTGTCAAAACATGTTTCGTCACTGTCCCAACTCTTCGTAATATATCCGTTTCCCATGCTTAGATATACACACACACCTCAAACTAAAATGATCTATGAGGAGAAATAGGAGCAGAATATCTGAAAGTCAGGCATGCAAACTGAGCTTTATGTAATCTAACATGGCTTTTTAGAAGTGTTTGCTTTAATGTAAAAGACTTCCACACATAGAAATGCAAGGGAAGATTTCTGGAATTTCAGTTTTAAATTGCATGCCCCTTAAGAAACTGGTATATTTAACTTACTTAATAAGGATAAGTGGAATATCCAGCCCAATGTTGCTTATGGTAATAAGAGGTAACAATATGGATTCTAAAGTCTTAGTCATCACTTTAAAACACCTTTTTTAGGCCATTGATTGTACTAACCCTAAAATCCCTTCTGAGTTAGGCAGCTGTTGGGGTACTTCACACTTGGGATCAATGCAAAAGGTTCAATAACAATGCATGAATACAGAAAAATAGGGACTTTGGTAGCTTGCATAAAACAATTGACATTCTTTACTTTTATTAAAATAAAACAGGTAGATTTCCAAGGAAATGCACTGTGTTGTAACAGGTTGCACCAAAACCACACATTTAGCCAAATAATTCCAATATAAACCAAAGCAACACCTTTAACAGCCTATAAAATGGGGACAAAAATGCAAAAACACCATACAGCTAGTTCTCTTTTATATTTAGTTTACACATTAATTTCATTGTATTTGAAATGAACAGATGCATTCTAAAACATTGCAACTACCATTTGATCTGATATGACAGTCACCTTAACATGCCTGTAACAGGATAGCGCTGTGGCCCCAGCTGTTATTGGCAGGAAAGAGACTTGGAGACAAGGAAGCTGCAGTTTAAGCAGAGGCATGCACATTTATTAAACAAAAGACAAAGAAAAAGGCACTAGGGCCAAAACAAAAGGGTTACACAATACACAGACACAGACACATATACAAATTTAAAAACCCACAGTGTAAACATTCACCAAATTCCCTTTTCCCAAACAAAGGCTTTCTCCCTTCATTTATCAATTAATCATTGAATTAACCCCATCCCTGCCAAGCAAATAAACACACCACCCACACTATTTACACCAACAGGGCTTCCACCCTCCCACAATGTCCCTGGGATGCTTTGTTTTACATCTTCTGCAAAGTGCTGCAGGTCTTAGTAGTACACACTCCACTTCACAGAAGGTTCTGTGCACAGGGGCACGCCAACCCCATATAGTGAAAACTGCAAGTGCTGTTCAAGGAACAATATCCCTGTTTCACCAGGCCATTGCAAGTGCCACTGCCTCCCCTAGAACTTCCCATTGTAGTGATAGTAGGCCGTTTACAAAACACACCGTGCAGCTGTTACACCCAAAGTATATTAAATCATATCTCTAAAGAATGAGGTACCCAGTTGTAAGCAGAATTACTAAAAAGCACAGCTACCTTAATTAGGAAAGGAGTCCCAATTAAGATGATTGCCTACTACAATCACAAATATACAAGCTCGGACACAGTATACTTACTTTAACCTCTACAAAACCCACATTTTTATTAGGAGTGCAACAGGATACCGGCAGGAAAGAGACTCAGAGGCAAAGAAGCTGCGGTTTAAGTGCCAACGTGCACTTTAATAAACAAAAACAACACCAAACAAAAGGGCACAAGGGCCAAAATAAAGGTTTAACAAAACACAAAAACATTTTCAGGCTGGGTATTCGCCTTCACTGAACAAAAATAAAATGCAAATAAAAAAAATAATAAAATAAAAATAAAAATAGAAATAGAAACACAGACTCCCAACACTCACCAGCTTGCCCTGGGCTCTCCTTTTATGTGATGTGGCTGCTCCTAATTAGCACCAATTATTCAATTAAGGAGCAGCCACATTCTCACATGTTTTTGGCAGGGACAGAAATTAACCCCATCCCTGCCAACCACCACCAAAACACAAACAAAACACTACAATATTTACAGGCAGAGCTCTTACTCTGTCACAAGGAGCAAAAATAATATACAAATGTTAGTTTAATTAGATAATAAAAACACAAACAAAAGTATATTTTACTGAAAGTCCACAACTGTACTTTAGATCCTCTTCTTCCTTGACAGGGAGGTGGTTTCCAGTAAACGAGCAGTAATCCTTGAAGTGAAATCAACCAGTCACTGTTTTTGTACCTTAACCGTTGGTCTTCAGTTTCTCGTCCAACCCAAACCCAAAGCTATTAACATTGTTATTAACCTTAACAATGAAAGTGTGAAGCGATTTTTCCAACACTTACACAATTTTGTAAACTGCAGTTTAGTGCTGTCGCACACTTTTATTTAACATTAAACAAAAATAAAACACCCAAACAAAATAAAGGTTTAAACAAAAACACCTCAAACAGAAACTCTTGAAAATACACACACCGAAGCGTTGGCTATCCCAGTGTTTTTCTTTCTCTTTCAGAGGGGCATCAGACAGGGCTGCTCGATGTCAGTGATGCTGTACTCTCTGGCCATCAAGCCCCTTAACCATGAGCTGCACAGAGTTATTAGCGGACTATCCTTCCCACAATGTTCCAGGACAGCTGTAAAGTGTCAGCATACACTGATGGCATCGTGGTCATTTTGGGAATGACACTACTCTGCACCACCGAGAGAGACTTCCAGTCAATGTCATCTGCCAAGATCATCTGGACTAAGAGCTGTGCCCTGCTGGTGGGGGAGTGGAGGGGCTGCAGGCCCCCAGACCTGCCAGCTGGGCTGCACTGGAGATGAGGCAGATTTAAATACCTGGAGGTCCATAGCGGGGACCAGGACAGCGAGCGCAAGAACTGGGAGGGGGGTTGCTGGAGAAGGTGCAGGGGCGGCTGGGCAGGTGGTGTTGGCTGATCCCACAGCTGTCCTACTGAGGCAGGGCGCTCATTATGTGCATTATGTGCACAGTTCAGGTACTGTGAAGGGGAGCGTGTAACCAAGGAGACTCAGACCAGAAACACTGTACTTTAAGTGCTTATGTGCATTTATTTGCATACATTTACACACATTAAAACAACGCTACAAAATAACAAACCGCACAGCCTTCACCGTCACTACACTTCCTCTCAACTAATACCTGTGATCACCCTATGTATACACCTGTGGCTGGAGCCTTAATCAATCATTTAATGATGTGTTAAATTGACAGCTCCAGCCACATCCCTACGTGTCTTTGCAAGGAGGAATTGAACCCCCTCCCTGCCACACAATACTCCCCAAGCACCAGTGGGGCTGTCACTCTACCACGCTGCCACAGACGCCTCGAACACAAAGACCAACATGTTTTGTGATTTGTTTGTTTTTATCTATCTAAATGTAAAACATGTAAAAGAATAAAAGTACTGGTAACCTCATTTTTTTAAATTAGGATCTGAGTGCAGGTTTGTTTATTTGTATAAGTTTCAGTATTTAAGTTACTTCTAGGTGGTGAAATGTATTACAGTCAGCACCCAGATACACGTCAGTCACGTTTTACCGGCTTTGTATTAAGTATAAAATCAATCCCCATTATATATACATATGTAACCCAGAGTTGGTCACAAGTCAAGTACCAGGCATAGAGACAAGATTATTCAAAGTGCCAATAGCTTTTATTTAATGACAAGGGTTAAAGAGAGGTTGGCAGTTAATGTGCAAACAAGCAATACATATTAAAATTACTGTGCAAATTAGCAACATTCAAGTAGACAATGTGCAAACTGGCAATATACAAATACTGTGCATACTGGCAATTTAAAAGTGTGCTCAGGCTCAAATAGCAAGGTTTCTTTTGTATAGTTATGGCAGTATTCAAGTAGTATCAGCAAGGCACAAGTCAAGGCTGTTATAGGTATTTTAAACAACTAAAACATAAATCAAATAATAAAAAGATCAAATTCAAGAAAAACAACTCTACACTCTAAAATATATTTTAAAAAAGCAATTAGTACATCAAATCACACGCAAAACCAATAATCAAATAACACACAATAAATACCACCATGAAACATGATTATATACTGTATATGCAGCCTTCAACCAATCGTATGTTTTGCAATCTCAGGTTGGATGGGTCAACAAAATATAAGCCATTGACTCAATATGGCAAATAGGTCTTTGCATGCTGTACTGAATGTATAATTTTTTGAAAATGGTTTCATAAGTACACAATATAAGGATTGGAATTAAGACACAGCTACCACATACACTTCCCTAATGATGAAACCCAAAGCAACCCAATGAGGTCGGCCATCTTGGTAGGTCCCGAAGCTGCTGTACTGCTGGGCGTGTTTCTCATGGTCAGCGCTGCAGTGTTCTTCAATTGGGGGTAGATTTTGGTGCATTGCTGATTGTAGGGAGGGGCATTGCAGTATTTAGAGGAGCAGTTTTGGGAAGCTCTCTCTCTCGAGTTGTTTGGAGCCGCATCATTTTGCCTTTGTTGTTCTGCTACCTGTTTTGTGTCTTCCCTTGTTGCAGACTGCAAGGACTGAAAGGGACGACCACTGTAGAGCTACCCTCACTGCATAAAAACTGATTGGCTACAGACCCCTGCGCCGCAGTTTTTTTGTTGTTATTGTTGTTGTTGTGTGCAGTAAAAACACCCTTGAGGGGTTTCTTTTGATTGGAAAGCAGATGTTGTGATGTCTATTCTATTGCACCATCCACTACATGCTGACTGTGCTGAAACAGGA
The DNA here is from genome assembly GCA_030684275.1 of Acipenser oxyrinchus oxyrinchus. Lineage (NCBI taxonomy): Eukaryota > Metazoa > Chordata > Actinopteri > Acipenseriformes > Acipenseridae > Acipenser > Acipenser oxyrinchus. Next base: position 29,956,753 of record CM060256.1, read on the forward strand.
ATATATGACAATGGGGTAGAAAAAGAAGATTTAAAAATATGTCTCCCAAATTCAGAGGGTATACAGTATTCCTTTAAGGTTTCTAGGATCTACAAGTTCATTTCCCATGCCATAAAGACAGATGAATGTGCAATAAAATTACACTACGTTTAAATCTTACTTGTAAATTTAAAAAAACCCAGCTATAAACGAATGTATTAAAACAACATCTGAAACTAATTAAATGATTGTAACAATATGACAGTAAAACATGAAACAACCACTGGCATAGATTCTGAAGCATTTATTTTCTTTTCTTGTTCCCCCAAAATTATAAAAATATTTTTGTATAGATGTATATTGACAACAGCAAATTCCTATTTGATCTCATCTGTGTCAACATCGTTTTCATAAGACTGAGAAGTAAGTGATAAAAAATACTATGAATGTTTACCTTCCTCAGTTCAAAGGATTAAAGATGAATTTACTGAATCTTGAATGCAGTACTATAAGTTTGCTTGTTTTCAAATAGATTATGAAAGTACTATTATCATATGTACTATTTTAAGTTCTCACTTGTCTGTGGTGATGTGACAGAAATAGAATGATCTTTGGTGGTAAATCTCCCTCCCGACCTGTGAGGGCGCTACGTAACGGGAACAGAGTACCCTGGACTGTTTGGCCTGACAATTCATTCTCAGGGTTAAAAAGAAGTCAGTCATATAGAAAGGGGCGGAGCTTCGGTGCACTAACTCATCGACCCGGAAGGGAAACAATGTGGATTGGAGGAGCGGCTGCAATCATTTACCAAGGGGTCATGTGTGACGGTACAAAAAGGGGACGAAGCTACGTAATATGTTCCTTTGTTTTGGTTAAGGAATCGACTGGAAGGACCTGTGTTATATCGTGCGTGAGTGTTTTTGTTTGTTTTGTCTTGTCTCTAACTGTTACTTGTTATTTAGTAAACGGCTAAACACGTCTGGAGCTTTCGCCAGAGGCCAGCACAACATCGGACAGTACTTCACTTTACCACGATTAATTGTATTTTTCACCACGAGAATTACAGCACTCACCCAGGACTGGTGACCGTGTTTGTGTATTGTGCGTGTACTATTGACTGTGTTTATTATTTGGGACTGCAACCCATTTATTTAATCCAGTGCATTACACATTGTTGTGTATTGCCTGGAATTATTGTTTGGTCACCAGACCAGGATTATAATTTAAAAAGCAGTGGATTACAATTGGCTGTCTCCTGATTAAACACTGCATCACTCCTGCACCTGTACACTGCAAGCCACTTTGCCACAGGTGATCACAGGGATTGGCCTTTTCTCATCCAAAAAAACATTCTGCTGAGGTTTGCCTCATGCCACAGTAACCTGTACTGGTCAGCCACTAGACAAGGCTTAGTAGTTTGTCACATCTGCAGGTTTGCAGGTAAAAAGAGGCAATTAGGGACCCTGAGTGGCTTACCTGGTAAAAGCATGGCTACGTGGTGTGCAGGGTGAGTCACACAGTTTGTGTCCTGGCTGTGCAAAGTTGCTGGTCTTACTAAATAGTACAACCTGGATTGTATCAACCATCTACATGTGAATTTGGACAATGGATCTTAACATAGGGAGAAATGTTTATGTAGCAGGAAACATTATTGTGGATCTAAGGGCAGATCATATATTACTTTAGTACATTTCCTTGGCTATGTAATGCATATTTTAAGCACCACATTTAAGTGATACACAAATAAAACTTAAATGAGATAAGTTCCTTAACAGCTGTTGTGAACCAAAACCAAAGCCATAATGTTTATTTGGTGCCACCACAACCTGGGAAATAATATATACATATATTTTAAATTAGTTATTAACAAATAAAAAAGGTAATCAAGTATATTTTTCATGCAAAAAGTGGTACTGAACTATTGTACTGTTCTAACATTTGGCACAGTATAATGCACATATCGGAAGAATTCAGGTAAAAACAGGCCCATACATGTGTTGCATTATTTGTATGATCACACGTAATAAGAATCAAATAGCTCATGCCACTGGGTTCATTTATATATTTTCAAAGGTAACAGATAACAGCTCAACACAAAGCTGTCTGATGTACCTATATATTACCACTGTGGTACCATTATTGGCTGTCATTATATCTGCTATTGTGCAGCCATTGCCCCTTAGTACAGAACCACTGCTTGACATCTAGTGCCATGACTGCATTACCATTTGAACATAAAAATAAGAACAGTTTTCAATAAGAGGAGGCCATGTGGCCCATCATTGCTCATCCAGATTCCAGTAGCTGATTGATACCAGAACTTCATCAGGAACAACAATGTGGCTTGGTCATTTTTAAGGATAATTGTTTCAACTCTTTTTAGGATTTAAAAAAACTTTAATGAAGCCTTTCCTTCTTTGTTCTAGGCTGAACAAATTTAGTTCCCTCAGATTATCTTCATAACTCTCCTTAGCTCTTCTGTCTCCAAAGTTGCAATGTCCTTTTTGTAGTGTGGGGACCAGAACTGAACACAGGATTCTAAGTGCGGTCTACAACTTCGTCATAACCTCCCTTGACTTGTACACTTTTGATTATTTAGCATTCTGTTTGCCTTTAATTGCTTCCCCACATTGCCCGATTGTTGATAGTGATGAGTCTACCGCAACACCACGGTCATTCTCTTAGCCTGTTCTGGTTAATATTTCCTGAGCTTTACACTACTGCAAGATAAATGGGCCCAGATATCTGAAAGGGTTGCGCACCACACAGAGGGTTATGCGCGTCGCAAATAGCTGTTATGCTGAATCGCATAAAATGTGCCATATTCAAAACTTCTTTTTTGCGTGCCACAATCTGTTTTGCACTGTGCACAAATATAATGTATGCATAGCGCAATTTGGCGGGAGTGGCTGACAATTTGCAAGATCCTGCCATGTTCAAAATTATGCGCCAAGCACAAAACCAGTTTTGCGAGGCACAAAATAACACTTTTAAAAAGCAAGCCTTAACTCCGCGCACATCACTCCAGCACTCACTCACCCAATCACTGAAGTGAAATGCAGGCGCTTTCCGAGGTACGACAACAATGGAAAACACCCAGCGATCATACCAGGTTCCATCCACATCTATATAATGATTATATTCAAAAGAACGATTGTGATATCAGCATCACTAGTGCTAATACATGTTTAAAAAATAAACAGGGAAGCTGCAATCATGATCGTTCTTTTGGACCGAAAGAAAACTAATCACGTTCCCAAGCACGCTTTCTTGGTGCTGAAAGAATAACTCCCAAAACAGAATCAACATTACAGCACGGTATCATTGTACATACCATCGGTATGTAACATAGACCGAGCCGGCAGATACTAAAGAACTACCTGTATAATGCAGGAACACTTTACTTTAATAGACACATACTGCAGGTTTAGCAGGTATAATGAGATAATTAACTCCTTTTGTTTAAGTGGTTCCGTTTATGATGCTTGAGCTCCATCTGCAGTCCTTGGTTTTGGCACAAATGTCTTTGTCAAAACATCATTTAGCTTTATAATTCCTATAGCAGATACCCTTCACTTGGCCTCATTACAAAGACAATGCTGTTTAATAAGTCACACTATGATTTTATATTTACTTGAGAAACTATTTTAATCAGACTGTTTTTTGTGGTGAACCCCCATATGCACTAACTAACTTGTTTATATTAGAAGTGCTCCAGATTCATCAGCATTGCTTCATTTTATTTTGATGTTAACTCTTTTTCGCGATTAGTTTGTGTGCTTTTGAATTGAGTAGCAGTTCAATTATTTATCTGTTCTTCAGACTGCCTGCAAGTGTTTGGTTGTTTTGTGAAGGGAATGTTTGTGTAAAGTGATTCGATTGTCTACGCTAACCTGTCCATTTAAATTTCTGCAGCCCGCTGTTTCCATTAGTTTGTTTGTCTTTCACACTCCATGGCTTACAAACAAAGTAAGTTATGGGGGTCAGTGTCACACAGGTAGACTAAGGCATGTATAAGGATTGTGTAAACTTTTGACTTTTGACCTCAAGGTCAAGGTCATAGAATACCTGTTTTCGACGTTCTTACAATAGGAGCAGAACCAATTTTCCGATTTGGATAAAAATTTTGTCGAATTAAACAGTTAGGTACAAATGTGGTTCCTATTAAGCAGCGTTGTAGTTTTTGATCTTGAATAACAACATTAAAACAAAATCTCAAAATGAATTTAAAATATATTTGCAAATATATGTAGTACATTTGATGCCACACTCCCTGATGCCATCTCCTGCTCACCACAGACAAACTGCTTTCATCGCCAGGCTGGGCCTACAGTTACACTGATCCAAAGATAATTTTGCCTGCCCGGATTAGTCCACCACATCATCTAGCTTTCTTCACTTTGACTGCAACTAGAGTGGTCTGTCTATGGCAAATTACATTGTATGTCAACAAATGTGTTACACACTGGTCATAAAAATGTAGGATCCAAATACCAAATAGGCAGTACAGAACTACAACAGGCACACCAAGAGAAAGACCTTGGTGTTGTAATAGATTCATCACTGTTAGACAGTGTGGAGAAGCAATTAAAAAAACAAACAGAATATGTGGGTATATATATAAAGTTTAGAGTAAAAATTCAAGGAGATTATGAGGAGGTTGTGTAATACACTGGTGAGACTGTGTTCAGTTCTGAATACCACATTACCAAAAGGACATTATGGACCTGGAAAGTGTCCAACAAAGAACAACCAGACTAATCCCAGGTCTTAAAGAAAAGCGTTAAGAAGATAAGTCAAAAGAACTGAATCTATCTAGCCTAGAACATATAAGAATTAAGGGGATTTAATTGACGTCTTTAAAATCTTAAAAGGAGTTTACAAAGTTAAACCTAACTAATACTTTAAGCGCAGCACAGAAATCACAGAGCGTGGTGAGGCTGTGGAAGGGGTTACTGTGGCAGAGCAGGAGCTCTGCCTTTAAATAAGTGTAGTCCTGGGAGCTAAGATGGCTGCAACTACATTTCCCAGCAGGCTGCACTCAGCGTAGATGCAAATCAGGCTAGGTATTTAAGGGCACTGCAACAGTGTCTCTACAACCCGGTTTCTCAGAGACGTCGGATTCAGTGGTCAAGAGTTGCATCGCACAGTGAAGAACTTATCTGAAGCAGCAGAGAGGAGCAGCAACTGGCTGTGGTTGAGATGGAAAGATTCTGGTTGGGGATCTCAAGCACAATAGAAAGAAAGAAACACTAATGTACAGGTAAGTAAGCTGGGCTGAGTTGAGTGGGGGACAGAGGGGGGTGATGCTGGGACGCCAGAATCACCGTCGAGCCCTCTTGAGGTGTTGTGGGCTAGTCGACGAAACAGCGAGGATGGAAGGTGCCCACTTGAAAACCCCAGAGATCTTCCCTACTGCGCTCAATCCAGACGGTTGTCATGCTGATGCTCTGGGGAGACCGCACTGTGGTTGATCCCCGGAGCCAGCATCACAGCCGTTGTGTGTGCTGATGCGCTAGGGAGGCAAAATAAGCTGATCCCTGAAGCCAGCATTAAACTTCAGCCATCAACACCAGGCAGAAGGATATCTACATCATCATATGGAAGGAAACGCAAATGAATGGAGACACAGATGGATCACACTAGTTTACTGTAAAGCTACGTTTTAGTTGGTGCTTATCTTGGCAAGAGCCGAGTTCAAATCAGCATGAAGTTTTAACATCTAATTTCATGTAATGGAAATCAATTGTCTGTGCTCAGGCTAAGGTTTGCATTATTATAATTTTTTATTTTGTTTATTTAGCAGACACCTTTATCCAAGGCGGCTTACAGAGACTAGGGTGTGTGAATATGCATCAGCTGCAGAGTCACTTACAACTACGTTTCACCCGAAAGACGGAGCACAAGGAGGTTAAGTGACTTGCTCAGGGTCACACAATGAGTCAGTGGCTGAGGTGGGATTTGAACCGGGGACCTCCTGGTTACAAGCCCTTTTCTTTAACCACTGGACCACACAGCCTCGTTAGAGACTGTGTGGAGACTTGTTAAAGAAGGGATGATATTGTGTTTTTGTTCAGGAAGTGTATTATGTACCGGTAAGCACCTTATCTGCCCAGTTATAATTAGGAACCTTTTTGTTACGTATAGTTAGTGCTCATGAAAAGAGCTATGATTTTGTTTGTGTTTTTTTTACTTTGTCATTGTTAATAAAAGTGTGCTTTAGCGCTTAAACCTGCCATCTCTGTCTCTGAGTCTCTGCATTGCTGCCTAAAAGCCTCTGCACCTATGCTATCCTGTCACAGTTACCCAGTAATGTTGCTGAAGCTGAATCACTGTGATCTTTTAAGACCTAATTTGACCAAATTTTGAGATCAATCAACTACAAGGAACCGGATGAACATAGATGGGCTGAATCCTCTCGTTCATACAACTGTACAAACTGGGCTCAGGGATAGGTAGTGGAAATTTACTGGCTTATAAGGGCTTTCAACTCTGGACACCTGAGTTCAAGTCTGACTCGGGTCTCAAGGTAAATTAATTGGCACAAGGTAAGGGGGTTTCAGGTCAAGACTGAGGATTTTTTAATATGCAGTCAGAGTCTATTATTAGTAATGCTTTTAATAAATCTCATTCTGTCAGAACCGTTTATCGCTGAGTGGCTACATTCTGAATACCCAGCCCATGCTGAAGAACTAGAGCCAGACTGAATTAATACATTCTTGAAACAATGCCTTGGAATCCTATTGCACAATTACCAATTTGAAGTTCAAAACTACTAAGATAAAAAAAATGCCCTTAAAAAAAAGAAAACATTTTCCATACCAACTTTTGTATATTCCAGTGTTGTCATATTACATGCTTGTTTTGGTGTGTAATACTTGTATGTAAATGTTATCATTAGGAGGTTTAAACAAATGTCAGAAACAGACAAAATTGATGTCAGACTTGTAAAACAGTGGCTAGTGTGAAAATATTTAGTTTCCATTTTATGTGGGAAAGCAGTGTTGCCTTAGTTACTTTTCGAATTGTAGACTGAAAAAGATGACCTCTTCTCTTGTTTATTGCCTTGTACATCAATTAAACAAGTCTAGTTTTCTATTCTTCTGCAATTGAATGGTTTATTGGCTTCATTTTATACAAGAATTTTAACTAACATGTTGGAAACATTTTCAGGGAGTTTATGATGTTTGAGCTCCATCTGCAGTGCTTGGTTTTGGCACAAATGTCTTTGTCAAAACATCATTTAGCTTTGTAATTCTTATAGCAGATACCCTTCACTTGGCCTCATTACAAAGACAATGCTGTTTAATAAGTCGCACTCTGATTTTATATTTACTTGAGAAACTATTTTAATCAGCCTGTTTTTTGTTGTGAACCCACATCTACATTAATTGACTTGTTTATACCAGAAGTGCTCCAGATTCGTCTGCATTGTTTCGTTTTATTTTGAACTCTTTTTCGCGATCAGTTTGTGTGCTTTTGAAAGGTTTTGAATTGAGTAGCAGTTCAATTCTTTGCCATTCCAATCCTTGCTCTGTTCTTCAGACTGCTTGGAAGTGTTTGGTGGTTTTGTGATGGGAATAATACATTGTGGGGTAGATGTAAGGATACACACAAAGTGATTTGTGGGTGCAAAACCCCCATAGCAGCCGTCAATTGTGTTTAACAGCCGCAAAGTTTGATTTTAGCAGCCGCTAAAAATGCGGCTGTGATCAGGGCTACGTCCCAAACCATTCCCTTGCACCCTACACCCTTCAACAAGTGTACACTTCACATGACGTTTTACTGACGTCACAGAGTGTGCACTTGGGTGAGCGAGGGAGTAGGGTGGAGCTAAAAGCGTTAAATGGGACGCACTTCAGCATCATCATTCAGCGCCTTTACCTTTGACAGAGCAAGAAGCTACACAATCTTTTGTTGTCAGATTGTAGTTTGGAAGAATGGCTGTAGCATTTGCACTATTCCTGTTCCAAAGAACTGTGGCAAGGATTTCAGCAAGTAGGAGACGTCTTCGCCGTGCTATTTCCCTACTAAAGCTTTATATTCGTAGTGATACTGAATATAAAACAAAATATATTACCTATTGGATTTAAAGTAAAATAGATATCTTATTATTTAAAACGAACAAAAAAAACCTAAATATTAGACTACATTATTAAGTACATCTTCATAAGATGTGGCAAAGTTTGCATTTTATTAACCAATATCAAAGTTTTTCAAATTATCTCAAAGTTTAAAAATAACCATAACCTTGTTCGCTACAAGAGGTATTTAGAACATTTTTAATAATTAACAAAATAAACAGTTTAAACAAAAGAACACACAAAACAAAGCAAAGGGCACTCTGGCCAAAGTAAAACAAACACTAACAATTCTAAACAAGTATATTTTAGATATAGCAATTGTTTTTCTATTAATTTAGACTCACCTCTGACACTCTCTCCTGGAGCACCGAAAGCTGCAGGTTTTTATACAGGTGACCATCTCCCGATTAGCAACAATTAATCAATGAATTAACTCGGGAGATGGTCACCTTCTGCATGAGGTTTTTAAATAAACAAACAAAACACAAACGCACAGCTTTTCGCAATCATTTTAAATAATAAATAATCATGTCGGATGGCTTTCATCCATCCGCACATAAACACAATATATATAATAATAATAATAATAATAATAATAATAATAATAATAATAATAATAATAATAATAATAATAAATGAATACATACATAAATAATAAAATATACGCAAGGGGTGGGCACCCCGTCACACTGGCGTATGTGAATGGTGTTCACCTGGCGTTCTGCACCGCTATCAAATTTGCACTTTGCCATCATTAATCTATTCAAATTATACTGAAATGCATTCAAATGAAGAAAACAGCATGGAATTGGGCAAGATCTGGATACTAAGTGCCTTGCACTTAGGCAGTTACTGACCCACCAAAAACTTTAAACCTCTTCTTACAAGGTGCAAATCAATGTAGAAGCGAGTAACTAAGAGGTGTATAAAAGCACACACCTGCAGAGACCTGTCATTGGCTTCAGGATGGCTGCTGTGGTACACTTCCTGATGCGGCGACACTTGGTTCTTTTTGAGGAGAGGCAGGAACACGTTCGGAGGAGAAGGGAAAGACGAAGAAGACCCTGCATATTCAATCCCAGGGTCACTTTGTTTGGGATGCCGGAGGATGTGGTGCTAAAGCGTGATTGTCTCACTTCGCAGGTCATCCTAGACCTAATTGTTGAGTTGATAGATGAGCTAGACCCCAGAGTCAATCTAGGGACCACTATCCCTGCACATGTAAAAGCCTAATTCTTCTATGATGGCAAACGTTTGAAAGGAAAGTGTGAAAGGGTTGTGGGGAATTCACTTGACATAGAAGACAGTTTCTTTTGAAACACCACTGGGGTGCATTGGTTTATTTTTACCTGCAGTGGGCGCTCTTGTCTGTGGCCTGAATACCGACAATGGTAATCACGGCCACAGGGTTACCAACACAGGTTGAAACAGTTACAGTTCAAGTGCACATGCAAGTGCTGAAAATAACATTCCATAACCAAAGGTGAAAATAAAACACAGCAATAAACCTACAAACAAAAGGTGCTGCTCCTGGCCGTGTTCCGTAGCCACCGCAATTCAATGCAGCTCCGGTCTTATTTGTGCATTGCTATTCCCTCATTATAACTCTCGGGTTGCCCAGACCTCCTCAGCTACTTCTACACGTCCCACTCGGGTACGTAACAATTGATCCAATTTATTTGGCAGTGGCTGTCTTCCTCAGCCACGCTTGCTTGCCCCTTTTTTTTCTCCGGATACTGGTTTTTAATCCCGGGTTTGTTTTTGTTTGTCAAAGCAGTTCCCGCTGTCCTTTCCTAAAAGGGCAAGACCAAGGAAATAGCAAAGGGTTATTTTTATAGGTCTAGCAACCCCCAAGGCCCACCTCCCGACCACTCAGAGAGGGGCTGGATCATGCAGGCGTCAGATAGCCAGCACAGATCTCGCCCTGCTACAGGAATCAATTGGATATTTGGTGTATTTTTTATTTCTGTTTTATTCAAAAGTATATTATTTCATGTCCAGGCATGTTGACTGTGGGATGCTGTTCATATAGAGTTCAAATGCTGATATCGGTACACTTCAAGAAGGTTATTTTAGTCTATGATATATCGAATTGATTCCTGTTGGTAAATGCAGTGTAGCCACTACTGAACTGTACAAGCTAATCTAAACTGAAACTGAAAATTAAATACTACTAATAATAATAATAACGGAGAGGTTTCAGAGAACTGCATAACAATAGCTATTTGCTTGCTACATTATCTCAATAATATAGCACCAACACACTGCCAATGAAAAACGTTGCTATATAGCCTACTGTACCTGTTGCTTTTGTGCATTTGAAAAACCAAAACAAAAAACGATTTGTTCAATTAACCCACAGTAGATATGGATAGTGAAACCCTCAAATTTTCACATGATAAAAAGACACGTAACACATTTTCCTTGCTTCAATTAAAAGTTTTAACACCATATATAGAATACAGTAATAAATAGAATATAATTAGAATACTACATCACAGTAAGGTACCAAACCATTTCACCAAGAAGTGAAGGCCACTGTCTGGTTTTTCAGCGACCATAACTGTACAGTGCAAACTTAAAATGCATTTACCTGTTTGAACAACTAGTCTTCAGTCGTTCTTCTAACCGGGCGCTAGCGAAGTCAGAACCAGGGACTTGAAACCTGAAAATTCACTGTTCCTGGCCAACTTGACTGAGGTCAGACGCACGGCTCTTGAAAACACAGCTAAAAACAAGAATCCACATAGGCGTGTGTGGCAGGGCTGAGGCCTGCCCCTGTAAAATATGTTTTGTGTTTGATTATAAGATATATTTGGTTGGGTTTTGTAAAGAAAATGTGTTTAGTTTGTATAATTTAAAGTTTTGTGAAAAAAACAAGTGTGTGCTAGATATGGCAGGGCTGAAAGGTTAGACTTCCATCTCTGCCTAATTGGAGTTTAATGTGCAGCAAGTGGCGTGAAGATTCATGCTGGATAGCCAAGGAGAGGGAACCAGATGGACCAACCAAGAACAGCCGTGTGTATACCGAGGTTCTGTGTGTGTGTTTATGGTAGGGATTAATTTAAGAGGTTTTAATCCCTCTTAAATTTATTTAGTTTGTGCAGGGAGAAGGTTCCTGAAGCGGGACCTCCCTTTTAGTGGGAGCAGCACATAGCCCAAGCTTGGCCACCTTCTGTTTATTAGCTGTTTTTACCACTGAGTTTTGTTTTGCCTTTTTGTAGTTACATACACTGTGTTTATGCCACCAACCACTGCAACTGCCTGTTTGTAGAATAAAACCTGGACATCAGTGTGCCGTTTCAACATCAAACCCTCTGTGTCTCTCTCGTTTCTCAGCAGATACCCACAGTAACAGAACACCCCTATTACAGCATAGTTTAGAAACTCCAAATTGTTGTGAGAATGTGACGTAGCACGCACATACCAAGCACATTCCTCACGCTATAGGAAGGACGAGAGTGGGTAAATCGCCTTCACACTCTAAAAAGCTGGAAGCAAGTCTGAAAGCCTACCATATGTTCACAAGACTTCAGCAGTGAGATCGGATGACACTAGCTCTGACGCAAGCTTCTTTGTCCAAATAGAAAAAGAAAAAAAAAGCTTATGAGGGTGTGGTAAAGTGGCACAATTGTCAGAATGGCCAGCCACTTGTCACTACTCATTCAATGAAAGTCACAGACAGTTGTTATACGTTTTAGTGTCTTTTGACACACTTTTTTTTGTGGCAGCAATAGGAAACAAAAAAGAAAACAGAAAATAAAACCTAGCTCCCTCTGAGCTCTGACTGAACTTAATTTTGTTCCTCTAACTATCTCGGGGGGGAAAAGATAAGCCTCTTGTCCCTTAGTTCAAACCAAACAACAATCTTTTGTTTATAATCCAAAATCGTAAACCCAGTCCAAAATACAGTTTGTAACACGGTTGGTCAGTATTGTAAAGCACATTTAAATCAAAACCTTCACAAACAACGTTTGTCTCCTCTGCATTCATCTTCCTCCCAACAACATATCCTGTCCTTTTATCCCTTCCTGTGTTAACAGTAATTGGCTTCACCTGTGCTCTATAGTCTTGACTCCAGTACTTACCTTTGAGCCAACTTGGCTGTCAGTTACATAAGCCTCACAGGGCTTAGAAGCTTGGACTTTCCAGCCTGGGATGTACACTGTGTCACAGAGGGGATTAAAGACCTCTTCATTCAGTATGTTATTATTATTTTTTTTATTTTATTTTTACGTGACATGATTTATTCAATGTTTGAAATTATTGCTTTATAATTTAGTTGTTTTATATGCAAGGTCATAAAAAAATACTGAAGCTATTACAAAACACACACCCCTTTGCAAAATAAGAAGAAGAAGAAGAAGAAGAAGAAGAAGAAGAAGAAGAAGAAGAAGAAGAAGAAGAAGAAGAAGAAGAAGAAGAAGAAGAAGAAGGTAAGATAACAGTAAGGTAATATGCAATTCATGTTACACAAGTCTTAAATAGCAACTATCATGGGTACCTACCAAGAACAAAAAAGTCAAATTTGTAGCCCAAATGTATTGGTTAGCATAGCTGGGAATTTGTGCCAGTGGTCTCCTATGTTATTGTTGCAGACCTGAGCACCAGACTCGAGCGACTGTGAGTTGAAGTAAAATCTATTAAAACTAATTCATAGAGCAAGATCTGTTTCATAAAAAGGAAAACATGAAAAAAAAAATGTTGGTTTCATAAATTTGTTCAAAAAGACAAACATGGGGCTTGCTGCAAGACTTACAGAACTAAAGTTACAAAAAATACCCGGGTGGATTATTATCTACTGAGGCATATGTTTCACTTGTATTGGCTACCAGTATACTGGATCCCCAATGACATTCTACTGACGAAAGTCTGCACTGTCCCTGCGGAATTGGGATTCAGGTATTTAATATTATTATTATTATTATTTTGAAAATGTACTCTACTAAACAACGATAAGGATCACAATTGCTGAAACTACCCTTCTGTTCAATCCCAGCTCCGCCACTGTGACCCAGAGCAAGTCACTTAACCTCCTTGTGCTCTGTCCTTCAGATGAGACGTAAAGCAAACAAGGTCCTATTGTAAGTGACTATGCAGCAGCAGTTGTGATGCATAGTTCACCCCCTAGTCTCTGTAAGTTGCTTTAGATAAAAGCGTCTGCTAAATGACTAATTAATAAAATAATAATAATTAATTAATAATAATTAATATCAGTCCTTATTTAAATACTGAGACCACTTGTGACCCAGGAGATCCCAGACTCTGGTCACTCTGGCCGAGACCATCTGTTTCCACACCGGGAGGGATACCAACACCTGCGCACAAAGATGGGGGTTGCGTAGCAGGGACTCCAAAAGGTATGCTTCCCCCTCGGTCCTGGCTCACAGATAACATGCTCCAAGTTTTTAGCAGGTCCTAGTAAAATACCGGCAGCTCGGAGAGTCAGATTCCCCCGGACATTGATCCAGAACAGCTGCCTGTCATAGCCCAGGCTGCACAGCTGGCGCAAGAGGAGGGAGGCCAGCACACACCATTGCAGTGCCGGGTCTGCGTACAGGTATCTCTGCAGTGTGTGTAGGCAGAAGGTGACACCAAACCTTGACCTCCCTGGTCCAGAGGGAGGCACAGAACCCCGACAAAGACCCAATTGGTGATAAACTCAAGGGGTGGGCTCAAGGTGATCAGCCGATGCCAAAGCATCGACGTGATGAGTTGGTTGATCACCAGAACCCTGCCCCTGAAGGAAAGCAATTTCAGCCATGTAGGACTGGTCTGGGTGGATCATGGCTGCCAGCACAGACGAGTCTCAGAGAAGCGGCTTTGGCTACAATTTTGTAGTCTGTGCACAGCAGCGAGACTGTGTGCCAGTTTTTGAGGCAGCACAGATCCCCTTTCTTGGGCAGCAAAGTAATCACTGCCCTTCTCATTGAAAGGGGCATCTCTCCAGTATTGTAGGCTTCCGCCAGGACCTGTGCAAAGGCAGGACCCAATAAGTCCCTTGCACTTTCTTGCAGTTATGTGCACAAGAGGAAGGCACGCTGGCAGCGGACAGCAGGTTAGATTGCCCACCGTCTTCCTCCTCCCCCTCGGAGAACCATGCCTGTGCCTTTCTCTTCCCCCTTATGCCACCTGTGGCGCAGGGCCCATATCCTTGAGGGGTGAGAGGTTTTGTTTTGCAGGCGGCTTTACTGCCCTGCCTAGCAAGGGGCTCCAGCAAGGGAGTCTCTTTTTCAGGGATTCCCTCTGACCCACCACTAGATGGTGCAGTGGGCTTTGTTGCCCTCTGCTTGGCCCCCCCGGTGGACTTGGCCACTTTTTTCTTTAGGGGGAGGTTTCGCACCTTTGGCAGCTTCTTTCTTCCCCTGCCAACTATCAGGTGGTGCAGAGGATCTGGCTGCTTCAGGGGCTCCCTCTCCCTCTCCCTCTCCCAGATGTAGTAGGGAGATGGGCAGGTGTAATGTTACCCCCCTCTGTAGGCCTCTTTGTGGGCCTGCGCAGGTGGCTTTGTGCCCTGCTTGAGCTTGGGGCACCTCTTTATTTGGTGCCTCAGCTCCTTGCAGTGGTAGCACCGCACTTCCTTCGAGGAGTAAAAAATTACTTAGTTGGTTCCCTCAAAGGAGACCACAAAACTGCCCTTGACCACGTCCTTTTCCGTCAGGTGGATGGTGACCTGGCAGCGGAATGACAGCACGTGTCTGAGGGGCTGGTCCTTGCACCCTAGGGGTATGGGTTGGATGGCAGTCTTCATCTCCCCTAGGGCCTGCAAGTGGGACTTGAGCAGAGCATCCTGCAGAAAAGGTGAAACGCTGGACAGGATGACCCTGCTGCCCAGCCCCGCAAGGGGTTAGATGGGGACGAACATCCCTGCTATTGCAAGACCCCTCTCAATCATGGCTTAAGACCCCTCTCAATCCCCCTACAGCCTGGAGATCGCCAGTTCGAGTCCAGACTATTCCACTGCCGACCGTGGATGGGAGTTCCCAGGGGGCAGCACACAATTGGCCGAGGGCCACCCGGATGGGGAGGGCTTAGGTCAGCCAGGGTGTCCTTGGCTCACCGCACACCAGCGAAAATGAGAAAAAATAATTGGCAATTCCAAATTTAAAAAATTAAAAAGAAAGAAAGAGGGACAGAGAAAAAAGACCACACGCTCTCACTCCCCAAACTAAAGAGCACGGGCCTGATTTGATTCCCTGCCCCTCCCCCACTCTGCACACACCAGAAATGGGGGTTAAAACTAATTATATTTTAAAAACAAAAACTACAAACAGTTTTGTGTTCAAAATAAAACACAGATGAACCCGCTTTATATCATGATTGCCGTGCAGCATTTGACAGGCTGCACAAAACATGACAATAAGCGGGTTTGTGAGATGATATTAAGAGAAGTCATTTCTCAAAGAACCTATGGTCCATGGTGAGTGGTTTTTGAAAAATCGTGATAATAACAAAGAACAAAGAAAAGTCCCTCCTGCACTTGTAAACAAGCACAAAAGTGCAGGGAGAAAAAGAAAAAAGAAAAATAAATCAACTAAATAAAAAAGGTTTTAACAAAAAGGTGCACGACTCCTTTGTAAAAAAAAATAAAGAATAATATGATTTGAAAAATAAAATGTTTAAATAACTGTTTTTTTTAATTTTTTAAAAAGTTTTCCAGTTGTGAGTGATGAGCACTACAAAAATGTGACCTCTCAACGCTGTGATATGAGTTGTCGCACAAGGCCAAATTGCAACAAATTGCATACAGTAGGCCTAATGTAAAAGACACTCTCACATGCTTGGGTTTCAAATACATTCACAACATAAGGTGCATCAGTGTAACATTAGTTTTACTTGTGAATCACTAGTTTGGGAACAGTCTCTCTGTTGTAGGCAGGGGTTAATTTGTGCCAGATTTGGTCTAACAAGCAAGAATTATACAGTTTTTAAACAATGAACCATATGAAAAAAAATGTTGCAAAAAGAACACTAACATATACAATAATAAAAAAAAATAATGCTTTCCTGTTCCAATGATCATGACTTTAATGACTAAAGTGTACTGTAACAATATACAGTACTGTGCAAAAGTTTTAGGCAGGTGTGAAAAAATGCTGTAAAGTAAGAATGCTTTCAAAAATAGACATGTTAATAGATTATATTTATCAATTAACTAAATGCAAAGTGAGTGAACAGAAGAAAAATCTAAATCAAATCCATATTTGGTGTGACAACCCTTTGCCTTCAAAACAGAATCAATTCTTCTAGGTACACTTGCACAAAGTCAGGGATTTTGTAGGCATATAGTCAGGTGTATGATTAAACAATTATACCAAACAGGTGCTAATGATCATCAATTCAATATGTAGGTTGAAACACAATCATTAACTGAAACAGAAACAGCTGTGTAGGAGGAATAAAACTGGGTGAGGAACAGCCAAACTCAGCTAACAAGGTGAGGTTGTTGAAGACAGTTTACTGTCAAAAGTCATACATCATGGCAAGACTGAGCACAGCAACAAGACACAAGATAGTTATACTGCATCAGCAAGGTCTCTCCCAGGCAGAAATTTCAAGGCAGACAGGGGTTTCCAGATGTGCTGTCCAAGCTCTTTGAAGAAGCACAAAGAAACGGGCAACGTTGAGGACCGTAGACGAGTGGTCGGCCAAGGAAACTTACTGCAGCAGATGAAAGACACATCATGCTTACTTCCTTCGCAATCGGAAGATGTCCAGCAGTGCCATCAGCTCAGAACTGGCAGAAAACAGTGGGACCCTGGTACACCCATCTACTGTTCGAGAAGTCTGGTCAGAAGTGGCCTTCATGGAAGATTTGTGCCAAAAAGCCATACCTCCGACGTGGAAACAAGGCCAAGCGACTCAACTATGCACGAAAACACAGGAACTGGGGTGCAGAAAATGGCAGCAGGTGCTCTGGACTGATGAGTCAAAATTTGAAATATTTGGCTGTAGCAGAAGGCAGTTTGTTCGCCAAGGGCTGAGAGCTGCATACGAATGAGTGTTTGCAGGCAACAGTGAAGCATGGTGAAGGTTCCTTGCAAGTTTGGGGCATCATGCAATACCATCAGGGAGGCATCTGATTGGCCCCAAATTTATTCTGCAGCATGACAACGACCTCAAACATACAGCGAAAGTCATTAAGAACTATCTTCAGCGTAAAGAAGAACAAGGAGTCCTGAAGTGATGGTATGGCCCCACAGAGCCCTGATCTCAACATCATCGAGTCTGTCTGGGATTACATGAAGAGAGAGAAGCAACTGAGGCTGCCTAAATCCACAGAAGAACTGTGGTTAGTTCTCCAAGATGTTTGGGCCAACCTACCTGCCGAAGTTCCTTCAAAAACTGTGTGCAAGTGTACCTAGAAGAATTGATGCTTGATGCTGTTTTGAAGGCAAAGGGTGGTCACACCAAATATGGATTTGATTTAGATTTTTCTTCTGTTCACTCACTTTGCATTTAGTTAATTGATAAATATAATCTATTAACATGTCTATTTTTGAAAGCATTCTTACTTTACAGCATTTTTTCACACCTGCCTAAAACTTTTGCACAGTACTGTAAATATTTGAATATGTCATTGTTTTGTAAAATAACTGTGACAAATGATTTGTGAATTTTCATTTTGAAAATCAAGGCCGCAGTTCCCCAAAATCGCCAATAGATGGAGACAGAGCAAACATTTGAACACAATTGGGAGAGAATTGAAAACTAAATGCAGCAGTGGTTGTTGTTGTTGGCTGTAGCCTGTAGAGGGCAGTACAATGCTTACTATAAGCCCTCGATCAAAATCTGATGGAGCAGCTGTCTTGCCCATTGTGATTGAAACTGATTTGCAACAGGGAGATGCAGCTTTGATAAATTACAGAATATATACAATCCAAATTAAGCTATTATGTAATTTCTTGTTCGACCCTGTTTGTAAGAAAAGAATATGTATGATATTAGTTAGACTTCTCTAATGGATTAATGGATTGATTTGATTGATAGCAGAGAAGAGTTGGAGATACCCAGATACAGAGAAAAGGACCACCAATGTGCACACCCTGCCAATGAAAACAAATTGTCCACACGTGTTTATACATTGTAAATGGGTCGTTCTTGTCGTTCACGTTATTTGCACGTTATTTTATATATATAACGTGATAGGCCTATATCTATAATCAGGAAGAATGTCAAATTTAGATATAATTGACAACAGCAGTGAACTTAAGTCGTACCCATAAACACATTAATCAATAATAATAATAATAATAATAATAATAATAATAATAATAATAATAATAATAATAATTAGTAGTCGTAGTAGTATTACTACAACAACATTCAAAACTTAAAAATTAAATGTGGATACAATGATTGGATACAAAAACATCTCACTAGAAAGTATGGCAGTAGGATAGGATGCAATTACCATACCCGTAATATTGCGTTTACACATTAATATACATGATTTGACTAGAAATATTAAGGGGTGTTTAAAGCAGAATTTTTATGTGTTTTTAATAATGTATTACATTAAAGTGTGCACGTGTTTGGATTTAGTGACTATAACCCATTTTTTGGTCATTAGGGAGACTTTTTAATAGTATATTTTATAGAATGTCAGTCTCGCTATAAGAAGCAATGCGGGTATTTATTAAACAGATCCTTATTAAATGTCGCCTTATTTATTTTCTTCAATTCTGCAGGAAACTGGTTTAATGTTAGCCTTAACGGCTTACATTGTAAGTTTCAATTATCAGCAAAAGCGAAAGCGATTCTTAAACCATTCTTATCCAAGCTCGAGTCTGTCAATTACCTTAACCCTGCTCGTAACCTGTTTTGAGTACGACTTTCTCCTTACTTTTCATACTGGAACAATACAAATACTAAACTCTCGTAAATTAGTATAAAGACTATTTTTTAATAGACGACTAACTAGCGAGAGTTTCGCACGTCATGAAATACAACTAAAGCCCCGTTTGCGAATTATATCCGGGTCAAAGATACTTTCTAGAACTTTTCAACTTTTACGCAGATTTAAAAAAAAAAAAAAAAAAACTATTCCTAGTCGTATAGAAATATTAACTAGAGGAAAACACTTTTTTTTTCAAAACTGCGGATGGGATCAATTAAAAATGCTGCCTGCATGACCAACTTTTATATTGTAATTGCATTAAATGCAATTGTAAAAAGACAAACAAGCAAAGTAAACTATTAGGTTTGCTTGTCCCTAGTCTTTCGTTTGGATTTGTGTAGCCTATTTATTAATTACTAAAGAATAATTATTTCTGCCGGGTAGAATAGCGGGATTTTTTTGTAAAGGTTAATTCTCTTGATAAGTTGCGGTTTTTACAGTTGGATTCTTCAGTTTGTTTTATGGTATGAGGACGCTACAGTATAATTATAGGCTAAATCTTTTGATACAATTGTGTCTGTATTTGAATAATGTTGAACTATGGAACTGAGTAAATTGGTTTGTTAAAATATTTTCGTAACGAATTGCATAAGGACTACTGGGTATTTACTATGTTTTGGAAGTAAATGTTGTACCTCGATAAACAGGCTGTGCGTATTTATGTACAAAAACAGAAACATGTTGTTTCTAATGCTCAAATAGTAATCTATCTCCTGAATGCCTTTTCCTTCCATCTATAGATAATCCAGTATTAAAAATGCTTGAAATTCATTTAGTCTGCATAAATAAATAAAGAATAAAGCAGATGTATTTATTTATATATTTAAGAAATAGTTCGTTTTCTTTGAAAATACATTTATATATGATATCAACAAGGCTAATATATCAATGATCAAAATATATGTTTTGTATTGTTTTCATTTACATTTTAAAGAAATGTTTGTTTACTATTCACATGTGTGCTTAGGAGACGGCAGGTTAGTAATATAATAGTGATGATATAGGCTAATTTGGCACAAGTTTAAAGGTGTCGTCATTGTTGGGTGTGCCTCTGACATTTTAATTGTCATATTATTAATGGCATATGAGTAATCCTACACTATCAACAAAAACTTACGCACATGTATTTTAGGCGTGTGGTCAGGTTAGATAACATTCGTCTATTATCAATAAAATCCTAAATATACTTTTTCAGATTACCTGTTTATTTGCAAATCTGGTAAAGGACATTTCATGCTATTTATTGACAGATTGTTAAATCTACGAAATGTCAATGTATTGAAATGTACAGTATATAGTGTAATTAAGACAAAAACGCGAACGGAGGTGTTTATATATATATATATATATATATATATATATATATATATATATATATATATATATATATATATTACACACACAAAGTAAAATAAAAAATAATGTACGTTTTTCTCAGACGTGTCAACTGACCCTTTAAAATGACGTTTCCACAGCTACTGTGAGTTTTATGTTGTTTATTTTTGTTTAACATTATAACAGGGTGAATTCTATGTATTTCCAACCAAAAATAAGCTACATTATACAAGGTTGGTGGGCCTGTTTTGTATCTATTTTGTTTGCATTTTCCATGTTGATAATACACTCTTGTAATTGTATTGGACTTGCATTTTCCATGTTTATACATGCACTCTAGTAATAGTATTGGACTTGCACTTCCCATGTTGATAATACACTCTTGTAATAGTATTGGACTTGCATTTTCCATGTTGATAATACACTCTTGTAATTGTATTGGACTTGCATTTTCCATGTTGATAATACACTCTTGTAATTGTATTGGACTTGCATTTTCCATGTTTATACATGCACTCTAGTAATAGTATTGGACTTGCACTTCCCATGTTGATAATACACTCTTGTAATAGTATTGGGCTTGCATTTTCCATGTTTATACATGCACTCTTGTAATAGTATTGGACTTGCATTTTCCATGTTTATACATGCACTCTTGTAATAGTATTGGACTTGCATTTCCCATGTTTATACATGCACTCTTGTAATAGTATTGGGCTTGCATTTCCCATGTTGATAATACACTCTTGTAATAGTATTGGACTTGCATTTTCCATGTTGATAATACACTCTTGTAATAGTATTGGGCTTGCATTTTCCATGTTTATACATGCACTCTTGTAATAGTATTGGACTTGCATTTCCCATGTTTATACATGCACTCTTGTAATAGTATTGGACTTGCATTTCCCATGTTGATAATACACTCTTGTAATAGTATTGGGCTTGCATTTCCATTGTTTATACATGCACTCTTGTAATAGTATTGGGCTTGCATTTTCCATGTTGATAATACACTCTTGTAATAGTATTGGGCTTGCATTTCCCATGTTTATACATGCACTCTTGTAATAGTATTGGGCTTGCATTTTCCATGTTGATAATACACTCTTGTAATAGTATTGAACTTGCATTTCCCATGTTTATACATGCACTCTTGTAATAGTATTGGACTTGCATTTCCCATGTTTATACATGCACTCTTGTAATAGTATTGGACTTGCATTTCCCATGTTTATACATGCACTCTTGTAATAGTATTGGGCTTGCATTTTCCATGTTGATAATACACTCTTGTAATAGTATTGAACTTGCATTTCCCATGTTTATACATGCACTCTTGTAATAGTATTGGACTTGCATTTTCCATGTTTATACATGCACTCTTGTAATAGTATTGGACTTGCATTTTCCATGTTGATAATACACTCTTGTAATTGTATTGGACTTGCATTTTCCATGTTTATACATGCACTCTTGTAATAGTATTGGACTTGATTGTACAGTAAATCAAACATGTCATTCTGATGTAAAGCACAAGGGCTAACTGCAGTGACAAGCCCCAGTTAAAAAATATTAGTGCTGTCTGTATAATACAGTGGGCTACTAATGTCCCCTAATATAAAGATACATGCCTACAGTACTGTATTCTGTATGATATGTCACTAGATACTGCAAATGGCTATTTACCCTATGCAAATAATAATAATAATAATAATAATAATAATAATAATAATAATAATAATAATATGTTCAAATACAATGTCTCACAATCGTGCCCTTTTCCTAATGATGATAGGCCAATTTAACATTTTATAGAGGTATTATTTTATAACAACCTTCTTAAATATGACCAAACTGCAGAGTGGGCCATAATTATATAATATACTTTTTAACGTCATTCTTAACAAATAAGTCAAGTTTTTAATAGGGACTCCTATATCCGAGACTTCCAGCAATGGCAAGTTTAAACAAGCTAATTACCAGTAGACTTCAACAGTGAAAAAGAAGCAGCCATCAAGGGTGCATGCACTCTATCACTATATAAATAAATAGATAGATAGATATAGATATAGATATATACAGTGATAGTCAAAAGTTTACATACCCCAATGGAAATTTATAATTTCTACAAATTTCTTGAAAACAAATAATTATAGGAAAAATCTTTTCTAGCAAATGTTTTGCTTTTGTTCTTGAGGGAAAAGTTACAAGAAATAGATGTCTACAATTATTTATTTCAGCAATTTGTTTTGCAAAACTCCAAAAATACTAATTCAAAATTATTCACACCCTGACAAGGAAAATGAAATTAATAGCTAGTTGAGGCACCTTTAACAATAATAACCTCTTTTAAACGATTAGGATATTTGTCAATGAGCTTTTGGCATGATTCTTTAGTGAATTTTGACCATTCTTCAATGCAAAATTGTTCCAGTTCATTCAAATTCCGAGGACTTCTCTTGTGCACAGCCTTCTTCAACTCATCCCAAAGATTCTCAATTGGATTTAGATCGGGACTTTGACTAGGCCATTCCAGAACCTTGATTTTATTCTTCTTTAACCAGTCTGAAGTAGATTTTGATGTGTGTTTTGGATCGTTGTTGTGTTGGAACGTCCAGTTGTGCTTTAAACCAAGTTTTGTAGCGGAGGGTTTCAGATGATTGGCCAATATCTTTTGGTATGCTATGGAATCCATTTTACCATGTATTGGAACTAAATTTCCTGTGCCATTAGAGGAAAAACAGCCCCATAGAAGGATATTACCACCTTCGTGTTTGACAGTAGGTATGGTGTTCTTTTCTTTGTAAGCCTCACCAGACTTTCACCAAATGTAACGACTATCAGCCTGACCAAATAGCTTGATTTTTGTTTCATCACTCCATAAAACCTTTGTCCAGAACTCATATCCATCATTCAAATGCCATTTTGCAAACTTTAAGCGATTGTCCTTGTGACGTTTTCCTAAGAGTGGCTTTTTCCTTGGCCTGCAACCATTGAGACCTTCAACATGCAATACTCAACCTATGGTTGAAATGGAAACCCCAGTCCCACTTGCAGCCAATTCACTTTGAATATCTTTGGAAGTCAATCTCATATTGTTATTAACCTTCCTCAACATTCTTCTACTTGTTCTTGGTGAAAGAACCTTCTTTCTTCCAGACCGAGGGAGCGTTGTGACAGTACTTCTTGATAATAGAAACAATAGTTGAAATTGGGATACTCAAATGCTTGGAAATCTTCTTGTATCCTTCTGCAGCTTTATGACAATAAATAAGTTTCTGCCTAAGGTCTTCAGTTAGCTCTTTACTTTTTCCTATATTGACTTATTGGTAATGACAGCAATCATCCTATGCCTAACCCTTTTATACTAACTAAGACTGTTCACCTACAATCCAGCATTTTTTTTCTAGAATTAGGTTCTGTATTATCATATTGAATTTCTAGCACCTTGTAGACAATACCAGGGGTTGGTACCAGACGAGTGGTGACGGACATTTAAAAAAAAACACCATATTGTCCACAGACAAACAAAACAGAAGTTATTTACAATTACATGTGTGTGTATGTTAGACGTATTCACTGCCACGGACACTGATAACTCTTGCCACAGACATGCGTGTCCATGTGTGGACAAGTTGCTGACCCCAAGACAATACTATCATAGCATCAAAGGGTATGAATGCTTTCGAATTAGCATTTTTGGAGTTTTGCAAAAAAAATTGCTGAAATAAATCATTGTATTTCTTGTAACCTTTTTTTTCCTGATCCACAAAAGCAAAACTTTTGCTACAAAAGATTTTTACTAAAATAATTTTTTTTCGAGAAATTTCTAGAAATTATAAATTTCCAATGGTGTATGTAAACTTTTGACTACAACTGTACGTATCTATGTAAACGCTTTGTGATGGTGGTCCGCTGTGAAAGGCGCTATATAAAATAAAGATTGATTGATTGATTGATTGATTGATTGATATAGTAAACATGGACTGGAGAGGTGGCCATAATGGAAATTGATTGCCCGAGGGAAGACTGTTGTTACAAGCAGGGGGCTATAATGCCCGAAGCCGCAGTTTGAGGGCATTGCACCCTGGAGGTAACAATAGTGTTCCCGAGGGGAATTTAATTTTCACCTATTAGCTAGTCTGCAATACATATTTAATATATGTGTCAGTCAAAATAATAAGAGAGGCAAGGTTGGATATTAAATATGACTTTACATATTATATATTATGCTTTTTTTGCGTATGAAAAAAACACAAACATTTATGGCATGAATATCATAGTTCTGTACATATAATGAAGTAATATACTACTACCAGTGCACCAGGTCGCCAAAAATTCTGGATCAAAATAGATTTTATGGGTGTGATTTGTCAAATATTTCGGTAGCAAATATTTATGGCTTTACAGTATTTTGTTTAAATATAGCTGATACAGCATAAGTAAATAACTAAATAACAAAGAAATAAGAGGAAATTTTTTGAAGTTCATACCGCATAGTTATGTTGTTTTCTTTCTTTTATAGTATATTTTGTGATTCATTTTCTGTAGTCACAGAATCACTGTTTTTTCTTTCAACTGTTTTCTCTTGTTGTTTGGAGTGGAGGTTGAGGGCGTTCCTTTGAAAAGGAAAAGGTACTCACAGTGATATGAAACAATCACATGTCAGAGGGAGACTATTGCCTGATGGTGTAAGGATGTTAGGGCAGTCGTTCAATCTATTATTATTTATTATTATTTGTTTATTTAGCAGACGCCTTTATCCAAGGCGATTTACAGAGACTAGGGTGTGTGAACTATGCATCAGCTGCAGAATCACTTACAATTAAATCTCACCTGAAAGACGGAGCACAAGGAGGTTAAGTGACTTGCTCAGGGTCACACAATGAGTTAGTGGCTGAGGTGGGATTTGAACCAGGGACCACCTGGTTACAAGCCCTTTTCTTTAACCACTGGACCACACAGCCTGGTTTTAACCAATTACAGGCCTAATTTATGATTATTAGTTGATTGACCAATAGATTTACATTTTTAATAAAAGTAACAATCTTCTAGTGGCTGTCCTGCATGTAATACTAAAAAATGTATAGAATAAAAACAAAAATGCCCAATGGGAACTTGGTCTTTTCAAAACCATTTGTATTATTATTTTTATCTTGGTAAATGTCTCTCTTTGTATTTGTACTGCACTATTGAGATGTGCCTGTGCAGGTCATGTGGGCACAAAGTGAATAAACTAAACTAAACTTTTTTTTTTTTTTTTACATTATATTACATTCAAAAAACAATAATAATAATAATAATAATAATAATAATAATAATAATAATAATAATAATAATAATACCCACAGCTTACATGTGTTGCAGAATCTATCAAATGCACAGATTCCAATACATTGTTATATTAACGCTACTGGTGCCACAAACAGGAAATCCATATTTTTTAACTTTTTTTTTAATATCCCCTTCTGTTGGCATGATTTCCATTACTTGAGAGTAGGTGTCAAAACTTCATGCTGATATTGGACTCAGCTCTCGCCAAGATAAGCACCAACTAAGACATAGCTTCTTTTACTGTAAACTAATGTGATCCATCTGCGTTTCCTTCCATCTGTTGATGTAGATATCCTTCTGCCTGGTGTTGATGGCTGAAGTGTAATGCTGGCTCCAGGGATCAGCCTATTTTGCCTCCCTGGTGCATCAGCACACACAACGGCTGCAATGCTGGCACCAGGGATCAACCACTGTGCGGCCTTCCTAGCGCATCAGCATGAGAACCATCTGGACTGAACTGAGTAGGGTACTTCTCTGGGGTCTTCAAGTGGGCACCTTCCATCCTTGGTGTTTCGTCGACTAGCCCACGACGCCTTAAGAGGGCTCGACAGTGATTCTGGCGTCCCAGAATCACCCCCCTCTGTCCCCCACTCAGCTAAGCCCAGCTTACTTATCTTCCTTTACATCGACATTGCTTTCTTTTTACTGTGCTTGAGATCCCCAACCAGAATCTTTTTTTCTCAACCAGAACCAGTTGCTCCTCTCTGCTGCTTCAGATAAGTGTTTCACTATGTGTTGCAGTGTGGAGTAATGGTTAGGGCTCTGGACTCTTGACCGGAGGATCGTGGGTTCAATCCCTGGTGGGGGACACTGCTGCAGTACTTTACCTAGATTGCTCAGTAAAAACCCGACTGTATAAATGGGTAATTGTATGTAAAAATAATGTGATATCTTGTAACAATTGTAAGTTGCCCTGGATAAGGGTGTCTGCTAAGAAATAAATAATAATAACTCTCAACTACTGAATCTGATGTCTCTGATAAATTTGGTTGTGTAGTGTGCCACAAATCTTTGACAACCCACCTCCACTGGGTAAACCTGGGCTCTCCATCCTCGCTCTTCCGCTTCAGCAGCTAGTTGAGTGTACCAAAGTTTCTTCCTTTCATACGCAACATCCAACATTGGTCATGCTGTGCTTGATATCAAGGACATTTTTTTTTAAAACAAACGATTTGCGTAAAAGTGTACTGGTAAATTACAGGGTGAATCGTTCACACAGAATATAACTGCAAAAGACAGCTGAACAGTACCACAAAACCTTCCATGAAGACAGTAGAAACTGTTTTGCAATCTTGAGAGACCACTAGGCTAAAGTAAAAGTGGTCGCAGAATTCGAAAAAGACATGCCAACGAAACATAAAACATACCAGCCTCCATGCAAAGACAGTTATGAGGGAAGAAAAGGAAAAAAATTAAGAAGCTAATTTTAATGTAACCATTTAAAAAAAAATACAATTAAGAGAATAGCAGTACCTGATAACCACCAAGAAGGAGAACATAAACTTTCAGACCCCTCTCTAGGGCCCTTTGAGTGCGTGGGCCACTGTGCAGTTGCACGGCTGTGCCGACTGTTCCTTCGCCACTGCATATGTTTGTGTATATCTACACTATATATATATATATATATATATATATATATATATATACAGTACTGTGCAAAAGTTTTAGGCAGGTGTGAAAAATGCTGTAAAGTAAGAATGCTTTTCAAAATAGACATGTTAATAGATTATATTTATCAATTAACTAAATGCAAAGTGAGTGAACAGAAGAAAAATCTAAATCAAATCCATATTTGGTGTGACCACCCTTTGCCTTCAAAACAGCATCAAGCATCAATTCTTCTAGGTACACTTGCACACAGTTTTTGAAGGAACTCGGCAGGTAGGTTGGCCCAAACATCTTGGAGAACTAACCACAGTTCTTCTGTGGATTTAGGCAGCCTCAGTTGCTTCTCTCTCTTCATGTAATCCCAGACAGACTCGATGATGTTGAGATCAGGGCTCTGTGGGGCCATACCATCACTTCCAGGACTCCTTGTTCTTCTTTACGCTGAAGATAGTTCTTAATGACTTTCGCTGTATGTTTGGGGTCGTTGTCATGCTGCAGAATAAATTTGGGGACAATCAGATGCCTCCCTGATGGTATTGCATGATGGATAAGTATCTGCCTGTACTTCTCAGCATTGAGGAGACCATTAATTCTGACCAAATCCCCAACTCCATTTGCAGAAATGCAGCCCCAAACTTGCAAGGAACCTCCACCATACTTCACTGTTGCCTGCAGACACTCATTCGTGTACGCCTCCAGCCCTTCGCGAACAAACTGCCTTCTGCTTCAACCAAATATTTCAAATTTTGACTCATCAGTCCAGAGCACCTGCTGCCATTTTTCTGCACCCCAGTTCCTGTGTTTTCATGCATAGTTGAGTCGCTGGCCTTGTTTCCACGCCGGAGGTATGGCTTTTGGCCGCAAGTCTTCCATGAAGGCCACTTCTGACCAGACCTCTCCGGACAGTAGATGGGTGTACCAGGGTCCCACTGTTTTCTGCCAGTTCTGAGCTGATGGCACTGCTGGACATCTTCCAATTGCGAAGGGAAGTAAGCATGATGTGTCTTTCATCTGCTGCAGTAAGTTTCCTTGGCCGACCACTGCGTCTCACGGTCCTCAACGTTGCCCGCTTTTGTGCTTCTTCAAAAGAGCTTGGACAGCACATCTGGAAACCCCTGTCTGCCTTGAAATTTCTGCCTGGGAGAGACCTTGCTGATGCAGTATAACTACCTTATGTCTTGTTGCTGTGCTCAGTCTTGCCATGGTGTATGACTTTTGACAGTAAACTGTCTTCAGCAACCTCACCTTGTTAGCTGAGTTTGGCTGTTCCTCACCCAGTTTTATTCCTCCTACACAGCTGTTTCTGTTTCAGTTAATGATTGTGTTTCAACCTACATATTGAATTGATGATCATTAGCACCAGTGTGGTATAATTGTTTAATCATACACCTGACTATATGCCTACAAAATCCCTGACTTTGTGCAAGTGTACCTAGAAGAATTGATGCTGTTTTGAAGGCAAAGGGTTGTCACACCAAATATGGATTTGATTTAGATTTTTCTTCTGTTCACTCACTTTGCATTTAGTTAATTGATAAATATAATCTATTAACATGTCTATTTTTGAAAGCATTCTTACTTTACAGCATTTTTTCACACCTGCCTAAAACTTTTGCACAGTACTGTATATCGATCTTGTTTTGTAAAACATAATTTCTTTCACTTCACAGGGCACCAGGCAGAGATTACCGGATCAACCGGATTTTAAATATGAAAAGGTGAGTGTTACAGCTATAGCACTACAGCACTTTACACCCTTGTATATTCAATTAGCACAACTTGACATTGTTCCTCTCAGATATATTGTCATCACTGTTGTCATAATTGTCCAGAGCTTGTTGCTTTGAAGAGCCAGTTCAATTATTCTGCATAATGGCAAACGCTGTATCAGTGTCCCAATCTTAGCTATACTGTTAGCATGTTGCCTGTGCAGTGTGTGACTAATCTGTATTTACTATACAACATTTATAGACTTGGTGTATTTAGATGATCTCACTCAGCTGTTGATGAGCGATTGGCACAGTTTAACTGTCACCACACAGATGAGGAGGCGAACTTCAAAAGCATGACTGTTTAAAGAAAGTTTGGCTTCTAATGTCCTCATTTGATTGTAAATCGTAGTGGCTTTGATGCTGCTAGAGTAGGTTGACAGGTCTTGGGGTTGGCTGTTAGAAGCTGCCTTGTAGGCATCACAGTGCTGTGGCAAGTTCATGAAATACAATGTCGTTGTGAGAACTCTTTGAAAGTTCAAATATAATGACAGTAAATTTTTTAAGAAGGGGAAGTAAACTTTGTTGTTAATTCAAGACAGTCCAGCTTTCTGTATAGGTTTACTCTATTATTAACACACATGTAATCCCTTCAGTGTCTCCATCTTTAAATATGTACAGAACAAAATAAACCAGCTCTTAAAGCTGCTGTGACCTCCAGCCTCCCTGCTCTCATTGTCAGGTCACGAAGAGATAACCAAAAAGGGCATTTTGTGCGGGAAAAACTCCATGCCTGTTGGTTTCCAATGCCCTGGTTTGTAACAGTAGGGGCCTTTTCTTTTCCTGCCATCAGCCCTTTAGTCCCCTTTAAGCTTTACATTAAAAAAGCAGCCCTGCTCATATCCAATGAGTTTATTTTTTTCATATGGAACTGTCATGGGGCTTTTGAATGGAGAATGAATGGGTATTTCTATGGCCAGACATAAAGAACAGGTCCTGAAGGGCGCTCTGCTTTTATATACAGGAACAAAGCCAGTTTTGTTCTTATCACTTTGCCATTAATTCCCCACATATTCTCAGCATTGGTGTTAATGATTTTACACAGAATAATTTACACATGTATAATGGTGAACAAAAGCTGCTCATTGTGTAGTTAATAATGTTTTTTTAGTGCTATTCATGACTCAATAGTACTCAATATGGCATGTTTTTAGTTTGCTATACAAAGAAAAATGTTTCTCATTCTATAACTATAAAAACTAAACTGCTGCAGGTTTGTTTCTTTTTTAACCTCAGTTTTGCTTATAGCAAATGTATCACTTTTATAAACCATATAATTATAATGTGCAATTATACTAGAACAGTTATTTAATTTTTTTTTTCCAAAGACTGCACACAAGTTGGCTATTTTTAAAAAAAATACACTATTGTGTAAATATGCTGGCCCTCACGTGACTGATTTGTAAAACAAATGCCTCAACCGGTTCGAAGTCAATTTCAGTCAAGATAGGCAAGACAGCAGATTTACAGTACCTTGATAGAAGATGAATACAATGCTCTCCATTGGCAGGTGCTTGTATGCAAATCTCAGCTTCACTTTACCCTCATTTATATGATAGTTTAGTCTGCTTGATGTACAATAAGAATTAATTATTTTTCTAACAGCAATATCCCACTATGGGATCTTTTATTACAACATTTGGAAACTGTTATTTATCTATTTAACAATGTTCGCAAATTCCTAAGACAATCGCAAAACACTTTTGGGGACAGTTAGCACACCAGAATCAGGCGCACACTTGTGGGCAAACAGACTTTGTCCACCTATGTGATTAA
Organism: Acipenser oxyrinchus oxyrinchus; assembly: GCA_030684275.1. NCBI lineage: Eukaryota > Metazoa > Chordata > Actinopteri > Acipenseriformes > Acipenseridae > Acipenser > Acipenser oxyrinchus. Next base: position 29,987,541 of record CM060256.1, read on the forward strand.
GCAACCATGTTTTAGTGCCCACCCGGCAAGTCAAGGTTAGCGCTGGACATGGGTTAAACTTTAGGGGACTGTCCTCATTTACATACACATGTAGCGATTTAGCAAACCATCAACAGTGTTAGCGTTTGCGTTTCAACTGACGTGTGAAAATCAGGTCTAAACTCTGTGCAAATTACATGGTTGACTATAAATACCGGTGAAACTACCAGGGAAGCAGGCAAAGAAAAGAGAGAGAAAAAGAGAAATAAAAGAAATATGGAGTGTGCACTGGATTTCTATGTGGCCAAACAAACAGAGAGGAGGAGGAGGAGACGGTCCCAAATATTTAGAAGTCATCTGTCTATTCTGAGCCTGTCTGACACACAATGTATGCAGCAATTTGACAAACAATCACTGACATCTGCCACCTGCTTCAGGCTGACCTGGAAGGAGACATGCGGAGAGCACACTGTTTGCCTGCGCTTTTGTCCTCTTCCTTCTTTTTTTTTTTGGTTTCAAAATACCCTCCGTTCGCTATTGCAGACGCACAGGTGCTCTTAAAAGGAATGCTGAATCCTTATTGGTTGTAACCTTACTCCCCCTCATTGTGCTTTGATTGGCTGCGCGCATGATTCACTCTTTGATGTGCGTTAGCCCACGCATGAGACCCAACTTCGAAATCACGTTTTCATGCGCTATCGTGGTGGTTTGCTAACGCTGTCATTTCTGCCTGAGCAGAAGCGGCTGCGCATATATTTGCTAAATAGGGCCCTGTATGTGTATAATCAAATGTGGTTTCAGAAACATCAGTAAAACAAAAAAGTATAACACAATTAATATATACCTAATACTTGATGTAAGTAATTTATTCCTAAGCGTTTTCATTTTGTATATGCATTTATTTTTTGAATGTCTGATTATTCAGAATGTCTGTGCATATTGAAACCTGACACCAAATGAAATTGTGCTTATTGTAAAAATAAATTGGTTTGGAATTAATTACTTCATGCAGGTATGAAGGATGAGCTTTATAGAATAAAAAAAATGTTTTTGTGTTACTAGTATTGATGCAAACAAAGACCTGCTGCTTACAGGCATGGATAATTTAGATTACAAATACCGTAGTCACTTAAATAAAGAGCATTTATTTGGGGCAAAGCATGGTACCAAAATTACTTCAGAGGACAAAGTCTGATTGCGCCCCCACACAATCATGCGCAAATGACCTTTACATTGACGTTAGTGCCTTTTAGAAATACTGAAAGAATGTTTCGACAAGACGTTCTCAAGGTATTCAAGTAAAAGCATTATTACTTTGTACTGTGGGCAAAATTGGGCCAACAATGTTCTAAATAAAAATATCAAAACAATTAGGATATGTTTAAAGGATATGGACAACATGAGATACAGGCAAAAGTAATGTAGTTCCTAAAATCTAACATTTATTAGCCTTAAAGTTTAAAGTTAGAACACAGCTTAGCAATGAAATTGTATATGATTTAGAGTGTAAAGTGATTAGCAGTGTTTTTAGTTTAACCTTAATCTGTTTACATACTGATTGATACAGTGTCACTTATCTTGCAAGTCTGTATCCTAGAATACCTTTAGAAAATAATATCTCAAGAGAACAGGGCTGCTCTTCAGGAGCTGTCTACAGGTTAGACAAACTTGTCTGCAGGAACTCAAATAGAGTGTAAGGCACGAACAACCAATGAATTGTATATCATTTTAGAGGCCATGCTTTCTTTAAAATTAGGTCAACAGAAACACACTTGAAAAACAAAAGTGCCTGTTGAGTTTGTTAATTGAAAAGTACAATGGACAAACCTCAAATTAGAATTCCAAAGGGATCCTTAAGATTTGGTATCAATGATTTCTTTGTTGTTTAAATAATGAATAACGGTTTTAAAATAAGTTGCATTAGTTCCACATGCATTCACTGTGAATAATGCATGAGCGAGTAATGAATTCAAGGGGTATATCCACAACCCTGAAACACATCTCCACGCAAACTCCTCATAAATTAATAAACTGAGCCCTGGGAATAAAGCGGATGGAATATCCATGAGCTCAATTTGCATAACAAAAAATAATTCCATCAAAGATAAATCAATTATATATAATCATTTCTTTTCTTTCAGATTTTAGGTGACTTTGAAAATGTTTAATTCTATTTTTTTAAAACACATATGTAAAGGGAATATTCCAGAATATACATATTCCATAAAATGCAGTGCCAGGAAGCACATTTTAAGTATGTCTCATCAAACATGCAATGTACATAACTTTGTTTTAATATTCTGAAATATGAACTTTTACAGTACAGCATGGCAATGAGGTGTATCACACAGCACACAATATTAGATCTTTGTTATTACAAATCAAACAAAACCTATGTTCTCTGATTTATCCTAGGCATTTTAAAAAGCACCCATGGACAGAAGACAGAAAGGTTAAATTAACATAATGTTTCACAGTAATTAAGCATTCCCATTCCCATGTAGCTGGCTTTTATTTGTCTACATGCTGCTTGAGCACATAGTATATGCTCATATTTAAATGCTAAATGATTTAAATGTGAGAATTAAATTACTTCTTTATAGTTCTGGATTGGCTTTCTTGTTTTCTTTTCTCTTTTTTTGTTTATCCACCTATTCCTCTGCCTCCTTGAATCAGTTCTCTTTCAAAGAGAAAAAAAGAAAGCTTCCTTGGGGGGGACAGGAACAGGTACTGTAAAGAGCTTGCTGGCTCCTGGCTTTGTTTCTCACCCTCATAAGGTAAGCAGGGGCTAGATGCACTGAACTCTGGGAGAGACAGCCCATGACCATCTGTGCAGCGCCAGGGTGCTAAAGAAAGGCTGTCTGTGTGAGTCGTGGGAAAGGTAGAATCAGGCCTACCAGTGTGCTGCCATGAATTGAGCTAATTGAAGATTATGCTCTGGAGTTGCAGTAGCTCAGCAAGGGGATAATCCTTCATCTGCTGCCCTTGCTGCCAGTAATTGGAGTTGATAACAGGGAGGAGTCCTCCCGCCGTGCTGCAGAAACTGAGAAGCACATTGTTTAATTACCTAATCAGAACTGAAACCGAAAAAGGATATGCAGGAGGGAGGGGGGCAGGAGCATGAGAAAAGCATTTTTAATGTATATAAATTGGATTTTTCTTTTGTTTTCCAGATGTTTTTGTTTTTGTTTTTGCATAGTGTCAGTAAGAAATTCATTATGAAGCTTACTGATTCAAATGCTACACAAACCAGTCACTTCACATAGTCCTAATTATTCCCCTCTAGTCTAAGAAATACAAACTTGCTAAATATCTGGTGACATACTCATCATAAAACACTCCACAGGCAATAGTATAATATAGCTACTGTATATTTTCTGTGTTTTTGAAAACTAAATTGTCATTTTTATTCACAGTTAATAACAACAACAACAACAAAACCTAACACATCAAACATATTTCTATTTTTTTGGAATACTGTACCAGGTAAATGTAATCTAATAACATACTGCTAATCTTTTTAAAGTAATATTATATTATAAGAAATAAAAATAGAACATTTATATAAAGGGACATGATCTTAAAAGAGAGTTGGTTCAGTAAGGGGAAATCTTCAGATGGAAGGAGTTATAAGCAACTTGAAATGTATTATAAAATGTGAACCATGGATCAACCTCCCCCACTACTTGGGTACTGCATTGGCCCCAGGATAGAAGTCTAGTGGTTTCCTGCATTGTTATATTTCAGTGTTTACAATTCTCAAAAACTGTCGCCTTCGACCCTAAGTAGACATTTCAGTACGGGACTTCTTGGACCTTAACGTCATTCCACTCCAGTTTTAATAGGCTAAATGCAATAATTAACTAATTTAGAATGACATCATGTTTTATCGGTTCAATTGAACAATGTAGACCATAGTTGTAAAAAAAAATACTTGTACTAGAAGAGTTTTGACTGAGGTACTGGACTGACATTTGATCCGTTCAGACCATGGGACTTTATTGGGTCAAAGTCAGCAATGCCATTGTAAGTTTTAGAGGCCCTTGCAGTGATGATGCTTCGATTACAATATAATACCAGGAATACATGCTGAATTGAAGCAAATGGAAATTACATTAAACACCATGGATTGAAACATCTTAATGATGGAAAACAGCACTCCCTGTGGACCATATTGGAATTTGTGACAGCTTGCAGCAGATCATGTTTCTGTGGCACTAATACCTTTTCCCTACCATTGCTGTTTCGCAATGACTTTACAACCACACTGCACAAGAAGAACAAGCATGTCAGTGACAGTGACCTCTCAAGAGCTTGTGCTACAGTGTGTCTTAGACATCCTCCATATAGCCCCAGATTGTGATACACTCAATAATTTGTGGTTAAGGAATGTCCATAATCTCAGTTGGACAAGCAGTTCTCTATATGTATAATGTAAAACTGTAATGTTACCAAATTGTGCTAACTTGCTAAGGACAATCACTAGCACTTTATTGAGAGTTTTAGACTATATAGGTTATCTGTCCGACCATTTGTATCAGTGGCGGCTGATACAAATGGTCGGACAGATAACCTATATAGTCTAAAACTATATGGGGAAGCAGAAAAAAGACAGAGGGCTTGGGATCCCCTTAAGCCCCCAGCAGCAGTATAATCATATTATTGTATTGTGACACTTTTCATCTCTTCTTAACGTTTTATCCCAATTTGGCTGTTAAACACATTTTCTCCATTGGCCAACAGAGAAAAGAAAACAGTAGCCCATCATAGTTTATTTTAATAAAGTTAGAATAAAGAGTACCAGATGTCCCGGATTGGCTGGGACAGTCCTGGAATAAAGACCCTTGTCCCGGTGTCCCAAAGAAGGTTTTTGGGATGCTATTATTGGTCGATAGATATCACATCAGAACAGATACTTTAAATTTCTGAGCGTGTATGACACAGTGGAAGAGAAGTTATCATTTACAGCCAATAATGTGTGATATTGATATTATTATTTCATTTTTAGCAGACGCCCTTATCCAGGGCGACTTACAATTGTTACAAGATATCACATTATTTTTACATACAATTACATTATTTTTATATACAATTACCCATTTATACAGTTGGGTTTTTACTGGAGCAATCTAGGTAAAGTACCTTGCTCAAGGGTACAACAGCAGAGTGCCCCACCTGGGATTGAACCCACGACCCTCCGGTCAAGAGTCCAGAGCCCTAACCACTACTCCACACTGCTGCCCCGTGAATACCACGTGAATAATGTTAGCCAATCTCTAAGCTTTAAGCGGCTTAGTTTGGTGCGCATGTTACAGTATGAATCAAGGCAATCTTTCATTTTTAACCCTTTCATATTCGAAAAAAAAACGGGTAAGCGAAAGTGTATGTTTAATGAGTCTTTGCAAAAATAATTCCCTTATCTAAAGAAAAGTAAAGGCAGTGAGAGCAGAGTTGAATGTTCAGTTTGCAATGGAGTGAATTTCCGTATCTAAAGAAAAGTAAAGGCAGTGACAGCAGAGTTGAATGCTCAGTGTGCAACAAAGTGTTTTCTGTGGAACATGATGGCAGCTCCTATATCAGAGATCACGAAAAATCAAAAAAATGTAAGGATGCAAATGCAAGTAGCTGCTCAACTTCAAGCCAAAAAATAAATCAGTTCTTTACTGTTAAAAAAGCTGGACAGGAGGAGCTAGACCTCGTGGCTGAAGAAGGTACGTCTGCCTATCATACAGTATATCACAACCATAGCTTCCAATCCATGGACTGAGCGTCTGGACTGGTTAGGAAGTTCTATGAAAAAAATTCACATGCGCCCAAACAAAATCAGAATCTATCGTTGTTCATGTATTCGCGCCTTATGCAATAGAGATGGTACCCAAAGAACTATAGGAAGCAAAATTAATTTCAGTGTTTGTTGATGCAAGCAACCACAAAGCCTTGAATGTCACAACCGTAGTTGTTCGCTATTTTGTACCGAACCATGGTGTGCATGTGCGAGTCCTAGAGTTCACAAACCTCCCAGGAGAAACCGCAGCTGTCGCGACTGATCATGTTCAGTAGTTCTGGACAAAACAGCAATCACACAAATTTATTTGATTTAAACTATTTATTTAAAAGAAATGCGATGTATGCGATAGCTGTAAACAAAAAACATTTCCGTAGAAAACATTAATTTGGCATCAAACCTAACTTGGTTTGAGGACTCACGCCTGGCCGTGAGGACGAGGCAGAGACCCCAAAAGAACAAGCCGGTCTCAATGCCACAAAGAGTATTAGCTCACTAAAGGACAAGCCCTAAAACAGGGTTACCGGTACTAAGAGCATATCGTAGAAAAAACATTTTTAAGATCTACAATGTTTGTCTTAATGTAACCTTGATAAGCTCCAGAAGACCAGTGACCTAGTTGCTTAATAATGCAGTCTGGAACTCCGTGACGAGAAGCTGAAGAAGCTGCCCCGATCCTGAATGAATGACCAGAGAACTGTTTGGCTGAGAACTGCCTGGAAAGGATCTGGTGAAGGTGGAAAATGAACCAATGCCGAGTAACAACAGCTCCGTTTTCATTAATGAACAAAGGGTCGGAAGCTGTGGCACCCTGAGAAAGGCGGAGTTGAAAAAGAGAGAAGGGATTCATAGGGGCTTACATGGGATTTTAATTTAAACAGATAAATTAGGGATCCCTTTCCTTCCTGATCGGTTTTACTTCTTTTGAGCAAAAAAGTAAGTGCATCAGAGGAGAGTATGGACAAGTCAGAAATGCACGGGTGGATCTGAGGGTTAAATTTATAAGAGTTTGCTGTAAACTCTGAGCACCTCAGAAACCCAAAAAAAAGCTAGGAGGAACAGAGCTTCAAGAGTTTTGTCTAAAAACTGAGATGAGTAACTGGAACGAATAAAGTGGATGCACTGGGAAAGTATGTCAAAAGTGATAGGTAGGCGGGTTTGGGGGGAAGGTGACTCTGACCTTTGAAGCCCTTTCAAAATTAATGAAATCTGAGAGTTACCAAGTGTCAAACTAGGGAAACCAAATATGAGTTTGTGAAAAAACTGAATACCAGCAATTGATACTTTGATAGAAGATACTCTTATAGCTCTGCTTTGAAGGGAAATAATGAAGGATGAAACTACCTGAATTGAAAAACAAGGAAAAGGAATATTAAATACAGAATGCAAATGTTTAAAACAATTCCAAGCTGACCAGTACGTCTGCAGAGTGCAGGGAGCAATACCGAGAAGAGCCGTCTCTTGAGCTTGAAGAACCAGAGGATACAGAGGATGGTTCACAGGACAAGGGAATGATGCTGAATTCTTCGGGCCATGTAGCCGAAAACCATTTCCCCTTGTAGTAACCTCCAAAGCCGAGGGAAGGAGCTGCATCTGTAAAGAGTTGAATGTCTTCGGGGAGCAGGAGGCAGTCATCATAGAAAAAAGTAATTCCATTCCATTCTTTCAGCAAGAGTTCCCAAAGGCGGAGATCCTCGCGACAGAAAGAGTCTAGACATATAACATCATGGAGAGAATCGACAGATGGGACTAATTGGAGAAGATAGGAGATGAAAGTTTTCCTTGAGGAATTATCCGCATGGCATAATTCAGATGGCCTAGTAGGGACAGGAGATCACGTTTGGTAGGAGGAGGACCTACACGGACAGTAGAAATGATAGATTTGATGCGATCTATTTTTTCCTGAGGTAGTGAAGCTGAAAAAGATTATGAGTCCAGAGTGATGCCTAGAAACTCGATGGAAGTGAGAGGACCAAGTTTTTTCTGATGCTAGGGGGACACCTAGATTAGAAAACACAGATCTGAGAATGGTGATGCTCTGGGCAGGAAGAGCGTGAGGAAAATCAATGAGGAGAAAGTCGTCCAGGAGATGCAGCAGGAAGGGAATGTGGTAGTTCTTTAGAAGAATCCAGCACAGGGCTTCTGACAGAGTGTTAAAAATCTTGGGGCTGCTCCTACAGCCGAAAGTCAGACGAACCGAAAAAAAGAAATTGGAACGCCACTGTACTCCAAAGAGGTGCCATAGAGCAGGATCTATGGGCATGATTTTAAATGCATTTGAGATGTCAGCCTTGGACAACCATGCATTTCTCCCGGCGACTTTAATTAATGAAATTGCATGGTCAATTGTTGCATATTGTAGTGAAAAATCTTCATGGGGAATTAAACTATTGATGCTTGGAGTAGAGGAGTTATGAGGAGCAGAAAGGTCAATTATCAGTCTCTTTTTGCCAGAATATTTTCTTATTGCAATGCCAAGGGGGTTGATGCGAAATACGGGAAAAGGAGGAGATTCAAAGGGCCCTATCATGAATTGATTTTCCAACTCTTTCTTTAGTAGAATGTCGACAGTGTCAGCGTCAGAAATGGCAGATTGGAGATTATTGCAATAGATCGAAGAGGTGGGAAAGGAAAAGAGACCAGTGGAAAACCCTTTAGTGAGACCGTTAATAAGATAAGAGACAAAAGATGGGTCAGGGTGCTTGATTAACTCTGTGGCCAGGGCTTGAGTGTTGACAGGTGTAGAAAGAAATTTTAGCAGTCATTTTGGAAAATTAGCAACAGACGGTTTGGTTTTTAAAGAGGGGCCAAGTATTTGGGTTTGCGGGACAGACAGATCGTGGAGTGTGCTTCCCACAGTGGCTGCAGATGTGGAAGAAGTTGCAGGAAGAAAAGGAGCAGGCTTCTTCATTGAAATTATTGCAAATCTGACGGCCGCCAGAAAAGTAATACTACGGCCGTCCGTCCCTAGACCTGGAAGGATTGAACGAAAAAGGGATTGCGAGACAGGGACAGAAGGGGGCTGAGGGGCAGTAAGGAGCAGGAAATGGTGGGGTGAGCCGTGGAGTTACATAAGGAGCATGCCAACAGCCGGAGACCAGTGAAAAAACGAGAATATAAATCTTGATCCAAGGCTCCCCAGTAAATCCTTTGGTTCCATTGCTGGAGACGAGCGGCGGCTTTTGCAGAAAAGGCTTTGTGGTATTCGAAGAAGTGTGATCCTCCAAATCTAACAGAAAGGTCTAGAATAATTGACATGTAATCATCCAGCTCACGGCGCCGGTCAGGATAGAATTCACAGATAATATCTCTAAAATGACTGAAAGCTAGGATAAATTCAGAAATGGTGAGAGTTTTGAATAAGCGGGGGTCAGAAGTTTTGAGGGTAACTGAAAGATCTGCGCACTGAACCACCCTGGTACTGGCTGAATCTAGGGTATTTGTAAGGAGGGAAACCACGTTAATATCTGCATCTGCTAAAATCTGATGGCGCAAGGAAAGCGAGACTGGCTTGGGGTTGAAGATCAGGGAGTTTTCAGGAGGAGGCAACGCAATGGCATTGTTTAAAGAAAACCAGAACTTGCTGAGGGAGGAAGTAAAGGGTGGTTATTAAGAAACTGGACAGCTGGGGAAACTGGGGAGCTCCACCTGCTGAGGGAGTGAAAGAGGAGGGTGCAGTTATGGGGGCCTGCTGGACGCCATAGCTGAGGGAAAGAAGAGGAAAAAGTGCTGGGCCCAGCTGAGATGGAAGTGAGGAGCCTGCTGTGTGGGTTTGCTGGGAACTGGGCATAGAAAGAAGAAAAGGAGGGGCCTGTTGCAAGCCTGTGGAGGAGGAAGGGCATGCTGGGATAGAGGAAAGATTGACAGAAAGGCGGGGCCTGCTGGACGCCCGCAAAGGTAAGGGAAGGGGCTGTGGGGCCTGCTGGACACCCAAAGTTAGAAAGGCAGAAGACAAGTATGCAGGGGCTTGCTGAACGCCTGCATTGGACAGAGAAGGAACCACTGTGGGGGCCTGCTGGACGCTCACAGTGGCCCAAGTGGCTGCAGGGGCCTGCTGGACACCTGACTTAGACGAGAAAGGGGCCGCCATGAGGGCCTGCTGGACGCCACAGCGGCCAGAGTGGCTGCAGGGGCCTGCTGGACACCTGAATTAGACAAAAAGGGGCCACTGAGGGGCCTGCTGGACATCTGAATTGGTCCTAGAAGTGACTGTCGGGGCTTGCTGGACGCCTGGACTGAGGAGAATAACCTGGGAGGTTATAGTTGAAGGCAAGGCAGGGGCCTGTAGAACACCCGCAGCAGACACTGAAAACCCGGACGGATCGCGAGCAGCTGCTTCTGACTGTAAAAGGTCTCAGTACTCACTTGCCCAGGAGCTGCTGTGTGAGACTTTGATGGACGGCTGCTGCGGTAGCTCCGCCCACTGGGTCTTCGGGAAGTGGAGGCGGGGCTTTGAGAGGCTGATTCAGAGGGAGCGGCGGAGGGAACTGGAAAGCGACGATCCGATGTTTCGTCATAACTACTGCGACGAGAGGAAACCTGAAGAGTAGATAAATACAAGTTAAATAATTGTTCCTTACGTGCTGTCGATTTGAAAAGAATATTTTATTTTTATTGCAGAGAAACTGTTGAAGCTTTGGGATTGTCCAGTTTTTGATGACTGAAGGTGGAGCCGCTCTGGTATATAGGCGGGAGCTACGGCGAACAGTAGATTGACCAGAATGTTGTGCTGATCTAGCGCTGCGGGCGGCGAACAGGTGAAGGATCCGATGAAAGAGATGCGGAAGCGGACATCTGAGCTGAAAATGTTGGTGTTGAAACAACTGCGGATCGCAGTTGCCTTTGAGTGGATACTCCTGACACGGGAGGAGCTGGTTGAACCGAAGGAAGGGATTTCTGCTCCGGGAATGAGCAAACAATTCGTCGTCTGACGAAACGCAGTAATCCAAAATGTTGTCCATGACTGAATGATTACAAATGAATCAAAACGCATACAAGGGGTAAGTGGAAAGGGTATTTATAATGCTAGCAGGAGTTAATTGCTGACGTGTAAATTGAATGATTCAATTTGGTGACGTGGAGATTGGTGCATGCCCCTCCTCCCGAACTTTAATTATAAATTTCATTTGTTGGAGTGCTACAAAAATTCCATCTGCTGGACAAAGTTATTGCCCTCTCCGCTAATTTTGGAGGTGCTGAACGCAGGGGGAAAAACAGTGTATTCACAAGACTGATGGAACGAGTAAATCGACCGCTTCTTGGAATTGGATGTGTGGCCCATATTCTACATAATAGCATACAGACTGCCGGAGACCGTTTATCTGTAGATATGGAATCAATTGCATGCAAACTTTCTCAATATTTCTACATTTACACAGTGTGGGTAGAAAGTCTTAAATAATTCTGTGATTTCACTGAAACAGATTATCAGAATTTGCTAGGCAAAACTCGGTTCTTGTCATTACTGCCAGCTATTGAAAAGATTAGTCATTACTGCCAGCTATTGAAAGGATTATTGACCTTTTTGAGGCTCTCAAATCATATTTTTGTCTAAAGAAAAGGCTCCTATTACACTTGTAAAATTGTTCAGTGATCCCACAGCATTTATGTGGCTCAATTTTCTGCAAGAGCAGCTTAAATTGTACAATTCAACCATTAAAATTTTAGAGAGATGCATTTTCTGCAGTTGAAGCAGCACACGAATTGCAGGAATTTTTGAGAACTAAATGAGCGCAAAAATGCTGTTTTTCCAATGAGGAAAGTCACAGATTTTTGGAAAATGTAATAGCCAGTGCTGAAATAATAAAAATCAGAATTTGAAAACCTTGTTACAGATTTTTTCGATTGCTGTATCCAGTACATTGAGAAATGGGAGCACCCATATAAAGAGTTTAAACCATTGATGTGGATTAGTCTTAAGATAGAAATTGAGTGGAATGACGTCTCCGATAGCCTGCAGTTCATTAGCACGTATCAGAGTAGTACGTTGGCAGTTGATGAAAGTGAAGTATTTGATGAAATCTCAGACATCAAGAGATTTGTGGATAAAAAGGCAGAAGAATGGTGCAGAGAAGTGGAAAGACATATTTGTACACTTCGAGCAAGAAAACGTGCCATGCAAAAATGTAAAGACTTTTATCAGTCCATTGATGAGAAGAAAAGGTTCTCACTTCAAACAGTTAAATCAATCATGACTGTGACATCCTACTTTGATTACTTGTGTGCACAATTCCATGAGTTTTTATTACATTACCGGTGCCATGAAGTTGGCCGCAGCCATGGAGTGTGACGTGGCCTCCCAATTCCCGACACTGGAGGAAAGTAAGTATTGGGGAAATGGCTGGGAGGGACCTTGCATTGTTGATATAAGGGTTGGTGGAGTGAGTATATGCATTAGGGACTCAGAATACGGGCAGACTTTAATCAGGACTGCTCTTTTGGTGGGAGTGTCTTGGGAGGCACAGGGAACTATGGTTATCTCCTGTATCCATGGGGAAACTAAGACATATCCCACCATGAAAATGTATTTGACTGTTGGAAGTTGGACAGGCTGCGTAACCATGGCTGTCTCAGAAAGGTTACTGTATTTGGTAATTCTGGGTCGAGACTGGCCTAAGTTTAAACAAATAATGATTGAGAAGTAGTGCTAGTCTCCCATAAGGCCATTGTGGCAGCAGAAGATTCTGGGACCGGAATGTTGACCTAGAGTGGGAGCAGAATAATGATCCGATATCCAGGGGCAGTGACATTGAGATCCACTTGTGCATCAGCAAGTCACAGTGAAAAGTGATCTCCGTCTCCTAGAGTTGTATCCCATTTAAGCTGACATCCCGATTATCAGTATCCTGATTAGGCAGCACCGACTATATCTCGAGTAGGGATTCCCAAAGAGATTCTGACCAATCAAGGAACTAACTTTATGTCAAATTGTCCACATCAAGTGATTAAATTGTTAAAAATTCATTTATATTAGGACCTCCGTTTATTGTCTGCAAACGGACAGACTAGTGGAACGGTTTAACCGCAGCAGGGCAGCAGTGTGGAGTAGTGGTCAGTGCTCTGGACTCTTGACCAGAGGATCGTGGGTTCAATCTCAGGTGGGGGACACTGCTGCTGTACCCTTGAGCAAGGTACTTTACCTAGATTGCTCCAGTAAAAACCCAACTGTATAAATGGGTATTTGTATGTAAAAAATAATGTGATATCTTGTAACAATTGTAAGTCGCCCTGGATAAGGGTGTCTGCTAAGAAATAAATAATAATAATGATAACAATAACCAGACTTTAAAACAGATGCTGAGGCAGTTTGTCAATTAAGAGTAGAGAAATTGGGCGAAACTTCTTCTCTACTTCCTTTTTGCAGTGAGAGAGGTGCCACAGAGCTCAACAGGGTTTTCTCCCTTTGAGTTGCTGTACAGGAGACAACCGCAAGGTATCCTCAATCTTGTAAGAAGGGGGTGGGAAGACCAAACTAATGATTCCAAAAATGTATCTTACTGGCTCAGCATCGCCAGGAGCAACACTACAACAAAAAAGCAAGAATTCAGACCTTACGACCGTGAGACAAAGTACTGTTGTTAGTTCCCACATGGGAATCTAAATTATTTGCTAAGTGGCAGAGACATGAGGTGACTCGGGCAATTGGTAAAGTAAATTATGAGAACAGACAACCAGATCACCGGAATGAACTCCAAATTTATCAAATAACTTTATTAGTGATTATTCATAGAAATATTTATCCACAATCAGCTGTCTGATGTATCTCCCAGAGCCTTCATTATGGAGGTTTCCCTGCTACTCAGTTGCTATGTCATCCACTGGACTCAAAGGAGCTTCAGGTCCCTCTGGTCCCTCTGGGTCTGGAAGGCAGAGTTCCCTAACATTAATGTAGACAGTAGTTTAGTATGCTGTTCTGGCAACATTAACCACACTGTGTAAAATGATACACCCTGTGTATTGCACAATATTTATTTTCTTGTTCGTTCATTATTCAGACGTGTGCTTTCAGTATTTTTTTTGTTCCTGATCTTACATGAATTATAAAAACATACTTAATGAAATAAGTAAGAAATTATATATGAAAATGTATGCATCTCTAAATAAGGTACCATTTATTCTGAAAAAAAGAAGTTTAACTTAAATCATTGCAAAAGGTTCAAAAGATCTTTTAAGTAACACTAAAAAAGGGTTAATGATGATACACGTTTACGTATTTGTCTTTAGTGTTAAAGAAAAATAAATCCTAAGCAAATAGACAAATAAATCGGTCACAATTATGTTAAACTAATCTTATTTTTAGTTAAATTTAAACAATGTACCTTTACAATCCAAGGCAACTTTAATCCTAGATTGAAGGGAATGAAACACTATAACTACAATATACTGATTTGCAAAAATCCAGCTTTTACCTTGCTATGTTATGCAGATCAACAAGAGCACAAATAATACTACAAACTCGGTCAGGAGCCATATGAGGTCATGTAACGCATATGAGCTTCCTGGATTGATGAATGGTGTAAGGAGCCAAGTCTTTAGTTGATATTCACTGTCTCCGGGAAGGTCATTTATTGCACCATCTTCAAAAGCATCACATATAGCAGACTGTTTTAGGATACACAAGTCATGAGTACTTCCAGGCCAGCGAGCTACAGCTGATAATTTGTTGTTTAGCATCACACACCATTTGAACATTTATGCTGTGGTAACCTTTTCTATTGACAAACAGATGCTCATTTGCAGAAGGAGCTTGCAATTTTATGTGTCCCATCAATTGCTCCCACAACATTTGGAAAACCAGCAATAGCAACAAAAAAAAAAAAAAAATCAGCTGTTGTGCTGTTTAATGTAGACAACTCCAATGGAAAGGATGTTCATTTAGTTGCAAGTTCCTGAGAAACTATTCTTGAAGCAGTAGATTTATGCAGACCCAAAAAATCCCCTACAGAATTAAAAAAGACCCAGCTGCATAGAATCTCAGAGCCAAACAAATGTGTAACACCTCAGGGACTCTATAGTTTCTACCTGTAGCAGGCCTCAGTTTGTCCTTTTAATTCTTCAGATAATTTTATGATTGTATGTCTCGGCAGATGTAACCTTTCGATTATCTCTGTGTCAGAATAAACTTCCTGCCTTTAAAAACTCAGAGTCAACCTGGGGCAGAGGAGGCTAATATTTTAGGCTAACAATATATCAGTCTAACTTTTTCTGCAACTGGCTAACTTTCATTAGACTAATCTAAGTGACAAAACTAAGACCGAAATTGCAGTTTAAACATGTCTAATCCACTTTTGTGCTAATCAAATCAACTGCTTCATTATTTTTGTCATTATCTATTTTCCACGTGTGTGGAAATTATTCTAATATACAGTATTCCCAATAAAAGATACAATTTATTGCCTCTGCAGTATGTGCCTATGTATTTAACTGTGCTGCTGCTATTTGCTTTTGTTGCAAACTTTCAGTGCATATTATGAGACTAAATACTGCAGGTTACTGGATGACCATATTATAATTTCCAGCAATGCTGGCCTGCTGGTTTGACCTGTTCAGAGCTGGTGGTAGTTGTGCTGCTTTTCAGTTGGTCACTGGTTCAGGAGACTAGGCTGGTTGAAGAACTGGTTATGCAGTTTTAAGAATAAAATAATCAATTTAAAGTTCCCTTACAATACAATTCTAAAGTCAAGTGATTGTTATAACTACAGGCCTTAAATGTATAATTGCTTATTATGTTGGTCAAGTGGTCATGAGGGACTCTGCTCCATTACATTGCAATACACTATTACTGTATACCAGCTCGGTATCACATACAGAAAGAAATGCGTGTTCTAATTCCAAACCAAAAATACACATATTTTCTATATTTGTACTTTGTTCATATTTTTTTTTTCTTTTTTTGTTACACCCAATAGCACTAAACAGTTTAAATGTTGCATAAGGTCATAAATAAGCTCACAAACGATAACTTTGTTTGCAGGGATCATGGAACAAATAGAACACAATCAGAAAATAACTAAATGTTCTGAACGCAAGCATCTGTTTTGTGTCAGGAAAGTAAATCTCACTGCGGTAGCTTTTTCGAACACTTAGAATAATTTATTCTAAAATGTAAACGCTGCTCCGATCTGTCAAGAATGTGGCGTTTGCTAATGTGTTCACTCTCCTTCGCAGTTCACCTTATCTGAACTTTAATACTCCTCGTCATTGCCAGCAGTTGCTATAGTCTAGTGCCGATTAAAGACGCTGCTAAAGCTGTGGTGATACAGACTAAAACTAAAGCTATTCTTACAGAAAGCCTGACCTCCAGACAGAAAAGCCCTTGTGTCTGGTAGCGTCCCTGCATTCCTGGGGTTGTGCTAGGTTCGCTGTCGCTGAGCGGTGGGAGCGAGGGGACGGTACAAATAGCGGCTTTCACTATTGTTGTGACAGACGAACAAAAGTAACCGAGGTAATGGAATCGGCTCTGAAGAATGACCCTGCCTGTACTGCCTGGAGATCTGGGCGGATACCAGTTTAGGTTTCTGATATCGATTTTGAACTTGGAAACGGAACCAACACAGACTTTGTTTTCTGTTTACATTAGCTTTTCAGCTAAACAGAAAAGACGGTTGGAGTAAAACTGCAAGGATATCATTTAAACATAGAAGCTGTACAGTACTTACATTTTTTTGGGACAAGTACTGCACTATATTAAAAGTAAGTTTTGTATTTTATTATTCTGAACATATTATTCATTTTCGTCTGTGTGCGATAAATCACTATCTAGAATTGCAATGTATTTGAAACCTAGGGATTATTTAATTTAATAAATGGAATATTTCACTTGTTATTTATTTATTTATTTATTTATTTATTTATTATTATTATTATTATTATTATTATTATTATTATTATTATTATTATTATTATTAACGACGTTGAACAAAGCGTCGAGTGCGGGTAGGCCTACATTTAATTAAAGGACTGAAACATTAATGACATTTTAAACGTGCATTGCAGCTGTTAAGCATTTAACTTATACAACTACAGCACAGCATAATCCCTTCTGCGAATACAACATTTATGTTAAATAAAATGCATGTTAAATATATTCTAATTCTGCTGTAATATTTGTTTGCCCAATAACGTTATTCACATTCTATATTATGTTATATTTTTTCAACCATTTAAATTTACGATTTACAAATTGTAAAAAAATCGTACTGTAATCACGTTTAGCTTGTATATTTACCAAAAGCATTAAATATAATATATAATGCTTTTTATATAATATATTTTTAAAAAGTTATAAAGTTCGGTACATTTTGTTATCAGTGTTTTGCCGTCCCCCCCCCGGGAAATATTACAGTGGTTAGGTTACATTTATCTCAAAGCTACCAATTGTTTAGTAAACACACATTTTAGTAGTATAAGCCCTACTGTTCATTTATTTATTTATTTATTTATTTATTTATTTGGTAACACTTGTGTTTTCCGTGCGTCTGAAGTATATTCTCAAATATTAAACCGTGGCCTGTTTAAAATCTGTTACATAAAGGTATGTTTTGTGAATTGTGTTTGCATTCATTTCAAAGACAGTACAATAAATATAAATACATACAATACAATAAGTATTGTATGTAAAATAAATTGCATTACAATTTGTTTTTTTTAATATTACATCCCGTTCAATTCATAGTGATCAACCATTTACTTAAACATATAATTCATAGCAATATAGAGTTAATATAAATACAGTATACATATGACGATAGTCACATTGGTTATTCATACATGTCAGTATTAGTGAGATAAGTTGATGTCTTATACCATATGTTTTTAAAATTCTCAATTTTTTTTTTATTTAAATAATAGGAGTTTTTTTTTCTAGGTTTATATTATCTAACAATACATTCTTCTAGCTGTAAATCAAGTGGGTTAGAGTCTTTCCAGGAAACTAATATAGCTTTTTTAGCAACAACAAAAAAGAAAGGATTACTTTTTTATTTTTAAATTAAAGGGATAATTAGAAACAATTTTTTAAGGAACAGCTTCAGACCAATTGATCCAGAAGATTGGGTACAGAATTATGAGGATTGCTAATTGTAATTAAAATATTGTCTGCATAAAATATTATTTTTAATTTAGAGTTTTTCCCTACTCCTTGTTTACCACATGACTGCCGCATTTTAGCGGTGGTAACATTCCTATTTTAAATAGAAGAGGTGAAAGAGGGCATCCTTTTCTTGTTCCACGGAGAATTTTAAATGGTTTTTATTCCAGTAAATGTAGAAGTCAAGGGATTTGCATAAGGAGGTTTAATCCAAGTGATAAAGTTATTCCCAAACCCCATTCGGTTTAATGTTTAATAAAGAAAATTCCGTTCAGCCTAATCAAATGTTTTTTGCTGCCTCTAAAGGAATAGCTAAGAAAGGATTTGAAGTATCCCTGGTAATAAACATAAGATTTAATAATTATATAATATTTTCAGGAGAAAATCTCCCTTTTGTAATCTATTTTTTATTTTATAGAATTCTGATGGAAAACCATCATCTCCAGGGGTCTTGTCCATTGATAATTAATGGATTGCCTTCTTTATTTTATCTATTGTAATAGGTTTATAGTGTTACTTTAAAAGAACAAATAATATTTTTCTGAAGTGAGGTGTATAGATGAACAATATACATTTTCATAGCATTTTTGAAAGTTTCATTAATATTAGCAGGGTCTGTGATAATAACTCCGGAATCTTTTTTAATTGCAAGAATTATTTTCAAGTTTTCTTAGGTTATGAGCTAAATATTTACCTGAACGGTCTCCTTGTTTGTGATATTTTCCTTTTTAATCGAGTAGCTATGAATACCTCTTTAGAGAGATTATTTTATGAAAATGTAGTTTTAGTTACAGTACGTTCTTGTTATTAATTGAAGAATAATCTTGCCTAAATATAACTTCTATTTTTTTTTATTTGTTCTTGTAATTCATTGATTTGTTTCTTTTTTATAGATGAATAATATCTGTCTCTTAGGAAAGCTTTGAGTTTCCCCCAAAATGTCAGGGGGCACTGAAGGATGTTTATTAATTGGCAGAAATTATTTAATTTCTTTATCTATAAAACCTGTATCTTTAATTGGGGAAATGTTAAATCTCCAGCATGATTGTCTTTTATGTATTGATGATGATGGTGAAAATAATATAGACATTGGAGCATGGACTGATATATGAATTGGATCAATCTTAGAACTTAGCACATCTTTAATAACAGATTTTGAAGTTAAAATCATGGCAATTAAGTAATCTGCAGACATCAGTTAAACCCAATTACCTAACGCGCTAGAGGATCTTGAAAGATTTGTTGTGCTTTTATTTATCTATCTAGTTGTTCATCCAAAACTATCTTCCCACAAATAGAGGGACCGAATTCCATTCAGCACCCCCTACCTTAATCTTGATTGCTATGATCCTTCCCTCTTCATCTTGAATTGTATCACCTAGATAAAAATTAATTATTTTGTGAATTAAAATGATAACTTCTCTAGATTTAGAATTCAATGAAGAGGAAAAGACAAGACCTACAGTGACGGGGTACGTCCGCACCTATGTTTATTTTGTCATTATTATTATTATTATTATTATTATTATTATTATTATTATTATTATTATTATTATTTAAATGCATTTTGTTTGTGTTGTTGTTTTGGGTTGGCAGGGAAAGGTTAATTGCCTCCCCTGCCAAAGATGTGTGGCAGCACAGCAGGGTGACAGCCCTGCCAGTGCATGGGTGTGTATATGTGAGGAGTATTATGTGGCAGGAAGGGAGTTAAAATCCTCCCTGCAAAACACACAAGGGAATGTGGCTGGAGCCGTCAATTGAATAAATGTTTAAATTAGAGGTTGGCACGGGTACCCGAAAACCCAGGTACCCGTTGGGTTTTAAATTACCCGACGTTACCCAGGTCTCTTTTTACTACCCAGGTATCGATTTATTAATTTGAGAATTTAAAGAAAATGTAGAAAATATGACAATACAGTTGTAAGTGCGGGCCTCTGGCTGGTGTAATAAAGACAACATTAAAACTTAACTGACAGAGTATCAATGTTTTACAGAAAACAATAACACACAGCGAGCGGCAAGTACACCTCAATAATAATAATTATAATAACTGCGGCAACTATTCTTCTCAGGAACTAAATCAGAAAGAAAATAACATAACATGGTTTATGTCAGTGATAGCTCTGTGATCCATTAATAATACCCATGTGGCTTTATGGCAAAGTGGTTAACAGTGTGCAGGTGGTAAATAATCAGACAAACAACGATAATCCAGGTGCAATGAAGGTTTAACTGTATAATACAATGCCTGATGGCTAACAGGGCGTGCTCTAGTGCTCGTGGTGAATACAGTTCTTTAGTGACAACAAAAGTGCAGTGTTGTTGATCCGGGTTTAGTGCTGGCCTTTGGCGACAGCTCCAGATCGTGTTAGCTGTCCAAATAACAAACAAAACACTCACGTTTCACAGCACAGGTTCTCCTTCTGGTCATTTAACGTAACCATTCACAAAGGAACAGATCACATCACTGCATCCCCTTTGTATAACGTCACCCATGACCCCTTGCTCCTCCAGTCTGCGGATGCCATGCCCTTTCCCGTCCGGGTCAGAGTTCGGGTACCGTAGCTTTGCCCCTTTTCTAGATGGCCGACATCCACCTAACCCTGGGAATAAACTGTAGTGCCACTTAGTGCAGGGTATTCTGTTCCCTTTATGCAGCTGCCTCGCAGGTCGGGAGGGAGTTCTAACACCAAGAATCATTCGATCTCTGTCACAGGCTTCCAATACGGAATGCTTTACCTACAGTCATTGCGCAGATATAGTTTCTTACCAAAATATCAAATGAGTAGCCTTTATTTAAAAATAAATAATGTGGAGCACATTAAGTAAGTGTGCTTCCTCCTTTGAATGAAATATTTCCTTGGCTTGGATGCCATTGTTCTGTATTCATAAGACAGAATTTAGTGATCAGGAATGGCACTTTATTGTTACAACCAAACAGACACACATGTCCCACTAACTCTTTTGCAACTGATGTCAAAACCCAGCTGGCAGCTATTGCGACAGTCCATAACGTAATAGCAGTGATGTACTACTGCATTGGTTTTAAAACTGAACATAACAGCCATGTTAACAACAACAACAACAACAGCAGCAGAATATGGCCAATATATGTCACAGAGAATCCTGCAGCATGAAGTGCATTTAACATTAATAACTGTATTTAAACAGAGATTATTATTATTATTATTATTATTATTATTATTATTATTATTATTATTATTATTATTTCGATGTTTCCAGTACTGAAAAAGGATACACAAGTCTACAGATCTGAAGGGACTAAATGTATGTGTACTATATATATATTGTAAGAAAGTGTAGTCCGGGGAGAACACAGGACTACACCTCCCAGAAGGACACGGGCTGAAAAGCCCTAATTTAATTGTTTTATTGTTTAATAATCACCTGCACCTGGCTAATATTGTAAATTAGAGCCAGGTGCAGGGTATTTAAAGAAAGCAGTCAGTCTGTTCAGGGCTGAAAATGTACTGTGTGAAACCTTTATGTTGTGTTTGTGTTGAACTGTGTTTTTGTTTCAGCCAGTAAACAGCTTAGCTGTCTGGCTTCGTTAGAGTAGGTTCCTGGTGAATGTTTAGTTTGTGCGCCGAAGGAGCTAGGTGTTTGTTTTGTTTTGTTTTATTTATTTTGTATAATTAAAAGTGCGCGTCAGCACTTATTCTTTCAAATTCTGTGTGTTGGGTCTTGATTTGGAAGGGAAAAGAACCCAAGCGAGCCTGTGTGGCAAGTCTCTGGGTCACTATATATATATATATATATATATATATATATATATATATATATATATATATATATTATAGTATTTACATATGTATCATGCACTTAAAATCATTACCGAAAAGATCCGGTACCCGGTATTTTTCACAGCGGTACCGGTTCTGGATTTTCTACCCGTGCCAACCTTGTTTAAATGATTACTTAAGGCTCCAGCCACAGGTGTTAGTAAAAAAAGTGTTGGAAAAGGTGAGGGTTTTGTGTGCTGAGTGGGTATATAAGAAATATCGTTGGAGTTTAGGGGAGTTTTGTGAAGCTGTGTATTGAGTATGTGAAACTGGCAGCTCTGTCTATAACTGCGGTATTTTAAAATATATATTCTGTTTTGTTTAAACTGTTTGTTTGACCCTTGAGCCTGTTTGTTTTGTTTATGATTTATAATTAAATAATTGGCACATTTGCGTCTCAACCCTGCAGTACTGAGAGTGTGTGTATTCTGGTCTGGTGACGTCACCACCAAGCCACTCATCTCTTTTTAGTTTTGCAGTTTCATTATTAAAGATGCAATTCTTGAATTAAAGCAATGTCACAATTTTGTCTAGAGAAAGAAGAACCTTGTTTCTTTGAACGGGATTCTGAAAATCCTTAACATTCCATGTAACTATCTTAATAGGAGAGGTGGAATTACAGGTAGTCGTATACAATTGACTCTGCATGATTGCATGGGCTTGGAACCGGTGTGTGTTAATGCACATAACTGGAGTGTGCACATAACCATAGTGAGGGAATACAATGGGATACAATGACTGTCTATACGTACATATATATATATATATATATATATGACTCGTTTTGAACAGATTCATAACTTTCTTTTTCCCTTATTATGCAATTATCCAAATTACAATTAAATGTAAATGTAAAATGGAATTTGGGACCATTAATCGATTTATGCATTTAGCTGATATGCATTTAACCGTATCTTCCAGTCAGAGCAAATGATGCACTAAAAAACGGGACCAGCTGCATGCTATGCAATTAAGCAATTTATGCAGTTATCCAATATGCAAATAAGTGGAGTCAACTGTATATTTGAAATTAGGGATGTACCAGTAGCTAATGGGTTGTATCGTTTAAAGAGAAAGAGTGTTTATGCCATAATATTGCTAGCTTCCATATCACATTTTCTTTATCACAAAACCAAAACTAGCCATTTCCAATCCGCGAAAGGGGCGGAGAGAAGTTTCGCAGGAGTAGGAGGGACCACCGAAAGCAACATGAAAACAGCTGTTGACCAATCCCCAGCCAGTATTTGTGGCATTTTGAAGGGGCGGAAACCTACGACTATATAAAGAAAGATAGAACAGTCAATCCCGTGATGCAGTTCGCTACTCAATTACAGGCGCCATTTGTGGAGCCCACTCAGTACTGAATACATTCTTGGCGATGCTGTGTTGCAGCGAGGATATACCGGTATTTTTTAAAATAACAATACAAAATATCGTTAATATAAAGTGACTGACTGTTATTTATGTGAATTAATGCTTGATTATGTCAAGAAACATTTTGCCAGGCCAAGCGTGAACATGTTAAAAGCATTGCGAGTGCGCTTTTAAAGTGCTCTACGGGCTCCAGAAATGCTCCACTGTTTACTAACTCCGCCCACTTGTGACATAATTTTCCTATCCTTCTTTATATAGTCCTGCTTTTATTTTTATTGTGTAAAATATTTAAAAAAACAGACGCGAGTTTGAAAGAAAACAAACACACGCACACACACTTGGCAATTACCTTGTTTCCACGACGTTTGCATCATCGTGCTGCATTGTTCTGTCACTGTTATGAAAGCGTGCCACATTGTTTTCATGATTTTTGTAAAAAATCCATACCGTGCCCTGGATTGTGGCAGCACCATGCAATGCCAGCATCCTCATATCCGACTGGCACGGCGCTGCCCAAGACCCTGCTGTGCACAAGGCTGTATAGTAACTGCACAAGAACGAAGATTTAAAAAAAAAAGAAAGGTTAACAAAGAAACTCAATGCGACTATTATAAAATTAAAATGATTTAAAAAAAAAAAAACTTGGGGTGAATAGAACATCCAAAAACCAACGTAACACTGTCGCCAGGACCAGTACCGGTACATATTATGTACAATAAGAAGTCGAATGAAATGCTATCCAGTGCCGTGAAGAAAAAAAAATAAGTTGATTGCAGATTTTTTAATTTTTTTTTTAAACGGGCAGAGTCTGGTATTTTATTATTATTATTATTATTATTATTATTATTATTATTATTATTATTATTATTATTTCTTCTGTCGAAAACCCAAAGCAAATTTAAAAACTTGATGCTTCTGAGAGGACCTTTATAGGCATTACGTAATTTTGTTATCTACACAGATTTATATACGGTTCGAGGGGACCGCTTGGCATGCTGACACGGTATAGCCAAAATGTGCTCCCTTGAACGGTGGGCTTGTTCTTACATGCCGAGAATTTGAGCTTCATAATGTTTCTGTGCAGGCCAACATGTTGAAGTACTTTACGAGAGTAACCAAATGTTTAAAACTAAAAGTTAATATCTTTTAAAGTGGTTAAAACATTCATATGTTCTTTATTAGTATTCTAGTTTGTTTACATTTGTTAGCCTTGAGTTTGATCGAAGTTCAATGTAATGGAGCACTGTGCCTTTAAGAAATTAATCATTGTTGTAGCTTACTACAAAGATAAGAAATAAAAGAAAATATATCTAAAAAGCTTTACCATCACTGAAAGAGACACTGCTTCAAGCAAACCTCTCAGTGAGTAGAAAAGAGGTTATTGTTTGTACATATTAAAGAAATAATACGTATTGCTTTATTAAACATTTAACTCGAACTGTGGCAAAAATAAAAAGTAGGCTAAAGTAGATAACGGTCTTGTACGTGTTTCGTTTAAGGGCGCAACGAACACAATGTATTATGATAATAGGAATAATACATATACTACTTTGATTCTGTAAATTATTCATTTTAAATTATTCAGTGTTGTGTAGAATGGTTCGATATATGAGGTCAGTGGAGCATCTTGAGGCATGTACTGTTTTTTTGGGTTCTTTTTGCAAATATCAGGATGTTCAGTGTTATTTTTTTCTTACTATTTGCTTAATAAGCGATAGCTTTCGAAAAGTTCGAAGTTGATTATAAAATCCGGTCCTGTGAAAGTCTTATGATGTGATTTATAGCTGGAATTGAATAGATTTGGTTGGGCGATAGCAAACCATGCCCTATAGCCTGTAGGTCGCCGGTTCAAGTGCAGTCTATTCTAATGCCGACCATAGACGGGAGCTCCCAGGGGGCAGTGCACAATTGGCCAGGCGCCTGTGGACTCGCCTGTAAGCTGCCCAGAGAGCATTGTCCTCCAATGCTGTAGCTCTGAGTCTGCAGTGTGAAAAAAAGCAGTAGGCTGACGGCACACGCTTCGGAGGACAGCATGTGTTAGTCTTCACTGCTCCCGAGTCAGCGCAGAGGTGGTAGTGGTGACCTGAGCCTAAAAATAATTGAATATGCCAAATTGGGAGAAAACAATAAAATAATTGCTGATTACTAAATTTTAAATAAATAAATAAAAGGGTGGAAGTGATTAGTTACCATATAATTTAAAAACTACATACTAAATTGGGATATACAGTTAAAATATACCAATTCAATTTAAAATTCTGTTTCACAAAGTGCTTAGTTTCTTCCACTGTGGAACTATCATGGCCCGAGGTCTTTCGTTGCTTTTTGGTTTCGGTGCCAAGGTTCTGTGAGCACGCTCCACTTACAATGGTCTGTTCTTTTGCAATTTCTCTGCTCCAAATAACTGTGTAAGCAAATGTCAATTGCTTCCTTCCACATTCTTTGGTAGTCCGCTAATTTTTATATTTTGGCGCGTCAAACGATTTTCTAAATCTTTTGTTTTTTCCGTTGCCTTTTTCAGTTCATTTTTCATGTCCGTCATTTCAGTTGTAGTTTTGTCCCGTCAGTCTTCTAACTTCTAATTCTAATATTCAGCGCATCTTTAATTTCTCTCAGTTTTTTTTAAAATGGTCTCATTTTGTTTCTCCTTGTCGTTGGTGCCATTACTGTCCTTGTCAGGAGAGATGGTTTTAGGTCTTTTAATTCCACTACTTTTCTGTTTTTTTTTTTAGTAGGGTTTATGTTTGGCACAATCTTTTCTTTGATTCTTTAAGATGAATGGTGGTAATTGAAAGGATTAAATACACAATTTAGACCAAATTGACAGGAGCTCCACATACTTGTGTCCTCCTCTCAAACCACATCACATGACCCCTTTAAAGCTGTATGTTTAATTCACACCTTCAGAACACATTAGACAACCCTAGAATATTAATGTTAGAGTGATGTAGAATTATATATTTTATACATTTATATAAAGTTGTAGTCAAAAGTTTACATACCCCAGTAGAAATTTACAATTTATAGAAACTTCTCAAACAAATAATATAGGAAAAATATTTTGTAGCAAAAGTTTTACTTTTGTGGATGAGGAAACAAATGAGCTTTTGGCATGATTCTTTAGTGATTTTTGACCATTCTTCAACGCAAAATTGTTCCAGTTCATTCAAATTCTGAGAACTTCTCTTGTGCACAGCCTTCTTCAACTCATACCAAAGATTTTCAATCTGATTTAGATCGGGACTTTGACTAGGCCATTCCAGAACCTTGATTTTAACCAAAGAAACCTTGATTTCTTTAACCATTCTGAAGTAGATTTTAATGTGTGATTTGGATAGTTGTTGTGTTGGAACACGTCCAGTTGCGCTTTAAACCAAGTTTTGTAGCGGAGGGTTTCAGATGATTGGCCAATATCTTTTGGTATGCTATGGAATCCATTTTACCATGTATTGGAACTAAACTAAATGTCCTGTGCCATTAGAGGAAAAACAGCCCCATAGAAGGATATTACCACCTCCATGCTTGACAGTAGGTATGGTGTTCTTTTCTTTGTACGCCTCACCAGACTTTCTCCAAACGTAACGACTGTCACCGTGATCAAATAGCTTGATTTTTTTTTTATCACATCACAAAATCTTTCCCCAGAACTCATATCCATCATTCAAATGCTGTTTTGCAAACTTTAAGCGATTGTCCTTGTGACGTTTTCCTAAGAGTAGCTTTTTCCTTGGCCTGTGACCATTGAGACCTTCACCATAAAATACTCGACCTATGGTTGAAATGGAAACCCCAGTCCCACTTGCAGCCAATTTACTTTGAATATCTTTGGCAGTCAATCTCGGATTGTTATTAACCTTCCTCACAATTCTTCTACTTGTACTTCTTGTACTTCTTGATAATAGAAACAATATTTGAAATTGGGATACTCAAATGCTTGGAAATCGTCTTGTATCTTTCTCCAGCTTTATGACAAAAAGCTCTTTACTTTTTCCCATATTTACTTATTGCTAATGACAGCAATCATCCTATGCCTAACCCTTTTATACTCTCCAAGAATGTTCTCCTATAATCCAGCTTTTTCTAGACTTTTCTAGAATTAAGTTGCATGTCAGCTAGAAATTTCTCAAAAAACAAAGAATTTTAGGAAAAATCTTTTGTAGCAAAAGTTTTGCTTTTGTGGATGAGGGAAAAAAAGTTACAAGAAAAGATATCTACAGTTATTTATTTCAGCATTTTTTTTGCTAAATTCCACAAATGCTCATTCAAAAGTATTCATACCCTTTGATGCTATGATAGTGTTCTACAAGATGCTGGAAATTTCAATATGATAAAAAAAAAAAAAAACATACCTGATACATTTAGTTCATAAAATTGTAAGTGTTTATATCCACTCATTTCTTGATAGTTATAAATGTTGAAAAACATATATTAAAACACATGAGACAGAATAAATGTTCTAATGTAATTATAAGTCAAATACATCAGATTTACAGAGTTTCCACTTTTTTTTATTCGCTTTAACAAGTTCCTGTGATGTTTTGTTTCTGCTTTTGTCTGTGCGGGCAACTGTAAACTGTCTCCGCCCTTTAGACACTAAATGCCTCTCTCTGTGACTCAGATGAAAAAACTATCAGGAAATGAACACCAGTCCCACCCCTATCCATTGATGTGTGCTTCAAGCCTGTACTGCAAAGTACAGTGGCCCTGTAAGCCTAAAAAACGAAGTGCTTTTTTATCGTGTTTACACGATCGAGGTCCTACAAGCCCACTTCAGTATGATCATGTTAACAAGATCCCAGTCCTTAAAAGGCCAACACAATGTTGCCATTTGCCACTGAGCTTGCAAACCGGTCATCCGGCATTATCCTGTAGCGGTAAATGTTACAATACAGTGCAACTTTTTGAACTCCCTTCGTAGCAAATATAGTCGAGTTAACACTACAGAAGTGTATTCCGCTGACTGGCTGACATGCAAGACCGGTACAGAAGTGCTGATTGGCTGACATGCAAGAGCGGAAAAAAACCTTAGTTGGTTGCTAGGTAACTAGTTCAGAACATTCAGACAAAGACAGGAAGAGAAAGTGAGGACTCATTTGGAGTAAAAAGTGCCAATAATAATAATAAAGGAATGTACCTGTTTCTTAAACGAAAATATATATTTTTTTTAATTGCACAAGTATTCACAACCCCATTAAGATGCACGACCCACAGTTGGAGAACCGCTGGTTTAGAATATTTGATATAGTTTTTTTCAAACTTCAACTTGCTGTTTGTCAAGCAGGACTAAGAAGGGTATTCTCTGGTATTCTGCACTTCCATATTAACATGCTGGCAAAGTTTCTCTAGCCAATTTGTCCTTCTATGGGTACCAAAATTACTGTTTGAAAACAAAGTCATCACATGATGCTAGTTATATTCTAGTGTCCCCTTCACATTGCCATTTGGTGAGCATGTGCAAAATAAATTAATTCAGGATTGTTTTAAATGTAGGCCAAGCTCTTAAACAGTGCCAGATAAAGATAAAAGTGTAATACTGTGTACTGATAAATACCAAGTAATAATTCAGATAGCAAGTATTTAGATCCACCACTGCTGAGAGCAACTGAATAGACCCCATGATGCTGTTTAGCCCACCTGTAAAAAGGAAGCAGGGTCACAACAGAAGCCTTTGGTTATGGAACTTTGGATTAAAAAAAATGTGGCCAGATCATGAAGTTAATATGTATTGCCAAAATATGTGCAATTAAGTTTGCTGTGGTTTTCTGACTATAAATACTAAACTGTATTTAGGGGAGGGGTCTGGTCCCAAGTTTGGTGGTCTCAGGTAGCCCCTGGTGAACATTATTCACATCACAAAACCAGCTGAAAGGAATATATAGTAGTAATAAAAAAAATCTTATAATTGAGTGTTCAAGTAGCT
Organism: Acipenser oxyrinchus oxyrinchus; assembly: GCA_030684275.1. Classification (NCBI taxonomy): domain Eukaryota; kingdom Metazoa; phylum Chordata; class Actinopteri; order Acipenseriformes; family Acipenseridae; genus Acipenser; species Acipenser oxyrinchus. Next base: position 30,016,490 of record CM060256.1, read on the forward strand.
TTGGGGAATGTAAGCAAGGGTTCCTATAATCAGTACTGTGTGTGATATTGCTGGTTTGAATCATGCATCCTAACTGAGTGTACCCATATACTGCAAAGCAGCATTTGGAAGTAGGCTGCTTCAATATAAAGGTTTAAAATGGCAGCCATGCTGCTTGTTATCAGCAACTTGTTGGTTCCTGCCCGTTACAGAAAAGCAATACTGTACAAAGTCGATTTTAACACTTGTTGGCAAAGCGCTATTCAGTTTTAGGAGTTACAAGACACATGTTCCTGACCTCCCCTGGGTTGTTAACTTAGAGATTATGTAGTGGTGGACTTGATTAAATATCACCTGCCAGTGACTGACGATTATCTTGTGTTGGAATACAACTATTTTATTTGAATCTGGTTCTATGTTTTGTGTTATACAAACCCTAAAACTAACAATGGAACAGGTTTGTGTGTACAGTTCTTAATGGCATATGATGCAGAGAATCCTTTAAAAAAAAAAAACTTCCGGTGTTAAATATTTCCATACAGGGTTTGTTAGAAAGTACAGGGTTCATTTCAGGACAAGAAAATGCTTTTCTTTCCAGTGTTCCAGCGTGAATCATTTTGGAAAAATTAGCCTCTGGACTGAATTGCCCTGCATTTTGGCATGTTTCTCCACACTGTTTTATTGTCTATTTTGGCTGAACTTGCAGATCTTAGTTTTCTGCCAAGAAAACTTCAAGTCCTTTAAAGATACTGGAAATGAAGCCAGTTCCTGAGTCAACCACGTCCTGTAAGCAAATAAAATAAATCTCTGTGGAGTTCGGCCGTTCCTTCCTGTTCACTTCTCAAACCCAAAGGGAACTGGGCATTTTAAAAAGGCCTACAGTTTATATCTGCTGGATAGGACAGAGAAATATTCTTGAACTCACATTTTCAGGTTATTTGTTTTATCTGAATATTACCATTGCCGATGGGTTTTTATTTATTTTATTTTTTTTCTAACATTAGTGTCCCACAGGGTTTTAAAAATAGTTTATGTAGTATTTAAGTTACCTTACTACCCTATGTTTATATGAGTTATATAGGTGTTTCCTTTAAATTGTTATCATGTTTGGGAAGGCAATATCGTTTTTAAATTGCTGTTTTAGTTTCTGAACAGACACAGAGCCTAAATATGTAATGAGCCATTCATTTCATAGACACAGCAGCAAGCAGAGGGAGAGGAAACTTAAACTACCTTTGGGGAATTTAAACAAACTGTCAACAAGGGCATTCGGATAAAGAAAAGTATAGAAGCCTGGAAGATGGACAGAAAAGAATTGCATTTTGGTATAAAATGAAGCATGACTGCAGGATAATGAAGCATTAATCTTAATGTACAATGTGTTGTAGCTTCAAATAAGTAAACAGATGAAACATCAAAAGTGTGAGGACCAGTATGCTATGCTACCCTCTCACAGTAAAACTTTTTTTTTTGTTTTCTCGTGTTAAAAAATCACAATCTGCTTTGGCAGAATGGTCCCTCTTAATCTCATTGGCGGAACTGAGAGAAAGAGTATGATTTCATTGGCCCAGTTTAAAATGGATTGCTTCTGTCGCCGGATCGTCGTGCTGTTGGGATGATGCCCATAATGCAGCATTTCCAACTGGATGAACCCTGTTTTGCGTAGGAGGAGAGAATCTCCACCTGCAGTGTTTGTCTTACACTGAAGCTGTCTGCCTATCAAGAGGGGAATCATAAGGCGGTGGGGGTTAGAAGAAACAATGAGGAGTCTGGGTCATGGACTTTGTTCACATCATACTCACCGCATAAGGCACATTTTCAGATAGGAATAGGAAAACCTAACTCAGAACAGAAGCTTCATGAGTTGTTTAAAGAATATTTTTTTCAAAGTCTGTTTTTATGAGCAGTCAAGTTTGATATTCCTGAAACTGTTCTAGACTTTTTGTGGTTTTATTAACAACAGTAAAGGATATCCAACTTTATTTTATTAATAAAAACACATTTTGGGGGGGAAAAAAATCTTTAAACAACTCACAAGAAGATTTGTTTGCCTTTGCACTTTGCTTTTAAGATGTTAAGCAATATAATGCTTCTAGCAGGCAACTCTCTGAACTTGACAATCTCATTAACTAAAAAGCAACGATTGGGCCTGTACTTATCAACTAGCAATCATTCAGTAACAGTCAAGCCAGGTGAATTTAAACCGACCACTTTGTGCAATCTGTGCTGTGTTATTGAGTTCACCTCCCCTGCCTCCGTCCCCTCCCAATGTACGCCTCACTTTTAGGTTCGCCTGAGGGGGACTGGAGGACTTTGCTTAGCAAAATGTCAAAACACAATCCTTACAGGCATACTGTCAACCTAATATTGTACAGTGGGATGCTTTCTATGTTTGCTTTATTGCAAGAGTTTTTCTGATTGACCCTACCTACAGAGCCCCTGAATATACAGTATAACACCCATAATACAAAGGGTTAAACTGTCTACTTGTCTGAAATCATTCTTGTAAATTAGCCTTTTTAATAATGTAAATAAAGATGAATGTCTTATCATCCTGAAACAAATATCTTATAAAACAAAAGTGGACCACCCCAAAGCAAGCTTATTCATTTTTTTTTTAATAGTACAGTAGTCTCCGCTGTGATAGAATAAGAGGGAAAGTAATACAAAATACGTATGTGAGCCTGAGAATGAGTGGAGCGTTTTTCTCTACAGGTTTTCTTAAAAAAAAATCTCTCTGTTCTATTTTTTACACCTTTGTCTTGGACAACTGGAGAATTGACTGGACAAACACTTCCAAAGTCCTCAGTGGACCTTGGAACAAGTGCACCCTAAATAGAAATGCAAAAATGTGTGTTAAATATTGCAGTGATATGTAATGTCTGTTCACATATTGTTTTCAGAGTCTGAAACAATATTTTAGGTATCGCTTCCAAATTCTACAAAAATGAGTATTTGTTATAGTAAGTTATTTTATATACAAGCTAAGGTACAGCTTTGAAACTCCAAAGACAGCTGCAGGCTTCTGTTCTAGTTGTTTGAACACAGATCATTACACTGATAGCAAACAATACAGCCTGTCCACTTTTCACTTGCAGTGTTTACCCTATGACCCAGACACCACCTGTCTGCTGCCATAGTTACCGGGACAGCCCCAGAAGAACAGGTTGAGCGGCCTTGCATGTGGCTGCTGAATTCAGGATCATTTCCCACCTCAACGCTGATTCAGCACTGTAAAGTTGATCATCTCTTAATCAGTTCAGCCCTGCAGAGTACATAAAATTTCCTCTTTAAATATTTAAAGGGGCAATATATGTCAAACGGCCACATTGAATGAGTTGTTTAATGTGCTTCAAAACTAATGCACAACAACTTGCAGTACACAAGTGAGAATATACTGCATAATAGTTGTTCACAGCTTTTAATAGGTCATAAAATACATACATACATACAGAGAAAACAAGATTATTCAGAAAGTTACAGTGAAACTTGATTTCTAAATACAACAGCTAGAAAGAGTATATCATTGCTGAATAGTTGCAACATGTCTTTTTACCATTGGTTTAGGTCTGTTATTTATTTTTAGGTATTCAAACCCATGTGTAAGGTTTGAAACAGTTCCATGTGTATCTGCTGTGAGTTAATGGTTGATTTTTTCTTTTTCTCTCTTTGCAGCATTGACCTCCAAGGACAAATGGAAGAGGATTCCTTTGCTTTGCAATCCAGGTGAGAGTTAATTACCGGTGAGCTGTGTTTCTGCACTCTTTCCTTTCTCAACAGGCTTGCTGACTACAGCTTGATAAAAACTCATTAACATACCCAGTTAATCTGTCAGTGGCGAGCGCTGGGTTTTTCATCGAGAGGAAGGAAGCAGCATGTGCAATGAGTCATCTCTGCAGAGCACTAGGGTTACATTTCAATTGGTATTATTATTAGCGTGAATACATAGAACAGAACATGTAGAAGGGAGTTACTTCATTGCTTCAGGATAATAACAGAAATAGATCAAATATAGAATATTAACTAATACACACAAATGATAAAAAGATAATAGATTATTTCAAAATAGATGTTGTCCAAAATGAACAAGGTAGTTGCTGATGGAAAACCGTGTGCAGGACGTGTAGGATTTGGGTTACAGTTCGAGGTGGGAATACATCTAACCTCTACACCCACAGACGAGAATATCACCCGTCATTGAAGAGCAAAGCTCAGGTCTGTAAATTAGTTAGTAGGCTACTCTTACTGAGTCTTACTGTATTAGTTAATATGAGAAAAGGACAAACCAAATTCAGGATAGAGGGGTTTTAAAAGTAGAAGCAGTATTTTTAAAGGAATGCTAGTATTGCACTACAATATCTTTCTTTTTTTTTACTATTGCATATAAACAAACATACCAACAAAAGCTGAGGAAAGCACTTAAACAACATATACCCCATCCTCACACCCTGCAAATCCCACCCTTCATATACCACCCCTCCCAGGCACAGAATCTAACAAGTAAGCAATGCCATCTTGGCATTGCTGACATCTCTCCGACTCTGGGAGGCCCATGAATTCCAGTATTTTCGTCGTCTTTCCTGGTGTAACAATCACTCAAGCACATTTCCCTGTTTCTTACTGCTTACAAACAAAGCACACATGCAAAATATCCCTTTAATCATTATTCATTTTTGTCAAAATGAATGACCTTTTTTTTTATCATGGCGGTCTGTTGGCTCATTATACTGTAACTTTATTTTTGTATTTAAAACCTTTAATGGTATAGTCTAACCCACATAACTGTTTTTCACACTTAAATTGACTGTACACTAAAGCTGGTTGATGATCCCAATTATTCTTATAAAATATTACTGTACCGATAACAAAATGCATTGCGCTATCTTACTTGAATAAGAAAACACAGAAAAATCAGTTTATTTAAATGTACAGTAACAGTAATGCATGTTCACAAAGTAGCCCCTTTTCTTTCAAGAATTAAATGGAAATAATTGCTACTTAAATGGTAAATGTATGTTGCAGACAATTTACCATATTCATTCTGAAAACTGTATTCATAGTTTCTTCCCACATCTACATGTAATTTTAGCCTACCTTTAACAAGTGCTGTGTTCGTTTTAGCACATCACAGTAAATTAAAAGTTTTTTTTTTTTGCAACCATTTCAGCGTGGGACTGATAAAAAGCTTTCATGTTCCTGACACCGTGTCCGTGCCTGTTTACCTCAGTTCACAATGCTTACGCTCAGTTCACTGCTATACAGTAAAACAGGAACATGCACTTACATTTAATACACTTAGGCGGGGTGTACACAATTAATATACACTTAAGTGGGGTAGACTGTATATCTTCATGATATTTTTATATGCAGGACTTGGGTATGTGTTTGCCTTTCATTTTTAATAGATTTTACAGATGAAGCTATGTTCAGTGCAGCAGCAGCAGGACACTTGACCCATTTAGTGCTTTAGTGATTTCTCCTTGTCATTGGCAGCAGTCAGCTCATATCATCATGTCTTAGTCAGTCACAGCTTCTTTAGAAAATGGGTCTTTTGTTTTACCCCCGTGGTGCAGAATTGTGTCATGTGGTACCGAGGGCTTATTCAGGTCATTTTGAAAGTCAACAGATTGTTCCCTTTACTGACAGTCTCCATCAGCCAACACATTTCAAGGAAGCTAAAATGAATCCTAATCCATGTATGTTTGCATCTATGATAGGCTCCATTTTTCATATGTGCATTTCTTGCATGATTGCCTTTAAAGATAGGTCTGGCCATTTTAATGTACCAATGACAAGATGTCTTGACATAAATATATTGTTAAAATTGAAGAACATACCAGTGTTTATCTCCTAAAAACTACAGTGCCTCGATCTAGTCCAGCAGGGACTCGTTTTGACCTCACTGGAAAATTGACATTGTAATTAGATTATATACTGTAATCTAATTCCTATATACTAATATAAGTAATTTAATGTAAAGTTATCATTTTTACAGTGGCACTTAAGGAAAGGTAGCATTCTCTTTATTATACCTGGCCAGTTTATTAGGACTGGATCTAATATGGGGTTGGGCCACTGTTTGCCCTGATCAAAGACATGACATAGACTCCACAAGGTGCTGGAAGGTGTCTTGAGGGATGTTATCCAATCAGTCTTTATTATTTCATTCAATTGGTGCAGAAATGTAGGCAGAGGATTGTGATGAGGAATGCATTGTTGAAGTTTATCCCAAATATGCTCAATTGGATAGACATCTGCAATTATGGTTGCCATGGAAGCCTGAAGTCTCTGTCATGCTGAACCATTCACACATAATTCTGGCCCGGTGGATGGGTGCATTATCCTGAAAAAGTAGCACTATCTTGAAAGAAGCCATCGCCATTTAGGGTACAAGTTGGGTGGACTTAATCCGCAATGATGCCTAAGTAAACTATGGTTATATAGAGCTGCAGGGATCACATGTCACATCACATCATCTCTAATTCAAGCCGAAAAGTGAGGCAGTGTGGCTTTATATATATATATATATATATATACAGTACTGTGCAAAAGTTTTAGGCAGGTGTGAAAAAATGCTGGAAAGTAAGAATGCTTTCAAAAATAGACATGTTAATAGATTATATTTATCAATTAACTAAATGCAAAGTGAGTGAACAGAAGAAAAATCTAAATCAAATCCATATTTGGTGTGACCACCCTTTGCCTTCAAAACAGCATCAAGCATCAATTCTTCTAGGTACACTTGCACACAGTTTTTGAAGGAACTCGGCAGGTAGGTTGGCCCAAACATCTTGGAGAACTAACCACAGTTCTTCTGTGGATTTAGGCAGCCTCAGTTGCTTCTCTCTCTTCATGTAATCCCAGACAGACTCGATGATGTTGAGATCAGGGCTCTGTGGGGGCCATACCATCACTTCCAGGACTCCTTGTTCTTCTTTACGCTGAAGATAGTTCTTAATGACTTTCGCTGTATTTTTGGGGTCGTTGTCATGCTGCAGAATAAATTTGGGGCCAATCAGATGCCTCCCTGATGGTATTGCATGATGGATAAGTATCTGCCTGTACTTCTCAGCATTGAGGAGACCATTAATTCTGACCAAATCCCCAATTCCATTTGCAGAAATGCAGCCCCAAACTTGCAAGGAACCTCCACCATGCTTCACTGTTGCCTGCAGACACTCATTTGTGTAGGCTCTCCAGCCCTTCGGCGAACAAACTGCCTTCTGCTACAGCCAAATATTTCAAATTTTGACTCATCAGTCCAGAGCACCTGCTGCCATTTTTCTGCACCCCAGTTCCTGTGTTTTCGTGTATAGTTGAGTCGCTTGGCCTTGTTTCCACGTCGGAGGTATGGCTTTTTGGCCGCAAGTCTTCCATGAAGGCCACTTCTGACCAGACATCTCCGGACAGTAGATGGGTGTACCAGGGTCCCACTGTTTTCTGCCAGTTCTAAGCTGATGGCACTGCTGGACATCTTCCGATTGCAAAGGGAAGTAAGCATGATGTGTCTTTCATCTGCTGCAGTAAGTTTCCTTGGCTGACCACTGCGTCTCACGGTCCTCAACGTTGCCCGTTTCTTTGTGCTTCTTCAAAAGAGCTTGGACAGCACATCTGGAAACCCCTGTCTGCCTTGAAATTTCTGCCTGGGAGAGACCTTGCTGATGCAGTATAACTACCTTGTGTCTTGTTGCTGTGCTCAGTCTTGCCATGGTGTATGACTTTTGACAGTAAACTGTCTTCAGCAACCTCACCTTGTTAGCTGAGTTTGGCTGTTCCTCACCCAGTTTTATTCCTCCTACACAGCTGTTTCTGTTTCAGTTAATGATTGTGTTTCAACCTACATATTGAATTGATGATCATTAGCACCTGTATGGTATAATTGTTTAATCATACACCTGACTATATACCTACAAAATCCCTGACTTTGTGCAAGTGTACCTAGAAGAATTGATGCTGTTTTGAAGGTAAAGGGTTGTCACACCAAATATGGATTTGATTTAGATTTTTCTTCTGTTCCCTCACTTTGCATTTAGTTAATTGATAAATATAATCTATTAACATGTCTATTTTTGAAAGCATTCTTACTTTCCAGCATTTTTCACACCTGCCTAAAACTTTTGCACAGTACTGTATATATATATATATATATATATATATATATATATATATATATATATATATATATATATATACATACAGTGCCTTGCAAAAGTATTCAGACCCCTGACCAATTCTCTCATATTACTGAATTACAAATGGTACTTTGAAATTTCGTTCTGTTTGATATTTTATTTCAAAACACTGAAACTGAAAATCAATTATTGTAAGGTGACATTGGTTTTATGTTGGGAAATATTTTTAAGAAAAATAAAAAACTGAAATATCTTGCTTGCATAAGTATTCAACCCCCGCACATTACTATTTGCTAGAGTCACCTTTCGCTGCAATAACAGCTTTAAGTCTTTTGGGGTAAGTATGTACCAGCTTTGCACACAGTGTCGGAGTGATTTTGGCCCATTCTTCTTGGCAGATTTGCTCCAGGTTGTTCAGGTTGGTTGGACGACGCTTGTGGACTGCAATTTTCAAATAGTGCCACAGATTCTCAATGGGATTGAGATCAGGACTTTGACTGGGTCACTGTAGGACATTCACCTTTTTGTTCTTGAGCCACTCCAATGTTGCTTTGACCTTGTGCTTGGGATCATTGTCCTGCTGAAAGGTGAATTTCCTCCCAAGCTTCAGTTTTTTAGCGGACTGAAGCAGGTTCTCTTGCAGTATTTCCCTGTATTTTGCTCCATCTATTCTTCCTTCAACTTTAACAAGATGCCCAGTCCCTGCTGATGAGAAGCATCCCCACAACATGATGCTGCCACCACCATACTTCACTGTAGGGATGGTGTGTCTTGAGGCATGGGCAGTGTTAGGTTTGCGCCACACATAGCGCTTTGAGTTTTGGCCAAAAAGCTCTATCTTGGTCTCATCTGACCACAAAACCTTTTCCCACATCGCAGCTGAGCGCTGAATTTTGAGGGACGGCCTTTTCTTGACAGTGCCAGGGTGGTGTGATGCAGCTTCCACTTCCTGATTATTGATCCAACTGTGCTCGCTGGGATATCCAAACACTTGGATATTATTTTGTACCCTTTCCCTAATCTATGCATTTGTATTACTTTATCTCTAACTTCTGTAGAATGCTCTTTGGTCTTCATTTTCCTTCAGATTCACAGCCTGACCAATGATCCTTCAACAGTGGGGTTTTTATCCAGAAAATGTGACAGCAACTTTAATGGTTCACAGGTGGAGGCCAATGGTAAGGTAATTGTGTCCTCGTTAGGGCAATTTCTTTCATTGGTGTAAACTGGGAGCTTCCACAGCACAGGGGTTGAATACTTATGCAAGCAAGATATTTCAGTTTTTTATTTTTCTTAAAAATATTTCCCAACATAAAACCAATGTCACCTTACAATAATTGATTTTGAGTTTCAGTGTTTTAAAATAAAATATCAAACAGAACGAAATTTCAATGTACCATTTGTAATTCAGTAATATGAGAGAATTGGTCAGGGGTCTGAATACTTTTGCAAGGCACTGTATATATCATTATCACCATCTCCAGTCTTTTTCAATCCACTGCTGGATGAAGGCCTCCCCCCACAAAAGCCTGTCTGCTCTGGCGTGTTTCCTAATTTCATCTTGCCATCTTGCTGGAGGTCTTCTTCTTGGTCGCTTTATTTCTCTTGGGATCCAGTCTAGTATCTCCTTGGCCCAGCTGTTCTTTTTGCTATATGTCCGTTCCAGTGCCATTTCAGTTTTTTCGCCCATATAATAACATTGCATACTTTTGTTTGCGCTCTTATCCATTCCTTCCTTTTCATGTCTCTTGTTATTGGTGAGTGCCCCTTCCACTTTGTCTGAGTCTGTTGCTGAAGCTTTCACAGCATTGTTGAACCAGTGGACCCCGCTGTACTTCGTCTTGAGAACCCGTTGTCACCCTCCTGCCACTTTGAGACAGTGGAAATTGGACTTTAGGAGGGAGATTATATATATATATATATATATATATATATATATATATATATATATATATATATATATATATATATATATATATATATATATATATATATATATATATATATATATATATATATATATATATAGTTACATGTTTAAGAGAGCTGTAACCTTATAAGCCCATGTTTTGTTTTTCTGTAAAATAATTATATTAGTACTGTATAAACAAAACATTGGATGTAGTGGCAATAGGTTTTGAAAGATAGTCTTCCTATAGCTAAAACTATCTTTGGGGAATGCCAACACTAGGGTTTTTTCTGAATAGAGTGAACAAAGTGCTGTGGAGGAATGTAGTAAAGTTCCATAACAGGTGGTGTCCAGTAGAAATTGACCATTTTACTGGCACATTGTTTTAACTTCCCGACATATTAATGATACATCTATTTCATATATGTTTATAAATCATTAAAACCATTTCTAGTTTAACTTAAAATGCATTTTCTGCTGCGGCATATAATACAGTACATGTGAATGGATTACATTTATTTTACAATCAAATAACATATAAACTTATGAACATTTGAGATATGAGTAGATTCTGAAAAGGTTTTCAGAAACGTTTGTGTTTATTGTGTTTTCAATTTCAGAAACGTCGCTGTGAAATAAAGATACAAATATTAAATGATTTCAAAAATATGTTTGATACATGTGTGATGTTGTTTTCTATTCTATATTAAACACAGAAACACATATAAATGTAACTATGGGCACTGTCACACCACTGTATATTTAAAGGACTTTTTTTTGACAAGTGTTTATAAACATCCTCTACGGTTAAACAGTGCTTTTGAAACACAAGAATAAACTTGACTTGAATAATCAAAATGGGCTTTAAAAAATAGTCCTTCAGAAAACAGTCCTTAAAGCTTTGTGAATAGGGCCCTGTGATACAAGGAAGAAAAGGGAAACTCAACATAGCATAAATCAGATTATAGGCCATGCACACTAGGAAAATGTGGGGTTTGTGGCTGTTTTGCACAGCCACTATGTAATTGTTTAATTGTGTAATTGTTTAATTGTTATATTGTTTTATTGAGCCAGGATCAGAATCACCTGGCTCTAATTTAATTAGGTATGTGTTAAATATTTGGAAAGTATTGGTTTTGGTGACTGGTAAACGGCGTAGCTGTCCAGTTTATCAGTTTAAAACTTGTCAAAGTTTAGCTAGTACTCCTTGGTGGAATTAGTAGTTTGTTTATTATGTTTTGTATAAATAAATATACAGGCACTATCTATTATTTCACACTAGAAAAGGTCATGCAAGTGGCAGACTTACCCCGGTTTGTCACATATATGTAATTTGGTCTGTCACTCGATTAAAAGTTTTGATCGGTTAATCTATGGGCATTAGTTGATTAATCGGTAGATTAATTAGTCCACATTTTGAATAAAGGTAACGATCTTATAGTGGCTGTCCTGCATAGTAATACTTCTAATTCAATAGAATCTAAAAAATAAGCCCAATGGGAATTTTATCTTTTTAATAGCATTTTTATTATTTTTATTTTAGAAAATGTAACAAATTTTCATGTTCTTTTGGGCCACTGTCAGTCACATACCTGAAAACACAAGACAGCTGAGCTGCGTTTCCAACATCAGTTATTTCATCCCATTACAGCTACATACCTAGCTTCCTGTCCTTCTGTTTTTATTGCATCTAGCAAAACCTGAGACACTGAAGAGCTTAAGTCGTTCTGAATCTTGTTAGAGGTACCAGAGAATACTGTGGCTATTGACAAATGATTGCTTAACATGCTGTCCTAGTCAGAAATCAGAGAAAGTCAGAGCTAAGATATGACTGATGGGGATCGGGAGCAAACCAGGAGGACATAGTAATTTCTGAAGGCAAGAGAGAGTCCCGCTGCTTAGATTCAAACCATGGCAAGAGAAAATGATAGTTTTGCAATACTTGGATCTTGTGACACCAGCCAACCCCCCTGAAGAATCAAGAGCACATTGCAAATTGCATCCCATTGGCTGCTGTGCAGCTGCTGTAAAAGACAATGAAGGATTCCAGGGCTTAACGGAGATCAATGCACATTGTCACATCACGCAAGTTTGCAGGTGCTTTCCAGATGTTGGTTTGCTGAACACATGACCCATTTCAGATTTCATGTTCCATTCAAACCTGATAGGAATGTCTGATGAGGGCTGTGTTGAAGGAGTTATAAAAATAAAACAACCACAGTATTCAATCAGAAACATACATGCCTGAGCCAATGAGAAAGCTTTATTACAGCATGTTGTCTAGCCAGTCAGTAGCTATGTTTCCAACAAGACAAACACATTTTTAGCGAACTGGCAAATCTTATCATACAAAAACAGGTTTCCATCAAACTGGATTCTAGCGAATGAACAGCTGTACGTAATGATGTCATATGTTTTAAAATAAATGGTTATGGTAGACATTTTCTTGATCTGTACAAAAGAAAATGCATTTCCATCCATTTTTTTCTATTTGCTCTCTAGACTAGCGTATAAATTCTAGCGAATAACCCACCTTGTTGAGCATTCTGATTATAAAATGTGTAGCTTGCCGTACAATGTGTCTTTACACCACATCTGAAAATGAACCAAGAAGGAACAGCATATTCAAGAATTAACTGAACTTGGGGAAATGTTGCTTCTCCTGATGTGTCAGCTTGCTAGTGTCATACAGGTGATGGCATGTAGGCATCAGCATGCCCGCGGGCTCGTCAGCAGTTGGAAATAGCCATTTTTCATGCTTTGGTGACTGCGCCATCATGCTCCCAGTCCCTGGCAACATACCTGCATCAAGAACTTCTGGGAGGTAACTGTGGAATATCATTTTACCAAAAAGCTTTGGCTGGCACATTTTAGAATGACCAAGCCTATGTTTGAATGCCTCTAATTGGGACGGTTGTTACTCCTAAAATGTAAGTCACCATAACTCTGTGCAAACTGGCCAGCTGTGTGGAGTATTGTGGGTGAGACATTTGGAGTTAGCAAGACAAGTGTGCATCGCTGCATTTATTCAGTGTGTAGAGCGATTGGAAACAGAATGGTGGCAGATTGGAGTCGCAGAAGCACAGCAAATTGCTTACCGGAATTAATTGGCACACCACCTCTTACAAGTATAAGGAGCATTGTATTGGACACAGCCATATTTTTTACTTCCTGTCGATGGCTACAGAGGTTATGTGAACCGCAAAGGCTGGCCTCCCATCATCCTGCAAGCCCTGGTCGACGACAGGTACTTGTTCTGTGATATTTGTGTTGGCACCCCTGGCAGTGCACAGATGCTGCTGTGTTTACGACCTCGGATTTGTTCACACACCAAGAGCGACACCCACAGGCTTCTACTGATATTGATGGAGTTCAGGTACCCCTGTTGATTGCTGGCGATCCAGCCTACCCACTCCTCCTGTGGGTAATGAAAGGATTCCCTGGTCCAATCTTACAACGGAAGAGAAGGCATTTAACCACCACTTAAATGGTAGCAAGGTGAAAGTTGAGACACAGGTGTTTTCCCAGATGTGGCAATTCCAGCCACAACGTGGTGCATGCAATGAAGTTCAGCCCCCGGATCGACCTTACGACTGTCAACCAAATGCTGAAACCGTGGCAATCTGGCACGCTTTGTTTAGACTTGTGTGTAACAAGCTCGAAGCAGCCTAGTTTTTTTGTTTTTGTGTTTTTTAATGGATAACTTTTTGTTTCGTTGCTTGAATTCAAATAGCAGGAGATGATGATTAAGCACACTGGTGCATTTCTGTTCCTGTGTAGCAAAAGTGGTTATTAGTGCAATAACTTAAATTAAATTGAATGTACCAACCACAGATGTTGATATAAATGAAGGGCATTCACATCCAAAGGTTTCACAAAAATACAGGCTTTATTGCTGCAAAATTGTACAGTACAGACAAGTTTAAACAATGGTGTAGTCAAAATGAAAGTTCACAAGTTCAGTCAATAGTGAATATGACCTCCTTCCGCTTCCACCAAGACAGCTACTTCAATATGTGCGATTGTGGCCATTCACTTGCAGAATCGGATACAGTACCTGTACAATATCAAAGACGCATTTGACTTTACAATCTGTTTCATCGCAAAAGTTATGCAATGTAATGTAAAAAGGCTTTCACATAAATAGGTTTGGTATTAAAAGTTTACCAGAAATAAATTGGATTCAAAAGTCCAAGGAACAATATTTTAAACCCAACTGAAATTCAATTTGAACATAATAAACAGAAAATAAAACTGCCGGAGGTAGTGGAGTCTATTCAATTGATATTAAACTGTGGAATATCTAAAATAACGTCACTTAGGTACTAAAAAAGGGGACAAAACCAACATCTACCATGTATTTGTGTCTTTAAAAGTAAAATTACAGGTTTGGCCCTAATTTAAGATTGATGAGGTGTTTTTTAATCTGCAACAATTTATATCAATTGAATAGACCCCAGCGTCTGGACAATTTGTTTTCAAATTTATCCACAGAGCCTTCAGACCACCTAAAAGCTTCTAAATGAAATGTAGTTCATATTCTTCTGATAAAACTAATTGGGGCATGCATGCATCAGTATGTTTCTGTCCTGCCTGCTATTCAGCACGGGTTGTACTTTCTTTTAGATAGATCTGAAGTGGAATTGTTTTTGTATTTTTATCTGCCCAGGTGTTTCTAAAATGTTGACCATCTGTTGCAGAAGGATGCAATTCAGTGGTGAGTAAATGATTTCCATTGACCTAGGTTTTAAAGCAGTACTTAAGTTGTTTATTATTCTGATGATAGGGGTTTAGTTGCCTTCTGGTTAAGGCAAGAGAATGTTGTCTTTGTGGCATAGGTACTGTTTTGTCATGAACTGAGATGAATCTCTACAACTTCTTGTGCAAACTAGCCATGTCTTTTTGTATAGTACTAAAGACGCTTGCTTGGAGAGTGAATAGCCACTGTCTGCTTTTCACCAGCCTCTTCAACTGTCAACACTTTTGGGAACCACTGTGAATCTGATCTCAGGAGATTGCATCACTGTGTGGAGGCGGCTCCTCTAGCAATCTGTGACTTAAACCAACCAGGGAGGCTATTAGATGTGTCAGGCTGCATCGTCATGTTCATTAGACCGTGTGCTCAGAATCATTCTAATTGGCAAGCATATAAATCCTGGATCGCTGCATCTGCTCATTTTTGTAAGTTCTTAATTTAAAAAAGTGCAAGAATAAATTACAAAAAACTCCTTTATAGTTGTTGTAATTATTATTATTATTATTATTATTATTATTATTATTATTATTATTATTATTATTATTATTATTATTATTATTTCACTCAGGTGTGCATTGGCCCTAATGTCATAATTTTTTTGTGTGCTTTTTTTTTGGGGGGGGGGGCAGGGGTTACCATATTTTAAGTCTATGTTCTAAATCTATATTTATAGCTTGTTGTAGCCTGTTTAAAATTGATGGTAGCCTGTTTAAAATTGAAGCATTTGATGGTATTGAGGTCAAATATAAAACCTGCGACTGAGGCTTATTTGAGCTGCTGGACAAAGTCCCAGGTGGATCTGCATCGATGATTTCACAGTGGCCAATTATTGCCTACTCTCAAATAGACACTCTTATCCAAATAACCGCCCATGTAAAGAGAAGATTGAGAAAACAAGTGCCCGGCTGCTATTTTGAGCAAATATGGTATAGACTGTGGCAGAGTAGGGGGAGGATGTGTGACAGGGCAGAGGCCCTGCACACTAAGAAATGTGTGTTTTGTGGTTGCCTGTACACAACCACAGGGTTAAAGTAATTATTTAATTGGCTTGGGGATTGTTGAATTATTTAATTGAACTGCGTGAGTGTTGTATTGAAAAATGTGCAATGTGGTAATTGAATGATTGACTGTCAATTATCCCCGGTCACATCCTATAAAAAGGACAAAAAATAGATGTTTGGTGTGAGTTATGTAGTGGAGTTACAAAATCTAACTATATCTGATCATTTCCTAATTACTGCAAAAATGAATCTTCCTTCTTTCAACCAACCTAAACAAACTAAGGAAATTGCCGTACAAAGAGTCTTTTAGATTCAGTGGTCTTTAATGAATGTCTTGCCTCTTCACCACTAGTAAATGTAGTACCGAGTAATGCTGATGATGCCGTGGCACTTTACAATTTGACCTTGACAAACACAATTAACCATATTGCCCCACTTAAAACTTATTAAAATAAGACGTTCTACTCCTTGCTTCAATGATGAGCTTTGGGCTCTAAAAACAACTGGTAGAAAACTAAAGTGCCAGTGGAAGCGATCGGGTCTGGTGGGAAAAAACACCTTCTTGATTATAGATTGCCCTAAATTCTGCCAGGTCTAATTATTCTTCTTCTATTATAACTGAGGGGCAGGGAAACCCTAGAGTACTATTTCAAACTTTTAATCAGTTTATAACACCAAAATGTGATGCAGGTACTTCAGTATTGGATTGTGATAACTTTGCTAGTTTCTTCACTGACAAGACTGTTACAATAAGGAATTCTCTTACCCTATCTAGTGAGGCTACAGTCCATAGTAGCTTCACATAGACTTGCGCATTTTGCTACAACTGATGTTCACTCCCTGGGTAATTCCGCGATTCTGCATCCGCAGAATTTCCCGTAGAATCTCTTGTCAATCTGACAACTCAGGTAACTTTACAGGGACAAGATGGAAAAAATTCTGAGAAACGATTCCCTTAAAGCCAAAACAACTAATGTAAGTGCTAAACAATAGGCTAAAGATCCACAGTATATAAAAAAAAATGTATAAAATGGTGACAAATTGTTTTCCAAGTTGCTCCCGCATATCTGCAACTTTCAGTGCGGGAAAATCCCGCAGAGATATTTTAAGACACCAAGCTACTGTATTTTCCACCCAATTTAGAATGCCTGAAACGCTACAACAATCTATAAGGAAGTGGGTGTCAGTGACGAAAGCACTATGAGCCGCATTCTGAGTAGTTCTGGTTAAAATATATCAATAAATAAAAGTAGTGCAGCAAGATTTTATTCTCTCGTACGTGATTCTTGGCCGCTATCTTTAAGCATTATAGAAACTCAGTACACTGCAGTAAGTAAACAGTTTCGAAAATACAAATACGATATTAAGTCTATCTAGGTGTTGTTTTGCAAGCGGTGATTTTCGCTTTAACTCTTAACTCAGCCCCATTCATTTTGGGGCGCCAGCGCACCGAAGGTTACGCACATATTACTCAGGCACCGTAAAAGCCACTTACCTGTTTCATGTCTTGTTTTAAAGTACAGACTTGCAGCTTTCCAAAGACATATCCAGTGTGTGTAAGCAGTACTCCTAGCCAGAGCTACGACTGCCTGAAGTTAAGCCTCTCATCATTGCTCCATCATTGTAGCAGCTAGACTGAAAGGGGTGGTATCGTCACACCCCCACCCCCACCCCATGTTCATTTCATATTGACGTTCAATGGTGCAGTGTTTTTTTTGTTTTTTTAACATATATTCTCATCTCTACCACATATAGTATGCCTGACCCTGTTGCAGCTTACATAATATGAAAGGCGATTTTGTTGCCTTCCGTTTGATATGTTTCATGCATGCAGTACAAACTATCCAGTAGTTAAACATACATAAATGAAAACATTGAAAAACAGGCGGAAATAGGGCTGAGTGTAAAGAGTTAAAAAAAAGAAATGGAGCACTGGTTAAAAAGAAAAGCACCTTTTTCTTCTGCTGCATGCAAAAACTTCATGTCAGGCAATGGCAAAAGCAATGGAGAGTGCTCTGTCTCACAGTGATGAACAGCTGTTAGGTCTTCTGAAAGCAGCTTATTTTAAAGCAACACCAGTGTGAATGATGATGCAGTAAAATATATATAGTTTTTTATATGCAAAAGTGCCTTTTTTGATAGCCGACCAGGAGGGAGTTGCAGTAATCAAGGCGGGACAGTATCCGGGCCTGAACTAGTAGCCGAGTGTAATAGTCGGTGAGGAATGGGCGAATTCTGCATATGTTGCTAAGGAAGAAGTGACAGGAGCTTGCCAGAGTAGAGATGTGCTGAGAGAAGGAGAGGGAAGGGTCTAGGGTGACACCAAGGTTCTTGGTGGATGAGGAGGGCGAGAGTGTGGTGGATTCAAGAGGAATAGAGATAGAGAGATCAGCAGTGGGGGAGGAAGAGGGGGAAGAAAAGGAGGTTCTGCACAAGGGTTTGGCAGAGATGATATTTTAACGACATCCCTGCCAAACTTACCCCCCCCCCCCCATATTTACACCGGCAGGGCTTCTGCCCTGCCACAACATAATATATTAACAATAATAATCATAATACTAATAATACATAAGAAAGAAAACTACACAAATTCACCATTTGAAAAAGTCACAGGGAAGTACAAGCTCCCAAGGGGTCACAGTCCATAGATTCCATGAGTCAGCTGAATAACATTTAAGCACAGGGATACAGAGAGAGAGAGAGACTATAGATGAATTAGTTTCAATTACTGATACTGCTATTGGACTACAATTCCCAGGGGCACCCGCTGCGCACAAAAGAAGAACTCATTGGTACACTCCTCCAGAGCGGTTATTTCATTGGGGATCCGAGTGGGCGGGGAAATTGTGATCTGCTCAGCCACATAACGCACCCAGCAGCAACCCCTGCCAAGATGATGCAACCCATGGTAACAAGGCCTGCCCTCAACCTTAATGAAGCTCAGTGTGTATGACCGTGAATCTCATAAAGAGCAAGTCAGAAAATAAAATTAAATAAATAAATAGAAATAACAAAAAAAAAATATCAGGGTACCGATAGTTATATCATTTTAAACAATATCTAAGATGTATTACACATGAAAATCCGATCACCCATGAGTTTACACTAGTGTGCAAAAAAAGGCAAAGCATTTCACACACACTCTGAGAATCATCTCCCCTGTATCCTTGCCCTCCTTACCATAAATCAGACACATATATAGATTATTTGTTTAAGTACTTCTAATTCTAAGATTTTTGTTGTCTTTGTGTTAGGGAATAAAAAAAGCGTAAAGGACATCTGCTCCTTTACTATTCCGTTGACACAAACAAATAACTGTCCGAGTGCATGTAAGCAGTTAACTGTGTTTAATCACCTCAGAGGACATTGCCTGTCTCGCAGAAGACTGTTGCCTACCATCGTTGTTTGTTCTCAGACATTGTGCCATTGAAGGCTAGTCTGTATTTTCACTGTGCTTTTGGTAGTAGCTTATTGTTGGCCAGGTCTGATCTAAATACCCTTTAGTAATTTGTATATGCAAGTCAGCGCTATTTGCATTTGTTCCAGTCACAAAGGTTTATAGGTCAATTGAGGCTGGCTGGAAAAATCTAACATGCCAAGGAACTTTTTTCTATGGTTGTCTGGACCCTCATTATGCAGAGCTGTCTCCCAGTTGTGAATATATGATGGTATGGGGGGCTGAAGTACCTTTGTTTGTATTCTTGCATGCCAGCTGGGGATAAAATGAGGGGCAGGATTTTGTGCCAGCTCTCCAGTACAGCCCTGGAGACGGTTCCATGCCAGACAGAGCCTGCTTCATAGCAAGTGAGGCAATTGAGGAGACCATTAATTCTGACTAAATCCCCAACTCCATTTGCAGAAATGCAGCCCCAAACTTGCAAGGAACCTCCACCATGCTTCACTGTTGCCTGCAGACACTCATTCGTGTACTGCTCTCCAGCCCTACGGCGAACAAGCTGCCTTCTGCTACAGCCAAATATTTCAAATTTTGACTCATTAGTCCAGAGCACCTGCTGCCATTTTTCTGCACCCCAGTTCCAGTGTTTTCGTGCATAGTTGAGTCGCTTGGCCTTGTTTCCACGTCGGAGGTATGGCTTTTTGGCCGCAAGTCTTCCATGAAGGCCACTTCTGACCAGACATCTCCGGACAGTAGATGGGTGTACCAGGGTCCCACTGTTTTCTGCCAGTTCTGAGCTGATGGCACTGCTGGACATCTTCCGATTGCGAAGGGAAGTAAGCATGATGTGTCTTTCATCTGCTGCAGTAAGTTTCCTTGGCCGACCACTGCGTCTACTGTCCTCAACGTTGCCCGTTTCTTTGTGCTTCTTCAAAAGAGCTTGGACAGCACATCTGGAAACCCCTTTCTGCCTTGAAATTTCTGCCTGGGAGAGACCTTGCTGATGTAGTATAACTACCTTGTGTCTTGTTGCTGTGCTCAGTCTTGCCATGGTGTATGACTTTTGACAGTAAACTGTCTTCAGCAACCTCACCTTGTTAGCTGAGTTTGGCTGTTCCTCACCCAGTTTTATTCCTCCTACACAGCTGTTTCTGTTTCAGTTAATGATTGTGTTTCAACCTACATATTGAATTGATGATCATTAGCACCTGTTTGGTATAATTGTTTAATCATACACCTGACTATATGCCTACAAAATCCCTGACTTTGTGCAAGTGTACCTAGAAGAATTGATGCTGTTTTGAAGGCAAGGGTGGTCACACCAAATATGGATTTGATGTAGATTTTTCTTCTGTTCACTCACTTTGCATTTAGTTAATTGATAAATATAATCTATTAACATGTCTATTTTTGAAAGCATTCTTACTTTACAGCATTTTTCACACCTGCCTAAAACTTTTGCACAGTACTATATATATATATATATATATATATATATATATATATATATATACAGTACTGTGCAAAAGTTTTAGGCAGTGAAAAAATGCTGTAAAGTAAGAATGCTTTCAAAAAAAGACATGTTAATAGATTATATTTATCAATTAACTAAATGCAAAGTGAGTGAACAGAAGAAAAATCTAAATCAAATCCATATTTGGTGTGACCACCTTTGCCTTCAAAACAGCATCAAGCATCAATTCTTCTAGGTACACTTGCACACAGTTTTTGAAGGAACTCGGCAGGTAGGTTGGTCCAAACATCTTGGAGAACTAACCACAGTTCTTCTGTGGATTTAGGCAGCCTCAGTTGCTTCTCTCTCTTCATGTAATCCAAGTCAGACTCGATGATGTTGAGATCAGGGCTCTGTGGGGCCATACCATCACTTCCAGGACTCCTTGTTCTTCTTTAAGCTGAAGATAGTTCTTAATGACTTTCGCTGTATGTTTGGGGTCGTTGTCATGCTGCAGAATAAATTTGGGGCCAATCAGATGCCTCCCTGATGGTATTGCATGATGGATAAGTATCTGCCTGTACTTCTCAGCATTGAGGAGACCATTAATTCTGACCAAATCCCCAACTCCATTTGCAGAAATGCAGCCCCAAACTTGCAAGGAACCTCCACCATGCTTCACTGTTGCCTGCAGACACTCATTTGTGTACGCTCACCAGCCCTTCGGCGAACAAACTGCCTTCTGCTACAGCCAAATATTTCAAATTTTGACTCATCAGTCCAGAACACCTGCTGCCATTTTTCTGCACCCCAGTTCCTGTGTTTTCGTGCATAGTTGAGTCGCTTGGCCTTGTTTCCATTTCGGAGGTATGGCTTTTTGGCCGCAAGTCTTCCATGAAGGCCACTTCTGACCAGACTTCTCCGGACAGTAGATGGGTGTACCAGGGTCCCACTGTTTTCTGCCAGTTCTGAGCTGATGGCACTGCTGGACATCTTCCGATTGCGAAGGGAAGTAAGCATGATGTGTCTTTCATCTGCTGCAGTAAGTTTCCTTGGCCGACCACTGCGTCTCACGGTCCTCAACGTTGCCCGTTTCTTTGTGCTTCTTCAAAAGAGCTTGGACAGCACATCTGGAAACCCCTGTCCGCCTTGAAATTTCTGCCTGGGAGAGACCTTGCTGATGCAGTATAACTACCTTGTGTCTTGTTGCTGTGCTCAGTCTTGTCATGGTGTATGACTTTTGACAGTAAACTGTCTTCAGCAACCTCACCTTGTTAGCTGAGTTTGGCTGTTCCTCACCCAGTTTTATTCCTCCTACACAGCTGTTTCTGTTTCAGTTAATGATTGTGTTTCAACCTACATATTGAATTGATGATCATTAGCACCTGTTTGGTATAATTGTTTAATCATACACTTGACTATATGCCTACAAAATCCCTGACTTTGTGCAAGTGTACCTAGAAGAATTGATGCTGTTTTGAAGGCAAAGGGTTGTCACACCAAATATGGATTTGATTTAGATTTTTCTTCTGTTCACTCACTTTGCATTTAGTTAATTGCTAAATATAATCTATTAACATGTCTATTTTTAAAGCATTCTTACTTTATAGCATTTTTTCACACCTGCCTAAAACTTTTGCACAGTACTGTATATATATATATATATATATATATATATATATATATATATATATATATATATATATATATATATATATATATATATATTATATAACCTATTATTCACGTTGTTGTTGTTGTTACACATCTCATCTGAAGGATATATACACACGTACATATATTTTATATACATGTACAAGTTTTCCTACAGAAACGTAGCTTCAGCAAATCTGATCCTTATAGTCTGCTGAAATACCAACACTTTAGGTTAATGATATAAAAATGATTCAGTCAAATTGTTAAATAAAGTACATTTTTAAAATATTGGTTGTAAATCAGGCTACCCCACTCACTGTGTTTCCCACTACATATTATTATTATTATTATTGTTATTATTATTATTATAAGAAATACCTCTGAATCCGAATCCTGCAGTGAAATGTGGTTGTAATACAATATGTTTTGATCGCGTTGTTATTGATGAACCAGTACATTGGTAATCCCCGAGTTCAACACATCTCTCAGTGCTGCCCACCGGGACTTCTGGAACTTCGTTATGTAGAATATCAGTCTTGCAGCAAACTGCTTTTAAGAACTGTATTTGTCTTTTAACATATTTGTGGAACCAAGTTTTATTTTCTCTTTCATGTTTTTGTACTTTTAAACAAATCTTGCTAAATGAATTTGCTAAAGCCTAGTGTTGTCGGTAGACAGCAGCAATAATACAGCTACACTAATTTAATACATATTTTGGTACAAACTTGACTTTTTAGGTACCCATGATAGATGATACTGAAGCTAGTGTACAATGAATTGCATCATATTGCTAAGGGGGACTGAACAGTCTAGAACTATTGCTTAAGCAATCAGCTAGCCGATGACCAATGACGAAGACAACAAAAGTAAGTGTAAAGAAGAGCTTTGTTATTTATTTAGGTCATTATTGCAAAGGTTTTTTTTTTGTTGTAGTAGTAGCTTTAATATTTTTTATAACCTTGCTTATAAAACAACCTAACTATAAAGCATGTTTATGAGTCAAATGGCAATAATCTGAAATGTTGAATAAATGGTGTCACGTAAAAAAAAATTAAAAATAAACACTGAATGAAGAGGTATTTACACCTCGTACTTTATGCTTTTTTTCTCTATCTGGTCCAAGAATTTGCCGATAAGGACTCCTTGGCACCAGTGTCAGTTATAGTAGAAAGTTATACAGGTAACATCACTAGGGCTACTAAATCGTGGACAGAATAATGGAATTAGGCATTGGGACAGGAATTAGACATTTTAGGAATGGAATTTTCCATTGTTGTCTTTTTCTCCTCATAACTCTAGTTTTCTGTGTTTTTTTATTTTTTATTTTTTTGCACTACACCCAGCCAAGTAGAGTTCATTCTAGGGGTGAGTATTGGGACTGAGGATCTGTATTGCAATACTGAAAACAATATTGCAATATATTGCAATACATATTGGAATTCAATGCTGATGTTGATTTTTTGCTTCCAAAATAAATATACATATATAAACTGTGCTTTTTGCCATTTTTATGGAATTTAAAGTATTTAAAGTAGAATATAATATGACAAATTAAACTCATGAAATGCCCAGTAACTATTTTTTGTTGAATCCTCTAAAGTACGTGCATGTGCTCCCAATTTGAAAAACTGAAAAACAGTGCTGGTTTGAAAGCTAATTAAAATGATCTAAAAACTTCAAATATAATTTTAAAAGTATTATAATATCTTTTCATTTTATATTAAACATGTTTTTCAAAAGTGCATCCTATGGACTGGCCATAAACATGATTTTAAAGCTGCTTCATATATCGGTCAGTGCAGTTGCTTTTAAGATTTAATATATATTACAAAAACATAAATAAGTGCTACACATTTATTTAAAATAAAACAAAATACTGGAAATTAATGTTATAAACTATTTTTTATGTATCTGCTTTGCTTGTTTTTGTCTCACAAATTGCAGTACCAGAACCACTGAGATCAAATGCGGTCGATCCAGGGAAAAAATATATATCTATTCAGAATATCATGTAAAATTACATTGTCCAGAACTGTCGGAAGATAGTCTTTAAAAATAAATTTAAAAACAAAATTGCACTGATACAGTTCTTAAATTGGAGACGAATAAAAAATAACTCAGCGTTTGTGTAAAGATTGGGGGGGACGGACGTGATATGCTATACAGGGCATCATGGTGATTTTAAAGTTCTGCACTGTTGATAACCTCATAATTGAAAGGAATAGAAAAAAATATGCATGATAAAAATAGCCAAAATATAACCAAACCACCAAAGACAACATTTAGCCGGTAGATGCTTTCAAAACCAGCCAACTTTGGTTGGAAAAATGGCAATCTGGCTGCACTGATCAAAGGGGAGTAGCCTAAAAGTCGCATGCATTACCTATTAAATGTTACCTCAAGTTCAATGTACAAATGAAATGTGAAGTTGTGTAATATTTTAATTGCCGTTCCAGTACTTTCAGATTTAGGCCTACAACACTGGGGCTGTCCCTCACTGAATTGTCAAGATCATGAAGAAAATTGCTTGCCAAACCTTTGCCATTCATTTATGTGCCATAGCTGCTCCCTTCCTCTGACCTGAAATGTTGAAAGGCTGGGCACTCCATCTGTTTCAAAAACTGAACAAGTGCTGTAAAGTCAGCCTTTGCCATTGCCTGACTTAAAGCTTCTACTTAGTGTTTCAAAGCCGCGTTGTGTGCACTGCCACTGTAACAGCAGCTGCCAAACTTTGCAGCTGCATTGAGACTGCAGACCGAACAACTCATTTGACCACTGTCATTATTAAACTCCAGCTATGGGTAAATATTCAGCCAAGTTTTTTGTCTTTCCCTTCAGTGGCATCACGTGTTTGTGTTGTATTATCACATTCTGCGCCACATTTTTCATTTAACAACGGTGCCTCAGCTAAACTGTTTTTGCCTTCAGCAGAACAATCAGCTGCCTCGTCGTTGCAACCAGCAGTCCATTTAGTCTTTTTAAAGTTATAAAGAAAAGCAACTCCCAAAGTCAGCGTTTGCAAAATAACATGAGCGTCCTAAATACCGTTTTTTTTTCAATACTGTTTACTTTCTTCTTACTGCAATAGACTGCATCTTGATGGCTTCTACAAAAACAAACAGTGCTTTGAGATGACCGTCGAGAATCACATATCGCAGTACGAGAGATTAGAGTCTTGCGCCATTTGATATATCCAGCACTACTTAGAATAGTGCATGTGCTTAAATTGGGGGTACAAAAATAAAAATACAGTAACTGCCTTGCAGTCTTAAAATATCTCTGCAGAATTTTCCCATACTGAAAGTTGCAGATATGCGGGAGCAACTTAGAAAATGTGTGATTCCCACACTGAAATTCAAGCACTGAACTTTGGTACTACAGGTAAGTACTACATGAAGTGGAACAGTGTTTTATCTGAATGGATCCTTTCCAAATACAACAGCCACGTCCTTCACTTTCAGCAGTGCTAAAGTTTATTTACTGATTTTTTTTTGTTTTCCAGGTACGTGCTCTCTCCCGGGACAGACTCAAGCAAGCTTCCCTGCTGGTATGTACATTTTATTTTTATTTTTGATTTAAAGCTATTTAAAAACAGTTTAGTTATGTGTTTTAAGGTTTTTGGGAGTAGTGGGAAAACACAAAGTAACTTTCTCACTTTTCCCCCTCTGAAAACTCATACTCAGGGATGCGAGATAGAAAATCAGCTCTGATGCTGCTTTCCTGCTCTATAAATGTACAGTGAACTTGTAATGCCATAGAGCTAAAAGCCAATGAGTAACACAAGCATTATAGTCTTTGATGGGTCTTAACCATTGAAGAGCTCTATGGTTAGTCTGTTGTAAAAACTCATTCAAGAAGATAATATTTTAGTCTATCTAGTGCCCATATAATAGCTAAATACTCCTTTTCTGCAGTTGAGTATTTTGTCTCTCTTGGAAACAGTTTTCGGCTAATATAAGCCACTGGTCTCTGAGTTCCTGGATTCCGTTGTTATAGAACAGCTCCCAGTCCTACTCCAGACGCATCCGTCTGTACGCTAAAACACTGTTCAAAGTTAGGATTTATAGTACAGGTTCGATACACAGGGTTTCCTTCAGATCCCGGAAGGCTGACTCACATTCCTCTGACAACTTCGTCTTGTTGGTACTTTACTTCCTTGTGAGATCTGTCAGGGCTGCAGCTCTGGTTGCTAAATTTGGTATAAACCTGCTATACCAGTCCACCAAACCTAAGAATAATCTCACTTGTCTCTTTTGTTTGTGGTCTGGGACAGGAACAAATAGCTTCAATATTTTTCTTCTATGGTTGGATAAACCTGCTTCTTTTATCCTATTGAAGACCCAAGAGAGAGAGATGGCCGAGATACTTATCCCAGGTTTGGCTGTAAATGACTGTGTCATCTAGGTATGCAGCTGCATAGGCTTCAGTTCCTTGTAAGACAGTCCATAAGCCTCTGGAATGTGGCTGGTGCTCTGTGTAAGCCAAAGGGCATCATTGTGAATTGGTAAAGGTCTGCAGGTGTTCTAAATGCTCTATATTCTTTGGCTTGGTCAATAAGAGGGACTTGCCAATAGCCTTTACAGAAATCTAATGTTTAACTTTTCCCAACCTTTTGATCAAGTCCTCCAGTCTTGGCATAGGGTATGAGTCGAATTTAAATGAAGCATTGTTTTTTCTAAAATCAATACAAAATATGATGCTTCCATCTTTCTTCGATACTAAAACCACAGGGTTACACCATTCACTCTTGGATGGTTTAAATTTCTTCCTTTAGAACCGGTAACACTCTGGGACACTCAATATGGGTTGCCATATTGGGTTGGTATTTTTCATTTGTATATCATGATGAACTATAGATGTACATCCTGGTTTCACTCTGAACAGTCCTGGTTGAATACTTGCTTGCAAGTCACTTTTGCTGTTTAGTGGTAAGATGTGTAAAATCCAGCTCTTCAGACTTTCATTCCTGGTAAATATTGATCTGGGTTTTCCTCATCTACTTCGATGGATTGCACAAACAGCGGCTGACTATCAGTATCTACACTTGAATTCCAAGGCTTGAGTAGATTCACATGAAATATCTGTTAAGTTCGTCTCTTTTCTGGCATCTCGATCTTCTTTTTTGCAACTGGGCAATATTCACAGGTAAATTCCAATCCTCTTAGTGGTATTTCTGATTCCTGCTGAGTTATTCAATAGGTACCCTCCATTTACTCCCTAAGTCTGTGGCTTTTACTTTTACGGGGATACCCAGGTTCGGCCTCTAGCTCTAGCTGACTAAAAGGCCACGGCTTTTGCTTGAGCTCTGGTTAAAATCACATCACTGGCTTACTCGCTTGAACTGAGTTGGTTAAAATTGGTATATCCTGACCTAACACTACGGATAAGGCAATTTCTCTAGGAAACCTACCGTAACCAAAAACGTCTGTCCCTCAATGGTCACGTATACATCAGCGGTGGGATAACATTTCTGTTCCCCATCAGTGCATTTAATTTTAATTCTAGCACTCCCATCTTGTTTCTCCCTCTCTTGGCCTTGGAACATAGCACAGGGTAGCAGGTTTACTCCTTTTAACTGGACAACCTGTACTAATGTGGCCCAGCTGACGACAGCTTAAACAAACAACTTTATCTGAGCTCTTTGGGACTTGAACTTGAGTTTGGGATTGACCATTTTGTCGCGCCCCCCGCCCCCATATTAAAACGTTAGACCTTAACTTTATATTTTAACAGGTGTTTCTTTCAAACATAATTTCTCCGGTTCTACAAGTACTAAAGTGATCGTCGACAGCTGGTTTGAAAGGTAAAAACTTGGCCTAATTAGCTGTCATTTATGTATTTAATTAAAATGTTCTATCCTTTAAAAAAGAACTGCCACTTTAGTCATAGTCGTGCCCCCCTTAGTGACTCTCCACGCCCCCCAGTTTACGCACCACTTGGATAGACCACCACCTTTACCAACACTATCAGACCCTCTGTCGCTCCAGAACTCTCCCCAGCCCTTTCTGTAAATAAGGTCTCCTCCAAGTTGGCAGCTTCAATTGCAGTAGATGGACAATGCTCATTCACCCATACTCTTATCTCTGGATGCAGCACGCACATGAACTGCTCAAGGATCATGTCCCCAATCTCTGTTACTGTACTTGTCTCTGGCTTGACCCATTTTCAACCCTTAAAGTCGATTGTATATCTCTTTAGGTTTCTCTTTCGGCCTCTGGTAAACTGTGGCTAGCCGTTCAAAAGTTGCAAAATCATCTTTCTCTTCTAGTTTTGGTACTGTTGCTTTTGTCCATGTGCCCACTACTCCCGAGTCAGGTAATGTCCTGTTTCCAATTTTGGAGCTGGGTTAATTGAGGCAGCATGACTTTCCAGTGTTGTTCTTGCCTGAGAGTTCCCCATTCAAGATGCTCCTCTCGTGATTTCTGACATTTGAGGTAGGCTTGAAATATGTTAATGTTCATACCTGACACAGTTCCACCACCCCCTCTCAATAAGTCCCCTTGGTCAGTTTCTTCTTCTGGTCCTGGTCTTGATCCTGGTGCTATAGATGCCTCATCTTCCATTGCTCCACCTGTGGCCCCTTCAGCCAACTCCTCCTGTACCACTCTGGCCCATTTTGGTGCCGTCTTGGAGTCTCTTCCCTTTTTTCTCAGTCTCTCCTTAGTGTTGCAGATCCCATCACTGCTACCAAATGTAGTATTGTGGATGTGCAGTCAAGGTAGAGAGGGTGATAGGTAGTCCAGCAATCAGACAATCGGAAGCAAGAGTTTCCAATCATATAGATTTTTCTTTCTTATGGGGAATTTTTAAAAAGCTAAAATAAAGTACACATTTTTGGATACACCTGCTTCTGATTGCTGGACCACCTATCACTCTGTCTACTGTGACTGCACGTCCACAAAACTACACCCCTCCTAATTAATCATATGATGCCTCCCAATTTAAATATGGAAACAGGAAAGCCACCTGCATTTTTTTAATAAGCCTCTAGGCACTGATGGCATTCTCTGATAAGCTCCGTCAGCCTGCAGACAGAGGCATGTGATCACTTTTCCAACGTGTGAAATTCTGTGCACGGTCAAAATAAAAGGGCCCTTTGTTGCAGTCTGTGCACACATGGCTATCCTCGTTTTATCCTAGACTGTTTCTCTTTGTTTTTCTTGTAGACAGAACAAATTAAAAAAAGGGAGAAGGAAGAATTAAACTGAAATGTCATTTTTTTCTTTCTTTTTTGTAGGGTTTTGTGCAATAATTACAAGTGACTGTATGGTGGTAAATGTGGGAGTTTGTTTTTTCCCCTTTATGTCCCTGAAAGATATATGACTTGCAGTGGTAAGCTTGGCGCCCCGCCACTTTCACACACGATAAGAGAGGGCAGGCAGGCAGGAATATAAAAGTGCTGACAACATGGCGCTTGTTTAGTCTGCACTCCTAGACCTCTACAGTACCAGTTCTCCTGTGGAAGAATGCCCTCCCCCCTCTTCCTTTCCCTCACATTCATTGGTGCTGCAGAAGGGAGGATGTAAGGTAATGGTTAACAGTTAAAACAGAAAACAAAGCATACAGTATACGCTGCTCTCATTTTTACATAATAACTGATGCTTCAAGGGACTGGTCACCGAAGGAGAGACCTCCTGCGTGATAAACAGCATTGGAACAGCAGAAGAATCGTGTATTTTTAAATCAGTGGCATGTTGCCATGTTGGAGTTTGACAGATATTTTAAGTGGGGGGTGAGGTGTAGACAGAGATGGTGAATGGCAATGGAACGAACTGTCAAGCACAAGGGACGAATATTGCTGTCCCCAGCTTTTTTTCTATAAAAAGGCAGTGGGCTCCACCTGAGAATACTGCCAGAATGCCACTTTTTTTTATTGCCGAAGCTGGAAAAAAAAGGAAGCCTGCAATGCTGAAAGGGAATGATAATTTATTGCAGCTTAGTTCAGCTGAAGAACTGAGTCGGCTGACATAGTTTTTAGAACAAATTTGTATTCAGTAATGTATTAAAGATCCTTGCTGTGCTCGGTTGGCAGGTGCCTCCACATCCCATCTGCACAAATTGTGTTTCAGTAGTCATGCTGAAAATTTCTTCCCCAGATTTTTCTGAAAGAATTAGAGAAATGATTAACAGCAAATGATCACTGCTGTTCTGGCTAGATAATCTCATCTAGAGATCTGTCAGTGGTTTTAATTTCAATAACTGTGTTCACCCTTTTCTTTAACCCTTTAAGCACGAAGCATTTTTCAGTGGGATGTTCCCCTAGGACTGGGGTTTTTTGGCTGTAGTTGACTCTCTTCCTATAAAAAAAAAAAAAAAATCACTAAAAATCTTTAATCTTGAAATTTTTTACAGTAGCATCTTGGAATTGGTGTCCTTTTTTTCAAAACACTCTGGGGAACATTATAAAATAAAATACTTCAGAAACCATACAAACTTTTCACTTTTTTTTCAACACAATATTTCTTTATAACGCTAAGTATTTTTTTATTAATATGTATTCTTATAGATACATGTATAAAATGTGTTATTCTATGACCTGAGGGACCTTACAATACTTCCTGAATGTTTTGTTGAAAAATATTGATGTTTGTGCAAATTACAAGACATTGTTTCACCTGAGTGATTTCAATGACATAATAAGCATTTATTCTAAGGTTATTTATAAGCAATAATGAACAACTACTCTCAATTATTTTCTCAAAATAAATAGTTATGAATAAAATAGTTTGTTCCATTATCAGTAATAAGGAAGAAAAACATACTTAATCAATTTGGTTTATGAAACATGATCTGCATTTATCGGCTTGTTTCTTAATTTATAAATGGTTTATATATATATATATATATATATATATATATATATATATATATATATATATATATATATATATATATAATCTCAACACATGAGACAGAATAAATATAACATAACTATAAGTCAAATACATTGCAATTTCTTCTTAGCTGTAAATAAGTTCCTGTGTCATGTGTTGTTTCTACCTGCTGCTGTAAAATGTCTCCACCCTTTTAAAAATTAAATGCCTGTCCCAGTGACGTCACATGAAAAAATAATAATACAGGTAGTGAAATTCAATACCTCCCCTATCCAGTAATATGCATCGGCAACCTGTACTGAAAAGTATGTGGCCCATTAAGTCAAAGAAAGGAAGTGTGTTTTTGGTCTTGTTTACCGGATCAGAGGCCCAGAATGAGACTTCAGTATGATCGTGTTTAAACGATCACAGTCCTTTAAAGGGTTAAGAAGCTTTGCTTTGTGTACAAAACTAATCAGCTGTAATGCAGGAGGCTGTAGATCTGGGTTTGAAATCCTTTTTCCTAACCATTGTGTTTTAATAACCAAGCATTGATCTTGTGTTATGTCTTGTATGGATTTCTAATTTTACAAACATAGCTGTAACCCCCAGTTATGGTTATTTTCATCTAATAAAAATGCACATATTACAATAAATACCTTTTCAACACTTGTGTGTTTTATATTGCTTGCAAATTAACTACATATCTTATACTTTATCCAGCCTGTGCCTGTTTTGTAATTTTTATAACCTAATTTTTGTAACACAATCCTATATTAAAATACATGTTTTTGTTTGTAAAATTATAAACAGGCTCTTTTGTCATTGGAAAAGGTATTCATGGAAGTATTCCAGCTAGTTTATTTGGTGACAGTTAAATGATCTGGTTTATCAATAGTTTATCAATGACTCATAAAGAACCAGGTTCTGTTTTTGTCACAGTTGTATGTGATATGAATAATTACTAGATCAGTTTTATCACATTAATCCGCAGTGTATTGAGGATTTAGACTGTGGCAGGATGTGCAAATCTTTTCTGAGTGCAAACCGCATAATATTTTTTTTTTATTTTATCACAAATTCAGGATATAAATCTGAGAAAGGTTGCTTTTTCTGAACAGATTGTTAAAACTACTGACATTACAAGCAGTGCATATTTACTGTGTTCTGATCTTTTATTGGCATACTATGCCGTTGTGAATACATTTAACAGAAGCTAACTACTGCCAAGCTTCAAATATGAAATGTTGACCTGTTTGACACCCTGACGTTTATACTTATAATTGGTAGATTACTAAACTGCGAAGCCATATTTTGGGGGGCCCCATACCTAGTATGATGAATGGCGTTATTGGCATATTGGTTAATGTGGCTCTGCATTTGGGACCTATGCCAAGCCATATTTTGATAGGTTAATAATTCAAAAGGTATGTCATCCTGACACATAACATTAACCAATCATAGATTTTCTGAGTGATTGATAGGTGGTTATGGCTTCAAAATGCTCTTTCCACTGAATATGATTGCGTTTTAGGTAAAGTTAATAAGGATAATTTACTCAAATAAATTAAAATATAATTTCATGACATTAA
This sequence comes from Acipenser oxyrinchus oxyrinchus, assembly GCA_030684275.1. Classification (NCBI taxonomy): domain Eukaryota; kingdom Metazoa; phylum Chordata; class Actinopteri; order Acipenseriformes; family Acipenseridae; genus Acipenser; species Acipenser oxyrinchus. The sequence continues at coordinate 30,049,178 of CM060256.1, forward strand.
ATTAGATGCCAATGTGTCAAATCCTCAGATCTTTGAATGAATCTCATTAATAAGATGCTTGTCTGGGCAGGGAAGAGAAGATTAAACACATTAAAATGCAAAAGCATTAAGTAAACAAGAAGCAACCAAATACAAATAACACCAATGAAACATTATAATCAAGACTGCATTGATCGATTTTATAGAAAACTGTTATATATGCCAAGAGTACTGGTAGGCTTGGCTTTCCCCGTATGTCGCTTTTTCTTATACAGGGAAGACTTTTTATTTCCTGATGAAGATGCCATGCTGAACTGTACAATAAGGGTGCTTCAAAAAGTGCCAGGGGAAGTATAATGAGGCAGTTAGTCACAGTTTGGATGCTGTATGGGCCTGAAACAGTGTAAGGACTGTGCAACCAAATCCTGAGGTTCAGATCTAATAAGCCAGGGCTGCCAAAAACTTTACCGCGTCCAAGGGAATGCTGAAATGGACACCCAATCCTTTGTTAATATTTTCAATACCCTTTTTTAGGGACCTACTAAAAAGATAATATAATCCCTTTTTTAGTTTCAAGTCTAAGGAATTTGTACAGCCTCCTATCAAAAAGCATTTATTTCCTCTTTTTGAGGGTGTTATCTTTTGAAAGGGACCCTTAGTTATCTTAACATGAGAAACTGTGATACATTATATATATAAAATGTGTTTAAAACATGTACAGAGATTGTAACGTGTCAGGGTGAGAAGAATACAATTATTTAGTAACTATAATAGGTTTCTGTAATTCCAAATATCAACAATATTGAATGTATACTGAATTGCTACATATGAATTAAAAAAAAGGAATAAATTAGTTCATACATATTTATATTTTAATTATAAATGGTACTAATTATTCTAATTTTGAGAGTCGGTCATGGTATTGAATGAAAATAATGTTGTTACACATTGAACTACATAAGCAGTGTGTTTTTATATTTCAAAAAGGTAGAACCGCATATACAATATAAAAAGCTCTGCACATATATCTTTAAAATTCAAAGAAATCATCATGTTGTAGTTCTGTAATTACTGCATTTCTCTTTCTTTTTTTGTTAAATACAATGTAATATACTAATATAATATCCATATTGTAATAAAAGCAATCTCAAGAGCCATACTGGTTTAGTGTGTGAGGCTTGATGTGAAGGTGTGTGATATACAGTATATTACTATTTATTAGCAGACGCTCTTATCCAGGGCAACTTACAGTTGTTACAAAATATCACAATACAAAATATCACATTACCAAATATCACATTACACATAATAGCAGTTTTAAAGTACAATAAAATCAGTAGATAGCAAGATCAACATAAATACAGTAAATAATTATATTTAAAGAGCAAATTCAACTAAGAGCAGTAAACATATAGTAAAAATATATAGAAACACAGCATTTATTTATTTATTTTAGGTTCTTAGTATAGAACTAAGTTTTTTCTAAACCCTCTTACTTGGGAGACTACAATATAGCCTTAATCTGTGACATGCTGTCTTTAACATTTAAAGTCTTGTGCATGAGTTAAATTTATGGAAAAATTCTAACTTGCATTTATTTCAAAAGATATTTGCCTGCAGGTCCTTGCGATTGTTTTCCTTGCAATGTTAAACCTAGAATTATTCTCAAATTTTGCAGTATTCTGTTAAAAGTAGTTTTTAGTTCCAAACGAGACTGATAACACACCACATATATCTAGGCAACCTTTTAAATTGCATGGTGTGGTTTTTAAAAAAGAAAAAAAAGGAACATACAATCCAGCAAGTGGTTTTACATGGTTAGGAATACATTTGTAACTCTTTTTAATTTGTCTATCAGATTAATTGATATATCTAAAGTTATAATCCAAATTATAAATAGATACAACTTGAAACATTAATACAACAAAAATGAAACTCAATTACTAGATATGAAGGAAAAAAAATCTGTTTGATATATCTGATTTAAAAATGTTTATAAAACATGCTCTGGCCCACAAGGTTAGCCAGATAGTATATTATTTTTACATTGTATCTGTAAATAGTGTTAATTAAATAAAACATTTAAATGCTGTACCAAAGAACAACAAATGCATCCTCAATGAGGTGTCTAACTTATGTCCATTTTCTTCACAGTAAATTTATTAAAAATATCAAAAGTCTCAGTTAATTGATTTGGCAGTACTGCATATTCAAAGCATGTTTACATTTTTAGATATAATTTTTTAAAGGGTTACCTGTCATTAACATGCTATTTAAAGGGGTCAAGTTAGAATAATTGCTCATAGTATTTATGTTTTTTTTCTTCTTTTTTTTTTATTCTTCAATTATTTAATCCGTTCTAGAAAAGCAGCATACCAGTAAACCCCTTTTAAATACTTTCAGGGCTAAGGTTCAGTCACATTTTAGAAAATATAAATGCATGCAACACACTTGAGAACGTGGAGCCTTATTTAGGTTGAATTAAAGCTTTTAGGTGGTTTTGTGTGTGTGTGGAAATTTAATTTAACCAAAAATGCAAAATAATTGTAAAAGGAACACAATCTTGAAAGATCATGTAACTGATGCATTTTACGGAAAGGCTTGATTTTTGGATGGAGGTGGCATTATATCCCCTGCAAGAAAGTTTTAGGTGAGTCAGTATTAGCAATGGCCAATAGCCACAGGAAGACAAAAGGCACTTGTGACACTTACTGCAAAAGGCTACAGTTTGACTAAAAATATGGATATTGGAACCATCTGAATACTTTTGGCCCATTTACTCTCTGTGTTGGGTCTTCGGTTTTCTGGGCTTTTCCCCGCCCCCCATTTTGCCCAATCCTAATAAACTATAAAATCTGACAATTTGGCATCTTGTAAACTGCTGAAATGTACTGTATTAGAAAAATATGTGTTACAGACTGTCCTCAGCTATCAAACAAGCTGCATTTCTGTTTAATTGCAAGTTTTTTTGCATTTGAATGCTGCCTTGCAAGTTGTGATTTTAAAATTGGGAATGTCTGTGCATTGTAACAGAATTGTTTCTATGGGCTGTAGTTTTACATTTAATACTAATATATATATATATATATATATATATATATATATATATATATATATATATATATATATATATATATATATATATATATATTTTTTTTTTTTACTTTACAGCATTTTTTTTTAAAAAACATATATTCAGTTACTGTATTTCCCCAGACTATTTTCTGAAAATGGAAAACAGAAAAATCTGCATTTCTAAATGGTACAAAAGGCGTGTAAGTGTATTTTAACTAAAAAGCACCAAAGTATATCCTTACATTGTTCCCTAAAGATAGTTAATGGACCAGAATCCCTTCTCAATGTACAAAAACAAATATCAATTGTCAAACTGGTATCTGTAATAAATGAGATTGGTCACATTGTGGACAATTAGGGCTCTAGTTTCTGGACTTCTCTGCTTTTTTTTTTTTTAACTCTCTTCAACTCTTTAATTTAAAATCTGATATTGCACATATTGGTAATAGGTTGGTGACACAAAGAGTTATGATTTTTTTTTTTTTTTTTTTTTTTTTTTTTTTAAACAAAAGTAACAGCCTGGTAAATTGGAGCCAGTTTGGAACACTATCTAGGCATAGTATATAAATGTTAAAAGCCTAAAAAATTTTTTTTTTTAAAAAAAGCCAATTTTTTACAGTTTATAATCATGTTACTCATACAAAGGATCAACATTTTATATAACTTTTTCTATTAATTATTTTTCAAACACACAATAAACTGCAAATGCATGTTTACAGTCAAATGTTACTTAATATCTAAACAAACACATTACTGCTGTTGACTTTTAACCAGACTTTTCCCCTACATTAAAAAAAAAAAAAAACCTGCATATACTGTATTTGATCGGTCTTAAGTGATGCCTGGATTATCTGCTTAATAGAAATTCCATGAAGGTTGAGTAAGAGACACAAATAAAAGAGTACGTTTAAGACATCATCTATCTTTGACTAACATTTAGCAGATAACTTTCAAATAATTTTGAACAAAATGATTTCTGAACACTTTTACCATTTGTGTCCCATTATTTATTCCCGTTAGCGCTACCAAGCCTATAAAGTATATGTATTGATTGTTTGAACAGTTATTCTATGTTTTGTTATGGTTTTACCTTTAAATGGTTTAAAATTAAATAAAAAAGAAAGAAAGGCATTGAGGGTGCCAGAAGGGCCACATTGGATGGGTTTCCATGGAAAAAGAAAAATAGGTCACCTTTTTCTCACATTATTTTGGTAGTACTTTTGGGTTGTGTGCGTTTCCATGTAGTTTTCTTTTAGCCAAAGAAATGATCCTCCCAAATTCAAATAGCTTAATTAATATTAAAATACGGGAGGGTATATTTAATTGCTTCCCAGTTCCAGTTTGGCCTTGCGTGGCAATTGATATCGTGCAGTTTTGTGGATTTCCACAAAGTTTTTAGTTTGTGCTGAAGCACCGCAAGTGCAGCCTGCCTCATTTGGCCACCAAAAAAAAATAAATAAATAAAAAAAAGCACAGGTAAAAAACTAAAACCCAGACAGAGTGTTACACAAATAAAAATACCCAACAACATTCCATAAGAAAGTGCGGTGTACTGCCCTTGTATTATTTGCTAAACATTTTGACTGCATATGTACTTATTATAAACCTATTATACACTTACATATATAATATATACAAGTTTTCCTACAGAACTGTAGCTTCAGCAAATCTGATCTTTATAGTCTGAAATACCAGCACTTTAGGGTAATGACATACAAATTAACCACTTATGTTTAGTACAGTACATTTTTTTCTAAATATTTGTAGTACATCTACAATGGGCTACCCTACTCACCCACATTCCTCACTACATATTATTCTTATAATAATAAACAATAAATACCTGAATCCGAATTTCGCAGTGACAGTGCAAGGCTCTCATCAGTAGAATGTGGTTAGATATCTTTTTTTTGTCCTCGTTATTGAGGATCCAGTATACCAGTGTAACGTCAATTTTTACTACCTTGTCAAAATCTACTACCTCTACCAAAATTTCATCTGTAGCTATAAATGTTATTTTTTGGTTAAAATAATCCAACAATTCACCTTGGTGGTTATACACAAAAAGATTCTAAAAAGTATGACAAATAGTATCGGAACTCACACCAGGCAAATATCAATAATAAGAATAATAATAAATAAATTCATATAGATCCCATATATGCCAAATCCTCTGTAAAATACAGTATTTTGGTAATTATTCTAGGTCTACAAATTGATAGATGCCTAAAATAGATTATGCTTTGATAATGTTCTTTTTTTGAAGGCAGCAAAATTTGATGGGTGCAGATCATCTGTCAAGGTTTCAACTTGGCAGACTTATGTATGAAGGTTTCAAAATTTGGTAGGTGTGTGGACTGTCAGTGTCATACATTGGCAGTTCTAAGTATGGAGGTACCAAAATGTGATTGATGCAGATCAGCTGTCAAAATGTTATACCTTGGCGATTCTCTATCGAAGATACCAGCATTTGATGGATGCTTCTGTAATGTAGGGTTGGATGACAATGACATTTTCAGCTATCGATTGTCTGTAAATTATCACGATAATCATGATTATCGTCTAAATAAATAAAATATTTTAAATTCTTGTAATTTATCAAATTTATACTTGAGCAGCATGACAACTGTCATTTGTATATTAATAAATTATGTAGTTTTCCTATAAAATAACTTTTTTGAAACATTTGTTAATTCAAGAATGTTTACTTTCATAAAAGAAAGTGCCACCAAATGTTTTAATATAATGCAACAAAATTGCTAACGTTACCTGGAAGCATTTGTTTTCTTTACTTGTGTGGTTAAGAGAATCAAACTAGGCTTTTAAAAATAACACTATTAAGAACATACTGAGCTTTACACACCGCTGTATGCAGACAGTTTAAAATAAACTGCCTATCCTTCCGTTAAAAGTTAATTCTCTTATATTTATGCAACTACCCTGGTTTACAATAGCAACGCCATGGGAACAGATGAGGGTTCTGAGCACCTGCTTATTCCCCTGTGGTGCATGGGCTGCAGTATAGTACTCCTGTCTTTTACTGTAGTTTAAAATAAAGAGGCGACAGAAGCGACACAGTTCTTTAGGCTATATTACACATGTGCAATATGGTTGTGTTTTTTTTTTTCTTTTCTATTTGCAATTAAAACAAAATCCTGTGTCAAAATGTTTAAAAGTCAAAAGTTCCACTTTTCTACAGTAATTTTACAGGGGGTAGCCTTTATTTTATTTTATAAAAACAATAAACAAAAAATGAAACCATGACGTAAAGTTAAAAGCATATTGTTTGAAATCAATATTTAACTTTCCAATGTACACAGTGCTCTCACAGATCATGTTTTACGCCTCTTGCAGACAGTTCAGTGCCACTTAATGCTCAAAGCAGAGGCTCTTACTGCTTCATTGGGTCACGGACAATAACTATGATTATCGATAATTTTTCAACGCGATAAAATTATCGCTGCAAAAAAATGATCTCGTTATCGATATTATCAATTTTCATTCCAACCCTACTGTAATGTTAAAATATTTGAAAATACTTTTTCATCTCCACCTTGAGCCGCATTCGTGACTCAAGTTGTAACTAAGTGCAGTGGAATCTGACACTCATATAGTACATACAAGTTTTCTTACCAATAATAAGTATGCTACCTTTACAAAACAGTTTTACAAAGGTGCAACTGAGGTTACTTAAATACTACGCTTCAATGTAAAAAATGTGCAGTCAGCATATAGGTGCATTTTTTTTCTTTTTTCGTTTAAAAAATGTAACTCCCTCTGTAGTACACTTTACAGCAGCTGTCTGTATTTAATATAAAACTAAATTAGTTACGTGTGGAGTAAAATGTAAGTTTAAAAAACACATACTTTTGTATCCAAAGACTTGAGTTTTTTTTTTTTTTTTTTTTTTGAGCGTTCTCAGTCTACAAGGAAAACAAATCTGTACATGCATAGTGCAAGCGGAAAATAGTGTGGGCATGCACAGTACGGAAAGTAGGAAAATATGACAGGTAGCAAAAATTTACGTGACACCTGTAGTCTATACGTGTTCAACACATTTTTATAGATGCTACTCCACCAGGGACTTTATTGTAAGTCTTGCAGCAAGCGGATGTTAAGCCCTGTATTTGTCTTTCTGAACAAATTTGTGAAACTAACAGTTTTTCTTTTTCATGTTTCCATTCTTTTAAAACAAATCTTGCTCAATGAATTAGGTTTAAGAGAAAATAATAAAAACATAAATAAGTTGTATTTAATTTCTGTTATATAGGGCAGCAGTGTGGAGTAGTGGTTAGGGCTCTGGACTCTTCACCGGAGGGTAGTGGTTTCAATCCCAGGTGGGGGACACTGCTGCTGTACCCTTGAGCAAAGTACTGTACCTAGATTGCTCCAGTAAAAACCCAATTGTATAAAATGGGTAATTGTATGTAAAAATAATGTGTAAAAAAATAATGTAGTTGTATGAAAAAATAATGTGATATCTTGTAACAATTGTAAGTCGCCCTGGATAAGGGTGTCTGCTAAGAAATAAATAATAATAAATAATAATGTAAAACAATTGCACCACTTTTTGTTTGTTGCCCCTTTTAAAAACATGACCCAGACACAGAACTTTGATTTTAAGCGCAATTGCGCACTTTTAATTCCCCACACAAAAACAAACAAACAAAACAAAAGCCTAGCTCAACATAGAGCCTAACTTCACTTAACCAGTCCCTGACTCACCCACAGTGGTGGAGGTATCTTCTTCACCTCCTCCCCCTTGTTTTCAGCCGGTGGCTCCAGAGACAACAACGGCTCCTTGTCCTGCTCAGGAGGCAGCACCTCCTCCCCCTTGATTTCAGCCTGTGGCTCCGGAAATGACAACGGATCCTCCTTGTCCTGCTCAGGAGACAGCACCTCCTCCTCCGGCTCCGGCTCACGGGACGGCAGCTCCACCCCCTCCGGCTCGCGGGACGGCAGCTCCACCCTCTCCGGCTCGCGGGACGGCAGCTCCACCCCCTCCGGCTCGCGGGACGGCAGCTCCACCCCCTCCGGCTCGCGGGACGGCAGCTCCACCCCCTCCGGCTCGCGGGACGGCAGCTCCACCCCCTCCGGCTCGCGGGACGGCAGCTCCACCCCCTCCGGCTCGCGGGACGGCAGCTCCACCCCCTCCGGCTCGTGGGACGGCAGCTCCACCCCCTCCGGCTCGCGGGACGGCAGCTCCACCCCCTCCGGCTCACGGGACTGCTGGGCCTTTCTTGCTGTCTCCAGCTCCCACTTCTGGAGCAGCAGGTCCAGCTCTGTAGGCTCCACCTCTTAGTTTGCTCCACTTGAGCAGCCATGTTTCTTTTGATCTGATCGATCAACTCTTTTAAATCCATTTTCTCTGGGTCTTAGGGGCACCCGCACACTTCTGGTACCATATGTAAAATAATTGCACCACTTTTTGTTCATTGCCCCTTTTAAAAACATGACCTAGACACAGAACTTTGATTTTAAGCACTATTGCACACTTTTAATTCCCCACACAAAAACAAACAAACAAAACAAAAGCCTAGCTCAACATAGAGCCTAACTTCACTTAACCAGTCCCTGACTCACCCACAGGACAGCTAAGCCGTTTACCTGTCAACAAACACTAACAAACAGTTTACCTTATTTTATTTTCACAGCCAAAATCTTCTTCAACCAGCACCCTGGTGAACTCCCCCCTTAATGAGCTGGAAGCTCTCTTTTTATAGTATGTGGCTGTCCCAATTAACACCAATTACCTCGTTTGGGAACAGCCACATTCTCACATGTTTTTGGCAGGGAGAGGAATTAACCGCGTCCCTGCCAACCGCCACCAAAACACCAACAATATCCAAGTTATTTACATTTAGAGCCCTTGCTCTGTTACAATATATATATATATATATATATATATATATATATATATATATATATATATATATATATATATATGCCAAACGAAAATCGGCTAATGCTGTCATTGGCTGTTGCTCTTGAGCTCTGACAACAGTGCCCACTCATTAATTGGACCAAATAAGTGCTTATTATAAGCTTAATTGGCCCAATTAATTAATTTAGGGTACAGTTGGAACAAAAACCAGGAGGGCACCAGATCTCCAAGACCAGGATTGGACACCCCTGATGTACGCCTTGCCCTGCTGTTGGATCTTCATTCCTAAGCTATGATCAGCAAGAATATTATTATATCTGAATTGTCATCCTTCTCGATTTGGATTACCAGCAAGACCGAGCTTTTTCTTTTTGCATTTCAGATTATTTATTTATTTATTTATTTATTTCCCAGTTGACTCATCTGCTAGTAACCTGTTTGTTTTTATTGTTTTACTGGTTTGGGGTTTCAAAGCATTTATGTGTTTTTGTTACTTTTCTCCTTCTTTTCATTCCGAGCATTTGCAAACATGTAAATAAATCTTTTTAGTGATACATTTTCCCATTTAATATTCGCTTTTAAAGCAGTTCTTCTATTTCCAGTGAGATGTATACTGTATCTCTGTTCTTCTCTTATTTAGAAATAATAATTGAGAAAGTTTGATTTATGGAGCTGTTTGTTATAAATTGATAGTCAATAGTTTCTAAAATGCTGTATGCATTGTTGTTAATTTAAATCTGTATGGCCTAGTTTACATATTGAATTCATTTTGTTGAATAAAGCAACAAAGTAGTCTAAAATATACAGGGGTTGATTTTTTTTTACCTCCAGTATATTTGACTACATTGACCGACAAAATTGGCCAGTGACGTGAATGACCGTCCATTGATTTTGGGCTCTGACAACAGTGCCCGGTCATTGACGTTATTGGCCGACTTCGGACTTTGGCCGTAACACACATGTATATATATATATATATATATATATATATATATATATATATATATATATATATATATATATAGCTAAAGGAAAATAAACTTTGCTTAAAAGAACACCTTCTTGGCATCGATAGCGATTCGTTCACAGTGGATACAGTACTGTTTTATAACCTGATAACTCATCATCATCAAACTTAAATTAAAATGGTTTATTCAGTCTTTTCAAAAGCGACTTGTCATTGCGAGTGTGTCTTGAGGCACATTGATTGGTTTATTAAGTCTTCGCAGAACTGTCGTCATATCATGGACTCATTTTGTATTCTGATTTCCACGAGTGCACCTCTGTTTGGTGAATTTGGTGTCTCCCGTTCTGGTGAGTTGCTTCACCATTCTGTTAAATAATGTGCATGTCTTGTATATTGCTGCTGCATTTTTTAACATGTGTAGGGGTGCTGTGTTAATGTAGTTTGACGGTTAGTTTATTAATGTTTGCTTTTCTTTTACTTATTCAGTTAATTACATATGTTGATGCATGTACACCATGACAAGTAATACATATTTATTGATTGATTGATTAATGTTGTCTGGTGGCTCCATCTTAGAGAACACTTTGGCTATAAGAACACTTCGCTTGCTTCCTGAGGGGTGTTCTCTTAGCCGGAGACAACTGTATGTATGTATGTATGATGTATGTGTGTGTGTATATGTATGTATATATATATATATATATATATATATATATATATATATATATATATATATATATGTATAAATCAAGGGAAATAATGTTAAAACCTTACAATGCATTAGTAAGACCTCACCTAGAATATTGTGTTCAGTTCTGGTCACCCGTCACAAAAGGATATTGCTGCTCTATAAAGAGTGCAAGAAGAGCAACCAGAATTATCCCGGGTTTAAAAGGCATGTCGTATGCAGAAAAATTGAATCTATTCAGTCTTGAACAAAGAAGACTACGCGGTGATCTGATTCAAGCATTCAAAATCCTAAAAGGTATAGACAATGTCGACCCAGGGGACTTTTTTGACCTGAAAAAAGAAACAAGGACCAGGGGTCACAAATGGAGATTAGATAAAGGGGCATTCAGAACAGAAAATAGGAGGCACTTTTTTACACTGAGAATTGTGAGGGTCTGGAACCAACTCTCCCAGTAATGTTGTTGAAGCTAACACCCTGGGATCCTTCAAGAAGCTGCTTGATGAGATTCTGGGATCAATAAGCTAATAACAACCAAACAAGCAAGATGCGCTGAATGGCCTCCTCTCGTTTGTAATTTTTCTTATGTTCTTATGTTCTTGTGTGTGTGTGTGTGTGTGTGTGTGTGTGTATGTGTGCAGCTTTTCGTTGTTTGTATCCGAAGAAACTGTCAATGCAAACTTTGTTTATATACAGTATATAAATGTATACCGTGTATATATACTGTGTGTATATATATATATATATATATATATATATATATATATATATATATATATATATATATATATATATACAGTACTGTGCAAAAGTTTTAGGCAGGTGTGAAAAAATGCTGTAAAGAAAGAATGCTTTCAAAAATAGACATGTTAATAGATTATATTTATCAATTAACTAAATGCAAAGTGAGTGAATAGAAAAATCTACATCAAATCCATATTTGGTGTGACCACCCTTTGCCTTCAAAACAGCATCAATTCTTCTAGGTACACTTGCACAAAGTCAGGGATTTTGTAGGCATATAGTCAGGTGTATGATTAAACAATTATACCAAACAGGTGCTAATGATCATCAATTCAATACGTAGGTTGAAACACAATCATTAACTGAAACAGAAACAGCTGTGTAGGAGGAATAAAACTGGGTGAGGAACAGCCAAACTCAGCTAACAAGGTGAGGTTGCTGAAGACAGTTTACTGTCAAAAGTCATACACCATGGCAAGACTGAGCACAGCAACAAGACACAAGGTAGTTATACTGCATCAGCAAGGTCTCTCCCAGGCAGAAATTTCAAGGCAGACAGGGGTTTCCAGATGTGCTGTCCAAGCTCTTTTGAAGAAGCACAAAGAAGCGGGCAACGTTGAGGAGCGTGAAGCGCGGTGGTCGGCCAAGGAAACTTACTGCAGCAGATGAAAGACACATCATGCTTACTTCCCTTCGCAATCGGAAGATGTCCAGCAGTGCCATCAGCTCAGAACTGGCAGAAAACAGTGGGACCCTGGTACACCCATCTACTGTCTGGAGAATTCTGGTCAGAAGTGGCCTTCATGGAAGACTTGCGGCCAAAAAGCCATACCTCTGACTTGGAAACTAGGCCAAGCGACTCAACTATGCACGAAAACACAGAAACTGGGGTGCAGAAAAATGGCAGCAGGTGCTCTGGACTGATGAGTCAAAATTTGAAATATCTGGCTGTAGCAGAAGGCAGTTTGTTCGCCGAAGGGCTGGAGAGCGTACACGAATGAGTGTCTGCAGGCAACAGTGAAGCATGGTGGAGGTTCCTTGCAAGTTTGGGGCTGCATTTCTGCAAATGGAGTTGGGGATTTGGTCAGAATTAATGGTCTCCTCAATGCTGAGAAGTACAGGCAGATACTTATCCATCATGCAATACCATCAAGGAGGCATCTGATTGGCCCCAAATTTTTTCTGCAGCATGACAACGACCCCAAACATACAGCGAAAGTCATTAAGAACTATCTTCAGCGTAAAGAAGAACAAGGAGTCCTGGAAGTGATGGTATGGCCCCACAGAGCCCTGATCTCAACATCATCGAGTCTGTCTGGGATTACATGAAGAGAGAGAAGCAACTGAGGCTGCCTAAATCCACAGAAGAACTGTGGTTAGTTCTCCAAGATGTTTGGGCCAACCTACCTGCCGAGTTCCTTCAAAAACTGTGTGCAAGTGTACCTAGAAGAATTGATGCTTGATGCTGTTTTGAAGGCAAAGGGTGGTCACACCAAATATGGATTTGATTTAGATTTTTCTTCTGTTCACTCACTTTGCATTTAGTTAATTGATAAATATAATCTATTAACATGTCTATTTTTGAAAGCATTCTTACTTTACAGCATTTTTTCACACCTGCCTAAAACTTTTGCACAGTACTGTATGTGTGTAAATAAACAAGAAAGGTCCTTTGTGCACTAGAATGCTTGATATTGATGAGGTGCTGACCAGTATAAGGTAATTACATGTAATGAAAAAATAAAAGGCAGGAGCTAAATAATTAATCTCTTTGAAGCAAGATGATAAGAGTGTGACCATGAAGGTCTCTACGGAAACTCTTTTGGTAAGCCATCTAAACTGAAAGTTTGGCTGAAAAAATGTTGAAATTTTGCATTGCTGTAGAAACTCTACTTTCATTACATTTATATATATCGAGAGAGAGAGAGAGAGAGAGAGAGAGAGAGAGAGGACATCTGTTTTGTATGTTAAAGAAAAAACTTTTTTATGGGAATGTGGCAGATTGTAGCTGTCAGGTCCAAGTAAGAGGTGAGATCCATACTGAAATTATTGGTGGTGCTGTATTTGTGCCTGAGAGAGAGGTCAGATGTTAATATGAAGTCATGTACCACACTGTGAGCTGAATCTCTAGGGGGATAACCTCTTAATCTGTATTAGTTCATGTATTAGCAATCTTTACCTACACAAAGCAAACAGTGCCACAGCTTTCAATGAAGAAGTCATGCACCCTGTGATATACTTTGACCCCAAGGTCATGCCCTTTGTTCCCCTCTCAATGGGGAGTGCCCTCAGAGGACTCGGGTGAAATAGAGAAGTTATTTAGACACACATGGCTTAAGGAAAATCTACAGGACAGGACCCTCTTTTAAGCAAGTAAATAACCACAATACTCAAAAGTATTTCATTTGAAGGCAGGGGGCAAGGTACTTTAGTTTTCTGTGCCTTTAAGCAGACTTATATCAATTGCCAGTCTCGTTTCTTTTTAAAGTGTTCGTGTTAAAAACATTCACACAGTTAGTGGGAGGAAATACATGCATCTTGCAAGGCTCACTAAATGTCTTGCCTTTGGGCCAAGCACACAGGCTCTTAGGTTTTAAGAGAGGATTCACTGTGATTTGTGTGTGTTCATAATTGTCAATTTGAATTTATTACTACTTTACAACCTTGCATCGACACATGTTAATTATTCAATATTTACCATTTTGTGAGCCCATAGCAGAGTATTTCGAAGGATATATTTCCAGAGACAGTATTGCCACAGTGCATAATCCCATAAAAACAAGATACAGTGGAGCCCCTGTTCAAAAAAGATGAGCCTCTAAAATGGGAAGCCAATAAAGTTCTCTTTTAGTAGGAAGCTTTTTGGTAAACTTCAATTTTTAAGGCCCAAAATGTGAATTAACACACACATGTTATATATATATATATATATATATATATATATATATATATATATATATATATATATATATATATATATATATATGATTTTCTTTTTTTCATAACAGCACCAAAAATAATTCAGACATTTAAATATATAGTTGTATATTTAAAAATTCAATTGTGTGAAAAAAAGTTATCGGTAACAAGAAGTACCTACATAATATAACTGAATAAAAAAAAGATATTTGACAAAAGATAACTTTTAAGAAATACAATAAAACAAATAATTACAGTTTACACATGGCTTGAAGAAACTGAAAGTTATTTTATTGTAGCATCAACAAATATTCAGGTAGTTTTACTAAGTTTTAATATCCATACATTTACACATTATGCATATTTTTTATTCTCAGTTATTTTTTTTATTATTGTTATTTTGTAGTTGCATTTAATGAAATATCTATTTAATTTATCATCTGTAATATTGCTCCATTTTTTTCTTGTAATTTATATAGATGTTACAGTATTTCTTAAAGCGCATGAAACAACAAAGAGGGGACCAGCATGCTGGCATTCAGCCTGAAATTCCTCGGAAAAGCAGTGATTCAGCTCCTAAAGGGATTCCTTTTTTCATAACACAAAATCTGTGATTTATAAGGCAGACACCACTTTATTAAGACTAGACACTAAACAGAGTGGTTAATGACATGTTTTAAACCCTGCTATTTCAGTAAAATACATTATACATTCCGGAAATAGTCAGGTTTTTATTATACCTAACCTCCTTTATCTGATGTAAACACAGAAGTATTTGACGATCGGGATTACTGTATTTAAACTGCATTTTGAATAATATTTAGTTTTCAAACATATATAACTACAAGTGCTTGAAAGAGAATTCTCATTTATTAGTCATTTTGTGGGTGCGTGGGGCAGATATTTAGCGCAATAGAAATATAAATACTTTGACCTAATTTACAGCATATACCAGAAAAAAAAAAATCTTAAAAATTATATATATATATATATATATATATATATATATATATATATATATATATATATATATATAATGTAATGTAATGTTATTATCCAGGCAAAAAGTAGATGTCCTGTTATTGAGAAAACATTCACATTTTGAACAGTAAACTGTTATAGTTTACATTTCACTTACTTTTGTGAAAAAAAAATATTAAATATACTTTAATACCAACATTTATATTCATAATTCGATCAAATAAATGCATTTCATCATATGTGAAATGATTACATTGTACATTAGACTCAAACATATTCCAGGGAGGTTCTTTAACCTTTTGTGTGGTTTCTTTTTTTACACAATCGTTTTACTGTCAGGCATTGTGATTTCCAGTCTGCAGTGTGTTTTTCATTAGTTTAGAATTTTAGGTTTTTTTTGCTTTTTTAACTGAGTTTGGTTTGTTGTATTTTTCATAAGGATTCATGGCATCTAGAGACACATTAAATTGGCAATTGTCTTAAATTCTTTCATTTATGCCTTTTCATAAAATAATAATTTAATTAATTTAATTTTATATGTTTCTTACTTTATCGAGGGTGATTTAATTGTCACGTATGGAAAGTTTTTAATAATAATTTCAAATAAAACATACATCATATCAAACAAAAAAAATGTTACTGTAAAAAGCTGCAGTTTTTAATTTTAAAATGGCAGTGTGAATCTAGAAACAGTAATGGCACAGCTACATTGCAAAAGCCAGAGATATTTGAAAATAAACAAGCGTGAGGGGACTGCTGTTTGTTTACATCTTTAAAAATGCATGAGCTAAGTGTTAGCTGTTTGTAGAATAATGTATTTAATACCTGTTTTGGAATAAATTAAGCGTAGCAGATGTGTAGTGGAGCTCAGGAATGAGGCTATATAGAAACCTATACTGTTTATGGATTTGGCACCCAACCAGGAACTAAAGTGTATCCTCAAATGAACTTTCTGCCTTAAGTGTACAGTGGGAGAGAGCCCTGACATATATATATATATATATATATATATATATATATATATATAATGTCAGAGACTTGGGGAAAGTATAGAAGTCAAAGCAAGCTAAATATTTTGAAAACACCACATCGAAGACTGACAAATACTTTTTTTAAACTTGAAACTGCTCAGCGACTTTAAAAAGATATATACTTTTGATTACATCAGGGGGTTTTCAATTGGTTCAAAGACGTGGCGAGATGTGACGTAAAAGCACTCCTGCCTGAGAAGGGGATGCCAAAGCAGACGTACCAAGAGCAGTCGTTGCTATGAGAGCTTGTAAAGACCCCATTTTTCTTTTTCTTTTTTCTTTTTTTTTGTGACTACGGCTAAGGCTAAGGGATATTGCAAGCAATTTCAATTTTACTAGGGGTCTTTGATAACCTGTCAATAGTGTAATGAGATGGTAAACACCAGATGATAAAAAAGAGATTCAGGCTAGTGGAAAGTCCAGTACAATATGAAACTAACCAGCATAAATGGGGTTATTTTTACATTCCATTTCATGCAAGTTCTGCAGACATAATATGCGTGTTAGGTTGTGAGAGAAGCAGCAGCAACAACCATGTTAGATCACAGACAGACTTTAATCAAACAGTGTTAAAGAAAGAAAGTTTTAATAGAAGTTCCCCCACCTTTTGATTTGCAAGCAATCCATAATGGCCCATGCTTCTCTTGCTGAAGTGCGTGGATACCATAAACATTTTAGTCCACAATAGCAGATAGATTTTAAAAGATTTTTTCTTTTTTGTGCTACTTCTTCTTCAAAAAAAAAGTTTGTGCTGTTAACTTAGCCTCATAGTTTCTGGAACCAGAGCCAAAAGAGGCAGGAAGTTGTTTTTACAATAGCGTTACAGTAATCTGCCACAAATGGAAAAAGCCAAATGTTGTTCGAGAGAGGGAGAGAGAGAGGGAGAGGGAGAATGAGTTCCTACTGAGAGACTTGGCTTTACTGACTGAGAATGTGTATCCCAATGTATAGCATGGTTAAGCTCAAGATAAGAAAGACACAGAATTAAAAAAGAAAAAAAGCAAGCACATTTACTAGAAATTTGACTTTTGGCATGAATCCTTGATTTTGCTTCAGGTTAAAGGATGGGGGGCAAGTGCAGTCAGCATATACAGCCCAAAACCTTTTGACATTTTACTGCTTTAGAGGGGGGTCTCAAACTCGACCATTTTTTAGGTAGGCCTTAGGCATTTATGTAATTGTGTGTGTGTGTGTGTGTCTGTGTGTGTGTGTGTTTCAATTCAGACCTGATCGGGTTTTGTATGCATTCTCAATCAAATCTCAGTCATGGCAGCTGTTTTTCTTCCAGCACAGCAGTTGAGCTGTCTCGCCCAAATGCTTATCAGCTTTTGACTGTTTGCCAAAATAGTTAGAAGGGCCAACCAGTTTTAACTGTGCTGGGCTGGTTTAGCAAGGGCATAAAAAAAAGACAACAACAAGTAGTTAATGTTAACGCATTTTACTTAGCAGCAATCCTGTTTGGAGCACTAAGTTATCCTTGTGTTCTGTTCTCTTAACAATGGCTGTTTGTGCCAACATAAAAGCGACGAGCACAGAAGGCTGGAAATAGAGACTTTTTTAAGTGCCACTTTCTCTCTTTTTTGTTAATAATTCTGTGAAATGTAAAGGTTAATTAGACAAGCTGTATTCAGGAGTGTGCATACATTAAAAATTCCTTGAGCTGTCTGTCTATTTTTTCCTCTCTCTCTCTCTCTCTCTCTCTCTCTCTCTCTCTCTCTCTCTCTCTCCTCTCTTTCTCACTAATCCAGGTGTAATGTGGCACAGAGTGTGAAGGGTCAGTCTGCGCTGCCATGGTACAGCCCAGCACAGGAGAAGCAGATCCCTAGTCAACCCTCCGAAGTACACATGCTCTCTTACACACTCAACACGAACACACAATTCTTTGCTGAGCTGTGTGGATGTGTGATGAAAAAACAGCTCGCTCATGCACTGTGCCGTGCCTCTTATTTCGTCATTCTCTCTCTCTCTCTCTCTCTCTCTCTCTCTCTCTCTCTCTCTCTCTCTCTCTCTCTCTCTCTCTCTCAGCAGTCAGCTCCAGTCACTCACAAGGGGGGGATTGGGCTTTGCAAAAAAGAACGCGGTGACTGCTGCTATTTCTGCTGCAAGGGCCTCCCCTTTAGACAGCTTGTGCCAGAGCAGGAGTTTTTCACTACAACTAACTGGATTTTAACCCTCTACCTCCAGATTTGCTGTATGTTCGCTTCAAATAACGACCCAACACGGACTACAGAACATAGTCGTGCTTCTTTCTTTTCTTTTTTGCTTTTTGAAATCACTTGTCTTGATATTCTGGGGGAGGCCACAAGTTCCTCAATGTATTTATTTATTTATTTTTGTTACATTGAATATTTTACTTTGTTTAAATTTTGTTTTAAATCTCAATTGCAGATAATTGTTTTTCCTCCTTTTTTTTTTTTTTTAAGAAAGGCAGAGCTTTATGCTGCCTGTCAAAAATGGCTGTATTTTGTGAGTTCACTGCGCATCTGCGGGTAAAGACAGCGTTCGACTTGTAAGTGGCAGTGGCTGTATTGGAAGTATCTCTCTCTCTCTCTCTCTCTCTCTCTCTCTCTCTCTCTCTCTCTCTCTCTCTCTCTCTCTCGCTTGCTTGCTCTCGTCGGCCCTTTCTCCCTAACAGGGGAGGGAGAGGGGTGTGCAGCGGAGCTCTTTCTGGGACAGGTGCCAACTCCTAAACAAAAGACATAAAAAAGGCAATGAAAGAAAAATGCGTAGATTTTTTTTTTTTAAATGTGTTACACAGCGAATGAAAGTAGTGACGTTTGATATAATATCATTGTCTTATCTTTTTTTTATTATTTGTATTTTTGTATCTAATAAAAAGAACAGTTAGAGTACTTTCTGTTCTCCAGTAGTGTAGTAAAGGCATTTGGGTTGAGAAGAGAAGGTGGGGGTCCTTTTTCAGATTGTTGAATTATTCATAGGCCCAGTGTTGAGGCCGGACCAGCAGTGTTATTAGCATGCATCAGACATGGTGTTTGTCTGTTTGCTAACATTCTTCATTCAAAGACTTGTTAACTACCAGACTAGCTTAACACGCGTCTTCCAGCCACCCTTACGGCCTCCTATTGTTGTCCCTGCTGGCAGCCAAGGGGCATGAATGGCACAGGGAGCATGCGGCTGGGAGCTGGGGCTGGTTGCTAGGTAGGTACTGCCTTTTTACTTTCCTCAGGCCTGCCTTTACTTCTGTTTAGCAATGGAGCTGACTGCCTTTTTGTTTTGTTTCACAGGGCTGCGAAACCCACAAAGTGAAACCTTTTTTTTTTTTCCTCTCACCCTTGCCTGAGCGTCTGGCTGCTGCTGGCTGGGTTCTCCTGCCACTGAATTCTGGTAAGCATTTCTTTTTTCCTTTTATATTTTTAAGAATTATTTTTATCTTCATTCTTTATTTTATTATTTATTTCAAATGTTTGAGTGAAGCGTTCTTCATTTTTTAGTTCCTCCTTCAGATCAGCTACTACTAGATTTAGAAATTAATTTTAATTCATAAATTTGAGGCCATTAAAAAAAAAGCGTGAATCCTATTCTGTTCACTGGCACCTTAAAAACGTCAGCTAGTCACCGCATTGTTTTTTTGTTTTGAGTCTGCGCATTGTTTTTTGTTTTGAGTCTGCTAGAGTTATTTTCAGTATGTTTATTGACTGTGGGTGATATTGTGGCATCTCCTATGATTGAGACCTTCTAACACTGACTAGCTCTCCAGTCTTGTTCAGGTATGTTCGTGCTAAAGATTTTCCATGTTTTGTTTAAGTTGCAAGATTTACAAATAAATAAAGCAGTGAATGATGAATGCAGCACTTAAGAATGAAGTGCATTGATATAAAAATATATATCTTATATATATATATCTTATATATATATATCTATATATATATATATATATATATATATATATATATATATATATATATATATATATATAGGTTATTTTCATGCAATGTTTTTCCGTGTAAGCGTATACATTTAATAACTTCACTTCAGATTTCTTCCTACGTTATGTAATTTAGTAAGACCAAATAAAATGAACCACAGGTTTATTTATTTCACCTTTTTAAAATGTATTTTGTCTCGAGCGTTGGTTTGTACAGATTTGTACAGAAAAAAATACACCAAAATAGAATTACGCTGGCATAACACAGAGAGTTTATCTGCTTTTACTTTGGCTGACTTTTTGATTTTAAAATAACAGGTACCTTGTGATTTGTGTATTGTGGATGCATAATTTTCCAGAATAGTGTAATCTGCTGTCACTTTCTGTTCATTAATTTAGTCACACATAGGGCCCAAACCTGACGGCTCTATAACAAATAAGAAATTGCAGCTACAGTACAAAAAAAAAAAAAACACAAAGATTGTAATTTCATTGTTTTACAAGATAAACTTCATCCTGTCATGTTTCAGTTGTTCTTTCAAAGAAAAATGTAATTGAAAAAAATATCTTTCAACTATTTTGAATAAATAAATATAATACTGTCACTCTTTCATATCCCCATCTTTTTAGATTACATTGCAACAACAAATGTCACACTGTAATCATGCAATTGCTGAATATTTTAATTAGTTCTTATTTAGAATGCTACAATGTAACAATGCTTCATATATATATATATATATATATATATATATATATATATATATATATATATATATATATATATATATATTCTTCAAATGTTCTTGTCTGTTTAAATAAATAAAAAATAGAATAAAAACAGCTTCCATAATCAATGGCACATCTAAAAACCCTTTTCCCCAGTTTGCATTGTATAAAAAAAAACAACCTGGATTTCGACATAGGAGTTTTATTTTCCTGTGCCCAATATATTATTTGTTGTGCTGTGTAAATAATATATACTGTGTTATTTTGTATCAATACATTTGTAACTTTACTGAAATCGTTTTTTTTCCTTTTTTTTTTTAAAGAAAAAAACAACCCATCCAAATCAATAACATATTATTTTATTACACATATTTTATAGATATATTGAGTACAATATTTAATAATTACATTTTTATTGGATGAAAATAGCATTGATAAATATGGTGATGATCAAAACAACCAAAAAAATAATTATAATAGTGAGTTATCCTGTTGTATAATTATTCTAGTGATTATTTCTTGCGATTGATATCCTATTGGATTTAGATTCTTCACGGATATAGTGCTGTTTGTATATATAGAACTAGAAAAATAATTATTTGGCGTTGTACTGGATATTGAAATGTTTTTATCAAGTGACTAACTCCAAGCAAGTAATCGCAGCAATAAGCTGTGAATTTAGTATGTGTTTTGATTTCTTTTAAGCAATATATTTATATCACTTTTTCTGGAGCAAACATTTTCATATATATATATTAACATGACGATTGAAATAAATAAATGTTTTACATTTGTAAGGTCATTCGTTAGGTTACAGAGCTTTCATTTTACTATTGAGAATTTTGTACTGTAGTACTGTGCTATATTATACATTTTCTTCAGCTAAATAAATGGAAGCTAAATGGGCGCTTGTTGTTTGAGGGGGAGAAGATGTGTTTCAGCTGACTTTCTCAATCACACTGGGATGACTTCACTGCAATCACTATGGGGACTACCAGTCTGAGCAGCAAGGCTCAGGTTTGATCTAGCTCTGCCTTCTCACACCTCTCTCAGGGAGTCCTGAGTGGATCGCAGGCAGGTTTTAAATACCTTACCTTTGGAAATTTAAAAAAAGAAGAAAAAAATGTGCATATGAATATCAGGGTCACAGTTTTAGAAGAAAAAATAAGTTGGATTGCTGTGTGTTTATATGGAAGTCAGTCATTACACAATATATTGAGGTAAGCAGAGGGTATGCCAATAATATTGTATTTTTCTTCATATTCATTTTTATTTTTGGACTAGAACAGTGGTGCCCAAAAATATTGACACACTTCTATTATTTCAGTGAAAAATACTTCAATCCACATTCATATTATTACCACCTGGGAAAGGGTATAGCTACTATACTGTTGAAAATTCTTATCAACATTTTTTTAATTCCAAACTCTGTATAAAACATCTGAATTTTACATTTCGAAGTGAAAATTAATATCAAGATAATCTGTTTTCTAGTTGCAGCCTTACTGAATTAAGATTTTATAATTCCAAACAATAAAATTAAGCAAGAAATGAAAGAAAATAGTTTATAACAATTTGTTTTTCAAAAGCTGTTAAAACATACAAAAGTTGTTAATTTTAAATTCATATGTTTTACATAATAGTTTTCATATGTAGTACATATATGGTAATTATAACAACATTTTGCAGTAATTTGGAATATTACAGTACGTATACAGGGGGATTTATAAACAACGCACACACAATATGTACAATAAAGAACAGAAGCAGGGATATCAGTCGGGGCAGAAAAGGCAAACATCACACCTAACATTGTAGACCATGTCAGAGCTAACTGAAATCTCAAAATGACGGAGCGCAATGAAAACCTGTTTTGTAATAGAGTGCTTTTCATATGGTGCTTTGCTTATGAATAAACCTGTCAAAAATCTATTTATTACATAATTATTTTGTATAGAAAGTCTAAATAAGCCCATTCTAATCAGTATAGGAGTCTATTTTATTAATAATAACAGTGACAGATATAAATAAGATCATTAAGATAGGGTACTTTGTGCCAAAGGTTGTAAAAATCAAATAAATTGAAACAGTGTTATTCTTTGCCTCCACAATGGGTGTTTTTCAAAATCAGAAATCTCCAAAATGTTTTTCTACTGGATTAAAACATGTCTTTATTTATTTATTTTTTTCTGGTTTTACGATTGAGTGTTTGTTACGGAGCAAATACTTTTTTTGTCATATTTCTCTTCAGAGTGTAGTGAAAATAGCTAGCCTCCTTTAGAACACAATCTTTGATCTCCTGAAGTTAATTAAGGCCTTCAGTGAAAAAAAAAGCTTAAAAAGGAATTGTAGAAAATAGGCAAATGTTGGACTTACAATTTATGGACAACATCCAACCATATTGTTCTTATTCTGAAACAATGCCCCCTAATTTATGTGGGGAAGAATTGCTGCAGCCGAAATATAAAAAGAAGACAAGCAGCACAACACTGCAGCATCATCAGGACATGCTTAATGTGCAAGACAAATGCAGACCCATTGCATACATGTGTGACATATTTCTTGTCATTTCCCTATGTTTTTGTATAGACTTCTCTAGTTTGGGCTGTCTATAGGCCTTCTTATGTCAATAAAAAATATGTTTTTCTGTTTTCAAAGGGTTTGGGCAGATAATCAAGTGGATGTTACTTTTACCAAATTTTTTAGGAAGGTTATTTTCAAGTAGTTGATCTACTTTACTATTATTATTCTAAACAGGTTTAGAACAAGATTAGTTAACATACATAAAAGCCTATCTTATTTCTACTGCATTTTTAACATATTTTTATTTGGTTACTGTCAAGTATCCTGTGCTCTCAACCAGAAATGCATTTGGGTTTATTTCTATCAGACCCCTATAGTTTCTGATTATGAGGATATTTTTCTGGTGGTTTTTTTTGTTTGTTTGTTTGTTTGTTTGTTTGTTTGTTTTTCCACCGTTAGCATTTTTTAAAGCTATTTTTACAAAAAATCTTATAAATGTTAATGAGTCTTCATAACGAGGTGTGTTGATTTTTAAAATATATTTTGGGGATGGGAATGCACACATTTTTCATACTATTTTGTATATATTTGACAGTTATCTTTCTTTTGGGAAATAAGACTTATCTGTCTTAACAAATAAATTAATAAAAACAGTTATCAAATAAAATAAATTAAAAATGTTTATGGATTTGAAAATTGTGGCAGTTATCCAATAACTACTGAAGGATGCATTGTTTTACTGCATGTCAGCAAAGTGGATGCTGGTTGTTGACTGTTAGGGTACTAATCTTTAACTTGTCAAAGTAAAGATTCTCCAATTTTTATTTTGTTTTTGCTTATTAAAACATGCGTTTTACAGGTCAAATTCAAAATAACATTTAGCTTAACTGCAATATTTGGAAACAATAATGTAGTTAATAGTCTTTGAATGGGCGTGTATGCATTGCTGTAGTCTAAACAGTGTAGCTGCATTGCAGTTTCTGCAGTAGCCTCTATGCATAAAATGCCTGGCATGCAATGAAAAAACGTTTGAGCCAGTAGAAGAATAATGCAACCTGTATCTGGTGTTACAGACTAAAACAAATACATGTCACCATTCAAATAAACATCTAATGGTGTCCATTTTAATATATATTTTTTTGTTATATTATATGTTCGTTACATTATGTAGCTCTATTTTATAGTACTGTTCAGCAACTTAAATAAATGTTTGATGTTTAGGAAATTCATCACTTGTTCCACTCTGCAATGAGTATCAGATTATCTTTTTCTGCGAGTTGTCTCTGCGTTAGTTTGTTTGTCCAGGTACGGTTTTGGTATCGGAAAGTTGATTTATAAATGTTAGTATGTTATATAAGGAATCACTTAGCTTTCGTATGTTTTTAAAAAAACATTAAGTATAACTTTCCAAATACACTATACAGTACTGTCACATTTTAGAGTTTTGCATATACTGTATCTAATGAACTGCTTACCCAGTTCTGATGAAGCTTGGTTAGAACAAGTTATTGAAAGTGTCAGTATCTGGGGATAAAAGGAACTGCCTGTTTGGCTTTTTGTTTCCAATTATATCTATAACTGGAGACCTGCTAACCCTATTGTGATGACACTTGAATAGGACAGTCTTGGTTATTTAAAGTTTCAGAATGTGGGTGTATATGGAGGACCCTGTCGTTCTGTCACACTTAAATGTCTACATGTACATACAGTGATTGTATGTACTGTGTGTCAAGGGGGTGTACTTTACATGATACTGGTACGCTATTTATTTATTTATTTTTTATTTACAGCAGTGGCGGGAGATGTGAATACTAACATATGTGGCTGTATTTGTTTTTTTAGGTGTCTTGAGAAAGAATTCAGGGAAGAGGGACATGAATGAATATGTGACAGTAACTGCAACAAGCTTTGATCACCCATAATGACAGGTATTGTGGTTCGTTATTTTAATACTGTATTTTCTCTTTTTTTGTGTGTGTCAAGTTACATAGCTTGTGGGTGCATAACATTATTGTATGAAATGGGTTTAACCCTTTCAGTCCTGAATTATTTTTGTCGAGCTGAAGAAGGAACTCCTTTATTAAGTATACCTGAGAACAGGACAAATAATTATGCATTACTTCAGACTGGGGCCGAGGAGTCCCATGAAGTTCCATCATGATTTCCGAGGCATATGTTAAAATACAGCGCTAAGGACTGAAAGGGTTGAAAAAACAGGTGGTATACAATATGTGATGGTAACAATATATGTTGATATATCCTGTGTTTAAATACACTATATCATGACAAACACATGTGGGTACATTTTCCATTAAAGCCACACAGCACCACAATAATCTTCTATTTTAAACCAAAATGTAATTCCTATGTAAACTCTATTATCCGTATCCAATCGTTTAGCTATCTGTGTACTCTAAATCGTTAGAAAGGCTTTGTTGACAGTCCAGTTTGTCTAGCAGAGAGCACTGCAAAAATTCTAGTTCCCAAAAAGTACAGTGTAGCTTTTGAGATAGTACAGCAGTGAGCAATTGGTCTAATCCCAGGTGTGAAAGGTATTGCTCTATTTAGCCTAGAACAAAGAAGGGTTATGGGAACCTTTATTGAAGGTAAACGTAGTAAATATTTTAACCACAACTTATAGAGCAGGAACATTTGGAAATCGAGTGATTGCTGTTCATGTGGTGCTTTAAGAACCATCTAGACAAAGTTCTGGGATGGCCACTTGTTCGTGACTTTTCGTATGTTCAGGAATTTATTAAAGGACATCATAGTAGGTAGTTCTGCATCTTGTGGTAACTGGGGATCAGGGACACTATGACTAAAATCTGTTTAAAAAATACTAAGTTTACATATATGAGTCCATGGGTGAGTGGGTGGATTTAGTATGCCACAAATGATTCTGTGTTTATGTTCACAAAAACGCAAATAGTCTACTTTAATGAAACCAACATGTGGGCCTTTTGTTTGAAAGAAAGATTAAAGAAGTCATTCAGTCTAATATATGTAATGTGTCATGAAATCCGGGACTCTGTGCTAATTTTTATTAACCTGTTCCCACAAGAGAGCATAAACATATAAAATGAGTTAAAAGTGCATGGATTGTTGTGTGTGAATAGAATATGTTTTTAAATTTTAGAAAGAAAAACTACTGATTTCAGAACTCACATTATTTGGTTGTGATTTCATACGGTATGATTTCTCTTTGTAGGAGGTTGTAATAACCTCAGTAGGGAGCCTGGGCTGAACCAGTGTCCCTGAATGGTGCTAGTACAGCCTCAGCAGGGAGCCTGCGCTGAATCAGTGTCCCTACATGGTGCTAGTATAGGGGGCACTGTGCTGCAGAAGGTGCCCCTTCTCTGTGCTTCAAGGCGAGACACTTGCAAGTGTTAACGGCTGTTTATAGCCACACTGCATGGCTGTGTTGACCGGAGTCAACTAAAGCCAGGGAAAGCATCTCCCCAGTGTCTCATGCTGCTTTAGTGAGCAGCTGATTTCAGCATCACTTAGTGAAGGCTGCTAGCAGGAGCTAGTCACAGACGCTTGTCCTCTATGTACCGAGCCCATACCAATTGGCTGAGCCCTTTGGTCTGCACCTAACCCATGTTGAGCATAGTCTGGCTATTTACTGTCAGTACCAATGTTTTTTACACTCTGTACCGAGAGTGCTTCGGTCGGTATTATTATTATGTCTTTCTTAGCAGACGCCCTTATCCAGGGCGACTTACAATTATTACAAAATCACAGTACAAAGTATCACATTACAAAATATCACATTGTAAAGTATCACATTTCAGAATCTATTAACCCAGCTCCAGCATTACATATCCAGCTCCGATCATTGCTAAGCTCACTGATACGTCCTGCAGGGACATTGGGTGATTGCATCTGGTTCCGATTTGGCAAAAACGCATTTTATTTTTTGATCATCTCTCGCTTGCTATTTTCAGCTTCTGGACAGCTCTCCTGTACCATAGTAAATTACCACAGATACCTGAATATAAGCACAGTTAAAATTTTACCATATTAACTGTAAACGACTATTCTATATTATCTGCATTATGCCTGGGTTTCACCCCTGTGTTTTGTGTAAGAACAACATTCCGGCCGAGGGGTTGGGTGAGCTGTGCCTGGTTGATGACCATCTGCTCCAGCTGTCATAAGTACACCAGACAAGGTTTATGCAGGAACATCGATTCGCTGGTCGCTGCCCAGAGACAGCACTGGCTCTCTCAGGCCCAAGTCCCTGATGGGGACAAAGCATCTTTGCTTGATGCCCCAGTTACACTGGATAAGATGCTGCAGCACTCTATCCAGGCACAGAAGTCCTCTAGGGAGGTGGCACGCCTTCTCCCTTAACAGAAGAACACAGCTCATAAGCCTTCAGCGATGCACAGACGGCCTAGTCCCCACAGCCCCCGAAGCCAGTACATTCTGCCACTGCTTTCACAAAGGAGACACTGTCAAACAGCCCTAGGGTTTTGCTGGCACAGATCCAGGGCCCTTTTCACCAGGCCCTTCTGGATTACTGGTGATTCTGCACCACAGACACGTGGGTGTTCAATACCATTCAGACCGGCTCCCTTTTAAGGCGTGACCACAACGGTCATGAATCTTGGTGTTTCAGGAGGTGTCAGCCCTGTTACAAAAATCTTCTCTGAGTGCCGAAACGGGATGGCCGCCTCAGACCAATCCTCGACCTCAGACAGCTTAGCCTGTTCTTTAGGCAAAGGAAATTCAAAATGCTGACAACGCAACAGCTGTTGCAGTGGACCTCAAGGACGACAACTTCAGCATCCCCATAAGGCCCAGCCACAGGAAGTACAAGTGATTCGCTTTTATGGGAACCTCTTATAAATTCCGTGTCCTACCATTCGTCCTCTCCCTGGTGCCTCAGATGTTTTCCAAGTGCATGGACACTATACTGCCCCCTCTGAGACTCAAAGGCATCAGAGTTCTCAATTATCTGCACGACTGGCTGATATGTTCCGAGTCACCCACACAGGCAGCGTTACACATTGAGCTGGTCACTGGTCACCTGCAACGCAGCAGCTTCCCAAGTTCTTCCCTTCGGCCTCCTCCACATGCGCCCCCTCTCCATGCCTGGATCAATCGCAACCTGGACTCGAACAACACAGCCTGCTCAGTGGATAACGTTTCATACTTGAAAGGTTGCTGCATTCACTGCAGCACAACGGGCCTGAATAGAAAATGGTCACTGATCCCTTCTGTGCGCTGCACTACATCCCCTCAGGGGCAGGGACTCTGTGCCTGACTCTCAGAAAAATCAGGCTACACAGAGGTATATCCAGTCGGCAATGGATAACATTTCTATTTTAGGGAACCAGGGTTATGATATATAAGCTAACGTTTTGAGGCCTGTATTGTAGGCATTGTTGTTTTCATACTTTCGTTCAAAGAGTTTCTCTTTGGTAAAGCAGCATGTGCCTTTTTGGGTGCAAATTTATCATGGTAAACTTATCACTATTATGTGGAAAGTGCTAAGGATTTTTTATTTTTTTTAATTTAAATAAAAAGCCCGAGAGTAAAATAAAAACAACCAAAAAAAAAACCATTTAGCTGAGAAAAAAACCTTCCAGCCCGACACTAAATTTATTTTATTATTATTATTTTTTTAACGTCATACATTAATAATCATAAAAAAAGATATAGGGTTTTTTTATTGGAAACAAACAGAATTAAAAGCCTACAGTAAATACTTGCTTTGTAAAACACAAAATATGATAACTACATACAGCAAGCAGTGCCAAATGAAGTTCAGGATGTATGTTTTATATATATATATATATATATATATATATATATATATATATATATATATATATATATATATATATATACGATACTTGTTTGTTCAGTGCTTGTTTGCTGTATTATCCGGTTCTTCGTGCTGGATTTGGTCTTTTGTTTTGTTTAAACCTTTTATTTATTAATAAACGTGCCACACCGCTTTTCATACCCCAGTCAGCAGTTGATTGTGAATTCATTTCCTTGTCTGACGTCATCCACAAAACTATCCTGTGACACCACCCCATGATAATAAATACATTATTGCACAACAAGAATTAAAATGATGCATTATCATAAAAAGCCATAAAAAGCATGGTTAAATAAACATTAAAACACTGTATGGTCACTTTCTGAGTGAGAATCAGGGCCTGAGGTGCAGTTGACCCAACTTTCCAGTGACATCATCCGAGTAAATTGGAGTATGAGGATTTGTATTGTATTGGTTTCTAAACATGAGTACAATTACGAGTAAGGGGCACACCCCTAACTACTGTAGCTATCATAAAGACATGCCATTCTCACAATAGAGGTGATGAATCAGATAGAGAGTTATGCAGTTTCACCCAGAGGCTTAGTAAAACGTATCTTTTTCAAATCTCTGACTTTTGTGGCAGGGCTAAGCAATCATGAGCTCAGAACAATGAACAATGAATGGTAAGTTTTTGGAATGCGCTGTGGGACTCATTGATTTACTGATTTCATAGAGGATAAAGTCTGTCTCTTTGCACTGTCAGTATGACTCCTCTTGACATGAAAACCACAATACGTATAGCTGTGTTAAACTTATGAAATATAACTGGTTGTCCTGCAGGAATATCAGTGGATTCCCTTGATCTGTAATGTAGTTGCCTAAAAATATGACTGTTGTGAGGGGGAAAAAATATCAAAACGAGTCAACAATACATACCAAGAATAACGTAAACGTTTTAATGAAATAAGACATGGCCCAAGCAATAGAATGATAACCCAATCCAACCAAATCAAGAGGTGACTCCAGTTCTGTGCAAGACCTTCTAAGAGCCATTATCAGTACTTCCTACAGAAAGAGCTTCGGTTGAAGTAACATATTTGCCAATAAGAAATAGCTCAAAAGTAAAACTATATGTTGAAAGGTTGTGTGTTACTGTGCAGTGTTCTTGAATGCCTTCAGTGTACATCTTTAGAAATTATTTTGTAAATGGGGAGTGATCTGTGAATAGGTTGCTAATATATTATAATAATATATTATACTATTATCAAAATCTATTTACAATGCAATAAAAAAAATCATCTGTGTAAATACAGTAAGTCAGTCATTTGGTTTACTTCTTAATTGTTAAAAGCAGGAAACATATACTAAATTAAATGGAACAATATATAAATAAATGCTGTTGGATCTGTACTCCACGTCTGGCAAACTAATGTCTGTAAGGCACATTTGATTTTCTGTTTATACAGTCAACCCTCTTTTATACCGCCAGGTAAGGACCATGGGCAAAAACAGACAATAAGCGAGGGTGGCGTTATAGTGAGGGTCAACAGAACAAAAAAAAACACATGCAACCTTCTATGTTTGTAATAAATTTGAACATTTTATTTTAGTTATACAATTACAGTATCTCCAGGCCATTTTAATAAAACAGTAGTCTTTTTTTAAAGCTACAGTACTAGTTCTAGTTCTTAACACAACAGTAGGTCTGCTAGTGACGTTTTACCATCTTTTCCCATCTGTATGAAACATACATGGTTACTTTTGAGGAACAGTTTATACTTAAAAAAAAAACATAAATATAACACTCATTTAGTTCACCCAAATCACCTAATGAACAATTATATAAAAACAAAAATGCATATAATTTTATTATTATTATTTCATTGTTTTAACTGTACTGTCCCCCGTTGAACAATGCCATCTATTTATTTCACAAACCAATTTAAGCTCAACAGCATTCTTTTTTAAGCAGTTAAAAAAAAAAAAAAAACCTACATGGGAATGACCTTGAGCACAACATTTTACCTGATATAATTACTTGGTAACACTATGGCACAGGTCATTTCCATATAATTGCACAGTAGTTACCGAATAGGATCCTGTAATAACTAGTAATTACACAATTATTACATGTATCACATGGTTATCCATGTTATTACATGCTTATGTATGCCCGTTAATCTAAAGTGTTATCTGTGCTTTAAATATATCTTTGGTTGTGTTTCATTTAGAGTTTTCATTTTGTTATGTAAACCAATAGTTTCTTCTTGTTTTTCTTGAGTTAACATATTTTTATACTAATATTGGAATGTATTTATGAAAGGCTGTACTTTGCTCAATATGTTTATTTCCCTCTGTCAGACAATAGAAGACTTTGTTCTGGGTTCAATGGAATTTTTCCATTCATTCATCATTGGCACCTGAGAACCTTTCCAACATTTTAGCCCCAAAGAAGCATGCAAAGAAACTAAGAAAGTGTCCTTAATTATTAAATACCTGTGCAGAACTGATCTTGCTGTTGCTGCAATTCAGAAAAGTATGTTTTAATTCTGAAGATTATTTTTATTTATATTAAGAAATACATTCAAACAGAATATTAGAATTATAACTTGTCATGTATAGAAGTATCTTTATTTTGCTAACACAGTAAGCCATGTAAACATGTTGACCTTTGTATTAGTATTAGCAGTATTTTTACTGTCCGTCCGTCCATCCGTCCGTCCCCCCCGCCTTGTTCTATTAAATATGTTTTGGTTTACTTATTTATTTACACTTTAATTTGGGGTGCATTTTGAATATGGATTAAACATTGCTGGTGCTTCCGGGTATAACTCCCTGTCATAAATGGTTCCATATAAAATAAATAAGCCTGCACTTTCCTCACCCTTTTTATTGTCATTAGTGATGTTAATAAGGGGCTCCCGAGTGGCACATCCGGTAAAGGCGCTCCGCGTGGAGTGCAGGATGCACCCTATAGCCTGGAGGTCGCTGGTTCGAGTCCAGGCTATTCCACTGCCGACGGTGGATGGGAGTTCCTAGGGGCGGCGACAATTGGCTGGCGCTGCCCGGGGGTCTTAGGTCGGTCAAGGTGTCCTCGGCTCACCGCACACCAGCGACCCCTGTAGACTGGCCAGGTGCCTGCGGACTTGCCTGTAAGCTGCCCAGAGCTGCGTTGTCCTCCGACGCTGTATCTCTGGGTTGGCTGCATGGCAGACCTGTAGAGTGAAAAGAAGCGGTCAGCTGACGGCACACGTTTCGGAGCACAGCGTGTGTTCGTCTTCACTGCTCCCGAGCCAGCGGTGAGCTGAGCCTAAAAAAATACATTTGGATATTGCATATTGGGAAAAAAACGGGTTAAAATCAATTGGCGACTACTAATTTAAAAATAAATAAATAAAATTAGTGATGTTAATAAGAGTGTCAATAAACCACAGCAGTTTGTAAACACCAGTGG
The DNA here is from genome assembly GCA_030684275.1 of Acipenser oxyrinchus oxyrinchus. Lineage (NCBI taxonomy): Eukaryota > Metazoa > Chordata > Actinopteri > Acipenseriformes > Acipenseridae > Acipenser > Acipenser oxyrinchus. The sequence continues at coordinate 30,081,817 of CM060256.1, forward strand.
GAGTAATATAGTGTTGAAGGACAGCAGTAGGACAGTAGTATTTTTGCTGTCTGAACCTTAACTAGGGCCTACTGTGGCATGGGGCAGGGTGGGGGTCAGGTTCTGCCAAGTCTGCCTGCAAGTACTGCAGGGAATCATTGCCAAATTCACCTAAATGAAGAAGAAACAACAGTTTGTAGTTTTTTGTTTGTTTTTCAGAAAAATTGATCACAGATAACATCTCAATTGTTTGGTACTGTATACTGCGTATCCAAGCTCATGTCTAATAAATGTCATTCACGGTCCAGGGATTTGAAGTATTTTCCATAAATGTATATCTTAAGAGAAAAATAGTTTTGTTTTTTTTTCAGATAAAGGAGGAAGACTTTAAAATGTATTTCCTTTCGTGCTAATAGCATCAAGAATCAATTTTCATGGGGCTTTTTATTCTTTGCTTTTGTATGTGTTTTTTAATGGTTGAAGGCTGTGCATATTACATGCAAAAGATTAGGAAAGTTGAAGTTGCTTTGTTTACAATGGATAGTTAACTTGAGCGTGAGAAGCAGAAAATAGTGACTCTATTTCACCTTAAGTAGAAAGCTGTCTGTCTCTTTAAACCGTAAGCTAACCCTTCCATGTTTAACAGTGAAATGACCAAAACCTAATCATTTAATTATTCCTGAACAGATTTTTGGGGGGGAAATAATCAATTTGGAGTAATGCCCACTCGCCCATATGGTTTAGTTGAAATCAGTGAAGTGACTGATTGAAAAATTGTAGCTTTAACACTGCATTGATTGACTAAATACAAATAAGTATATAACCTACGCAGCAGGAAAACTCACCTCTTGTTTCCTGATCTCCCAAGGTCGCCACCTGTCAGAAAATATGTAGGGACTGGACTAAACAATGCCAGCCCCTGTGATATTATAACAATAAACAAAACAATATGCATTCAGTAATGTCACGTGTAATACCGTACTAATTACATTTATATAGCATCCTTCATGCACAAACCAGAAGCAGCTCACCAGTGCCAATCAAACAAAAGCCTGACTGAAGAGTCAAGTCTTTAAACCTAATTATATGAGGCAAGGAATTGTAGAGCATGCCAGTATCAGTGACTGGCTCTTCTATACACACTTTCAAATGATACTCTCTTCTACACACATCAGAACCAAGCTCTTGTTGGCATTCCAGCGTGCATTCCCTAAAGCAGGTATATCCAGGCTTTTTACAAGGGGGCCGAAGGAACTGTACCAAGCTGACAGCTTCTCTTACTGAACCAGTCAATGAGAGCATTTTTAAATAAGGACAACCCATATGATATTTATTAGAGACGTATCTCCTTAACGATAAATACCCATTTTAACCATTACCAAATATGAACATAAACATTCACCAGCAACATAAAATGAAGCTGTCACCACCGGGTCATATCTCATTAATGTTTAAGATGTTATGGAAAATCCTTGGGCAAAATATTAACAGTACACTTCACTTTAGGCTGGAACTAAATAGGACTGCCATATTGTGGTCTTTTTGGTTTCAGAATGATGAAGACCTAATACTTTGAGTTGTGGCTACCATACTGGTTGCCTCCTGGATGCTGCATGGCTTAGAACATGTCTGATTAAAGATTGGGACTCGGTTTAGACACCACTGCCCTTAAACGTAGTTTCATAATAGGCAACTGTTGTAAGTTATCTCCCTCCCTTAAAGTGCCCCTGCTAGCTGTCACTTTGTGAACTTAACATTATTGTTTCTCCTTCTCTTCTCCCTGCATGTCATCTGCATTAAATATGTAAGCAATTGTGTGTACCCGGATGAAGATTGCTTAATGATTCGTGAAAAAAGTCAGTGGTTTTTCACTTTTTAAATTTCCCCTTACCCTTAATAAAATCATGTGTAGTAAAGCATGGGGGGTGGGGAGCAAACTGACAAACACATAGTATAAGCATGGAAACACTGCCTTGGTTTAAATTTGGAAGTAAATATAGCCCATAATATTTGTTAAAGAATTGTACTGCTTTCTTTGTGTGTTAGTAATGGCTCATGTTCAGGCATATAACAAAGTGCCAATGATCATTTAAATATTATAGGGTTGGGCACGCAACAGCCATATCATGCATGAGAGGTGAACACATTCTGTGCAATCATTTAGCACTGCAAACCAGGCAGAAAAAAGTCCCCACCTTGTAATTAAAAAATAAATACATAAATAAACCCCAGGTGATTACAATGACACAGTGCATGGTGCTTGTATATTTATCAGGAAATTTACATTTGAGAATATTTGTATATTTATCAGGAAGTTTACATTTGAGAATATTTTGCTACATGTACGAGTACCACAGGGATCCGTATTAGGCCATCTGCTCTTCCTAATCTACATTTAATGACTTTGATTCTGGTATAGTAAGCAAATTTCTTAAATTTGCAGACGACACAAATAGGAGGAGTGGCAAACACCGTTGCAGCAGCAAAGGTCATTCAAAATGATCTAGACAGCATTCAGAACTGGGCAGACACATGGCAAATTACATTTAATATAGAAAAGTGTAAAGTACTGCACGCAGGCAATAAAAATGTGCATTAAATACCATACTGAAATTGAAGAAGGAATCTATGAAAAAGATGCAGGAGTTTATGTTGACTCAGAAATGTCTTCATCTAGGCAATGTGGAGAAACTATAAAAAAAGGCCAACAAAATGCTCAGATATATAGTGGAAAGTGTTGAATTGAAATCAAGGGAAGTAATGTTAAAACTTTACAATGCATTAGTAAGACCTCATCTAGAATATTGTGTTCAGTTCTGGTCACCTCGCTACAAAAATTGTTGCTCTAAAAAGAGTGCAAAGAAGAGGTACCAGAATTATTCCAGGGTTAAAAGGCATGTCATATGCAGACAGGCTAAAAGAATGGAATCTATTCAGTCTTGAACAAAGAAGATCTGATTCAAGCATTCAAAATTCTAAAAAGGTATTGACAATGTCGACACAGGGGACTTTTTTGACCGGAAAAAAAGAAACAAGACCAGGGGTCACAAATGTAGATTAGATAAAGGAGCATTCAGAACAGAAAATAGGAGGCATTTTTTACACAGAGAATTGTGGGAGTCTGGAACCAATGTTGTTGAAGCTGACACCCTGGGATCCTTCAAGAAGCTGCTTGATGAGATTCTGGGATCAATAAGCTACTAACAACCAAACAAGCAAGATGGCCCGAATGGCCTTCTCTCATTTGTAAACTTTCTTATGTTCTTATGTTTGTTTGTCATTTACTACTACAAGCAGATTAACACACCAATACAATTTCAACATTTGTATGTCTTCCTGTAGATGCTGTAATGTTTTTTATAGCCATGCTGAGAACAAGATCTTTATCAAAATGGCATAGTTTTCCTCTGCTCTGATGAAATCCAGATTGTGTTAATTTTTTTTGTTAATGAGGTTTGCTAGAACAGTTTCTTGTAATTGATGATGTTGGTATTTGACAAGAATAGTATCCATCGAATCCTTGATCCAAGGTGTACTGTATAAAATGCAAATGCAGGGAATTGTGTTGTGTGCGAAAACAAGAACAGAGTATAGAAAAGATCTGGATTCAAATAATGCACCCATGTTTGCTCCATAATACATCAATAAAATACAAACATAAGGGATTATCAAAACAATATTGTATTTAGCCCTCCAGTCGAGACAACATTGATAGCAGTTGCTGTGTTCAAACATCAATGTTATATTTTAAACTATATTCTAATAATTGTGTGAAAACTATTATTATTATTACTGTTGATGGGATACAACAAGCGTACTTCTGCTACTGCAATGGTGGAAATAAAAAACAAAATATTCTACAAGGTACTGTTTTTCAGGTAAACATTTAAATATTTAGGAACATTTGTTGGATAATAATTCTAGAGCAAATTATCAATTTTGAATGTGACAAATAACTTGAATATTTTTAGACCTTAAAATACTGTGAAATAAGCAATTATTTACCATGGAAAAAATACAGTCCTAGTCATTGTGTAATCCAAATGTATTCACAATGCCTAAACCACTGTTAAAGTACTTCCTGATCAATAGCAACACGATTGAGCACACTGCCTTCGCCCAGCAACATATCCAGAAGATGCATAAAATGGCTGTCTCCTCCCTCCCCTAGCTCTGCGCATCCATTTTGTGTGTGTGTTCTCTCACTGCCGAAGCTGTCAATTACCAGTATAAGAAGGCGAGAGTTGCATCTTGGCACAAGGGAAATGGCCGTAGGAATACAAAATTTGGGTTTTCTTATTTAGAGGCTTAATTGTTGCCGACTGGCTGCATATAAACAAGCAGCTTTGCAGAGTCTGGATCGTTCCCAGTTCCTTTTACTCAAAGAGCTGACCTTGGGTGGATGCAATAAACTGTTCTTTTCCATTGGCGCGAATGTGTTGGCAAGGCTACAGCTGCACAGCCCCCCAGATGGAGCAGCCAGTCCAGAAATGGAACCTGCTTACAGTGCAAGAAGAATCCAAACTGTGTCATTCGTCTTCAGCAAGCTTACAGACATCGACCCTGCAGTTCTGGAATTCAGCTCATGCCAAATGGCAAGTACGCACACCAGAGATACAGCGTCTCATTTCAGTACTGCGAACCGAGCTGAGGAGGATCGTCACCAACCAACCAAACATCCAGTCAGCAGAGAACTTTTAACAATCTGTGAATAACATACCAGCACAGTCCATTGTATATTGTGAACTAAAAAAATGTAAAAATACACATAAACAAAAGCCACAAAAGCAGATTAAAACAAAAACAGGGGGTCTAGGTGGTGTAGCAGGCATGATTCTCATGCCTTTCCTCTCCGGAGAACCAAGTCCAGTGTCTTCAAAGCATACATTATCTCATGATTGGGTGTTTTGAAGTTATTGTTGGACAGTAGTCCCCAGCACAAAAAACCTCCACACAGTTTGGCTCCACTGGCAGTCTCTGCTTGTGGAGGGTCTAGGATGAAATAGTATTGGGTGTTCAGGTCAGAATTGAGATTTGTTGCTATGTTTTATAAGCACCAAATTTGGAAATGATATAAAATGCAAATACAGACCATAATTAGCATAGAGGTACCACATGATGACCATGTTAGCTCTGAATACTTTCACCTTAGATATATAGTTCTTTGTTGAGTACAGCTAAAAAAAAATACTGTATTGGTCTGTTTCCCCCATGCTGTAATTTATTCTTCTTTCCATCTTTTTTTTTTTTTTTTGCTTAAGTTTGTGTTAACATATATACCATAGATACTTCATCCATAACTATAAAACCACTCAATATTGTTAAATTAAGTTATAAAGAAATGTGTATATATAGCTGTGTTAATTGTTCTGGCATATACATTTAAAAAATCATTATATTACTGATATTATTTTCTTTTTGTATATATTGGGCTCACAGTACTTACATCTTTGATTATAGGTTTCTACATTTTCATAAAACAGCTTTGGTTTCCCAGAAAGAGTATGATTTTAGAATAATTACACATTGTTGTTGCAAAACAATAGTGCTAAATTTAGAAATACTAAAAGAAACTTAAATTCAAAGACAAGCGTTTCGGCTAGAGGTCTTTTTCAATGTCTTCTGTCTTCCTAATATTACACTGTCCAACTTAACAAGCATTACTGTGCAGTATTCCATTGCAATGACAGTATTAAGCCATGGAAATAATATGAAGATCTTGTTCCCATAATGACTGAACCTTGAAACATAACCAAAAGGCATAATTTTCATCATGAATTTAACTATACTATATATGAGATGTAAATTGTACTGTTTTTTATGTTCTGGTAATTTGTTTCTTAAGAAATTATGAAAGACCTCTGTGGCCCCAAAAGCTGGAAAAACATTAAATAAAAGGTGTAACAATTTCCTTATACTGTTTATAAATACATTTAGAATCTCCTGCACATTTGTTTTTTGGAAACTGCTAACAACTGGTTGATATGGTGTTGCAACAAAAGTTTATAGAGTTCAAAGGGCCTGAGGGCCAGCCTGGGAGAGTTGAACCGAGTAAACCTACTGTAGGGTTTATTCTCTTTCCTTGGGTTAGGTGAGCAATGTTGAAATGAGAATTTAAAAATGTGACAATGGAATATGCTGAATATGCCTAGAAAAAAAAAGTGTTGTGGGGTGTCTAAATAGCAGATACAAAAACTCAAGTTTTACATTTAAAGTCACAAGTGCGTGTACGTCACCACTTGTAGTTGCTCTTGATCTACATTACAGAAACATTGCATTGCAGTGCAAAAACCTGTTAACTCTCAAAGCTTCATTTGTCTGAAAAAATATTACCCAATATCAAAGATTCAAATTACAGGGTGACTGGTCTGATCTCAGACAGCAGGCTGTCGTTTGCTGTCCCTGAACTTGTATGTGTGCGTGTGCGTGCGATGGAATGGCATTTGGAGCACGCAGCCAAGGGATGGTCATTCTGAGTCCCCACCAGAGGACACACACCCGCTGAGAGGTCACTGTAAGGGTGCAGTGTCTGACTTTCACCAAAATATCCCTCCAGCTTGTAACTGGGTAGGCAGCAGCCTTGCATATGTCACAGGACCTCATTAACACTAGCTCTGATATAAATAGATGTGCATACCCCTTATGTTAGCCCAGCAGAGAACTGTGTTTCCCTTTTTAAACTTTGTGCATGCCTGTCTAGATTCCTCCTGCAGTGCCCTTGGTACAGTGCTGCACAGTAACTTGTATTTGTGATATGTCCAGGACATGTTGAAAAAGGCTAAATATAGAACAGATGTTCAGGATAGAGTGAACTGGTGTTGACTAAAGGGACAGCTTGCTTTTGCAATATGCATAGAGCCCTCTTGTGGTTATTTGAACATAAAATGGGCCCTAATCTGGTCCTTGGAGCTGCAAAGCTCATCGATTTCTTATGGCTATTCTAATTCCAGTGTTCTGTTTGGTCACCAGTCAGAGTGCAGGGTGTTAGGATTTCTTTTAAAATGTGTATTGTTTCATGTGATTTTTTGTACATGTAGGCTGTGTAGTATTGTGTGTTGCGTTAAAAGGTATAGATGAGATATTAACAAAATATGCTTGCACTTTAATTGTTGCAGCAGCAGCATAGAGTAATTATCCACTTGTGTTACGTGTGTGAAAGGATCCTTTACTTGTTGTCAAAGCAGGATAACATCCCGTGAGCTAGTTCATTTGGAAGCTCTAGGAACCCCATCACCTTTTAAAGTGGATCAAAAAAGATTTTGTACAATATACACAAATTATATATATATATATATATATATATATATATATATATATATATATATATATATATATATATATATATATATATATATTACTCATATTGTTATGTGTAAATTCTACAGGGCGTGGGGAAATTCACTTGCTCATTTTACAGATATGGCACCCATGAGCAATGACAGGTAGCAACAGCAGGTTTTTACATTAAAGAGCAATTTGAAATATTACTTTTCTATTAAAACGGATGTTAAAGTCCTTAAATTAAACTTCTGAGATGCTTGCTACTAGATTTTGTAACTTAAACAGTCAAATGAACCTATTTGAGCCTATCAAGGGAGAGACTTTGATAAGTCTGCCCCCTTGCACTGTTGAGAACCAGCAAACATGCTACCAGAACATAAGAGCATTCAGCCCAGCCTGAATAGAGTAGAAAATACATACATCCCCATTTTATGAGATGGAAGGGAGCATAGTGGTAAGAATGTGGTTGGACAGTGTAAATCTGTGCTGTTCTGTAACCTTTTCAAAGCGCATGATAGAACTGCTACTCACCCTACCGTGCCACTACAAGAATTGCAAATTCACAGCTTTGTTTCATTATATGCAAAACCAAACAATAAAAAAATCTTGATATAATCCAAAAAACAACAACAACTCTTCTTTGTACTATAGTTATTTTATGTCTTAGTTATTTGTTATCAATTTTATTAATTGGACAGGTGCATTTGTCTATTAAAAAACAGTTGATTTAAAGATTAAACACTTTGAAAATAATGCAACCTATAATGCAATGAATAACTAAGCTGGGTTTTATAAATATGTAAGGTTATACTGGATTTCAGTGCAAGAAGATCTAAACAAGACTTGCTGGATTTGTTGTAAAATTTAAATTATCTGGCAAGAAGCAGAAAAGGCCATTTTGGTGAATTTTGCTTGCCTGGCATGCTTTCTGAATGTTAAAAACAATCCTTTAATTGCAGTTTAAATACAGTGAAGTATGTTTACTACACATATCAACAGCAGACAAATATGGCAAACGGGTTGGAAAATTATAATAGAAGGCATTGTAACCTGCTGAATTAGCTACTTCAAGTGCTGTATTGCTAAAGTGCTCTCCAGTACTGTGTTGGTGTACTGTAACAGTTGTGTTTGGATAAATTGTGGTTTTTTTGAAAACCGCCTCATACTCGATTGCCATTTATTCACTTGGATTTCTAATTAAGTTCTTTATAAAATTGAGGGCTTTGTTATTTTTAGGGTCAGTCTAGTAATTATAGATGGGTTTGTCCCGCAGCTGAGTTACTCTTCTTTATAGGCAATTTACAAAGCTTATGGTCTACCGCACTGAGACCTGGTCCCACGATTGGCTTAGGAATCTAGCCACAGCTTGTTTTCACCCCTTGGAAAACCACAAGTGTATGTGACGTATGGTAGTGTCAGCATTGCATGTGGGTCATCAGAACCAGGATCAACTTTGAACAGAAACATTTAATCCATTATGCACACCGGGGAGTCTATAGCTTAAAGATAGTTGTAGGGGTGGGACACATAATTAAAAACACATGTGATATGTACAGTAGCACGTACTTTTGTGCAAATGTGCTGGCAAGCTCTCACTCGCAAGACTCCCACACATATTCTGCAACATATAAAAGCTGCATCTCCCAAGGCCAAATCAGTTATGATGGGCAAGACAGCAGAACTAGCAAACTTTGATAGGAGGCTCATAGTTGGTGCTCAGTTGGCAGGTGCTTTCTTAACCAAGAATGCACAAATTACTATAAGTTACTGTATGAGCCATTTTAGAGTTCACCGCAGATTGCCAACCCCATATTGAAGGAATGAGAGGCTGGTAATCACTGGGGCATGGTCACATACTTCTAAAATAATTACCTCTTTGCAGTCCTATTGATAAAGCTATCACAGGTGTTGCTATTTCTTTGTTCAGCCCCTGTAAGTGTCTTCACGTGAGGAGTAAGGTATTTTCAGGCCTGTCAAGAAGATTAACTCTTCATCTACTGTTGCTTGTCACAGCACTACCAGCTTCTGTAAAAAAAGCCATGAGGCAATCAGCTGACCTGTTTACTTGACCTCAAACCAACTGTTCCTTAGCAAAGGATTCATCAGATTTTTATTACACAAGAGTAGCTGTTATTTACTTTGTGGTAATATTGGCTTCGGCTTTCACCAAGATAAAATAGGATAGTAGTGGTGGGGATCAACCAAGACGTAGCTTCGCTGTAATTTATGAGCCTTCAGCGCTTTTCATCCGCCAGGTGACATGCATTCTCTGTTGGCCCAGTGTTGATGGCTGAAGTGTAATGCGGCCTCCCTGGTGCATCCAGGGATCAACCAAAGTGTGGCCTACCTAACGCCTCAGCATGGCAACCGTCTAGAATGGTCTGGGAAGCATTTCACAGGGGTCATCTGGTGGGCATGGCACCTCACGTCTCCGGTGTTTCATCGACTAGCCCACCACACCTCAGGAAGGCTCGACAATGATCCTGGCATCCCAGCACCACCACTCTCCATCCCCACCCAACCCAACCCAGCTCAGTTTACTTACCTTAGCCGTCCATTCCTTTTCATTGATGTTAACTTCCTCCAACAGGTCCCAAATCGGTCTCTTTCCTCTTTGACTAGAGTGCCAGTTGCTACTTCTCTCTGCCTCCACGGATGGAGGCTTCACTATACGCTGCAATTCCTGTCCCTTGAATCCAATATCTCTGAGAAGCCGGGTCATAGAGTGCGCAACGAATCCCTGACAACCCACATCTACTGGATAAACCCGTCCTCTCCACCCCACTGTTCCACCTCAATGGTTAGCTCAGCATACCAAAGTTTCTTCCTCTCATAAGCCTCATCCACAGAATCCTCCTATGGCTCCCATAACTCCACCAGGAGAACAAGGCGTGCTGAGACTGACCACAGGACAATGTCAGGTCGAAGAGTAGTTTTAGCAATTTCAAGTGGGAAAATAAGGCGCTATCCAACATCTGCCTGCATTTTTCAATCTCTAGCAGCCTTCAAATCTTAGTTCTAATAGCCGTTCCGGTTGGTTGCTCTCATGGACAGAGGAATGACGTTCTCTGTGAGCCAGCTGTTACTGATATTGGCGAGCTGATTATGACGTTCTTCTAGTGCTAATGCCATGAATTTCCTGCTTTTGCACTTCAGTAACTACCAACTTCCTTATTTTACCTGAAGCTACTTTGTGCCATCACGGGGAGCCAAACTGAAACCAAGGCCTCCTCTTCCCTGTTGTACTTGCCCCATGTTATGACTGATATGAAGGGCAGCCTTTGCATCTTCCACAGCGTCTTTGTTCCCCAGTTTCCCACTTTCTTACTACGGATGCTACCTCCCTCACACACTCGTCACATGATTCCATCAGTGTACTTTCCTGCCGAACTATAGCACATTTGAATTCCTCAATTAGAGCTGAAACTGGCAGCTGCAGTTTCCCCTTACCATAGAGTACTACCCTGCTAAAAGCGGTTTGTTTCTTTGTTTGTTTGTTTGTTTTTTACGCTATAGAGTAAAAGTAGCATCTAATAAGCTGCTGCCAAATCACTTCCTATGAATCATAAATCACATTAAATATATACAGTGCTCCTACAGCATGTCCCCCAATTCCCTGTACAGGGCCGGTGTTGTTCAAACTGTAAAGAACTTCTCAGTCTAACTTCCGTTTCTGTCTTTCCCTTTTGATACAGTATCTGAACTGAAGAAAAGCTGTGCTGGCACTTTATAAAACAGACATCTTATTCAGCATTAATTTTATAACTAAATAAATATTAGGCCTGTTACGTGGTTATCTTTCCTAATGTATTTACTTTTTTGCTGCGAGAGGAGCTGCAGCTTCCTCAGGGAGATGAGATGCTTCAGCTTCGGTTCAGCCCCGCTCCGGCAGCTGAACCTGGGGCGAGCCCATTCCCTCTTCCCCTCGTCCGACCCGCTGTCCTTCTCGCACTTGGTTTGCTTGTCTGTTGCTTCAAACTGAACTCCTGACCTCTGTTTGGCCAGGCTATTTGTAGTTTAAAAACTGCTAATTAAAATGATCCACAAGTGGGAATGTTACCTTTTTTTTGTAAAAAATCTAACATTGATTACATGTGCTTTATGCATGGTTAACACAGAAAGTTACATTTTTGCTTCACTATATGTGCATTATAGAGAGGGAGTTATTTTATTTTGCATTTTAGTCAGATGTGTGTTATGTGTCCTGTGGCACCCCCTTCCCTCATTTATAATGCTCTTGGGTTATAATGCTCATATTGTGTGTCCCCTGAGACCCGCGTTATAGTGAGGGAGCACTGTAGGTATATTTTTATGCCGAGTTTACCACCAAAACTGCTCCACCAAAACTGAGTATTGAAAAAGCAAACCAAGCCAACACAGCTTTTGTTGTTTGGAGATTTTAGGAGGCTGACAGGCTTGACTGCCTGACCAAACTTTTACTTCAAGCCATTCTACAGCTATGGCCCAAACTTTTGCATCACCCTAGAATTTTAGGATTGCAACATCATTTTTTCTTTTTTTTTTATTATATGAACATCATTTTATTAAACATCATTTAATCAAAGAAACTACCAAATAATATTTTTAAGACTTATTTAATCCTCTCAGGCATGGACTCAATGAGGCGCTGAAGGGTTGAGTTATCCTTTAGATTCCTCCATGCAGGCTTTACACTTGATTCCAGTTAGTTTCAGTTGTGTGGTACTTTTCCTGATTTACTGTCATATCAGACCCCAAACATTCTCAATAGGATTGAGTGGCGTTCTACTGTTGCCTTCTAACCATTTCTTCACTTGTTTGGCTTGTTGGCAAGGGGCGTTGTCATCTTGGAAGTAGAAATCACTGTTGGGAAAATGGTTTTGAGCCGTAGGGAGGAGGTGGTCTTGTTTTCAAGTACCAGTCCTTGTTCATAGCTGTCCCCTTGGGTAAAACATGTAGGGATTCTGTGCCTTTGGCAGAAACGTATCGCCAGATATGGACAGTTACAAGATGTTTTGTCATTAGGACATACACTTTGACTTGTATCTTTCTCCTTTGTGCCTCCAGACTCTTAATCCACCTTGGTTTCCAAAACAGCTGAAAGGGGACTCGTCAGGGAAAATTACTTTGGCTCAGTCATCTTTGGTCTAGTATTTGTATGTTTTTCTTGCTCAGAAGGGGCTTCTTAACAGACTTCTAACTCCTTTCCATTGCCGCATCCTGGCGAGCAGTGCTAGCTTTTGGACATCCAGAACTGGGGGCAGCTTTATACAGCTTCCAGTCTTCTTATATCTCTGGATGATCCTAGATGCTGTGCATTAGCTGGCATAACCTCTGTTGGATATCTTACGGCTGCTAAATCCTTCCTTATGAAGTGCAATGATGGCCGAGCATGTTTCTAAGGAAGTATGGCTCTTCCCCATGGCTTGCTCTGAAGTTACAAAAGCTATGTAAAAATCATGCTTGTATAGCTTAGATCTACTCACTACCACTTTTAATTGTCACCTTTTGATTACTTCTAATTGAGTAACATATGTCAAGATTTGTGACGTCTTTTTGGAAATCGGATGTTTTTCATGTTAGATTTCTAAATGTCACATTTAAAAAATGTTGTCAGTTTTTCATTAAGTTAAAACTTTTGGTCAGAGCTGTATTTGCTCTTTAGATGCACATGTTTATCCATTTTTATAGTTTTCACACTTCACCTTGTAAGAAAAGAACATTTGTAAGAGACAACGAAAAAAATAAAACAACAAGGTGTTGTGAAATTAAATACATACACTCATGGTGCAGTTTACAGTCCTTTAACCATGCTTATAACATGTATTTCCCATGGTTAACCGTGTTATTCTAAAGCGTTACCATACTGATCTGTGATTTACCATGCTTGCCTGTGCAAACAACAATCCATCAACGAATATTGTGCCAACGAACCAGTGTACGCACATATGGAGGGGCTTTATAATCACATTTAATTAAATGATACCCAAATACAACCTGATAGGTCTATACGATTTAAGGTAGTGTTCACATTCAACACGTAGAATGTGACCGACAGACAACATCAGTGCATAAGGGTTGAGATTATCTACAGACTTCTTTCCATAGTACCAAACATCCTGTAATATATATGAATAAATCAGCATACCACCACTGAAAGTCATGATGGGCAAGATAGCAGATACGGCAGATTTCAAATGAGGGCTCATATTATGTGCTTCCGGTAGGTAAGATAGTCATTCAGAGAAAAACCCAAATTAATTATTTATAGCAGCTGTGGACCCAAGTGTTCTTGGGTTTCAGAATTAGCCGGTTTACTGTAGTTTCACAGTGGAATTCAGCACACTTACTTTAGGTGTAAGGAAAAGACACTTTTTAAAAGAGAACCTAAAAATATCTTGGGTTTATCTGTGACTTTCACCAATGAGAGCTTTAAGCAATAAGCATTGGTTCCATTAATAATGCAGAGGGAGAATAAAACACACCATTGAGCCCCAACAATGGTTCTGCCTGTCTTCTAACACCTAATCTCCTGCTTTAACTAGATCTGATAAATGTTTTAGCAGTCAAGGGCTTAAACAGAGGGTTGGAGAGTTTGTAGTGTTCCCCGTGAAACGTAAGGAAAAATGAGGGCTTCCACTACCATTGTTACCCTCTGTTTGAACCTGCTGTGCTTCAAGGGTAGTCTGTGCTTGAAAATGTGCCCTTTAAAGTACATAGCTAACTCAATAATTCCACTAAATAATATGTAATATGTAATATAATATGTATTGCAATCACTTCGTAGATTTCACATTTTCCTATATGAAATAAGCACTTCTTATGTTTTTTTCATTGCATTTATAAACAATAAAATTGGTGACATATCTTACACTCTTTTCCATGCTGTGCTTCCCGTTGAAGGAATGCATCCGGCACATGTGACTTGCTTCTAGGCCTTTGAGTCCTTGAAGGAAAAACAATTCTAAATGACAATGACTCTTCCTGAGTGCATTTATATGTATTTATATTTCTCCAGAAAAACAAACAAACTTAAAACAAAACATGTTTGCCATTTATTTTCTTTAAAATAAGTCAAACTTCCAGAAGCTAGACATAGGCTCACTGCTTTTCCAATGACTGATGTGTTTTCAGTAGCCATGAATCCTTCGTGGTGAAGTTGACCGGAACTAGAATTGTTGAAATATCTGCAATTCGCACCCGATAAATATTCTTCAGCAGCTCCACATTCACCTTTACCATAGTGTGCGCATTGTTCACATACAGAAATCTGAAATCAATGAAATTATAGCAATATATATGAGGGAAGATTTACTGAACTTATGTAAATGGCCTTTTGTTAGCACTTTACCTGGTCAATTTTAGCTGTTTTTACATTGAAGTATTGTGTAAAAGTACTCAAAAAGCATTGGGACAGATGAAAAATGCACGATCAAATAGGATGCTTTGGAACTTCTTTAACATTGTACCTAAGTAGGCATTTATGCTATAAATGTATTGTTCAGGTTTAACCAATAATTGTAATATGCATTTATATGCCTGCAAATAAACATGTACTTTTGGTGATAGATTTTGTTCTATCTTTTATTTTTGCAGGTGATGTCCACATCAAAAGTGCAGTAAAGAATGAAATGGATCGTTATCGTTCCTGGCTTGTGAATGTTGCCTTTTTTTGTGTGTGTGCAAGTGAACAGATGCGAACATTAGCAACAGAAGTTAAACATTACAAAAGTGTCTAAAGTTGTCTGGTCTTATATAACTTTTGAGAGTAGGTCTGACATGTTAACCAAATTTGATATAAACTAATTTGATAAACCATATCTGGTAAATAAATTATAAAAAAAAAGATTATTAACAGGGTTTGTACAAGTGCATAAAATTTGAAAATGATGGTTAATAACTTGATAAAATCAATCCCATGAAAACATTGTTTATGGAACAGTAAAAATCAGCACTGGTTGCTAGCAGTTCATGTACAAACGTATAGACATGTACAAGCATAGAAGTACTGGAAAAAGCACATGGATTCCCACTCTAAGAAGAGCTATGGATCAGGATCTTCAGTAGCTATTATATTTTGGCCATTCGGTGTATAATGTGTCCTTTTTTTCCAAATGCAACAGTACTACTCTAATTATATTGTTCAATATGATGGTCTTTGGTCATGTTTTTCTATAGAAGTGTAACACTGATCAGTGCCGCCCACAGAAATGTTCAGGCCAGGGACAAGTTTTTATGTCAGGCCTCGCTTCACCTCTCTGATCACCCTTATCAAATGATCTTCGATGTAATAGTTATTTAAGGCAGTGGATTGAGTCATCAGTTAGAATGGTACCACAGTGGTAACTTTTTCATATTTTGACGTGCACAATAGTATCACAGTGGTATAGTATGAACCACTCCTACACACTGTTGCTAATCCACTGCATTACCAGTAGTGTACTCCCTTATCAGCACCACTTGCTGTGCAATGTTTGCTCCAAACCTGCTGTCATTGCTGTTAATGTTGTCTACTAATTGTGTAAAGTTTATTCAGGGTTCACCCAGGTAGGGAAGAAAATATCTCCTATAATATCCCCTTAGCCCTGGGGCCACAATATGGTCATGTCATTAATGGGTTTTTCTCTGCATACAAGAAAACAAAATCAGGACTGATATGAAGGTTACATTGTCTCTTTTTTTTTTACAGATGCATGACGCTGTTCCTTTTGGATAGGATGGAGACTGGTATGTTTTTTCTCCCCCAGTCATACATTTTAATAGGTAGATTGTAGGGTCTTACACTGGTGTATGTGTTCCCTGCTGGAGTTCGACTGTCCTTTGGGGTGAGGTAGTAGGTTGTATAGTTTTAGGGTTACACCCTTCCTGTCAGATAACTATACAACCTACTGTCTTTCCTGAAGTGGCTGTAAATTCGTCGCTGGATGAGTGCTCACATACGCCTGCAGCATCTACCTGTTTTAAAAACAACATCCTGTATATACTGTACTGTATACAGCCTACGTAAACATGGTTTTTGTGCTGAGCTAAGAGGATGAATCTCCCAAGTTTTAAAAGCTATTTATTTGCTTTTCCATTCCATTCCATTGTAGGCTCAGCAATGTGACAGCACAAACGTGTACCAGTCAGGGATTTTATAAGGTGTTGTGAAGTTGGGGTATAGGGACTTCGATGAAAGGAAATTAAGCAATATAATTCTAGCTGTTTTTATTTCATGTGCATTTGAGTAAATGTATTCATCTATAAAATAATAAATATGATTTGCTTTTGTACTGTATTGAACATATTATATATCTTTTTTTCATCAGCTTTTATTTAATTATAAAAATACTGTGCAGAATATAGCACCTTTAATCTTTGGTGCAAAGTGCTTTGTAATACCTTGAAAGATTCTATATCAGTCCAATTGATTTTGTGTGTGTGTATGTGTGGTTTTATACTGTATGCCTATTTCATTTTAGCAGTTTATGGTTAAAGGACATATGTAGCAAAAGTTACCAAAATGACCACTTTTTCACAAAGGTAGAACATTTGTAGCTGCTAACTAACACCTGTTACAAAGCTGACTACTGTAAGTTGTATTTCAGGTCTCTTAAGCATGTATTGTTTATTATTATTGTACCAGTAGCATGAAAATGTATTCTTTCAGAAATAGGAGTTTATTAAAGACTGTCACAAACTCTTTGAAAATATGCCCTATGGCTGTTCAAGGTGCTTCTCGTGTATTATATTACAATATATAACAATGCATTCAAGGTTTCTCACAAGCTGTGTAAGGCTCCACTCAGTGCAGTTCAGTCTTCTTTGGCCTTCGTGCTTGTTGTGCTCTCCTCTCTGCTGATGTTCGCACAGGGTGAGGTAGTAGGTTGTGTGGTTTCAGGGTAGTTATTTTGCCCCAACAGGAGATAACTATACAACCTACTGCCTTCCCTGAAGGGCAGCAATGCAACACTAAAAACAAGCAACAGTCATCTTTAATAGTTTAGTTTCAGCAGGGGAAATATGTAGGGGACATTTTCAGTTTTTTCCATGCAACTTAAAACGTTTCCTAAAACTGGTTGTTTATTTGAAAATAAAAATGTTGGTTACCATGGTACAGCAGATGCATTTCAAAAGTTTGAGTGTTTCACTGTTTTCAATTAAGGTGTTCTCACAAAGGATAAACAAACAGGACCAGGATATGCATCATGCTGAATGTTCCTTCTGAAATTATGTGTAAATGTGTCTTTGTTTGTAATTAACTTTCATTACATTATAAATAAACAATTAAACAAGAGTAATTAAAATGAGTAATTTGATTTGTGTATGCATGTCAGGATGTGAGTAGTGTGTGTACAAAGTGAATGTCCACGACTGTATTTATAATTCAAAACGTCCTTGGTTTATTACAGAACACAACAGAATAGCTCCACCCCTATACCAGCAATGGTATAGGGTTAGGTCCACGGTAGGTATTGCAGTCCCAAACACGAAATAAACACTCCAGTAACCACAATCCTCTGTGCACAAAACTGCTCTTCTGTGGTGAAAGTGGTCAGTGTCTGTGCTGTGCAGGGAGGGGAGTGCGCAAGGATTTGTGCTGGCTCCGTGGCAGCAGCTCCTGGCTTTAATCCTCCTCTGAAACAGACAAGCAATACGTTTCACAAAAACAATAAAAACAGCACTCCGGCTCAATTCTGTCTCCCCTTTGTACTGCCAGAGCTCCGCCCCGCGATCAGCCCGGCGTCATGGTTTATCCAATCGCTGCCTGCCTTGCAGCTGATCGCAGTGGAGTTGTTCCATGTACGTGCAGATAAGCACTTCCCCCAAGATGGCCGACTTCCAGTTTCCTACCGTCGATTCAGCCAGTCTAGGGGAAAGCATACCACCCACCTTACACAGTGCCTTAACTGGGAGGGAGGGAGATTTACAGCTCAAATACCTTCTCTCTATGTCACATATATCACCCCTCAGAGTGATGCCGAAGGAACACTCGGCTAACTCTAAGTCCCGTAATGGACCCCCCTCCCATGGAATAAAAATCTTACCCGCACATGCTTCACTGTGTAATGGAAGGGTTGCAGTGCCAGATACCACCGAGTTATCCTGGTGTTATTGTCCTTCATTGTGTGTAACCACCTTAAAGAAGCATGGTCTGTGATTAGAGAGAAGGAACGCCCCAACAAGTAATAGCAAAGAGCATGAGTGGTCCATTTGATGGCCAAACACTCCTTCTCAATGACGGAGTAGTTAATCTCCCTCTGAACTCTGGAATCTGGTGAAATGAGAGCTGTGGCCTGGCATAATCTCCTCCTAATCATATCAAAGGCCCCCTGACATTCCCCTGTCCACTTAACTAATTTCGGAGCAGTCTTTTTGGTAAGATCTGTAGTGAAAAAATTTAGCTGACAAATGGTTTTTGATTCAGAAACACTTTATATAGAAGAAAGGTATACCTCCAATACAATCATATAAGCACAAGGTATAAACTGACTTTGGACAAGGCCTCAGTACTCCTCAGTGCATATGTTTGTATCAGAAAGCACGGATATCCATGGAGTCAATTCGAAAGAGATGAAAAGACTGACAAAACTTTACAATGTTTGATATTTATACCTTTGTAAACAATTGTTGACTCCCCTTCAACCCGACTGGTTTCTGTCCAATAATTGAGGTAGTTGTTCTCTCATCACACACAGCGAGCCTACCACATACTTCATCTTTGGGAAATGGGGCAGTGCTCTCTGACCTTATAGTCCACCACGTGCTACATTGAGCAGGGCACATCCATTTTGTCTTTTACTGCACCTTCCCCCGTCTAAGGGTCTGCCACGTGTAATGTGATATGGTGCGTCCATTTTGTAATATTAGTTCTACCGGGCAGGTCAGAAATAAACATCACAAAACTTTTTCACCAACTCGTGGAGCTCACACTTCTGATCAGGAAGTAACTGTTCCCCCATCGGAATGTTAGGAGGTGAGTGGTGTGGGTATAGAATGAATGTCCAGACAGTATTTGTTATTTATAAATAAAACGTCCATGGTATTGGGGGGATATATGGTGGGTTACAGTCCGAAATAGAATACACACAATTCACTTTATAATTCTGGTGCACAAAACTGTGCTCTCCCGAGTTACAACTCAGATTCCTTCTCTCTTTGTCACATACCCCCACACACTATTTACTCAGACAGGGCTTCCGTCCTGCCACACTCCTCTTATGGAAACAGGAAAACGTGGTCTTTTCTAATTACTAGATTAAGTACTGTAAATGGAAAACTGCTGTTAAAAACGAACACAATAAAATACAATTAGTTAACTAAAAATGCTATGTAAAATTATTTCAAAATCCAGACTCCCAATAAGTATGCCAAAATGAGCCCAAATTAAGAGTCCAAAAAATGCAATTCTCAACAAAAGACATGCATTTCTTACAACAAATGCAGAAGTGTAGAGAGAAAACTTTTAAAAAGTTAAAAATACAGGCTTTTTTTTTTTAATTGAACTTGAATTTTATCATTGAACAATTGAGCTGAGACATTGTAAATGCTGTTTGTCTCCCAGGATTTAGGGATTGATTTTTTAGTCATGCGATTCCATTTTTGTAATAATAATAATAATAATGTGCTTTTGCATTTATTAATAATTACCAATGTGGAGGCGTAGGGTAATGCACTCACACAAAATTCAACAAATGAATTAATAATAATGAAAAACACATACAAGCATTGCAAGTAAAGATAACAGTCGTGTCGCTTCAGTTCCAGCACAGAACAAGTGAGTGATTTCTTGACTGGCCCAGATGCCTGTGTCCTGCCCTTTTTTGCTACCTGCCACTTTTTGCTTCCTTCGGGAACTGCGCATGCTCTTTGCTACCTTTGCACAATGCGTATGCTCAAGACATTTACTGTGCCAGAAATAGTTACCCAACCCAACCAACAGAAGAAAAATATTTAGAAGATAAGATACTTTAATTTCTGTAACTGTTTCTTTATTAATAATAGTATTACTTTTTAGATTGGAAAATATTGCAGTTGTTTATATATGTATGTGGAAAAAAATTCTTAAAAAAAACTATGCAATAGTTACTACACTCAAACTAAACGGCTCAGATCACGCACTTAAGTTGTAAAATATGTTATACTTTTGTGACATTTCCTTCATTATTCACATTGCTCTTTAAAAATGGAAAGAAAATTGCAGTTTTTTATGAACTTGTGTGGCTTCTGACTGTTTTCCTCAATGGCGTCGTGGCAAATTCCTCACCCCTCCCCCCCCATTGTTTTCTGTGAAAAATAGAGTATTAGAAATGTATTCTTCACCATGGTTTACAGGAATATGTGATATATAAAGTCCTGAAATATACATTTTTAACTATTTAAATAATGAAAGCTTTTGTGCACACCCAAAACAAACTTTTCATTTTTTCTACTGTATACTGTATTTACTTACTATGTCTTATTACAAACGTATTCGTATCATACGGACAAACTGCAAGGAAACACTGGGACAAAGTTCGACACGAGGGCAGTATTGCCATGCTCAATCAAAGTGTGGTTTCATATTACGTAATTAACGTTAGTAAGTTATACTTTATATTATGTTGTGTTTGTGGTTCTAGAGCATTTTGGTACCTTAAATACATTTCTTTAGTTTTTTTTTTGTTTTTTTAATTAGGAAAGCTACCATAATTGTCTTCACCTCTTCACAAACATTTGTAATTTTCTGGTGGGATTCACTTACATGGCACTTAGATATAGTAAAGAAAGCACGCCGCAAAGCCTTTCACTTGACTTTGTTGTATTTTTCAGGTGCAGTGTTGCAGGTGTGCACGATGGGCCCATGTCAGCTGCGCCAAGAAACTCAATAACATTGATATTGAGTTTATATGTGCTAAGTGTGCAATGTAGCCTCAATATTGATGGACATATTTTGCTTTATTATCCTATTAAACCATAAAAAATAAAAAGCATATTTTTGTATGTTTATGTACATTAGATAATGGCACTAGTACCAAACCCTGTACTTATTAACATTGTTATTGTTAGAGTTATGTCAATTAAATGTTAAGTTTTACAACTTCTTTGTGTCTGTTCTTTACATATAAAAAATGGTTTAATATAGTTCATAACAGGATAATAAAAGAAAGGCAGGCTTATACAGATCCTTTTTGAATAATCATTTGGGTTATTGTAAAATGTAGGTGTGTGCATTATTGTGGTATTATAACCTCAGAGAATTGTTTCCTGTCTGGTACTCAGTATTGTGGGTGCAGGACGTTCACCAAGTCTCTGAAGTCTGCAGAATCAGCCATTCACTTGCACTTTTCCGTGATCATTTTCACCTTTGCTGAATTAGCTGGATAATTCGCCCCGAGCGTAGATATGATTGTTTGCTGGCCTAAAATCAACATACTAGCTTTTACTTGTTCACTGGGACTGGAATTTCATTCTGCAAGTAAGATCCCTGGATGATACTGGCGAATGTGATATATAAGGTTGGTGGTGCTGCTGTCATGACTAATCCCCCCTCCCCCCATAAAAGTATATTAATAAATGTTATTAATATGCATCCAAATAACAAAACAACAAGAACTATTGGTGTGTCTGTATCAGACAGTGAGTTGAAATGTATTCAAATTAGGTTTGGGTTTTTCAATATAATATAACAAATAATAACTGAATTACACGTAAATATGTAAACATACACACACACACATATCTATGGTTTAATGTAGGGTGAAGGGTTGGTTAAAGAAAATTAGCAAAATGTGAAAGGACAACATAAACTGGTTGGTGAACATTGTAATCAAATAATGTAAAGTGTTTGGGATTAAAACAAAGAAGGGTAAATGAATAAACTTGTAAATGATAATTGTGTGTTAATTAAGGGAAATTAAAAACAAATAAGTTTGGTTTGAAATAAATATTATTGTGCAGGAATTATGATTTGGGGCCTTGGGACCCTGCGGAGGTTACTGGAGTCAGGGTTGACTCCAGTCTGAGTTAATTGTTTGGTTTAATGTTTTGGTAATTGTTTAATGATGTAATTGGTTATGTTTTAAAAGATGTGTAGGTGGGGGTTTGAAGAGGGGGTATTGTAGGAGTGTGGTTGGTGAGTTGGAGAGCAAACGAGTGGAAACATTACAATTATTGTGAAAACTGGAAAACGAAAACATTGGAGGAGGTATTTGGAGGAGGTATTTTAAAGAGAGAGGAGGTATTTGGATAAAGAGAGATTTGGTTTTGGAAACGCGCTAACAGGCTGCCTTGTAATTAGATAATAACATTTCTGTTTAGATAGGACCCGATACCGGGCTAGGTTCTGTTTTGTTTATTTTGTTTTGTTGCTATAAGCAATAAACGTACGCTACGCTGTTTGTTAGCATCCAGAGATGATAACAAACAAAAGCAAGAAAAGTATCAATATTATGATTAAATACCAATAAAAAAACACAAAAAAATACAAGGGTGGCAATTTCTGGCAAGGTGGCACATTTTGGCCATTATATCTGCCACAAATTACTACCAGTAGCAAACTGACAGGGAGGCATATTGTGGCAGTACACCTGTTCAACTCAATAATATTATTACAGTATTTTAAAATGTAAACTTAATAAAACACTGAACTGATTAAACTGCTTACACATTTAAACTCCAGAAAGTAAACTTACCCAGTAAATACTACACATTTTTAAAAGAAGCAACATCGTACAATGACAATCTTTATTTGATTTTTTTTTTTTTGCCCGCAAACTGCATTAACCAAAGCACTGCTATTTAAATATGTAAATTAGCCACATGTGCACTCAACGCTCAATCACAGGCAGCAGCCAGCTGGGTTTTATTGAGTTAACCTCGCCCAACAGAAAGGAAACATACACCAGTACTGCTGTGGTTTTATTTGAAAGGTGATTCAAAATTGTTTATTCGATCGCTAAGTCGCAAAGTACTATAACTTTTTTTTTTTTACTATAAACTTCACAATGTCACAAGAAAGCTAAACTAAGATGGTGGCGACTACTGCATGATGGTTATTGTTTACTGTTTATTTACTGCTTCACAACACTGCAATACAGCGCAAGGAAGTTATTTAGCATGCAATGACGAGTGCAGAAATTATTGATTGTATTATTTCCTGAAAATTATTTTTTTTTTTAAATGTTTTGTTTAACAGTTTTACGCTTATACTCAGTTAACCTTCTGAAACATACAGCATAGCTAATAAATAGTAAATATGTATTCCTAAGCTGATAAACAAACTGATCACGGGCAGCAGTGTGGAGTAGTGGTTAGGGCTCTGGACTCTTGACCGGCGGGTCGTGGGTTCAATCCCAGGTTGGGGACACTGCTGTTGTACCCTTGAGCAAGGTACTTTACCTAGATTGCTCCAGTAAAAAACCCAACTGTTTAAATGGGTAATTATAAAAAATAAATAATGCGATATCTGTATAATGTGATATCTTGTAACAATTGTAAGTTGCCCTGGATAAGGGTGTCTGCTAAGAAATAAAAAAATAATAAATAAAAATAAATGTTTGTACAGAACAAGTGCATAAACTGCCAGGAAAAAGATGACTAGAGCTCCCCCTTCTGGTTTATGTGAGTACAACCTCATGGTATCTTCGAGAACAAATCTAGTTTTTCACCAATTGCTTGCGAAGTCACAGAGAAAATAATTGGTAGATTTTTTGACCAACCATATATTTCTATGTATCAGTTTTCTATACAATTCTGTCTCAGCCTTTTTAAATTAAAAGTCAAAGTTTCAGTGTTCTCTCTTCAATATAGTATATGAAAGTTGTGTTACTGATCCACACATGTGGTTCCAGTGTATAAACTTGGTTATGCATTTAGTACAAATTAAAATATTCACACTTAATTCATATTCCTGTGTTTTTGTGAATTACTACCAGTATTGGAATATATTTGTAGCTTGGAAGAGTTTATGAAAAAAACTTAGCTCTGTTTTTTTTTCTGTCTCCGGTACTAGTTTTAAACAGCAGGTGACACCAAAGAACCACGTTTTCTACCAAGAGTAAAGTTTTGGTTTTATGGCTTTTGACAAACATATTAGCAGAGCTATAAAAATGTTTACATACGAGACTGGGTTAGCTGTACAGTAATCATCATTACTACTGGCACACAAATAAAGAAAACTCCTGTTCTACAAGTACTGCTGTCTAATCTTAACAGAGAGTTTTGGAAAAAAATAATCTCTAAATCACTAGGACGCTGTATTGAATAGACTTTTCAGGTTTGCCGTGGGCTGTGGTGGTTCAGCTCATCACTACTTGATGTATATAAAATAGATCTGTTACCGTTGCAGTCAGTGGCACTGGAACAATTTTTAAAGTGGGGGTGCTGAAAGCCATTGAACAAAACTGTAACCCCTGTATATGATGGAAGCCATGCACCACCAGCACCCCTAGTTCCAGCGCCCCTGGTTACAGTTTAGAAGACCAGCTCATATTGCATGGCTGCTGTGCAAATGTACCCAGATATTTACAATCCATGTTAGCAAGAGAAGTAAGTAAGCGCTAGATTTTAAAGAACAATTTGAAAATCTGTCTAATGAGAACAAGGATAGGCCAGACACCTTTTATGTGCAGAGCTCCCAAATTCAAAATATAGCTCCACTGTATACATTTAAATCATTATTTCTAGTTCAAAGTATATAATGGAGCAACGAGAAATGTGTATGCGAAATAGGATGTTAAATATATATGTTTCTGGGGTCCCTCATGCAAACAAGTTGGCTTTGAGTAATAAAATAAAAGCTTTCTGTGCACTACTTTATCAGCAAGCACACCCTGTTTAAAGTCCAGTTGATTTGCAGTGATTTGTGCATTTTCAAGCAGTCGTTATGCCTTTTGTTATTAAATAATCGTCCGAATGTGATTTCCGAAATTATGTTGATTTATGAAATAATGCTAATATCTTAATTAGTAGAGCTTCTTGCGACAATTTCCTTTGTTTGCATGGGAATTTAAAAGGAAATCCGTGATAATGGTCATAATTTATCAGGAGTTCATTTGAGCTTTGAAAAGGAGGGTTTTAATTAGCAAAAAACACCTTGAAACAGTATTTAAGTTCTTTGGTGTTAAAAAAAATAGAACAAACAAACTACAGTACGGCTTTGCTGGGAGTGACAGCAAATGTAATTTTAGAACTTCAGTGAGAGACCGAGATTGACAGACCCCAGCTGCAACGCCGACAACACAGAGAGTGTGTACAGGACAAGGGTTAATTTTTTACAGACTATCTAGATAATTCAATATTTGTAGATATGAAAAAGTTATTCATTTACTATTAGCACTACTAAAGGATCCCAGAACCCAACCCTACAACACGCACAGTAAACACCAGACACAGAGGAGGTCAGTTCAACAAAGACCATTTTAAAACCATCCACAAGTGAAATCGTAAAAATACTATTCAAATCCAGGCCCGCTCTTTTATTCGTTACAGATAATACAGGTAAGTATAGTCTTGCAATTTAATATGTGATGCTGGCAAGTTATTCCCCAAAATGTGTTTACATCCACCAATTTACCCACAATTCCATCAAGTGTTTTATGATAATGTTCTCCCATGAAAGGTGCTATATAAAATAAAGCTTAATGGATTATTTGCTTGATAACGTGTTAACAATACTTCCCTTCTTTATCCCCACTGAAACCCTATAAAATATTGCTAGCATATGGGGTGCAATGTCTCACACCCTGAACATATAGCACTGTTTTATTAACTGATTATAGCACCCCCTATAACCAAAATACAATCCCCTCCAATTCCAATTGGCTTTGTTTCAGTACTTAAGTTCTCCTGGACTGGGTTCTCTCAATGTCTCTCCAATAGTCCTGGCCCCTGCCTGTTGCAATCTCACTCCTCAGTTGGTTTAATGTTGCTGCGATCCCAAGAGTTCCTGCAATACATTTGAGAATGTGACTGTTCCCAAATGGGATAATTGGTGCTAATTGGGAACAGCCACACGATATAAAAAGGGAGCTTGAAGCTCCAATAGAGAGAGGACTGCCAGGGAGCTGGTAACAAGAGAAAGTGAAGTGAAGTGAAGTGAAGTAAAGTAAAGTGAAGTGCAGTACAGTACAGTACAGTACAGTACAGTTCTGTGTGTGTGTGTGTGTGTGTGTGTGTGTGTGTGTGTGTGTGTGTGTGTGCGTGCGTGTGTGTCTCTCTCTCTAGGTATTTCTATACTTGTAAGGATAAAATTTGAGAAAATGCCCTCACAAATATAGTAAATGCTGAAAAAAACAATTTGTCAGGAGGTCCTTACAAGCTAAAATACATTTTTAAGAAGTAAATGTGAAAAGAAGTAAATGCGAAAGTAAATGTAAAAGTGTCAATATATTTTGTTTGTTGTGGACTTTCAACCTGTGTGGAGTTTTGGCTGATGAGTTAGAAATAGTAAATACAAATGTCATTAGAGTCAATGGGAAGTCCTCACAAGTATAGAAATACAAACGTGTGTGTTTGTGTGTGTGTGTGTTTGTACGTGTACAAGCAAGAAGTTATAATTGTAGAGTATAGGTTTTGTGACTGGTAAACCGCTTAGCTGTCTGGTTTAGTTAAGGAAAACCAGTGAAGGTTTTGCCCAGCCTGGTAAATTTAAAGGGGTGATTTTGTCAGGAAACCAGCTTAGCCATCCAAACCCTTTAGTTAGAGAAAAAAAAAACCTGTTTAGTTAGTGCTCCCAATTGGAGTTAGGCTTTTATTTTGTTTGTTTTTGTTTTACTGTCTGTAAATAATAAAAGTGCACAAAAGTGCTTAAACTTACAGTTTCTATGTCTGGGTCCTGTATTTGAAGGGCACCAACCCAGCCTTGGCTGGTGGCTATATCACAAAGTGCATAACTGGTAAGATATTTTTAGCTGCAACCAACTGAACCCAAAGTGATCCAGATTGATCCAAATCCAAAATCTCCCCCTGAGATGACCCAGTTTAGAAAGGTGTATTATAATTGCATATAATTATATATTTCACAACATGTTTTTTCATAAGGTCAAGGATATCCACTCAATTGCCATTGCTGTCTATTCGGTGTTGTGTAAGCTGCACCACAGAGACGTCTGCTGGTCCTCACAGTGCTGAGTTGAGGAAAATATACATGCCAATTCAGCAACGGCAATGCAATACATCCAAGAGAGCTGTGGTGCAATGGCAACACATTTGCTGTGGAAGAGGGGAGAGGGGGTGAAAGTATAAGGATAAATATTTATGTCAATTTATTGCTGACAACATTTGGTGCTTTCTGCAGCTCTTTTCTGTAGCATTGCATTTGAAACTTGGCCAGGCAGCCTGGCTTGGCTTTAACGATATGTACGTTTGTGATGCGATTTCCAGTGATAACGCAGATTTTTTTTTTTTTGTCAGCTTGTCCTGTTCTAACAAACACCAACAGAAAAAAAAGATTAGTCATGGACATCTTCAAATCTCATATCAGACTTGTGCTGTTTTTCCAATAGATGATGTTAAAGCCAGGTTCCCGAGCCAGATTTCAAGTACACATTCTGTCAACTCTCCCTTACTGGCACAAGTGTAATTAAGCTGGGACCAGATTCGGGAGGTTAGGAGACACTTCCTTACACAAAGAGTGGTGAAGGTATGGAATGGCGAATGGGTTACCTAACCATGTTGTAGACGCAGAATCATTGGTGAATACTTTAAGACCTGACTTAACAAAGCTTTGAGATCAATTAGCTGCCATGAATTGGAGAAGCATTGAAGCATCGAATGACCTCCTCTTGTTCTTCATTTTCTTATCCTTTTCATATGTGTTTTTTTTATTTTATTACATATATCTGGGTATGTTTAAGAAGAATTATTTTCAATATTGAAGATATAGGCTAAATGCTTCAAATTTGGTCTAGGGCTTGAGGGAAGAAGTGTGTACATTGTAGAGATTGTGGTATTGTAAAATAGCACCTCTAGTGGTCAGGGTATCAGGGAGCTACATAACTTGTTCAGTGGGTTTAGTACTGGTAATAAGCAGAACTGTACAGAAGCTTTAGTCTTTAAATGCCAGTGGCATACTTTAACTTATTCAAACAAAGAAAAAAGGTACTCAAAATTAGCAAGTAGTATCTTATTCGGAAACGTTGTTAGAAACTAAACGTTTGTATTTAAATGAACAAAATAATGTCCTCATATCAGTTTTCTTCCGTTATAAAAACTTTACTCGGAGATTTTTCATGGCTGGCTATGGCCATGATATCCCTTATCAAACATTGATTGTGAACCTCCTTATGTAATGTAGTATCGTTGTATTTTACAAATACTATTTTTAATTGGTGATGTTCATAATCCATTAATAGTATTAGTAAAGGTAGTTAAATGCCATGCTTTACTTTAAACAAGAAGCTAATCTCTTAACTTTTTTCTGCGCCGAGAATGTGAGAATGCAATACCGCTGTTTTACCAGCAGCAGTAAACAGCCCCTTGCACACACGAGTGTCAAACTGTATTCATAATCACAGCAGTAGTTTAATTGTAACTTAAGTAAGGGATGGGGTAGCTGTTCGTGCAACTTCATTTGCTGAGAGCATAGGTGTGTCGGGAGGTGTGTCAGCCTATCTGTCAGTCACGCCGTCATTTCCTCCAACAGCCAGTGTTCCTTGTCTTGGGCTAGTTTATGTTTTGTGAAAACGGGGACAAACAAGGACGTGCAGAAATCAGCGTGTCGTTTTTGATTGCGAGTGTTTGCTGTCTATTCCAAACTCCACTATGGTATCGATGGCAAATTGAACGAGGGCAGCTGACATGAATAAGGTGAACTGTTAATTTGTAAATTAGTTTGCGGCAGTAACAGAATTGGTGTTGTTTAGTTGTATTCTGACTGTACAACATGTGAAATTGCCAGAGCTGGGCTTAAAGTAAGTAGGGACTTTCTTTTAGATGTTGTTCTGGAACTAGTACAAATCAGAACATGTTTTGAGTCAAATCTTTTTGACATCTCAGCCGTGTGTTATTTAGCACAATTCGTGAACGATACCGCAGTGACGTAACTTTGGTTTCAAAAGTGTGTGTGGGGGGTCAGATTCTGTAGCTGATGCATGCATAAAGATTATTCTATCTGAAATAATGAAAAAGTGAGGGGGGCATGCCTCCTGTGTAAATTACGCCTATGCGATACCGTTTATCAGGTGTTTATAAAGGACAACACAAAAATGCTTCTTGTACCTAGTTAGCTGCCTCATCTAACCTACCACGCCTGCGCAACGATGCATTCATTGCATAGCTTGTATGTTTATGAAGATCGTATTTGGTTTAAAATCTCACTTTTCAATTGTATTCGATTGCACGTTAAAGGTAATTTGGGAAGTATGCTTGCTGTCTGAATTGTTGGGGGGGGGGGGGGGTAGTAATTCATGTAACTTGAAACTAACCTAACTGAAAGAACTTAGTTGTGCATGTAGTTACAAAAAAGAGTTTGCATAAGGCACTACTAAAATGGAAATAATTTCTGTCAGTTTATTAAAATTACTTCCCATAGTATATTAGGGTTGTCAAGCGATCAAAAAATTAATTGCGATTAATTTTTAATCTCAGTTAATCTTGGCTTTAATCGCATATTTAATTGGTGCAATTACTGCATCCGTCTCATTCAAATGTTGTATTATTATTATTATTATTATTATTATTATTATTATTATTATTATTATCATCATTATTATTACAATGTATTAGTATTAATAATAGTATTATTAACATCATCCAAAAAACAGTGCATCAGAAAAAGCCAGTTTTCTTAATTCTGGATTCGTTTTGTTGGCCCCTCTATGGTTTTATATTTATTTTCACAGACTCCAGCATTTGCTGTTGAATTGTTTTAACAGTTCAATCACAACAGTCAGTTTATTACTCACCTTGCTGCATTTCAAATTAAACTGTGTATTTTCTGATTGGTTTCCTTATAAAATGGTATTAAATTGTTTTTTATAACTTGAAAATAGTGTTGTAACTTTGGTTTCCAAAGTGGGGGCAGTTACTGTAGCTGGTGCATGCATGAAGATTATTCTATCTGAAATAAAATATGTTACAAACAAGTATAACAAAATATCACCTAAAAGATCCAAAGATATTCCTGCGGCAATCATTCAAAACAATACATTGTTGGCACAATGTTGTCATGAGTGAGGCAAATAGCTATATTATTCAGTCACTTCTGAGTCATGGAATTATGAAGCCATGACTAGGCTTCGAAGAGCACGAAGCTCCGCTCGGATCGAGCCTTGATCCAGGATCAGATCCCTTACCGGCCCCCGAGGCAGTGCAGAGTGCTAGAGCGAGTGTGGCATACTGCAGATTTAGTGAGAGGGATGAGAATTGCCCTTGAAATATATTTCTAGAAACGTTGAGGTTTCCCCACAATTGAAATACTTAAGATAAATACAGTTTTGCTATTAAAATGATGCTAGTATGTATTGGTATAAGAAAAAGGTGTTTTTAAAAAGCATTTTCAGCTTCCATCCAGTTAAAATATGCAGATGCAGCTTGAACCTCAAACCGCAGTGTATCGACGATAATGTAAATAACACCAAGCTCCAGACAATGAGTTTCAAACGTTAAACGTGTTCCTGTTTACAGGTTAGAACAACTTTACTATGATGAAATATGATAATGTTCGTTATGGTAATTGCTTATTTATTAGTTTTAAAATGTTTAGTAAAATGTGACCAAGAGTGAGTTTTTTGGAACATTGATGAATAGAGATGCGAGAGTCTGAGTGATGTGTTTAAACATGAAAAATGATTTAGAATCGGTAATATATTGTGATTTAACATGGTTTAATAATTGTGTAAAAAGTTCTTGTCAATGTGTTTACTTTTTATTGTCTATTTATTTGCATAAAGGTCATGTTGCTGTTTAAAGTTTACCGTTTCAATTTAAAATGAAAAGTTAAACTGTAAGTAGACAGAAACCTCAGTGTGATAACATTAGTAAATAACACAAGCTATGGCGAATTACAAACTTTAACCATTTTCCTGTGTTTTGGATACATCAACGTAGTGCATCCTTCTCTAGCTTTGTCCATCTGTTTGTCATTTTCTCCCAACATTACTGTGATCTCAGGCTGCATACAAACTTGTCAGCCGGGGTCTTTAAACTACGCGTCACGTATGTTCACTTCTCATTGGTCAGTTTCTGTAGTTAAGGTGTGTGCAGCTTCAGGATTGGATCAACATTACGGATCAGTGGAACCTGATCCAGATCCTCGTAGTAAAACACCATCTCATGATCCAGCTCCAATGATCCTGGATCCGATACCATTTTTTTTCCCACTAACTTCTACTGACTAGTGATTATACCAATAAATTATCATGAAATAAAAGTTTTAGTACTCCTGCAATGGGACTTTTACCTATTGTTGAAAAAGTGGGGGGACATGCCCCCCCCCCTCCCCTGTGTAAATTATGCCTATGCTTGAAAATATCTAAATAAAAACCAAGCATTTACTGAGTAACTGTTTGACTAACTGTCAAACTACATTAACACAGCACCCCTGCACATGTTAAAAAATGCAGCAGCAATATACAAGACATGCACATTATTTAACAGAGTGGGAAACACCAAATTGCTCGGCGACTTGTGTCTGATTCAGATTTTTTTCAAGAGCTCGACCAATTTCCAACTTTTTGTAGCAAGAGAAACGGGCACGTTTCGACGTTTGTTTACATGCCATTTTGTAGTGATGAGGTGCACTCGTGGAAATCAGAATACAAAATGAGGCAACGATATGACGCCGGTTCTGGAACGATTTAGTAAACCAATTGGTGTCCCTCAAGACAATCTCGCGATGACAAGTCGCTTTTGAAAAGACTGAATAAACCATTTTAATTTAATACCCACAGAGGCCCCACCGCCAAACACCTCCACTCCACTAATACTCTTCAGTAGGGTTGCCAAATTTCTGATGGAAAAATAGCAACCTCGTTCTTCAAAACAAGCGCAACTTTAGCCACTCCCCATTTCTGGTCACACTTAAGGAAATAATTTTATGACATCATTTTTAACCAACCAGAATACTCTGTTCCGGACACTTTAAACTGTGTTTGTAATAGCCACACACAAGAAAGTGAGAGAACACAAAACACATTGGGCAGTAGACCTATTGAAATTCTACTTCAAGTAACTGCAAAATCAGCAATTTATATTATTTAAGCTATTCAATATGTATTGGGCGCGAATAACAGAAAATAATAACTTTATATTAACGGGTATCAGAGACTTGTGCCTTCTGTTCACTGTTCTGCCTGAATGACGCTACAGTGAGTAGGGTGCACGACAATTCGCCCCCTGCAACAATTTGTCCCCATGACAATTCCCCCCCTTACAATTCGTCGTATTACTAGATGTACATATTTAAAGTCATAATATAAGAAATGTGTGTGTACTTTTAAGATGTCTGACCACACAGAAATTGTAGATCGTTCACTTCAACAAGCTAGTGGTGTTGATGACAATGTGTTTAGTGCAGTGGTAGTGTAAGGGTTATTGCCCGCATTGTCAAATAGGTAACACATCCATAATGTAGTACGGAACAGGAAAGCCAGAGCACTTATGTTTTTTTTTTTTCTTTTTTCTTTTTTAATTGCTCTTCCTGCAGTGATTTAGAGGACAGATTTCAAGCCCCAGTGCACTAGAGGAGACATTTTGAAAAGAGCTTTGAAACAGACTTTAAAGTTATGTGTAAAAAGTTCTCATGTTTTTTTAAATAATTAATTATCATGTATTTATTTTACTGTTATCCAATGTATCTGAAAGCATATATGGCCTACAGACTAGAGCCATGTGTAGCTGATCATTTGGCAGCTGAGTTCTGGCTGCTTTTACCTCTGTGCCAGATACTGTAAATGAGTGACTGACGGCCAGACTCAGCTGTATTGAGAAGGAGTTGGATTGTTTCCATAATGTTGTAATGACTGTGGGAGGTATTTGAAGTGGAAAAAATCCTGTGTGCCTTTTTGAGATAATGTAGCTGGCCAGGCAGTACTGGCCTGTACACCTCCCAAAACAGTCATGTGTTTTGTTATTCTAGTCCAAGAGTTGCACAAGGTGGAAGAAAGCCCCTTAACTTTTTAAACACTCAATCGAGAAATGGGAATAAATGTTCAAGGCAAGGATAAAATGTAGTCTACTGGACTTGGAACAGAATGAATGCTGTAACAAAGGGTACATTTTGACCTTCAAATGTTCGGAACACATTACTGAATGAAGGTTCGAACCTTCGATAGTACTAATTTGCATAATTTACTGGTGACCGTCACCATAGCTACTTGTTTAAATGTGATTGGAAATCCTATCATACAGGTAATCCATATAAATGGAATAAAACATTCACGTGTAGATTAAAAATACATTATATAGAACGGTAATCATATTTTTATAATATAAACAAAAATACACTTTATGCGCATGCATTTGATGTAGCTTGCGATGCTCATACATCCAGTAGATGGCAATGGAAAAATGTTTACTGGTTGGGTCCAGGAATCTAGTTCAATTTTAAATGTATTTTATTATGTGGTGTCTTTCATACCGCAGTATCTCAAAGAGCTTTACATCTCTGTTAAAAAGAACAAACGTATACAGTATTAAGTAATAACATGAACAAATCTAAATAGAACAATTGAAAAAAAAAGAATGTGTAAGAATGACAGACAAAACGCAAAGAATCACAAAAATAAGCAAATAAAATCGATACAAACAACTATGTTAGTAAGTCAGGTTAAAAAGGCTAAGCTATACAGGTAAGTCTTTAATCTTGACTTAAAAATATTGACTGCCACAGCGTCTCTAATAGAAACAGACAATGAGTTCCACAATATGGGGAATTAGGACTAAATAAACTTTCCCCTCTCTTTTCTCTATTCTACCTTTGGGAGTCACAAAAGGCCAGCGTTAGTGTGAAGAGGTTTATATGTGAACAGAATCTCTCTTGGGTAAACCGGTGCCAAGCCATTTAGGGCTTTATATGTAAAAAGTAAGATTTTAAAATCAATTCTAAAACCCCTGGAAGCCAGTGCAATGAGGCCAACACAGGAGTTATATGAGCCAGTTTCTTTGTTCTAGTGAGAATCCTTGCAGCTGCATTCTGAACAAGCTGCAAACATGATAAGACATGACGCAGAAGCCCAGCAAATAATACATTGCAATAGTCAAGTCTAGACGAAAGAAAAGCATGAATGAACTGCTCAGCATCAGACAAAGAAAGAAAAGAGCTAAGTTTAGCAATGTTTCATAGATGATAGAAAGACACTTTTTGTAATTTTTCAAATATGAGCCTCAAAACTCATATCAGAATCAAATATAACCCACGAATTATCTCACCCAGTAGTAGCAAATACAAAGAAAATATGAGACAGAGAATAGAGCCCTGGAGGACACCACAAGTAATTGTAGATAGTCCTGATACAGACTCCCATAAAGAAACTAAGTACTGTCTGTTAGTTAAATACGACCAGTTTAGAACAGTGTCAGGCCAACCCAGCTTTTAAGACAAGCACCGAAATGGATATAGAGTTAGAGTCCGCAGTCATCACCAAGTTATTCCCCACTCTGGAAAGGGCAGTTCCTGTGCCATGAGAAGATTGAAATCCTGACAGTTATTCTCATTTGCTTTATTGACCACAAACTAATATATATATATATATATATATATATATATATATATATATATATATATATATATATATATATTAATTCCAATGCTGCAGTTGGAATATAGGGCTTGAATTTTTCAGGTTTTATTTTTTGTTTAATTCGGGGGCATTTTATCGTTTTTTATTATTATTTGGCAAAATCACCACTCAAAACACAACAATTTTCAGTTTCTATAATACATTGAATGTACGTTTCACTACTACATATACAGGGTTTTCCCCAGGAATTGTATATAGCTGGGTGGCAGAGCATTATAGCCGGGAGCACTTTTAACAGAAAAATAAAATTGCCTTACCTTAAATATATATTAAGACAAAGAAATAACAAAGCTAGAAATTGAGTAGTCTTGAGCAGCCAAATTACGCACTGAAGCATAGAATTCTCAGCATTTTCAAGACAAACCGTTTTTAAGTCAATTTTACCATTTTTTTCTTTCATCCAATAAATAAAAACACCAGCTGCTCAAGTATTTTTGTTTTCTTCAATTTCATGAAGTTGTTGACTTGTTAGAACTTGATGTCTGTGTTTTGTTTTTGTTTGTTTTTTTAAATGGAGGTTCTTCTTCTTGTGATTCTAGCCACTTGTCTACTGACATGTCTCTAAAAAGATCAATTGTGACGAAAGGAATTTTCTTTTGGAAAGACCTCTCACAACAATGTGTATATTTATTGCAAGTTTTTCACATTTATATAGTACTTTACACAAAGTTAAAAATCACTCCATTAACAAAGAATGCCAGTGAAAAGAACAATAAAAACAACATAGTAAGAACATTAATAACATTTGACATTTAGAAAGGACAACTAAAAAGCAGTTATATTGTATAATAAAAACAGGGCTAGTTTATAAAAATATGTGTTAAGTCTTGTTTTAAAGGCAGCAAGAGTATTAGCTTCAGTCCACATTAGGATTCCAGCAATGTAGAACTGTGCATGCATTTTGAATCAGAATTGTGAGAAGTAACAGATTTTAATTTTAAACCCATTACCTCCCGCATATCTGTCACACTGCTTGTTGTTTTCTGCCATCATTATCATAGCCGTCCAGTTCATTAGTTAAAAACTTGTAAGTTTAGTTAGTACTCCTTGCTGGAGTTAGGCTTTTGTTTTGTTTATTTTGTATTTTGTGAAAATAAATATACATGCCCTGTTGAAATATACCTGGGTCCAGTGTTCATTTTTACACAAGAAGACAGTGTGGAAAGGTCCAGAAATGTGGCAAAGCAACCCCACTTTGTCACACTAGCTAAATCACATCATACTGTACATCAGGGGTTGGTATCTCCAGAGCAGGCCACTTGATGCGCGTACATTAAGATGTGCCTGCATGCACCCTGGACTACATGAGCTTTAACTGCATTTCTGGCGGCAATGCTGCATCAATAATCTATCTGTTCCATGGTGGGGTGGGAAAAAAACCCCGACAGATTTAAATTGTTTCATTGGCAACCGACGGATCAAAAAAAAAAAAAACCTGCGGCCGGCTGAAAACAAATCAAAAAGGAATAAAGTAGCAATTGTGATAGTGTGTCCTTGTAAACTCCAAATACAGATCAGTAAAAATAATATAGCATCTGTGTTGCATCTATTCAGAGACAAATTAGTTTTCTCTAACATTCCGATATGTTGAAAGTGAAATGTAACTCCGTGTCAGCTGTTCAGCCGATGCCCCCCACATTTGTCAAGTGGTTTTGAGTGACATGTTGTGCGATTTAGTATTGCAACAAAATGAGGGGCTTGTACATTTTTGGAGGACTGTCTGTTATCGCTGGCAAGTCTGTCACACGCACACCTGATGTATTAAAGCTGATGAACAGGAAAGTGCAATTGTTCTCATTGAATTTGTTATAACGCAATGAAGCATTTAAAATACAAATGTATGCTACTAAATAAATAAATAAATAAATTATTATTATTATTATTATTCTTTTGCGTTCCTGTGTATGAAGGTTCTATACCATAGCCAGGCATAAATGAAACGCAATGAACAAAACACAGTGAAGCATTTAAAATAAAAATGTGTGCTACTTTTGAATTTACTTTGTTTTTGTGTATTCCTGTGTAGGAGGGTTCCAGTACCATAGCGAGACTTAAATGTAATGCAATATGCCGTTGTATGCAAAACCTGATATACAAGCACTTTGGAATCACTATTGCAAAACACTTAATTTTCTGCTTAGTGGCCAGAAATATATTGTATCGTGCGGGGGTTCTGGCGGTCAATAAAGAAACAGACAACAGGGTGCAGTGAAAGCAGTGAAACTGCTTTTTTATTTTTATCAGATCGTTTTCGTGCTGTTTTATTCAAAGGGTTTCTCTCACTCTCTCTCTTCCCTGCGAAACAGACTCACATCACACACCCACTCACAATAGTGGACAACACAGGAAACATTATGTGTACGGTGTACAGTTCTTTGTGTTTGCCTCGCTGCTGCTGTATATGAAGATCATATGGGGAATCCCCCCATGATAGCCCCCTTGCGGCAATATTACAATGAAGTTCCACTCTCACTCCGCACTTGATACAGCCCTGCCAAGGAGGCCTCCTGTACGCGGGCTGGATTTGGCCCGCGGGCCGTCGATTGCCGACCCCTGCGGTACATGTGTAGACAGTGTTATGTTCCATTGCAAAACCCAGTCTCTTCCATGTTTGTACGGGTAATATTAGATTTTTTTGGCAGCAGCTTTTCCAGGTGAACCACATTCCTATAACTTCCTTAGAACAGTCCTACTGTATTATTGACTGATACACCATGCTTCTCTTGCACCTGTACAATTATTTCAGGGGACCTTTTCAAGTGATTGAAAATTAGTATTAAACCAATGACCCAATCCTGATGTCCAGAAATGCTATGTTCTGCCACGTTCCCCATCATTCTGCAGTGTCTGTTGCAATGCATCATTTTCTTCTGCAGTGTCCTTTTGACTACAGCTATTCCCCTGGTTATTTCACAGTTCTTTTGTTTTAGGGGAAGCATTCTTTTCAAAGTTCAATTGGTAATCAACAGGCAAATGTTGTAGTCTCATTTTGTACAAGATTTCCAACAAATACCTGATAAAGGGAAAAAAAAATCACTAAATGTAGGTCTTGCTCAATTTTGAACAGTAAATTACTCAGAGCTCAAAATATAGTTCACCGCTTGCTTTTGCAATACCAGGCCTAAATTAAATTCCTTGCCAGTTTTGAATGCTAAAAATGCAAAACCCAATATTGCAACATATATTTGGAATACCAATTGTGTTTTATAATCAAACATTGAGATTTCTTCACAATCTAGGCAGTCGAATGACTTTTTGGTGGTGGGCCTAGACTTTGACCAGTACTGTGCGTCCAAAGCATTCATGAAAAAAATTATCTTGAGAAATATTCACTGGTAGCTAACAAGTTAAAAAATATTTTGTAATTGGTACACACATTAGTGTTGTCATAGAAAAATAACCTTATTTTCCAGAGCTGTGTCAAACCTCATGCTGTATTAAACCAGATGAGAGAGTGAAATATTTGCAGCCTTGTTGGTGGTCATGACATTGACCATAATATGGCTGAGTTCTTTTTTTTCCAACTTTTTTTGTTTTTTTTGTTTAGGGATAGTACACTAAAGTAATGTAATAAAGTTTGGTACAAGTTTGGTATTGTTAGATATTTCTTGGTTCCATTACCAGTTTTGTCAAGTTAAAATTAACCCTTTCACAGCTGCATTGTTTTAACCTCATATTGTGACCACACATTTCACATAGGGGTTAGATTCTCAAAGCCAACGTTCCAGATAAGTTGCATACTGGGTGTTTTACACATTTGATAAAATTAGAATTACTTCTGATATTTTGATTTTATGCAAATAAGAATATGCATAGCAATGTTTTTGAGATTGCATGTGGTGAAGCTTCATGTACCTCATTGGTTCCCGGCATCTCAATGGTCATTTGCAATGCGTGTTTGTGACTGGCTTCTTGGTCCTCAGGGTTTCTCTTATCGTTTTTGTCCCCATCAACCTAACCTACCAATTTATTTATCTGTCAACCACATTTTTGAATCAATACAATAGAGAAAGTTGACGATCAATAAGGAATACAATATTATTGTTTCTTCATTTGCATTAGTGCAGTATCTGTATTTTTTTTTATATAAAAAAAAGTTTAAGAAAGTGTTCTGTTTCTGTGTTTATTTGCTTCACAGCAATATTGTTTGTGGTCAATAAAGCAAATAAGAATAATTGTTTTTATTGTAAGACCCTGTTTTTGCACAGTAGTTCAAAGTAACATTACAGTTCAAATGTAAGGCTGTAGTTAAGGCATACCCCACAAGTTAGCATTAAAGTATGTACAGTATTAAAATAACTAATGACTTTATGTCGCATTTTACTCGCCCAAAATACATTGTACTCACTTTGTGTCTAAACTGGAGAGTAAACTACTATCTGGAGTGCAGCTGAAAGCGATTTACTCCAAATCATCATTAACACAACTTTTATCTGAAAGAAGAAACAAACGCCATTACTATTATAAACAAATAAGAAACAGCTACTTTAAAAGTTCCTAAGTTAAAAGTCGGAGTTGTTTATATCTGGTTTAGTAACTTTTATTGGGTGTGTTTCTTCTTTCTGAAAACAATGTGCTAAATTTGATGGTGCACTAAAGATTGAATTCGTACAGCTGTGGTGAGTGGCAGGCTATACAGTCAGGTCAGCAGGCATACAACTATAGAACCCACATTATAAACTCTGCTTGTTAATGTGCATTGAAATTGGAGCCGGGTAGGGAGGTTTTCTGGTAGAGATCTGCTGGGGAAGCATTTGGACGGCATTAGTGCTATTTTTAGTGCCACACCATGGAGTGCTGGTGTTTCTCTAGAAACATCACAGATTCTATTTTTCCTTATGCAGCTTCAGGTCATAGAGTTTAACAGAACTTGATTTTCCAGTTGATGACTTTTTGTTTTCTTTCTAAGTGCTTCTTGGATTTGACCATGCTTGTGTGACACATTTTAAACGCCTCTCTTCCTACATTGTAAAAGTGGCCATAAAAAACCATGTGATTTAGGGGAATGTACAATAAACTCTGTTTCTCACTGAAGGAAAGAAGCATGAAAAACAACTAATGGTGGTCATATTACAGCAATCTTCAGACAGGCTTAAGTCTCAATTTAATCGACGTTATTGTGTGGGTGTTTGTATTGACTATTAACCTTTAGTTAAACTTTAGTGAAAAACATAATTTCTTGGAATAATGACCGATTTATGACATCCTACAGACCGTTGTAATAAAGGTGTTTGACATTCCTAATAGGCTGTGGTTGTATAACAGTTAGTCAAGTACAGTGGTATGCAAAACCAGCTATTTACCCGTCACGATTCTACCACAGGTGTTATTCCTCTTGAGCAAAGCACACGCTTTTTATGTATTTAGTTAACAAATGCATCCAATTTAGTGTAGCCTGTTCCTTTTTTGTACCCATGTGAAAGGCATAGTCTTCTGTTTTGTGTCCTGCCAGCTTTGTGTAAGAAATAATGCTCTCTCACTGAGTGAAAATCAGGTGATATTTTGACAATATTGCGTGTAAAAATGTAAAGTAGGGCTACTGATTTTCCACGAACGCGGAATCACGGACGGAATCGCGGAATTAGGCATTGGGAACGGGAATGGAATTCTGCATTGCAACTGCACCTTTTTTTAAAAAAAATATATATATATACTGCACAAACAGTCTTTTACCGCTGTTATTCTCTTTTAAAAAATAATGGATTGCTTTGAAAACTACACTACCCAGAAGCCCAGCGATGACGCTTGTATAAAACGTTTGTGTATGTTTATTGCGATCATTGGATAACGAGAAATCAGGTGGTTTTGTGGGCGTTACGCTAATGGACTCTCTCTGTTGCGGCGCTGCCTGTGTGCTGTGTGAGTCGAGTTGTTTAAAAAAGCAACTAGCTGTTTTGTGAGTTCTGTTGTGTGGAATAATTTTGGAGTTGTAGATATAGAAAAGTACCTGAAAAAAACGGATCTTGAATTTATGTACCTGAAAAAAAACTTCATTGAATTTATGTATTCATTTATTTAGTTATCGCGAATCCGTTACTCCGTCACCCGTTCAACACAAGGAAACGACACTGTGGTTGAGGTGAGTTTT
Organism: Acipenser oxyrinchus oxyrinchus; assembly: GCA_030684275.1. Taxonomy (NCBI): domain Eukaryota; kingdom Metazoa; phylum Chordata; class Actinopteri; order Acipenseriformes; family Acipenseridae; genus Acipenser; species Acipenser oxyrinchus. The sequence goes on from CM060256.1 coordinate 30,122,845, forward strand.
ATAACTTATTTCTAATTTATCATTAACTCCTTTATAATAATACATACTTGGAGTGATTTTTAGTTTTTTTTACTCATGTAAAAATAGGAGGCTGTGTGGTCCAGTGGTTAAAGAAAAGGGCTTGTAACCAGGAGGTCCCCGGTTCAAATCCCACCTCAGCCACTGACTCATTGTGTGACCCTGAGCAAGTCACTTAACCTCCTTGTGCTCCGTCTTTCTGGTGAGACGTAGTTGTAAGTGACTGCAGCTGATGAATAGTTCACACACCCTAGTCTCTGTAAGTCTCCTTGGATAAAGGCGTCTGCTAAATAAACTAATAATAATAATAATAATAATAATAATAATAATAATAATGTAACATGGCTCTCCTATACTCTAGCTACTGTAGTAAGAACAGAAAATGGTGAAAATTGTAGATTCAACAATGAGTGGACCAATAAATACTTATTTATTTTACCAACTGTACCGAACGCAAAGCCAATGTGTTTATTATGCAATTAATTTGCGTCGGTAGTTAAGGAATACAATATGAATAGGCATTTTGAAACCAAACAAGAAGCTTTTGGAAATACGTATCCAGAGGGCACAGTACTTAGAAGCGCAAAAGTAGAAACGTTCTTGTCCATTCCCTGACAGCCCAAGAACATGCAATGGAGTGCTCGCTGAGAATAGCTTGGGTTTTGGGAAAACGCAAAAAGTAATTTACTGACGCAGAGATGGTTAAAGGATGCATGAGTGCAAGTTGCTGAGTCCTTGCTTGATGGTAAACAAAAAGATGAGCTGAAGGAAAAGATAAGAGATCCCACTGTCAGATTCCACAGCAATGAGAAAAACTGAAATATTAGCTGAAGATGTGATTTCACAACTTGATGAGGCCATTCAGAATGCACCATGCATTTCTTTAGCTGTGGATGAATCAACAGATACCACTGATAATGTCCAGCTTCTGGTATTTGTGAGATTTTATGACAAAATAAAGAAGGAATTCTGTGAGGACCTGTTGGGTTTAACAACTCTTGAAGCACACACACAAGGAGGGGACATCCATGAAGCCATCAAAGGGACGCTGACAAAAAGGGGGATAGATCTGAAGTCGGTGGTCTCCATCACCACAGATGGAGCTCCAGCCGTGATAGGAAGAGGGAGGGGACTGGTTGCATGTTTGAAAGAGGACCACCCTGACCTGACATCTTACCACTGCATCATCCACCAATCTGTCCTGTGTGCCAGTCTGGGAGAAGAGTATGCTGAGGTCATGACAACAATGATGAGACTGATAAACTTTTTGAGAGCATCATCATCCCTACAGCACCGTCTGCTAAAAGGCTTTCTGACAGAGGTCAATGCCAGCTATGATGACTTACTACTGCACAACAATGTGAGATGGCTCAGCAAAGGCAGGGGTTTGGAGCGCTTTTGGGCCATTCGGGAGGATATCAAATCTTTCCAATCAGAGCAAAAGAGTGAAAAGGCAAGTCAGTTTACAGAGTTTTTGGAAGATGTGGAGAAAATGCAAACAGCTGCATTTTTGGCAGACATTACATCACATCTTAATGAGCTCAATGTTAAGCTGCTGGGACAGAACAACACAGTGTGTGATTTGATAACAGCAGTCCGGGCTTTCCAGAGGAAATTGGAAATTTTCAAGACTGATCTCCAGGGAGAACTTGTCCACTTCCCCAAACTTTTGGAGCAAACCCAGGGAGAGAAAGATGTTCCCCACCATGCTGATTTCATACAGAAGCTGATGGCTAACTTCAAGGCTCACTTTGATGACTTCGCTCTTGGAAGACAACTGCTGCTGTTCATACAGAACCCCTTCTTGGTCACAGAGTTTTCAGAGGAAGCAAAACAGACCTTCAGATGGGTAAATGTTGCATCACTACAAATGGAGTTGATTGAACTGCAAGAAAATGTGTCTTTGAAAGAGCAGGTTGGTGATTGTGACCCTGTCACTTTCTGGGGAAAGATGGTGCCAGCAGCTGGTTTCCCTGTTCTAAACAAAATGGCGCTCCACATACTGCTGTGAGTCAGCCTTCTCCACAATGAACATTATTAAAACCAAATACCGCACCAGGCTCACCAATGAACACCTGCACCAGTGTCTTAGAATTTCACTCACACCATTTATGCCAAAGTTCAAAATATTGGCAGGAGAAAAGTGTCATTTCTCTCATTAGTCATTGATGCAAGGCCCAGACTGACTTGTGCATGTATGAGATTACTATGCAACCACTTTTGTTCTTCAGCAGTGTTGTCACAAATGTGCACTTCATTATATTTTTGTAAAAAGAGAAACCATTCATTTTTCAAATACTTTTTGTTGTACTCATTTCTTAAATTTCTTTGAAGCAACATGACAAATAGTAATAGCCTACTTACTACTACAGTACAGCCTGTACAATGCACATTTTCACAAACATTTGATAAACGCTTGATATAAAACCATGTATCCCAAATCATAAAGTGGACAATGGTAGGTTTGTTACTATGCTGTACTAGACAGCCGATAAATGACGATATCCATCCAGACCTTTCCCACTTAGGAAATTTGTGTGATTGGACCTTCTCAAATTGTATTTGAATACCCCTGGTCTAGGGTATACGAGAAACACATGCAAGCAGTTTTACAGCATGTACAGCATAAACCAGTCTGCGTTGTTGCAGATGAAACTACAGATGGGAGAGAAGTGTCCTGAACATTGTATTTAATTTATAATTTTATGAAAATTATATATTTTTGTAATAATGCCCCTCGTTTTCGACTAGTCTGTATATTGTAATGCCAGCAACAAGATTTTTTTTAAACACCTTTATTTGTTGATTGATCTACAGTACATTGTTACTAGTGGACTGCTTTAAGAAAGATTTTTCCTGAAAACTACAGTATCTCAGGGACTTAAATAAAAAAAAAATTTAAAAAATGAATTAAAAAAAAAAAAAAATTATATTTATTATATTTATTTTCAAATTACGTTGTTAATTCTTAAATTGGTAAAAACGGAAAGAACGGAATTGGTCATTTTGAAAAACAGGAAAAAAACAGAATTGGTCATTTTTGAAAAAATGGAATTTGCCATTCCCAAGAATGGAAAATCAGGAGCCCTAGCTAAAGCACATTTATATTTGTATAAGGTTTCAAATCGCCATCACTAGACATAAAATTAGGGAGTGGACAATAAGATATTTTTATGATCTCATTTACTCAAGGTTTGGTGTACAATAGTTTTATCTTATTGGTTTAGTTGGTCAATACCTTTAGGTTTCTTACACTATTTACCTTTAAGGTCTAAAGTCCTTTCTGGTGTTGGTAGTAGCCTCACAGGGAAGTTGCTGCTGTAGCTTCATCAGTACACAGGTTGGGGGGCATGTTAAATGCATCTTTCTCTTATAGGTGAGAGGTGGGATCAGTTCAGAGCACATTTACCAGGGGCCTGATCGTTTGTTTACTGCTGACACTTGGTCATTTTGGTAAACAAGACCCTATAGTACAATATTGTAATACCCTTTCCAATTGAGGGCTGTGTGTTTTCAGTCATCCCTTTATAGAAGAATAACATGGGGGTACCATTATAATGTAACTGAATTACCCTAAATAAGCCCTGGTACAGTCTATTTGCAGACCTCAAGCAATGGCAACACAATGGATGTGGAAGCAAAATTTCACAGGCAGTGGCTCTAATAAACATTGGTACTGATCTGGTATTATGAATTACCAGCAGTGTCAAAATAAAACGTTACCATTCGACCTGAAGATCATGCCATTGTAGCTGCTGTAGAACGACTGGGCCGGACCCTTATTTATTTGTAATCTTATCTCCGTATTGAGTCATGTATGCCGATGACGTAAGAAGAGAGACAGTAAACAGCAACTGTTTTTGGCGAGTTGGTTAAAGACGCTATAGAGCAGTGGTACTCAACTCTGGCTCTGGGGATTGATTCCAGTCCTGGTCTTTATTCCAACCAGGTCCTAAATTAGTTAATTGCCTCTGAGCAGCTTCAATTAACGACATTAGAAGCTGCTTGGAGTAAAAACCTGGACTGGATCTCGAGGGCCAGAGTTGAGTACCACTGCTGTATAGTGTTGGGCTAGTTGGATACTGTATATATGATCATAACAATATCTTGGAATCACTGGCCCGATTTGATGAAAGCTTATGTGGTTCTTCCTGAGTTATTCCACAGCCACGTCAATGTAGATACTGGTGACCTACATTTATAAAGTTATGTTGCATTAGCTGTTGGAGCAATTGAATGTGATTCGCGACCGTTTTTCTATTCAGTTATTTTTTTATCCGACAGGTCTTATGTCTGTCAGTTCAGTAATTGGTTAGTGTCCTGGAGATATCACAGTAAATGTCCTGGACCCAGGACTATTAGTTCTTTAATATAACTACACCCTTTCCCTTTCACTAAACACACGGACAAGAAAATAAACATGTTTATCTTTCATCATCACTGCTAAACCAGTAAAACACGAACATATGAAGTCAGGCAAATGACGTGCCCCTATTTCCCTTTAGAAAAACAACCCCCTGATGTCTGAGTTATGACTGGTCTAAATATTGGGATGTCTGCATTGAACCCAACTTCTTCATGAAACATAACATTTGTATTGTTTAATGTTATACCCCACTTTACCTAATACTGTATGTTAATACATTTCAGAAAATACAAAATGTAAAATATAAATACGAGTGAATTATACTCTAGTATTGAAGATCTTAATGTGCAGTATATGGCAGTTTAACAGTAAACAAGCATTTACACAAAAAGCTTAGATTTACAGCTTTAGATAAAACTGAGCATATTGACTTACAAGAAGAAAAAAAATACATTATTTCCACAATTTTAGAATTAAAATATGAAAGCTGTTCATATTTACCCTTTACAGCTAATCAATAAAATAGACTGGTAAAGGGTACAGTGGCGTTTTATATTGCCTGTATTAAAGGACTGCAAATAGACAGTGGTATGTATAGTAAACAGCAGGTACTGTACAGTGCAGGAGTGTGCATTTGTAGTTGTGGACTTGAAATCAGACAGAGCCCACTGAAACATGGTTTAACGTTTTCTGGAACCTATATTTAACCGATTGTGGTATTTTTTTATCTGAATCACTTTGTCTACAGATGACAAACAGTTTGTTAATTACTAGCCTGTCTTGCCCTTCAATTCAAGCTTCAAAGTCCTAGGCGAAGCAAGCCTTGCCATGGCTGTGAATAATGAGAGCAATCCGTAACCTGAAAAAGTAGATTGCTGTCACCTAAATACTCTGCATACAAATGTAAATATGTTTTACACACAGACTTCATGCTAAATGGCCACCATTTTACAGATCACTTTGGCATCTTCTCCACTATTGCTTGTTCAGAGCACTTGACATTGTACAGCAACCCCTTCTGTATTTCTTTCAAGACCCAGGGATATCTGAACTTTAATCGGTTACCTAAGAAATGAAGCCTATCATTGGACTGTCTATCAATATAGAGTGATAAGAAACCTGTTTACATAATGTACCAACGGTGCCTTTCTAAAAGTGGGTGGGCCAAGGTGGTGGTGGTGGCGGGGGTTTAGTATGAAGTATTTCTATGGATAAATGAATCCAATTTTTAACAACTACATCAAATATTGAAGCAGGTTATATATTTATAGTCTACTGGTTCTACAGTTATTTACTGCTTCAGACATAAATTTACATTAAATTGTAACACATGTTTCAACAGTTCTATAGTGTTACGAGATGACGAAAGTAGCAACATTCGCTACCACACATAAACTCTGCTTCTCTGCGTTCATTCTTTCCCATAGGATTTGTTAAAAGCTTCAGTGTTCCTCTGTAGAAGCTGGCGGCACTGCTAGCGAAACGTTAGGATTATTGTCGATCAACACAGTTCCGGTGTCTTAATTTGTGGATTTATTTGACTTATCTGCGTCACTGTGTTTTGAAAGAACAATGCGATTCAAGGTATTAAAAAAAAATATATATATTTATATTTATATTTATTTATTTATTTATTTATTTTTCTCACCATAGCTGTTAAAAGTGGGTGAGCAGGGCTGCCCCCCCTGCTTAAAAAGTGCGTGGGCAGTGGCCCGTTGGCCTATGCAATGTACCTGTAAATATGACGAAGGAAATGTAAGATCATGTATTGATAAGTCAGTGTGCTGCTCAGTCAAACTCCAAGTGGAATAAAGTACAACAAATGGTAAACCAGGATTAAAGATTAACTCCTATTGCACACAATTGCCAACAACATCATGGAGAGCATCGATTAGGATTCAAGAGTTCAAATCTTAAGTGTAAGGCCGTAGACACACACACAACTTAAATGATTTCTGTTGCAAAAAATATATGGTATGAAAAGAGGGCATTTCATTATTATACACTGATTTATTTATTATTTTTTTCATTTTAATGTAAAACACAGATTAATTGTGTAGATTAAAATGAAAAGACTAGATTTTACGAATTTTGTAACTTTCTTCAGATTTAAGCAAGGATGCACAGTACTGCCAAAACTATACCTAGGTTATTCTACAGCACTTTGGCGTCTAACAAATAAATAACTGATATGGTCAGATCCTTTTACATAGCTGACCTTGTAAAGTGGACTGATACGTCGTTCAGTTATATGTGCAGTTGAGATACATGTACATTGAACACACACATTAGATACAATGACCTCTGTGACAAAGACTTTCCTGTGTGAATGAACTGGGTTATCGTACTCCAGACCAAAATGAACCTGAAGGTCTTCAGGCATTAACGCTTTGTTCACATTTCAGTAGTTGAAGCCAGCAGCTGTAAAAATACTGTATTTCATGTGTAAAGGCAATAGAGGACTATTTTTTTCAAATTAGATACAACTACAGCAGGCATTGTGTGTTGGTTTTGAGATGATTTGTCAGATTTTGTGGATATCTGTACAGTAGGCCACGTTCACCGACTGTGATGTGCATCCACTTTCAATGTCAAAGCTTTCAATTTTCAAAGCTGCCCGAGAGCTGCGTTGTCCTCCGACGCTGTAGCTCTTGGGTGGCTGCATGGTGAGTCCGCAGTGTGAAAAAAAGCGGTCGGCTGACGGAACACGCTTCGGAGGTGAGCTGAGCATAATAAAATAATTGGCCATTCCAAATTGGGAGAAAATAATAAAAAATAATTGGCAACGACTAAATTTATATTAAAAAAAACAAAAAAAACTGATAGTAAATCTACAATAGGCTACCCGACTTGCCCACATTTCCCACTACATAATATTTTTATAATACTACTACTGTACTACTATATCATTGTCTTTTATGATTTGTAGCGCCTTAAGAGGTCCGTTACATATAACCAAGAGGTCCTATGGTGGTTCCATGAGCGCTGAATGTTAGGGAGACAGAATCAAGCGTGCTTTCCTTATTAAAGAGCAGAAGATCGGTGTCAAAGTACTGAAGGCACAAAGCCAAAAAACTAAATAAATGTTTGATTTGTACCATCACATTAAATTAATGAAAAAAAAAGAATACTAATAAATACCTGAATCTGAATTCTGCAGGGACAGTGCAAGGTTCTCACCAGTAGGATGTGGTGATATATATATATATATATATATATATATATATATATATATATATATATATATATATATATATATATATATATATATATATATATATATATATATATATATAGCCAGCCATGAAAAATGGCCGAGGCACTTGTACCTTATGGCATCCCGACCCATCGAGTCTGCAGCTCTGGGTCTGGGTCAAAATAAAAGGTTAAACAATGCAATGCAGTATTAGGTAGGCTGCACATTTGCCTTCAGTACAGACAATTCCCTAACTCCCTCCTCCAAACAAAGGAATTCTGCTCCCCTTTATACAGATGGCCACTCCTCAGTTAGCACTCAATTACCTAATAGGGGAATGGTCACACCTGTGATTACTGGCAGGGACAGATTAACCCCGTCCCTGCCAACTTTACATTCCCACACACATTATTTACACAAGCAGGGCTTCTGCCCTGCCTGAACATCCAACAACAAAAAAGGCACTCCTGATCAGTCTGTTTTGTATGCATGTGATCTTTGTACAAGAATATGGAAAATACTGCATAGTGATGCTTATCTTATTTGTTTGTTTTTCAGTCTCATGAGTGATCCTCTGCCAGGCTTGGTCCGCCAGCATGGTAGACACACAGAGCCAGTTCTGCCCGCCCTCCCCCTTGGAGAACACTGACCTCGGGAGCCCGCTGTGTGCGGACTTCATCCAGGACATGAAGGACATCCAGGACATCTCGCAGTCTATTGTGGATGACAGTATGGGCGTGTTCGAAGTTCCCGAGTACCAGTCTTCAGGGAGAGGGTCAGGGTCTGAAGGCTCAACAGTATTAGGTATGGTTTTAGACTCTCTAAGGATGGGGTTGCAAGTTCCTTATTTACTCTAAATTTCCTAATTACAGGACCAAAAAATTACCCAGGATGCAAGTCACATTGAGTTTTTAACAAAAACACACCATCATTACTAAAAAATAAGTAAGAAATATAACATTAAAATCACAGGAGAGTAACAAAAGCACCAGCATGATCACCAACAACAAAAAACAGGAAGAGAAAAGAAAAGAAACATACTGTAATGACCCGTGCCCTCGGAGGAGAAAGCAAAAGACAGACGCGTTGCCAGGGTGCAATGAATAACCATTTTATTGGTGAAATTAACACGGCCCTTGTTTGGGCCAAGACCACGCCACCAAAACAATAAAACCTTAACTCCTTCCTTCACTCATTCTACCCCACTCTCTCCCAGGCCCCTTCCTCTTCCAGTCTCCCACAGGCCCCATCTCACAGGCTGTCTTTCCCCAGGGCTCTGCGTCTAGGCTCCGCTCCGCACTGAACCCTCCCACTCTACCTCGCTTTCATTCAGTCCCCCCACTCTCCCATGCAGGTGGTACTTGTACCCCCCTGCTGCTCCCGCCCACTTCACCCAGGCTAACCAACCAGGTCCTATCCCTGCTCTTCTCCCATTCTAGGTGGTGTGGTGGCCACTTAACAATACATGTAACACATAAACAAGGCAAGACAGACTAAACAAACAAACGGGACAACATAAAATAATCTTAGCGAAAACAAGCTGGTTGTATATGGTTACAACCTTGCTCAGAAATAATATATCTTGAAACCTCTGGTGCATTGAGACAGATGGTGAGACCCCTCATCTAGGAACTTCAGATATTAAATGTTTTTTTGCAGTCCCATTGTTACGACAGAAGCTACAATGTGCAGATCCACTATCTTAGTTGAGTTTTATAAACATACAGCTCAATGTGATGCTTCCTGGCTGGTGGTTGTAAACAAATCTGTATTTACTTTGGTAAAGTTGAAGGCTTCTAAGTGTTTTCAAGATCACTTAGACACCATTCACACTTGAGATTTAAGGTCCAAAAAAGAAAAGGCAGGCCAGGGCCGGCCTAGATTTAGGCCACCGTTTCGATGTGGCCCAGGGCCTGCAATCCCAGATCAGGGCCGGCCTTTACATATGTATGAACGCAAAGCAGACTTAGGCTGCCTTTTCGTATCACATTACCAATTAGATTCTATGATGGAAAAACGCTGATTTTCTATGATGTCTGAGATTTTTTTGTTTTATATCTGGGGAAGGGCAACAAACATGTCTGATTAATAACCAAATCAATACACGTACCATATGTAAACATTAACACAGGCAACTTTGCTTAGCAAGTCACTTAACTTCCTTGTGCTCCGTCTTTCGGGTGAGACGTAGTTGTAAGTGACTCTGCAGTTGATGCATAGTTCACACACCCTAGTCTCTGTAAGTTGCCTTGGATAAAGGCGTCTGCTAAATAAACAAATAATAAGAACAACAACAAATACAAAACACAGTACGATTTGATATCTGGGTAGTTCAAGAGCAGATAAGTGTTGATAGTTAGTTATGAGGAGGCTGTGTGGTCCAGTGGTTAAAGAAAAGGGCTTGTAACCAGGAGGTCCCCGGTTCAAATCCCAGCTCAGCCACTGACTCATTGTGTGACCCTGAGCAAGTCACTTAACCTCCTTGTGCTCCGTCTTTCGGGTGAGACGTAGTTGTGACTGCAGCTGATGCATAGTTCACACACCCTAGTTTCTGTAAGTTGCCTTGGATAAAGGCGTCTGCTAAATATACAAATATATGAGTGCAAGTGAAATACAGAATACTACTGATTGGGTTAAGTGCAGGATTAAATACAGTAAAACAGGGAGCAGATAAGTGTTAAAGTGCATTAAAGGCAGCGTGCTATATTGTCCAGAAGGGAAGAGTTGAAATAAATAAATACATTAAAAAAAAGCAATTTCACCACATTTTAGACCTGCTTTTCAGTCACGTGAACTTTTCAAAGGCGCCTTAAACCGCAAATGTAAACAGGGTTGCAGACCTAAATATGCGTCGGCCCTGGGCCAGCCCAGTAGTGTGAACGGGGTCTTAATCGTTTCAATGCAGTAAAACATATCATATATTTTATAATCTAACCAGCACCAGAGGTGTTTGGAATGTTAACACCCATTGAGGCTTCAATAACACAGTCACACTGCATTCTTAAACAGAAAAACCCAGTGTAGCAAATAAATCTTTTCCTTATAAAAATGAAGATCTATACTCCTACAAGCGAATTAATCACCATTGCACTTTACAGAGAGTTGCTTATAGATCGCAGGTAGCGCTTCACTGGCATCTGCACTCCTCTTGTGTGAGTTTATTATACAATGCAAAATACACAATGCTCTGTATCTATTACGAAATCTTAATTTGTTCCTGGCTTTCTCTTGTTATGCCTCCTAGATTCCCTGACGCCAGCGTCCAGTCCGTCCTCTATGATCTTCTCAGGGGCTCAAGCAGGCCTGGATGAGCTGTCCTCTGCCGCCCTCAATCTGGAGTGCAGGGTCTGTGGGGACAAAGCGTCGGGCTACCACTATGGAGTGCATGCGTGTGAGGGCTGTAAGGTGGGTTGCCTCTCGCTTTCTCTCTCTCCAGTTTCTTTGAGTCTGCATGTTCACTGTAAGGATATTACGTCACTTGTTGACTTTTGACACCGCACACTGGCACATGCATATTTCGATCCCTGAGTGAAAGCTAGATGTGCAGGTGAAAGTAAATTTCATAAATTTGAATTAAGTGCTTGTTCGTTTCGTGGAGACAATGGCATTGAGCAAACCCTCCACAGGTAATAAACAAAAGTATGAGGCTTTAAACCAACTGGGACAAAGAGTTTGCTTTCTGAAAACAGTGGTAAACCTGTGTCTCATCTGCAACAAATCGTACACACTGTACAAAACGTGCAGCCTCAAACGTCATTATGAAACAAATCACAACACATTTTCATCTGAATATCTTGCTGGATCAGACAAGGCAGATGATTCAGTACTAAAGAAGCTGATTTCATGACTCAAGCGAGTATTGAATGGCAAGCATGGAATATCGCTCGTTTTCAAACATCCTTATTCCGATTTAATGAATCTTTTTATAAAATTCGGTGGTGCTAGACTAGAGGATACATTTTTAAATGTTATAGTGCAGGTCTAAAATTAATATTATATTTACATATCTTACGTCTCGTCATGAGCAGGTTCTGTAATCCCTTTCAAAATAAATTGTGCATTTGTCATCCAGCAAGCTCTCAAGTATTTAATAATGCAGCAGTTATATAAAAAAAACGCATCATTTTTTTTTAAAACCCAGCATTCAGATCTTCAAAGTAGAGTCCTGCATTGGGTCCGGTACCCTGAGGCCCTTGGTGACCATAAAAGCGGGTCGGTTCGGGTCGGAATGTGAACCTTGAAAAGTGATTGTATGTTTGTACTCTGTACTATAGCAATGGCAAACATTGGTACAGTAAGCAAAAATAAAAGTTGCTTTCAACTTCTTGCAATTTACCATAAAAAAATAGGCATTTATTTTCCTTACAGTATTTCACACTGTCAATTCATGCTTTTATCAGCGCCAGTGCATTTGGTTACTATGGCAACGGGGTCAAACAAGTACCGACTTCTTCATGATTGGTGTTCGAGTCATTCTACAATGACCTAGCGAGCCCGTGGCATGTATGACGTTACAATGTGTGCATATCTATGATGGAACAGGTCTTCACAGTACCTTAACAGCTAAATAGATTGTTTGCTTTTATGAAAATAATTCTAACAATGGTCTTGAATTCATTGTAAATCTCTCTTGCCAAGTTTCAAATTATATTCCCAAATGCAGAGTTTTCTTAGAAGAATTAATATTATTTAGATTATTTAAAACAAACAAAAAGATTTAATTTACACCCCTAGGTTTTTTGTTGATTTCTTTTTTCTTTTGTAGTATTACTATTTCTTTTATATATATATATATATATATATATATATATATATATATATATATATATATATATATATATATATATATATATATATAAAATTGTTATCATTTAGCTTGTAACTTTGTCTCATCTGCCTGTAATTGTATATATGTTTATTATGTTTTCTTGAATAAAAAAAATATACAATTTATTAATAATTTGAAGGTATCTGTGATTTTAAAACTTAGTAATTATTTCTATGTAGTATTAGAAATAAGAAGTAAGGAAATACAAAAACTTTTTGTCATTTAAGGTTTGCTGTTAACTTTTTATTTTAAAGGCAGCAAAACACGGAAATTGCACGCTCCTTTTCATTAGCATGTCAACATAATTTTAAAAGATTTACAAAACATGAACATGTTGCTCAATTTGTCACTCTCAAGGTTTTTTAAAAAAATCTATTTTTGTCTGCTTGTTAAGTTTTTTCAGCCAACGCAATATCTTTGTTTAGCTGTACCTGAGAAAATGCAGTGAAAACGAAAGCAGCCATATTTAGCTGGAAACGAGGTATTCTCAGCACAGCTAATTTAAAGTTTAGGTTTGAAGGCAGCAGAAGCTTAGCCTGATTTTAGATTTTTTTTGACAGACACCCTTATGCAGGGCGACTTACACAGGTAACAAGTTATCACAATATAGCTAAGAGATTACAATACAGCTAAGAAAAAAAAGCAATACCGCTTTATTGTTTGGGGATATTGTTTGTTTCTGTTTGCACTTTTTTTGTCAAATGAAACGGTTTTTGCAATTATTGTGCACAGTGTGTTTATTTCTGTAGGTTGTATGCATATGTGCTTTGTATTTGTAATGTATACGTGCAACTACAGTTATAAACTGCAAAAAACTGCATGTTCGCCTTGCTTCACTCGGCACCATACATTTTCAGTCTTGGCTAAATCATGTTTGTAATGTAAACTATTTCCTGTGACGTCAGACCTTTGATACTTGCCCGTCCATCCGAAGTTGGGGCCCACCCAAGTTTCCACTCCTAGCTACGCCCATGGTCAGAATTTGAATCGCCAAAAATGTTTTCTGTGTACTCGTCTGTAACCCTTTCCCAAATAATGTATTAGAAGGTAAATGTCCCACTATTTCCTGCACTAAAGCAGGAGGCGATTAGGGAGGAGTCAGCTGACTAAGCAGTGGTGTTCTCGCTTGTTTGATACGTAGCATGATCTTTTTATCACGTCTGCTTGGTGATATTAAAAATGTTTGTGAACGAGGTGAAACAAAAGCGCAGGGTTTATATCATGTAGTTAGAGAGGTAAATTTAGAAGTGTGGAATCATAGCGAATGAAAATAATAAACGTGTGCTTGTAAAACGACAGCCACAAAACTGGTACATCCTTTCTACAAAAGCACAGGTGTAGCTCCCTTTCAACTGGTGGCACGAAAGGAATAGACAGGTATTTTATAGTAAAGAAAGTAGAGATAATTAATTAATATATGTTAAAATATATCCAGACCACTAGAGAAAGCTACCACGCTGTATAGCCTATTGTGTAAACTCAATCTGTGGAGAATGGTAGAGATATCTGTGTGTGAATGTGTGAGAGAGCCAGTCAACGCAGGCAGTAGGTAAAGGACAAACACTTGTGGGTTTGGGTCGGGTTGCAGGTCTTATTAAAGCGGATCAGGTCGCGGGTAAGAAGACCTGGTTGCAGGTTCGGGTTGGGTCCTGTAGTAGCGGGTCCGGGTCGGAGGTTGGTCGTAAAAATCGGACCCGCGCAGGACTCTACTTCAAGGGAAGGGCTTGTCAAAAGAATCCTTTTTATGGCTTTTTGGTGAAATCAGATCAGTTATTGTATTTTGCTTCATAATAACCAAATAGATTTTAATTGAAGTGCGTAATACATACAGTATAAATAGAAATAATGGAAAAACACCACATTGTTACATATTAAGTTTAATACACTGTAGATCTACAGTACAATTCAAATGACACAGGAACTGTGTAGGCAATGTTCTATCCCTTAATTATGCCATCAAGAGATAGCCTAACAACTACTATACTGTCTTGCTCTCGCAAACATTTCATGTTGTATAGTATGTGTCTTGCAGCTCTCGACCATATGGAAATGTTGGTATGCGGCTTGTAGGGTCAGGAAGTTTGGCCACCCCTGATATATATCCTCTCCAGGGTTACTGTTGTCTGAAATAGTTTGTGCAATTTGAAAGGACATCTTTTAATAATAAATAACCAGCACTGCAACAGAAACGTGAAAGGCAAAAGATTACAATGACGACATCTATTACGTTTTTAGCACTTTTAAAACAAGCAGGTTTTAGGGTGTATTGCAAATGTTCCAGTGTGTATTAAAATGAAATCCTTAGGTTTATGTAATCAAAATGGGGCTTTGAGGGGTCACCTCACTGTGAAGAACTGAGCTGTGTTCTGTAGAAATGTGACATTTTAAATAGGCATGCTCATATTTCTACAGAATATCTGAGCAATGATTGTGCTCACCCACTATGTGAGCCTGCTCCTTCCTCTTCTATGTCTTAAAGTTGTGATTTTCAGAAAGACACGGTTTAGGTACAGATGTTAAAGAATTCAAGTCCTGTCTCTTTCCCCCAACAATTGGGAACAGTACAGGTTTCAAATACTATTTTCTTTAGTCCTCACTCGGAAGTGAACATGCTACGCAGCTGCACAGCAGACCCCTGAATTTCTCCAAGCAGGTGCCACTGTTTGAGTTTCATTGAACTGACTGAACTCTCTGTGTTTGGAGTCCATGTCGGTCTGGATTTCCACCATTTCAATTCACATTCCAGTTAACAAGACAGCTGGTTCAGGGTCACCAGGCATTGCCGGAAAGATACAGTGCTTTGAAACCTTTTCCCTCCCATGCTTTCAACTGCCGGCTGCGCAAGGCCACATAGCTCATTGTCTTCACAGCTCATTTCTTCAGTGAATGTTTGTGTATGAGTTTACATTATGGCTGTAAGTGCGCAACACAAAAATAATCAATGAAAGATGGAAGACTTGTCTGATGGTTTGTTTATTTTTGTCTTGCCCATGCAAACCATCCGTCATGTTTTCAGTTTGTCTTGATTTAAAACGCAAGCTTTTCTGCTTCAACTTCAGTGTTTACACAGGGACATTTGTTAAAATTAATAATAACTTCCTTAGTTAAGATTAATGTAGTAGCATGAGTAGTAAAATAAAATGAATGAACTTCCACAAGCAGCAGAAGGGTTTATGTTGGGATGAAGCTATGCAGGGTTCCTGTTAGGATGCTACTCCTGTTGACCTGTTTTTTCATGGTCCTGACACTAACAGAATGATTTATATTATTGGCAGAGACATTTACACTCTATAAAATATATAAACACACTGTTATCATTAATCACATGAATTGATGGATGTGATGCCAAATAAACAAACCGAAACTCCTCTTAATACACAAGGAAATCAATGTGGTTCCTGCTTAAATACTTTTTAAGTCGGTAGTTCTCAAACAAATTTTAATGGTGGCCTCACCATATACCTATTTTCTTTATTTTTCATATAATATAGTATTTTTAGAAAAAAAATGCAGTGCAGCCACAAGTGTTGGTGGCCGCACTGCTCATTTTTTCTACAATAAAGTCAAAGTGTTTCTCATTTAAAAAATACAGCAGCCTCTCTCAACTCTCTACTGGATCGGAATTCCTAGGCCCTAATAAACTGGAGACAAAAATCAAGTGTTTACTAGATTTTTAAAAATGATTATTACTGCTGTAATAATCAATCATATAAACTTAATAGGTTAATCAATCATATAAATTAATACAATACGTAAACTAAAGTATATTAATAAATTAAGAAAGTAGAAAACTACTTTCACTTTCCTGTTATAATCACATGCTGCACAATTCCCAGCTAAATGGAACAAAAGTATAACAATTTGCAATGCTGTTATATCATAACATTATACTGTATGTAAAACTAATATTTCAGAATAATAGGTTGTGAAGGCCGTACTTTGCCTGTCAACAGTAAAACTTTTTTTTTTCCTCCAGCCATTGTAGTGTCTTCACAATAAACAAAGGACACATTTTCAAGGTTTTACTTATGCCACGCAAGTGAAAACTGTCAGATTTAATTTAAATGAATTCTTCAAAAAATAAATGTGGAAAAAGGGGGCGTTGTACAAAGAAAAAAAAGTTCAGTTTTGGTTTTCGTGTTACTGTCCTCATAACAGAAAATAGGATTAAAACAAAATGTTGATCACTATATGTAATATTTATCTTGCAAGTTGGACCAGAGTTTGGAAAGCGTGAAGCACACCTGCCTCTGTACCCCCCAATTCTGACTCGCTCCACAAAATTGATGCAGTATTTTTTTGATCCTTTTTTTGTCCCACACCACTTACCATTTTAGAAATTGTTGTGCAAATTCTGGCAATGTGGTAAATTGGTGCAAGGCAAAACGTGTTGTGATATGTATTTCTCATATCTATCAACTATGTAATTTTATGGTCGATACAGACTTGGATTTTTGCTATTGAATTCATGTGCAGAAATGTTGGTTTGAATATTCTGATAGTTTTTCCTCACTAAAGAAAATAATATTGCTGTACTCCATACCGCTATTTTCACATTGCACTACTAAAGTCTTCCCTTGTTGATCAACCAATGAGTACTGACACAAAATGAGCAGAGATTTGTGATGCATCCCAAAATCTGATCAGAATGAAAGCTCAGCCAATCAACATGCAGTGATTATACTCATGTTAATGCTGGCCTATAGGCGCTAACAAACAGAAGCAGTATTAGGAATCAGAATACAAGCAGCATGAACTGTGCTGAATGAAAGGTTGAGGAGTTGCTGGGGGGCCACAGAGGTCACATTTGAGAAACGTTGTTCCAGGTAATCTGTGAAGGATTGCAATAAAAAAACCACAGACACAGGGCCCTTTATCACAAAACAATTTAAATTTCACACATGTAGGGTTTTAAACATTGTTCTTATTACTTTTAATATGTGTGTATCTAAAAAACAGCTTGTCCAGTTGTGCTGAATTGTGGTAAGAACATTCTTAAGAGAACGTGTGGTAAGGACAGCATCACTGGCAAGGTTATTACTCCCAGGAAGTAGACTCAGAGACAGAAGCTGCATGTTTAAGCGCTAATGCGCATGTTTATTTACAACAAATAACACAAAACAAACAAATGGGCACAAGGACCAAAACAAACATTTGAGCTAAACAGTACATACACTTCCCAGTAGTTTCAGGCCAAGCCTCCGCTTACAAGGAAACATCAACTCTTCATCAACTCCCCTAAACACCAACAATAATTCTTAAATTAACACCAAAGCACCGCAAAACACGCCTTCACCTCTAGCACCAACGTTAACACCCGTGATCACCCTTTTTATACACCTGTGGAGCCACATTAACCATTAATCATTTATTCAATTTACAGCTCCAGCCACATTCCCACGTGTGTTCTGACTGGGAGGAATTTAACCCCCTCCCTGCCAACCCAATATTCCCCACACCTGTACACCGGCTGCCAAAAACACGTAATAAAACTGGGTCATAACATTCTTTTTCCACTAGTAATCTGGGGATGTATGAGTAATCTAGCCATCTGTACAGAAGTGTTGATACTTTTAATGTACATAATTGTGCAAACTTAAATAAAAGAAAATATTTCTTACCAGTGCTGTGGCATGTCTATAGTGTTGCCACTACAGGCTTTTGCTCTTTGAAAGCTCAGAACAGCTTTAATAAAAGAAGGAAATAAAAGCTCCAGTCCAGCAGATGAACAGTGTGCCAACTGAGGAACACATTCTTTAATCACACTGCAGTTAGGCTGGTCTGGAAAGGGTAATGCAAAAGGACCTCATGTTGCAAATGAACTCCATGACACTCTGGCGTGTGGCCTTACTTCAACCTTGCTTACCACATAAACCATTAATCAGCTTGCAGTGTTGATGTTCCCAAACCAGCAATAAAACATACAGAAACAATTAGTTGGGCTTAGCTGCTTACTTGGGTTAATCTGTTTGCAGAAACATACTGTATATAAATATATGGTGGTGTCCCATAAAGGAGTTTTTTTTTTTTGTTAGATTTTTTGAGCCCATGTTGAAAATACTAGCTCTATATGTGAAATAGTTACTGGCAGCGCTCCAGATAAGGTTTTGGGTCATTGAATAATTTACTCTCCAATTTAGACACTATGGGGTAGATGTAATAAAGTGTTGCGCCTGTCGCAAACGAGTCGGAGGTCTAGGGCGAAATGTACTAAACATGCACAATGCTGTTAGTGACTTTTTAGGGAATGCTTTGCAGCAGCAGTTTTTCTTTGCGGTGAAACCGTAGATGACTGTAATTATGGGCGTTCCTGCATAAATTCACAAAAAGGGGGCGGAGATAGTGCAAATGAGGGTCCACAAATATTATAATGAGATGTACTAAAGCTCTCGGCAATTGCAGCACTTACCATTGCATGAATTTGGTAAGAACTTTTGAAAGCACGTTTTAAATAGTCGCAATTGTTGTTGGCATTTCCCAGTCCGTTTTTTCTCGTGTGTTGTCAGTTGTGCTCAATGCTTTTTTGAGGTGAAAACCCAAATACCTGTTTTTCATTAGTCCGCGTGTACTTTACAAGCCTTGAAAACAAATTTCTGTTTTATAGAATATATATATAATGAAAGGCAGTTTAATCCCATCGTAGTCTATAGTGGGGCCCCCACCTTCACCCCCAAAATCTTTTCATAATTCTACAGTCTCCCCTCACTAAACCGGACATGTTTGTCTGAAATAAGGAGGTGTCGGGTTTAAAAAAAATACAATAAAATCACACACATACATTTATAGTGCTCAGTGCATTTTAAATGTAAATCATTGCGCTGAAATAACACTAATGTGTTTTGGGTAGGTGGGGCAGAGTGTCCTGACCCTTTGTACATTTATTTGTATTAGAGTGTGTGTGTGTGTGTGTGTGTACACTACCGGTCAAAAGTTTTAGAACACCTCCATTTTTCCAGTTTTTATTGAAATTTACGCAGTTTAATGTCTGAATGTACTCTGAAATTAAAGCATAGAACAAATAAACAATTGGAGATAAAAAAGAAATCATGGAATCGTTTTGTTTAACAAAATTTAATCTAAATTTTTGACTCATCAAAGTAGCCACCTTTTGCAGATATAACAGCCGAACACACTCGTGGCATTCTTTCTACAATGGAAATCAAATATTGTTCGGAAAGTTCTTCCCAACACTGTTGCAGAAGTTCCCACAAATGTGTTGCACTTGTAGGTTGCTTTGCTTTCACCCTTCTGTCCAGTTCATCCCAAACCAGCTCGATGGGGTTTAAGTCTGGAGACTGTGCTGGCCATTCCATGATTTGAAGCCTACCGTCTTGTTCTTTTCTTCTAAGGTAGTTCTGACATAGCCTGGAGGTATGTTTTGGGTCATTATCTTGCTGTAGGATGAACCCCTGACCAACTAGGCGTATAGCAGAGGGTATTGCATGGCGCTGCAAAATGCTGTGGTAGCCGTTTTGGTTCAGGGTGCCACTCACTCTGTGCAAATCGCCGACTCTGGATCCAGCAAAAGAGCCCCAGACAATCACGCTTCCTCCTCCATGTTTGACAGTTGGTGTCACACACCGAGGAACCATCCTTTCGCCTACTCGACGGCGTACAAAAACCCTGCGTGATGAACCGAAGATTTCAAATTTTGATTCATCGGACCATAAGACCTTCTTCCAGTCTTCAGTAGTCCACTGGCGGTGCTTCATGGCCCAGGCAAGCCTCTTTTTCTTATTTTGCCATCTTAGCAATGGCTTTCTTACTGCCACTCGACCTGTCAAACCTGCAGCTCGAAGTCTTCTCTTCACAGTTGAAACTGAGACTTGCTTACTTCGACCAGTGTTAAGCTGTGCTTGAAGCTGTTGTCTTGTGAGCCGCCTATCACGCAAGCTGTTGACTCTCAGAAACTTGTCTTCTGATTCTGTTGTGGCTTTGGGTCTGCCAGACCTCTTCCTGTCAGAGTTTCCTCCAGTTTCCAAGTGCCTTTTGATGGTGTAGGAAACTGTACTCACTGACACCTTGGCTTTCTTTGCAATTTCTCTAAAGGAAAGACCTACACTTTTAAGGGTTATAATGGTCTGTCTGTCTTCCTTTGTTAATTGCCTTTTTCTCGCCATTATGATAGCAATATACTACTTCCTGCAGTACAATACTGTCCAAATAATGCTTAAGAGGGTGTAGTAACACAGTCTGTTCCAACACTGCTTTTAAACAGACAGAGGGTTTGTAAGTAATCAACAAAAGTTGGGACACCTGTAGGAATTGTTAGCATCAACTTTCAAGGCTTAATTTACTTCCATTGCTGCAGAACAGCTGTAAGTTGTTAACCCATTACTTGTTCCCTGAAAAAGGCCTTTTTGTATAACTCTGAAATGTACATTATTTTTCAGTTTTGGTAACCTAAACTTTTTTTTAACCTCTGGCAGTTTACCGCTTACCTTTGTACCATTTCAGGTTATTCACTGGACTTGAACTGCTTAAATTTCAATAAAAACTGGAAAAATGGGGGTGTTCTAAAACGTTTGACTGGTAGTGTATGTATGCATCTATGTGTGTGTGTGTGTGTATATATATATATATATATATATATATATATATATATATATATATATATATATATATATATATATATATATATATATATATATATAGACGGCAAAAAGCCAATGTTATTATTTGTATTTTATTGTGTGGCAGGACGAGCGAGGTGCCATCCGCTATGTTATTGTTTTGTTGTGTTTTTAAATACCTCGTGAAGATGCGTGACTGATCAGCTACTAAGTGTATAATTAGCATCTTAATAAACCTGTGCAAAATGTGACAGAGGGATAATAAGATAATTGTTAGCTTGTTAATCCCTCAGTCACCATTATAAAGATCTGCAGTTAGGCTGCACATAGGAGGAAGTGTCAGCTGCAGCAAACCACAACACAACTCCCGCTATTTATTTGAACAATGTTGCACGATTCTCACAATGTATAATGCTAGAGATCTCACTAAGAAGACGCAACAAATATTTCAATTATTATATTGGGGCTGTTTTCATTAGCTAAACTGGTACTGTAACTACATAAAAAATGCTGCATAATTTAAAATGTTGATGTTTGTGTGAAGTGCTCCTGAAAGGTGCGGGACAATGGCACTGGATACCTGAACATCTACTGCCTGCCTCTCTCAGATATCCTGAGCGGGTAAAACCCCTTTTTAACATTTTATTTATTTTTCTGTTTATTTTTCCTCAGGGGTTCTTCAGGAGGACAATACGCCTGAAACTGGAGTACGATAAATGTGATCGTAACTGTAAAATTCAGAAAAAGAACCGTAACAAGTGCCAATACTGCCGATTCCAAAAGTGCCTGTCGGTGGGGATGTCACATAACGGTAAGAAAATCAAGCCTTCAGTATTTTGATAAGGGGCTTGTATGAAACACGTTCTGTATGAAACACTAAACCTTTCAAAAAGGAAAAGAAACTGTAGCACAGCTCGCCACGTGAAACAGCTGTGGTGCTTACAGAACCCTTAGTTGTTTACCCGATTATGTAACATTTTAAAGTCATGCCAAACGTTTTGGGTAGTGCCTTCATTGGTGTACTGCTATTTGATCAAGTTGTATAATACCCTGGCAAAAATGTCAGATAATTATCTAGTTGTCTCATTCGCAGTGATAGGTTTTTCTGTGAAAATGGATGGACTGCTGTGGTTCAGATAATGGATATGAGTGCAAATGTAAGATGTAGCTTAAATGTTGATGCATTAGCTTTAGTGTACAACATCATGGAAAGTGGAGATAGGAACGGTGCCCTGTAGGTGGGTTTCTTCTAGATTTTCAACTCCTATTTCTTCCAATCAACTAAAATAGCATAAAATGTCAAGCACTTATCTTTCACTAAGTTCTATGCAGTATTTTGTTAATATGCAGTAACTGTTAATATTGATGACATCAAGATTAAGAGTTATTTTTTCTTTCTTGTTTTGAAACCCGTTTTACCAAAGGTTTAGAAAACTTTAAAAATACAGTCCGTATTTAGTTTGTCTAAAACTGTGTGTGTCCAACTCCCCTTACTGCATGTAACTGTAACTGTGTCCTATACATGTCTCCTGATTATGTCGATAGTGCTGGATATCAGAGTATCAGCAGCAGCCTATGCCGCATTTAACAAGCAGCAGTGTACCATTATACTGTTCGGGAGGTTAATCTTTATTAATAATAAACTGGGTCAAATCCGAGTGGTGGTTGAACAGGCATTTCGGCTATTGCAAAAGAGGGGGCGGATACTATTGAAGCGTACTGAAGTGAAACACGAGCAATTGCTCCCCCAAATTATAATGTATCCTGTACAATCTGTGCCAGGACTGTAAAGAGGTGTTCAGGCAAGCAGAGGAACAGCTACCGCAGCCTCCAGCAAGAATTGCACAACAGTGATATGAAGAGGATCCTGCTATTAGAGATGCACTGCTGTCTTTATTTTTGTAATCTGACGGTGTACTTTTATTTTGTCACATTTTTGTTTCATTAGATTGTTTTGTATCTCTTTATGCCAAATTTAAGCATGCTCATTTGTGCTGTACTTGTATGACTGCTTCTGCTTAATAAAGAATTGGAATATTGAGTAGTATTGTTGGTTCCCAAGAAATAAGTCACGAAAATTCCACACCACATTTTATTTTGAGAGTGGGTTAAACAATATTCGTGTTGTGCATTGTATCAAGCTGCCTCATCATATCCTCTTCCCTTATGGATATTAACACCCGAGTCTCTTCATCACTCCAACAGACATAAGTGGAGGATGGACACAGGTTTTGCTCAGTCATAAGTAACTAGGAGACATTGCATTGGAGTATAGTTATACACAGTTAAACGTAGTACTTTTACAATAGAGGTTTTGACAGTTGTTTAGAAAGCTATTTGCAAGTGTATTCTGAAGTACTGTACAGTAGCTGTAACCACCTGAATTCACAAGTCCACGATGCAGTTTGTCAAACATTTAGATATGTGTATGATTAGCATTATGCAAAGTTCTAAGGAAGACAGAAAAAATTAGTTATCTGCAAATAGTTATCTACAACATCAATCTGATAAGGGAAATACTGCAAACAAAACATTAACTTCCCTGCTGCCATCTTTGGACCATGGTAACTTACGTTTTCCCATGTGATTTTTATAGCAGCTTTAAGAAAGGACTTGAACGAGCGGGTGGGCGTTGATTTCACAAGCTTTTCCTGGAAGCTCACAAGAAATGGAGACTTTCAAGCTTTCCCTGCCAAGTTTCACGCGCATTGAAACAAACCAATGTGTAAACTGGCCTATTGATGTTGGTTCAGTTTATTTTACGAGCTAAAATGACCAAGGAAGTACAAGAGTGTAGAACCTGATATTGTGTTTTAAAATTATTATTATTATTATTATTTATTTCTTAGCAGACGCCCTTATCCAGGGCGACTTACAATCGTAAGCAAATAATGAAAATGAAAAATGAAAATGTGTGTTTGCTAAAGCATGTGTTTCTTTCAAAACTCCACATTAGAGACCTATATAAATACCCTATATAACCAACTGTGGTTGTGGCTAGATTTAGACCATGAAACTCAGTTCTGTTGTGACTGCTGGATTCGAAACTATCTGCATCACCTGCTGTCATGAAAAACATTTATTCAATATGTTTGTTTTTTTTCTTTACAGCATTCCAGCACAGAGATCACAGAAAGAGTAATCTGTGAAGTCAGAGATGTGTTGTGATCTGCTGTAGACACCAGTTGCCTTAGATGTGTAAAACATTAAACAAGAACTGGAATTTCTTGGGCATGTGTCTAGGTCACCTGATCTGCGGTATTAATAAAGCAGTGATGTGTACCTTGAGGTCACAGCAAGCATGGCTCCACATTTGAGTCAGGCGACTGGGTGCAAACTTGAAGGTCATTTTACAGCAGGTGAACCCAGGGACCCTTCCTGCACTCATTCACCCAGCACATTTTGCATGCCATGCCAGCAACTGCCTGCATGCCTGTTATTACTATTACTATGTTCCATAAAACAGGGGCATGTACTAAACGGTAAGTCATCCATTGAGGAAATTTTCTACTAACACAACAGGAACTATTGGCATCAACCTGTGGTGTGCCAGGTTTGGAAAAGTTGGGAAATACAGATATTGACAGCAAAACATTCGGGTGATTTTAAAATATTGTGCTACCTTTTCATAAGCATGTCTCAAAGCCCTGTTTATTACAACTCTTAAGGAGAGCCAACCTTTTTTTTTTTGTTTGTTTTTGTTTTTGTTTTGATTTTTCACTTTAAGAAGAGAGAAGAGCTTCTAATTGTCATTCTGCCACCTGTGCTGTATCAGCTGTTATATATAACTGATTATAATGTAAACCTTTTTTTGCCAACTTCCCCAATTCACACGTTTACCTCCTATCTGCATTTTAGGATTTTTTTTAGGATTTTTCCATATAGGAGAGTCTGCATGCATTACAATGCTCTTTGAACAAATACATGTGTCTGTGCCCAGACTGAAACAGTGTGAGCTATAACAGGATTAGAATGCATTTGCTCAGACTGTTCCTGTTCCATGTAATCAATTGTGGAGAAGGGTATTTGCATCTTCGCTTCAATATTTACCCAATTTGGTAAATCCCCTCTCTCAAAGAAGTTATTTGAGTAATATTTCAAGTTTGTCAATTTAACACCCATTTTATTGACTGGATCTTGTAATTTAGTGAGGGCTAGCCGTGGTAGAAATCGTCCTGTGGCTTCTGCATTCCATAATGTCTCTCCCAGGTTTTGGTACAAGTGTTATTATTGCACTATTCATGCTAGTGGGTAATATCCCTCTATCTCATGCTTCATTGTAAATCTCACACAGGACTGGGGTAAGAATGTCTCGAAACAGCTTGTTAAATTCAGTAGGCAGACCGTCTTCCCCCTGTCGCCTTCCGTGTTGACATTGATTTTATTGCTTCTGTAATCTCCCCTTCTGTTATTTTTTGTTAAAAAAAAAAACTCTTTGCTCTACATTAGGTTTTGGTAATTCAATCTGGGAAATTAAGTTCTTATAATCTAGAGTTCCTGTTTTTGATTCTGATTGATATAATTTATAGTAGTATTCTTTAAAGGTGCTATTAATAGACTGGTTGTTTGTATGTAGCTGTCCAGTCTCGTAACCATTACCTAATGGGTGTTTACCTCCTAAAGACCCAGAAACCCGAGTAGATATACCAAAGCTGCGTGCCAGTGCCTGCGACAGTCATGTCTGCCCCTGAGGCAGTGTTGTAATCGAGTCACAAAAATTGGGACACCATTTGATGTTCACCATTAAAGGCCCACGGTTTCTGCCTTGTGCATTCTCTCATCATTTCAGTGAATTCACGATTCCTTGGCCTATTTATAAGCAGATTTTGTCATTGCCCATACAGAGGCCCTTTTACCTATGCTCAATTGGGTTGGATGTACAGTAATGGATACCACAAAACAAAATAATGCTTTTAACCATTTATTTACAATTTTACTTGTGGCAGCCTGTGTTTTTCACGTTTTCCAAAAGTGAAAACACCCCGATAGTTGTTGGTGTGTTGTTTTTTTTTTCAGATATTTTAACCATGTGAAGAGAAATTTTGTGGCATTTAATTTGATATTTGATATAGAGATCTTTAAAACATAGCAGTAAAACAGTCCAAGTAATGCAACTGAGGCAAAATCAGAGTTTTAAAACCATTGCATACTCGCACATATATTCTCCAGTTCAAAATCAATTATTTGTATTTGTTTATTTAGCAGACGACTTTATCCAAGGCAACTTAGAGACTAGGGTGTGTGAACTATGCATCACCTGCAGAGTCACTTATTATTATTTGTTTAGTTAGCAGACGCCTTTATCCAAGGCAACTTGGAGACTAGGGTGTGTGAACTATGCATCAGCTGCAGAGTCACTTACAACAACGTCTCACCCGAAAGACTGAGCACAAGGAGGTTAAGTGACTTGCTCAAGTTGAGTGAGCTGACATTTGAACCAGGGACCTCCTTGTTTAAAAGTCCTTTTCTTTAACCACCTAATTTGCTTATTACAGAAAGAAATGTATCTTGAAAGGCTAAGAGTTTAGCATAATAATGTGTGCTACAAAATAAGTAGTTTTTGTTATTTTCAGATAAAGAGTTGTTCACCAATACGTTTAAAAAAAAAAAAAAACAGCGCAAATATTTCACCCAGAACACGTTGCACCATATATTTAGCGCAGTAAAATCCCAGTTGTTTGTCTAAATAAAATCATCATTGTAGTTAACATGTGCAAATGTACAGTAGTAATAAGAGGTCAGTTGTATTTTGAGTAACCCTAGTAATGTAAAAGACTGGTATTGTAGCTGCTGTTTCATAAACACATGCAAAATACCCCAGCAGCACAAACAAACACTTTTTATTTTTTTTTTACTGGTGTAATAATTGATTTGTTCACCCACTATGAAAAAATCCACAGACCACTTCTTAAAATGCATTGAAAACAATGCAGTTCCATTCTCAGCCTCCTTTCGTCTGGCAATGGTGATTGTGCCTATTCCCCAAATCATGCTGCTGTGGTCTGGTCTACTCATTTTCAGTGGGGGGCTCCCGGGTGGCGCATCCGGTAAAGGCACTCCAAATGGAGTGCAGGATGCGCCCTATAGCCGGTTCGAGTCCAGACTACGCACTACTCAAGATTAAAAGCAGAAAGCCTGAATGCGTGCATGAAGCTATACTTTGACCAGCTATACACCGAAACCAAAGAAATTAGCAAAACGACGCAGCAGCAAAAGTCACATTCAGGAAGGGCACTATAAGTACAAGATCATTTTTGTTTTATTTATTACACTTTAAAATACACAAATTGTGTGTTTTATGATTGGCTCTTTGCAGACCACTTGCTCTAAATTTCTATTGAGTTTGGCACAGACCGCTGTTGTAGAGAAAGTCTGCAGTGGGAGTGCACACACAACAAATAGGATTTCAATGCAGAGTACTTGAGGTTACACTTACCTTTGTCTCCTCTCGTCGTTTTCTCCTTAAAGTCCTGTTTTGATTGAGTTTTACCTTTTTTCACTGTGTCGGCCAGTTACAGCGTGTGTGGTCGTACTCTGAAAAGTTTAATATACTGGGGCAGGGCGTGTGCAATTTAAAGAATATAGGCTACTATAGTCTGCAGTTTTGTTTTTAGCTGGCAGATGGCAGCAGTCCCTAAGAAATGTGCTTGACAGACCAGCCCATCCATATATAAGCACAGCTGGCCGGCTGCATTCACGAGTGAAAAATGGGTGCCTGCTCAGAGAGTGATGAGGGTATTTATTTCCTTGTCAGGATTGATACTGGTCAAAATGACCTATTTATTCTGTTGATGAAGTACACTTCACAGATAATAATGAATGGTTAAATTTCGTACTTGAAAGGGAAAGTTAGGTTATTGTCATAACCCTGGTTCCTTGAAATAGAAATGTAACCATTAACCTTCAAGGTTGCTACGTCTATGATTACAGCAGACTTGAAGGAATAATTAAGCTGAGATCTGTGAGCGCAGTCCTCATACAAAACTGTACAACTGAAACAATGGGTTTATATTGCCTACATAACAATGTGCGTATACCGAAGCTATGCGTTTATATACAGACATACTATAATGGAAATGACATGAATAAACATTTGTACAGACTGGTCTTCAATCAAATGTGTGTGTATATACATTTATATCATGTACATACAAAACTGTACAACTGAAACAATGTAAAGAAGTATCACAATTTTTTTAAATGGATTTACATTTCCTACATAATGCACATATACACAAGCTATGCGTTTATATACAGGCATACTATAATCGAAAATTATATGAATAAATAAACATTTGAACAGAATGGGCTTCATTTACAATCATTTACAAAGTCTAAGTGCTAGCACAAATAACACAGATACTGTGCTTTGCAAAATATGCAGTGTACTTACCACATTGTCTGGCTTTACTGCATCCGAATCTTGTTTGGTAAAATTTGCAGTAATTCCAGACACTGCTTTGCTGCCCAGTGATCAATTTGCAATGTGTATTGGCGTAGCAATGAATTTCATTGAAAAACGAGTGACTTGTAGTACCAGTGCAGACAGACAGCCTGGCGCAGTGAGCTGTCAAGGCTGATTGATGCGCTATCAGAGGCTCATTGAAACAATAGAAATTTCAACAGACAGCTCACTTGAGGAATGCAGACTGATATAATCAAACTTCAATATGGCTGCAATTCCCAGAACAGGTATGACAGTATTTTATCTCGCTAATTTTTGCAGCTACGAGATTCTTTCTTTGTCAGGGTAATTGGTACAAAAATTTAGGAAACGTCAGGAAAGCACATTTCCTTATCTTAAACACGCGCAAAGCAATTTCAATTTAAATTCCAAAAACAGTCAAAATGACCGCCTTGGTCATTCTATTGTTAATATGAGACCAGATACAGCTGTCAAAGCTTGTGTCAGTAACAACGGCTGGAGCCCCTGCAAAGACTAGATGTCACATCGGCTTCATAGCATGTTGCAAGACAGACCCCAATTTCCCCCGTTTCCCTCAACCTCAGCAAAGTAATGGGAGTTGACCACGTTATGACTCCTGTTGTCAAAAATAATTAACATCAACACCGTCGTTTTGAAACACTACTCGATGAAGTTTCCGCTGAGTTTGGCGATCTTTTGCTTCACTCTGAAATAAGTTGGCTTACCAGAGGGGAAGTACTGTGCCAATTTCTTTCACTTGTGTCAAAAATTATCTTTCTTGGAGTCGAGAAACGAAAGTTGTGCACAGTTGACTGACAGTGTGTTGACTGCTTGACTTGGCATTTTTAACTGATGTCACAGAGAAATGAAACAGCCTGAACTGTGAATTGCAATGAAGGAAAAAAACAATTGCAGACATGATGATTAGTACTGCGAAGGCTTTCAAATCAAAGTTGGATTATTGGATGCAACAGCTGCAGAAGAAAGAAATCCAGCTTTTTCCGTTTGTACAAGAAATGTTGGAGGGAAATGAAGCCGTGCAGAACTTTTGGACCCCAGTAAACACTGTGATCTCTTGACCAGACCCAGGAAACACTGTGATCTCTTGACCAGACCCAAGAAACACTGCAATCTCTTGACCAGACCCAGGAAACACTGCAATCTCTTGACCAGACCCAGGAAGCACTGCGATCTCTTGACCAGACCCAGGAAACACTGCGATCTCTTGACCAGACCTAGGAAATACTGGAATCTCTTGACCAGACTTAGGCAAGAATTTAATGACAGATTTCATGATTTTCAGCAGCTGGACCCTTGTGTAATGTTTGCTTCGAATCCCTTTATAGATGTGGATGTAAGTGACATTTCTGAACAAATGGGGTCATTGCTTAATCTGGATTGTGTTGAACCAGAAATGGAGATTATTAATCTTCAAAACGATATCCAGTTGAAAGCAAGATACCCAGTGTCTGACTTCCGGACTTTAGTGGACAAGGACAAGTACAGAAATCTCTGCATAGCAGCAATGAAAGTGGTGTCCTTATTTGGTTCCACTTATCTACTGTATGTGAATCTGCCTTTTCAGACATGAACTTTATCAAATCAAATTTCAAACCCGCCTGAGTGATGAGCATCTGAATGACTCCATCAGGGTTGCACTTTCTAATTACAAGCCAGATTTTGCTGGGCTGGTATAGACAGCATGCAGTGTCAAGTCTCACATTGAAATCTAGATCAGAATAACATTTTTCTTTATTTTTAGCTTGGAGTTCTTTGAGGAGTGGCTTGCAAATGTTTTTGCAAATGAGAAGTTGCTCTTCATAGTAAAAAGGTTGGAGACCCCTGATATATAGTGTGGTGATGGGATAAATTCCTTTAATAAAGTCTAATTAGCTTTGATGTAAGTTTACAGTTGTATACCAAAGTAAACACTTTGACACAGTGAAGTATACTATAGCTAAGGCAACCATGGTGAACTATTGGGGAGGTACAGTATGGTAAAGCAGTGTAAATGCATATTACAATCATGACTGTAATGGCTCTGCTAGCATGTTTTCTTCAGGGTAACACTGTACACATTGGTATTGTAATGGCAAGGGTGAAACTATTAACTGTTTTTATAGCTGTTGCTTTCAGACTGACCAGGAGCATGGCAAAAAATAAATCTGTGATTTAGTTTTACTGATATACCCATGCAATGTATAGATTAATATACAGTGTTTATAAAAAATAAATAATAAAAAAATACAGTAGAGTTGCTCTTAAATGTGATCTATCTCTCTTTCTATCTATCAATTGTTCCAATAACAGAGCTTCCCAACTTGAGTATCTTCCAGCTGGTCCCTGAAAATCTTTCCAAACGTACTGAACCTAGTTTCTAATTATTGAGTCATTTTGCATTTTAGAATTGCAAATCGCTGTTACAATGTAACCACGTGTCACACTTTGCAATTGCAATTCAATTTTTCCCCCAAAAGAAAAGATTGCTTCAGTTGTAAATTGTTTTTCATAAAAATAACCATTTTAAATTAGTTTTGGTACTTTTTATACAGTCTGCCGAATGTATACTTTATACAGTGTGCCTGCAGTTACGCATAAGGACTTAGGTGTGGTAGGGTTCTTGTTTCAAGTAGCTGTGCAGTGATTAAATAATTAAAAAAGGTTGAAAATCAAAATCAGATGGAATTTTATTGAAGATCCCAGGTTTGTTGAATTAATGGCCATATTTCCTCACTACTTCTTTCAGAGTAATATTATCACGATATTTTACACAACTCATTTAATATTATCATGATATTTTACACAAGTATTATCACAATATTTTACACTGATTTATTTCACGAAGGCCTCTAAAATGAAAATACTATAGGTGTTTCTTATAAAATGCTTTTCTGCAACAGAAAACTTTGATAATCAGAGGAGACCCCTTTATAAAGCTCTGGCATGAAAATGTCATTTGTAACCTCCTTCTGCTGCAAGTAGCAGCAGAAGCATGGCTGCTTAGAGAGATAAAGCGGTCAGCAGATTAATTTTGTGTTGAGCTTGTGTCCTAATAGCTAAAACAAAAAATATGTTTGTACTGTATAAACAGGGCCAGGTTTGTAATAGACTGCATATTGGTCTGAACTGTGGGAGAATGTGGTGTGTAAATTGGAACATGCATGCATGACAAGGTTTGGCTGTATTCAATCTGGGGAGAGTGAGTTCCATGTGCACCACCATTAACTCAGTTGACTTTCCTGAACTATGCTGTACATAAAGTGTGTATAACCTACAGTCACGTTTAAAGGAAATGTACAGCTGCACATGCCTTGACATTTTTATGATGTTCACAATTACTCAGTGCTGTTGCTCTAAAATTGAGATTCGCATCGTTTTTTTCTATTTCTCTATTGTTGGGGTATTTTTACCATAGCTGTTTTACTTCCAAGATTTTGAGAAATCATGTTGTTGCATGACCTTTAGACTCCTGTTGACTACACCTACTGCATGGTATAGCATAGAAGCTGGTTACATTACTTTTCTTAACTTTTATATTACAGTTGGCTTTCCATTGAATAGGGAATTGAATACAGATATGCAGTGCTCTATAAAAAGGAAATAAACTCTTCTGGGGTTCATAAAAAGGCTCTTTGTATGTCTTTATTATTACCCATCCCCTGAAGACTCTCTTTTGATTTCTCCAGCAATTCGTTTTGGCCGGATGCCCCAGTCTGAAAAGATGAAGCTGAAAGCAGAGATCCTGACATGTGAGAGGGAGGTCGAGAATTCACAGCTGGCCGACCAGAAAACCCTCGCCAAGCAAATTTACGAAGCATACCTGAAAAACTTCAACATGAACAAAACAAAGGCACGAGCTATCTTGATCGGCAAGGCCAGCACCCCAGTAAGTGCAGTTGACAAGTCTTGAAGACAGTTGTGGAAACAGGAACGGATTCTTTAACCTTTTCAGTGCCCACCTTGTCATTTTATTAGTATATTTCAATGTATGAATGAGACTTTAGAATGCCTTATATTGCTAAAAAATAAAGGCCATAAGGGTATATGATCCACAATTAATAATCTTCGAGACACATGATCATTGTCTTTTTTTCTGGGTTCATATTTTGATCTATAATACAGTTCCGTAGTTTATAGATTTATGTAGAGATGATGTGGGTTACAGTGATGAACATCTAAAAAAAGTGTGCATTAAAAAAAAAAAACAGTAAGTTTAACCCTTTTTATGGTTAAAATACTTTTTTAGTAACGTGAACAGGATTTGTTTTGTTTTTTAAACAGAATATGCAATGCATATGAAAGTTATGAAAAACATTTTATATTTATTGATGTCCATTTTAGAAATCTGTATCTTACTTGGTTGTAAAATGCTTAAACAAAGATAACATTACAGGCCATACTGTGACACACCAGCAGGCATTGTGTTGCATTACCTGGGCACTGACTAGCTTTCTTTCCACACCCTACGCTGACTGCAGACAGAAAGTAGGCAGCTTTAATCTAGCATACCCTACTTTCCCATCTGAGGACTGACCTACAACCTTAAAGTACCTTCAAAAGAAGATTCAAGGGTGAAAATTGCAGTTGTGCTACACATGTGTTGTGTAGAGATATTAATTCCATACTGTATTACGCATGTGAATTGAATATTCCACTATCAACTGTGAACAAAGTTAATGTGGCCCTCCCAAAGCAAACTTGCATTTTTTTAAATCAGTGGTATAATTTCATGATTTCATATCCGCAGCTAGTTTTAGTAGCCTTTTTCTAAATTGCATTCATTTTAATTGATTAATGTAGTTGTAATGTAAGTCATTGTAGGTAACAAAATAGTTCCATAAATGTATTTGTCATGCACACCCATGTATACAGGTATCACAGTTACAGTTTTGAAAGAAACATGTTTTGAGAAAACATGTACAGTAAAACCTGTCTAATCAGGTGTGGTGCCACCAGATTAGATAGTGTGCTGGATTTCAGAGTTGCTAATACTGTGATCTAATACTGTACCTAAAAAAAGGACAAGACGATCTGCTTAAAAAAATGTAGCGCTGTACATATACAGTGTAATAAACACAACAATGCCTCCGCAAAATCTTTACCTGTTATTAGCACAAGCCTGTGTAAACCATATCCATAGAAAGACATTCACATGTTTGTACTGTACCTGCAAACTGGCATTCAGGTTTTCTCTGTTGCTTTTAAAAGGCATCTTTTCAGAATGTCTGAAAAGGTTTGCCTTGCGAAAAAATCACATGACCCGGTGCCAGATTGCACAGTCAGATTGACATTGATTTCAGACAGAAAAGACTTTAATCATCCCGAATTCCTGAATATACCGGTTCTGGATTGTAGAGGGTATCACGCCGTTAATTTCACAGGGATTTGTTCGGGACCCAAAAATCGTAGTGAATTATACAGAATGCCGGTTGGTAGAGGAGCTGGATTACACACATTTTACTAGATTTTCATTTTAAAACATGATATCTGGTACTGCTTCAGGTTAAATACATCTCTGTAATTAAGCCTTGCTTTTATGCTGTCTTGCACTTCCTGGGTCACCTGGAGGGTTAAATTGTTCCCAACCCGTGACTGACGTATTTTCTGTCAATAACCAATCGGCTGCTTCTCTTATTGACTGACATCCCTTCAGCCAGTAACATGCTTGGACTCAAATACAACGGAGGTGAC
This sequence comes from Acipenser oxyrinchus oxyrinchus, assembly GCA_030684275.1. NCBI lineage: Eukaryota > Metazoa > Chordata > Actinopteri > Acipenseriformes > Acipenseridae > Acipenser > Acipenser oxyrinchus. The sequence goes on from CM060256.1 coordinate 30,156,943, forward strand.
CACAGAAGTAAAGGAAACATTTTTTAATCTACTGTAATACAACATGTCTGTTATACAACATGGCTCCTGGGTATCTACTGCTCATTGGCTGGATGTGCTTCAACCTCCATCTCCTTCACGTGGAGTACTATGAAAACAGTAAATATTGCACAGTGCCTCCACCTAGGGGTTTGAGAGCTAATTGAATGGGCTATGATCACCACTAGGAATCTATTAAACTGGTGAACCACCCTGTCTTTAATAGCCCCAACCCAGTCAACAAACCTGACACAAGCTGCTATTGTGAAAAAGGATGCGATAATCCTTTTAAACAATTTACTGAACCAATAAATTAAAATTGTAACTGCATATAAATCACTCAACAGGGTATAAGGGCAAATAAGAATTTACACATATACAATGTAATTGACCACACAAAATAGTATTGGTCAGGTGTGAAATTTTCAACATACTCGTATGTGCAGCTTTATGTAAACATTAAAAAAAAAAAATGGAAACAATTTGAGTGATAATGAATTAATACTTTTAAAATGTATCGGTACACGATACATTTATGAATCCAAAATAAGCCTTTAAAAATAACACCATAAACAAAGATGCTGAAAATACTGAAAGCTTTGTACCCTCTGCATGTATCACTGTCATCTACTACAATATAGCACTTTAGTTAAACCTTTAATGACAAGCATTAAGAAGTATTACACTCTGCAGTAACTGCTGTAGAGAGGGAGTTTTGTTTCAAGATATCCAAAACAGCTGATGTTATAAAAAAATATATATTTAAAAAAATAAAACTGCGCTACGAAAAAATGATACAAAAAGGTCTAAAGCATAATTCGCACAGGACTAAAAAGCAGGTGTCCTCAGAGTTGGTCAAAAGCAGAGGACGTGTAGTAACCTCCCACATGCGTATTAGTTTTCATTAATGAAAGTCGGTAAATTCAAAATGAAATGCGATGATGTGGCCAGAGAAGGCGCTTTTGTTAATGATTTGCAAACAGTGAACTGGGTGTAAATAACTCATTTCGTTGTACCTTCTTTTCCAAAGGCTAGAATAACCATTTTGTCCCTTGAGTGATATGTATTTCCATAGATATCTTTAAATGCACCGTTAATCAGAGCATCATTTTTTTTTTTTTTTTTAAAGAGTCGCCAATTATGTTTTTTATTTTCGCCCGTCCCCAATTTGGTTATGCACAATCGTATCTTTTTACTGAACTGGAGAATCTCGGGACAGATTGTACCAATTTTAGTATTATATTCTGGCTTATTGTGAAGGCTGGTTTTGCTTTGAGGCAAATACCCCGGAAATGTTTTACCAATTCTAACCTTGGCCGTCACTAGCTATGAGGACGCCGAGGTCGTGCCCTCAGTTGTTTTTTTGTATCATTAATGCTGATGCTTATGTAAAAATTCTGGTAAAGTACAAGAAACTCCTTCATTTTCTCCATTGGTTTGCCGTGTAACCTAGATTTAGAGGTTGAATAGTAAATACCAAGCAGTCATATAAATACTGCAGCTATAACTAAACCTAAGTTTGACCTTGCTAGCATGTCTGCTCTGGTTATGATTGTTTCTAACATAACACTGACATGGTCAATTCGCACGGGATTAAAAAGACACAAGACGCCAGAGTTTTAAATTTTGCAGAAGGTCCTGATGTCCTGTAAGAACCTCTGAAAATGACCTGGGATAAAAAGAAATGGACAGTTAGCACATGACTAAATTTTACTGATGTCAGTGAAAATTCCAAAACCACCTGTGATTTTTAGTCCTGTGCAAATCGGCTTAAGTCAAACAATGCACAATTGGGGCTAAAATAACCCTCTAATTTAAGGTACCAGGCACTACTCTTATAATTATATATATATATATATATATATATATATATATATATATATATATATATATATATATATATATATATATATGGCACTGTGGTTCCTACACAATAAGCAAAGTGGCAAAAGACACATTTTTATAAAGTAATATCGTTACTGTGGCTTACTTATGCCTTTTTTTTTAGATGTACACGCAAGTGAAAACTCAAATTTAACTTAAACTCTTATGTAGAAAAGGGGGCACATTGTACAAAGAAAAAAAACACCTCAGCGTTTTTGGTTTTCGTTTACAGTCCTCAGAACAGAAAATACTAGGATCACAACAAAACCAAACTTTGATCACTATAGTTAACATTTACCTTTGGCCAGTTGGCCCAGGTTTAGAAAGCGTGAAGCACACCTGCATCTGTATCCGTAAGCAGCGTCACTGTCTAAGGGCGCTCTCTTGGTGGAAACAGCCTGCCCTTCTATGCCTCGGCTTAGCGCTGGCCAGTGTCGCCAAAAGGGAGGTTGTTACCACAGATGCATCCAGTCGGGGTGATGTGTGGAATGGCAGGGGTGTGCAAGGTGTGTGGAACCCACCTTGGCAGGGTCTCCACATCGATGTTTTAGAGCTGTAGGCAGTTTACCTGTGCAGAATTTTTTGCAGGAGGTTCGAGAGAGACATATGCTTGTCCATGCAGACAACACAACAATGGTGGTTTACATCAACCACCAGGGCGTCCTCGAGTCACCCAGACACCATCGCGAGTCCTGCAAGCTTTTGTTCTGGGCACACAAGAACCTCCTATTACTATGGGCAGTTCATCTGACCAGGGTGACAAGCGGACCTCCTCTCAAGGAGAGTTCCCAGCGCCTCAGAGTGAAGGCTTCACCCCGAAGTGGTGAGCCTCATTTGAGAGAGGTTTGGGAGAGCAGAGATAGATCTCTTTGCCTCCTAGGAATCAACCCACTGTCCCCTCTGTTTCTCCATAATAGGAGGCGGTGACTCGCTGGCAGTAGATGTCTTGGCAGGGAAAGCTTGTGAAAATGCCTTAAAAAACCATTGCACTATTTTAACAGTAACATCTCATTTACCTGTGAGAATCAAGGAAATGCTCTTGAAATCAACTCCTACTTACACATGGAAACATGAGTTTCTCTTGAAAATCTTAATTAGCACACTCAAGTGCCTTGCCTAAAGCCACATAGGAATATGTAATATTGTAAAGTACTACTAAATACTATGTTTAAATGTGTATAATTATACTCCCATGCAATTTCTCCAAGTTATGTCTGAGCAAAACCCACGTCCAACCTCCACTTACGTCTGTTGGAGTGATGAAGAGGCTCAGGTGTTAATATCCATAAGGGAAGAGGATATGATGAGGCAGCTTGATGCAATGCACAACACGAACATTGTTTAACCCACTCTCAAAATAAAATGTGGTGTGGAATGTTCACGACTTATTTCTTGGAAATCAACAATGCTACTCAAAATTCCAATTCTTTATTTAGCAGAAGCAATCATACAAGTACAACACAACTGAGGATGCTATATTTTGTATAAAGAGATACAAAATAAAAGTCGGAAGTTACAAAAATGAAGATAGTGCATCTCTAATAGCAGGACCATCTTCATATTGCTGTTGTGCAATTCTTGCTGGCGGCTGAGGTACAGTAGCTGTTGATCCGCTTTGCTCACCGTCAGCAGTCACTGATGCCTGAACACCTCCTTACGGTCCTGGCTCAGACTGTGCAGGATACAGCAGCTGGGCTGCACTGCAGATGGGGCGGCTTCAGATACCTGGGGGTCCACCTGGCCAGTGAGCGGAGGAACTGGGAGGGGGTGCTGCTGAAAGTACGGGGTCGGCTGGATAGGTGGCGCTAGCTGCTCCCACAGCTGTTTTAGAGGCAGGGTGCTCATCATCAACAACCTGGTGGCCTCCACACTGTGGCACAGGCTGGGGTGTGTGTGGAGCCGCCGCTGCTAAAGAGGTGCAGAAGGGTCTCCTGGATTTCTTCTGGGACGGGCTGCAGCAGGGCGTGGAGACCGCTGGGCTGTGCCTGGTTCCGTAAGGTGGGGGAGCTTCTCCTAGATACAGTGCTGCACTGTGTGTAGAGGTTCCTGCACCAGCTCCGTGCCGCCCTGCCCACAGAGGGGCTTCTGCTCTTGAAGGGGCTCTTCAAGGAGCGTCAGCCCATGGGAGCGCCAGAGCCAATGCAACACTCCCTTTGGAAACCCAAGAGAAAACCATCAACTTGGCACAGCCAGGCCATGGTCCTGCCCTCCCCTAACTTTATGACTCACCCTGCACACCATGTGGCTGTTCTTTTACCAGTCGAGCCACTTCCTGCTCAGCCAAGCCAAGATGGCTATTTTACAAGAGGAGGAAGAATAGGATAAAAGGTCACGAGAGCCAGCATGCTGTGTGTGTTTTTAATATGTTGGTTAAATGTAGGGATAAACTGGAATTTAAGTACTACAAACTAGTGAATAACTTGTTTGAGGTTCAATGAACTGAGTATTAATTTGTAACTTGTGCTTGTTTATCTCGTGGAAATGGAGGGCGAAAGACAAATCGCATATTTTGTAAAAAAAAAAATATATATATATATATATGTTTTTAAAGAATGGGGTTTTAGGATGCCAATAACAGATATGTCTTTTTTTTTTTTTTTTTACTGTACTGATTAATTTAATTGAAAATAAAATGAGTCAAGTGTGTGTGTGTGTGTGTGTATATATATATATATATATATATATATATATATATATAATTTTTTTTATTTCTTAGCAGACGCCCTTATCCAGGGCAACTTCCAATTGTTACAAGATATCACATTATTTTGACATACAATTACCCATTTATACAGTTGGGTTTTTACTGGAGCAATCTAGGTAAAGTACCTTGCTCAAGGATAAGGTCCCCCTCCTGGGATTGAATCCACGACCCTCTGGTCAGTGTCCAGAGTCCAGAGCACTAACCAGTACTCCACACTGCTGCCCATATATATATTATATATAGAACCTCAAAAAGCTATAGAACCTCAAAAACTGCCTAGGGCGCTAGTTAACATAGCGCCAGCCCTGCCAAGAGGTTCCAAGTTCCTTGTTTGAAGATGAAGTCACGTTCTCTTTGTTTCCAAGCAGCAATTGATCCCACAGATGGTGATGTCTTCAGCAGTGTGATTTATCATTGGTGAAATGTTGGTACTGGAAATGTAGTGATGTGGATTTGAATGCTTTGTAAATGTTCCACAAAGCCATCTTTGAAACGTCTTTTAGTTTCATAAGTGTACAGTTTGTTGCATTTCTTGAATATAATGCAGTATGCCATTCCTTTTAAAGGTGCATTAAAAAGATTCATGGATGTTCCGTGATTTAGCACCTCTGATCTCAGTTGTTCATGTATTTACAGGTAGTACGTCATGGTCTATTGCATGATTATTATTTATTTCTTAGCAGATGCCCTTATCCAGGGCAACTTACAATTGTTACAAGATATCACATTATTTTTACATACAATTTACTTTTTTTTTTTGCACATTATTGTTTTAATTTTATTTTTTAAATACAATTACCCATTTATACAATTGGGTTTTTACTGGAGCAATCTAGATACAGTACCTTGCTCAAGGGCACAGCAGCAGTGCCCCCCACCTGGGATTGAACCCACGACCCTCCGGTTAAGAGTCCAGAGCCCTAACCACTACTCCACACTGCTTGATACACTGATGACATCTTTGGAATTTCAACTAACTTGTGGAGATTTAAAACAATTCTTTCAGTCAGTAGCACATTTCTACCCAGCTCTATTTATTTATTTTCTTTGTTTGTTTGTTTGTTTTCAGCCCTTTGTTATTCATGACATGGAAACCTTGCGTCTTGCAGAGAAGACCCTGGTAGCCAAAATGGTGGCCAATGGGATCCAGAACAAGGAGGCAGAGGTTAGAATTTTCCACTGCTGCCAGTGCACCTCAGTAGAGACTGTGACAGAACTGACCGAGTTTGCCAAGTCAGTCCCAGGATTTGTGAACCTCGACCTCAATGACCAGGTCACCCTGTTGAAATACGGAGTTTATGAGGCTATGTTCGCCATGCTGGCTTCCAGTATGAACAAAGACGGAGTGCTGGTGGCTTACGGGAATGGCTTCATCACACGGGAGTTTCTGAAAAGCTTGAGAAGACCGTTCAGCGAGATGATGGAGCCCAAGTTTGAGTTTGCAATGAAGTTTAATGCACTGGAGCTGGATGACAGTGACCTGGCCCTCTTTGTAGCTGCTATTATTTGCTGCGGAGGTAAGGAGACCGTTTGATTTATTTATAAATCTATTTGATATTTATTTTGTGTTAGTTACATAAAAATATGATTTGGGAAAAATATTTACAATTTTAGGTTGCCTAAATTGAGCAAGAACCTATTGGGAGAAAAGAATTTTCTCCTATTGGGAGAAAAAAAAAATATATATATATATGTATGTGTGTGTGTGTGTGATATATATATATATATATATATATATATATATATATATATATATATATATATATATATATATATATATATATATATATATACAGTACTGTGCAAAAGTTTTAGGCAGGTGTGAAAAAAATGCTGGAAAGTAAGAATGTTTTCAAAATAGACATGTTCATAGATTATATTTATCAATTAACTAAATGCAAAGTGAGTGAACAGAAGAAAAATCTAAATCAAATCCATATTTGGTGTGACAACCCTTTGCCTTCAAAACAGCATCAATTCTTCTAGGTACACTTGCACAAAGTCAGGGATTTTGTAGGCATATAGTCAGGTGTATGATTAAACAATTATACCAAACAGGTGCTAATGATCATCAATTCAATATGTAGGTTGAAACACAATCATTAACTGAAACAGAAACAGCTGTGTAGGAGGAATAAAACTGGGTGAGGAACAGCCAAACGCAGCTAACAAGGTGAGGTTGCTGAAGACAGTTTACTGTCAAAAGTCATACATCATGGCAAGACTGAGCACAGCAACAAGACACAAGGTAGTTATACTGCATCAGCAAGGTCTCTCCCAGGCAGAAATTTCAAGGCAGACAGGGGTTTCCAGATGTGCTGTCCAAGCTCTTTTGAAGAAGCACAAAGAAACGGGCAACGTTGAGGACCGTGAGACGCAGTGGTCGGCCAAGGAAACTTACTGCAGCAGATGAAAGACACATCATGCTTACTTCCCTTCGCAATCGGAAGATGTCCAGCAGTGCCATCAGCTCAGAACTGGCAGAAAACAGCGGGACCCTGGTACACCCATCTACTGTCCGGAGAAGTCTGGTCAGAAGTGGCCTTCATGGAAGACTTGTGGCCAAAAAGCCATACCTCCGACGTGGAAACAAGGCCAAGCGACTCAACTATGCACGAAAACACAGGAACTGGGTGCAGAAAAATGGCAGCAGGTGCTCTGGACTGATGAGTCAAAATTTGAAATATTTGGCTGTAGCAGAAGGCAGTTTGTTCGCCGAAGGGCTGGAGAGCGTACACGAATGAGTGGCTGCAGGCAACAGTGAAGCATGGTGGAGGTTCCTTGCAAGTTTGGGGCTGCATTTCTGCAAATGGAGTTGGGGATTTGGTCAGAATTAATGGTCTCCTCAATGCTGAGAAGTACAGGCAGATACTTATCCATCATGCAATACCATCAGGGAGATATCTGATTGGCCCCAAATTTATTCTGCAGCATGACAACGACCCCAAACATACAGCGAAAGTCATTAAGAACTATCTTCAGCGTAAAGAAGAACAAGGAGTCCTGGAAGTGATGGTATGGCCCCCACAGAGCCCTGATCTCAACATCATCGAGTCTGTCTGGGATTACATGAAGAGAGAGAAGCAACTGAGGCTGCCTAAATCCACAGAAGAACTGTGGTTAGTTCTCCAAGATGTTTGGGCCAACCTACCTGCCGAAGTTCCTTCAAAAACTGTGTGCAAGTGTACCTAGAAGAATTGATGCTTGATGCTGTTTTGAAGGCAAAGGGTGGTCACACCAAATATGGATTTGATTTAGATTTTTCTTCTGTTCACTCACTTTGCATTTAGTTAATTGATAAATATAATCTATTAACATGTCTATTTTTGAAAGCATTCTTACTTTACAGCATTTTTTCACACCTGCCTAAAACTTTTGCACAGTACTGTATATATATATATATATATATATATATATATATATACATACACGTGTATGTGTGTGTGTGTGTGTATTTTTACCATATAAAAGCCATTCCCTGTCAAGTACATGTTCTCACCGCTTGGCTGTGATTTGGTTAATTCACAGACGGTACGGTGTGGTACCTGGAAAACATCGCTCTGGATTTGATCTAAGCGGCACCACTCAGTGACAGTGCGTTATTATATAGCTCTGGTCTGTGCAGAACGATTCAGTAACATTGCCAGCAATATTGGCACTGCAATTATGCCTGGTAGACGACGGCATTGCGCCATGTGTGTCCTGACCTTTAAGAAAAAAATCTAAATGTTTAACACTTGTAAAATGTTGAATCGTCATGAAACTTGGTATGGGCATTCCTTTAAGATATTTTTAAGGGTATGAGAATATCGTTGTGAGTTCGTATTTGATTTTTGTCTTTGTAGACCGTCCTGGACTGGTGAATGTAGCCCACATTGAGAATATGCAGGAGAGTATTGTACAGGTGCTAAACCTTCACCTTCAAACGAACCACCCTGATGATGCCTACCTTTTCCCCAAGCTACTCCAGAAACTGGCCGACCTGCGACAGCTGGTGACTGAACATGCCCAGCTCGTTCAGGAGATCAAGAAGACGGAAGACATGTCCCTGCACCCGCTGCTTCAGGAAATTTACAGGGATATGTACTAACAGTTAGCAACCTCTGTTTGATACTAAAATATTCCTCTCTCCAGCAATATTCCTTTTAAGGTGTTTGATAAAATAATATTGATAATAATTCAGTGCTCCCCCTTTATAACGCTGTAGTCATTAGCCATAGTTATGAGAATGTGCTATTTGTTTTCCGCCTAAAAACAAAAAAAGAAAGTGCCAGTGTAGTGGCATTATGTGGCAAATAGGCGCTATGACCATGCCGCCTTATAAGCTGTTCCGCAGTATGAAAGGTCTTCATATAAATGGGGAGCACTGTAATAAGTTCAATTAAAGGAGACCAAAGCCAGCATCCCAATATTATAACACTGTGCGATTTAATACTGTAATTCACAATTGTTTTTATTAAGATTACATGAGTATTTCTAAAAATTCAACACAAGCATTGGCGACATTTCCAATCTCTCTTTTATATAAGGTAGTTATAATATAAGTCAACTCTTTTGTAACAGAGCACTGCATTTTGGGAGTTAGAGTTGTCACATGGGGTCCTATTCACATAACTAACTGTTTAAGGGTTTTATTTGAGTGTTTCCTGTTAGATTAAACAGGACTTTGAAAAAGGAGAACTCACTTCTAATCTTCTGTGACAGTTGAAAAATGCTTCATGAACTTGATTTAATTAATCAAAATAGCCCTTTTCTGAATAGGGCCCCATGACATACTCCACAGAGGTGCACTGAACGACTGAATCAGGGTAATGTTCAGCAGATCATGTGGCAACACTACAGCCAAATTACAGTGATCTGCAACTGTTTATGTAGAAATTGATCATTGTCAAAAACTGATACTGCTGTATACAAAGCCGGATTAAATGAAAACGATGGTGCCCCAAAGCCTTTACAAGGGTAGACAACGGCACTTTTAACTTTGACTTAATTAAGGACTTAGTCATAGCGTACAGATTCTTCCCCAAAATGAGCTCCTAAAACTCACAGTGAGCACATTAATGTTTGTGAGAACCAAGTTATTTCACATACTGTGAATGTTGAATGAAGGTTTGGTAACATTAATAATTGTTTTGGTTTTTTGGGTCTTGTTTTTTTTGCCATTTTGTCTCCTTAGTGACAGTCACATTAAAAATTGTGTGTGTGTATGTGTGTGTATATATATATATATATATATATATATATATATATATATATATATATATATATATATATATATATATATACACCAGTACTTTTTTTTCCCCCGCACACAAACAAGTTGTTTTAACAATGTATGGAAAACATAAAAGCAGAAAGGGGTATCCAAGGCTGTCTGCATATATTCCAGCTCTTACTGGCACACTTGTTTCCTGTACAGTGTGAATTCGAGTTTACACTCTACACAACTGCATAGTGTAAAGCAGAAAATTATATAATTAAGCATCGGCTTTTGTAAGAAGATAAAAGCTACTACTGATAATTCAGCTTTTTTGTTTGTTTTAAAAGCTTTTAAATGTTACATAGTACTAACACTTAAACGTTCTTGGTTGGTTGTACATGCCAATGTGCTGTAATTGTATTGGATCATATTTTTATACAGAAGCAAAAAAAAAAAAAAAGTTTTAAAAGTAATGAAGCTCTGACAGTGCAATGTAAATAGTCCTAATGTGAGATTCTCATGGTTTGTTTGGGGACATTCCTTGCTTGCGTAACTTCCAAGCAAAGTTAGGGAATGCAGACCCAGCTATTATTTGTGGAGTGGTGTGTGTGCATGATGTGCTTTTAGTGTGTCTTCTGAACAGTTGTATCATATTTAAAGTAGATGTACAGAAACCAGCCTGGTTCTATTTTTTCAGACAGATGCCAGAATCTTTCAGAATTCGTGTTATTATAGAATCAAATACAGTGACTCTAACAAAGAAGCAGAACACAGATATCATTCTGTGATAAGGGTGTGAAACATTTACAGTCTCTTCTCTTTTTTTCATTTTTATAAAGGATTATTACTGCTTATTACTGCTTTTTGATGATATATGAAGTTCAAAAACAAAGACGAGACATTTTTAATACCATACAAATTCCAATCTGTAAGCCAAACAAATTACTTCTCTGAAATATGTATGGTTCTGCTATAAAACTGGAAACCATGAAAAATCCTGACGTGTCAGTAAGTGTCCAATTTTTAAAGTATATTTCAAACATGCAGTAAGACAGTTGCTGACAGATATTTCAACAAGAATTCTGTGTCAATGTCTCCTCATGTTAAATGTTAAGGCAAAACTGAAAGCTAGATTGTGTTTGACTGTAGTCTGCCAAGGCTCATGGATGCATACATGCACTACTTCTCAGAGACTAGCTTGGTCTCTGTTTAACTTTTATCTCAGGTAGAGGAGCAAGCAGCAGAACTGGGTAGACACCTTCAACTATGATCTACAATTTTCCATAGCATTACAGACTCACCCAACAACAGGCATAAACAAGAAGTGATGTTTTTTTTTTAAAATATGTGGTTAATTTAGAGTACTGTCAATTAATTCAAATCCATTTTTAAGAAGCACTTTGTGTTGAAGGAACAATATGCATATAATTTGTGTTTTGCTGCATATTTTACCTGTTAACCATTTAGTGCCTGTTTGTACACAGTTGTGTACATTCTTTCTTGTATTGTTTCCTGTCAATGATCACTATTATCTATTTTGAGGCCTGCTGTGCACAGAGTCTCAATAGACTGCAGCAAGTTTCAGGCCCTCTGTACCTGTCAGATAAGCCAGCTGCTGTTTTCGCAATCAGAAACAATTCTAGCAAGTTACTTGTCTCTAAAGGCCCCTCAAGTCCCTGCATGCATATGTACCATGTTAAGTTTCCTATCTATGTATCTATTTTATAATGCATGGATGTGTGTTCAAAGTTTTGGCAGGGCAATGTCTCGAACCCCATAGAGTATCAAATAAATGAATACAATTTCTAAAAATTACAATAAAACAATTTTTACCAACGATATATAAAGGATTAGTGTCCAATTGCAGTCTTTAAAACTAAATATCTGTAAAACCAAATACCAATTGAAAACAATGCTTGTCTTCAGTTCTTTTCTGTAGAATGGTATTGAAACTTGACAACTTTTCTTGTCATATTGTCAATTATTTAAAAAAAAAAAAATTATAGTAAATTGGAAACCCCAAGGGTTCCCAATTTGGGTAAGAGTGGTACCAGAAACACCCACTGACCTACAGTTTTCCAGAGCTGTTGTCTGTAGTTGATGTGGTAAAGGGGAACATAATTGAACATCTTAAATTGGAGAGAAAATAATAGTACACTTTATAGCTGACTGTGCACCAACAAAGGACGCCTTTAGATAAATCCTTTGAAAAAGTATTAATGTGAAAATTATGAAAATCGAAATTAATAATAATAATTTTACCTAGGACGCCTACCTGATGTTAAAGGGGTTAATCATGAAAATTCTGTGAACTATAATTATTTTTTATTCATTCATAGCATGCACTTCCAATTAATATTGTTCCTATACCCAACTGTCTACCTTTGTGTACTTCATCTTTTTTCTAATTGGTATAACAAAAGTCCCTTATCGGGAGCTGTTAAACTCTTGTTCACTGTGACTTTGGTGTAGCCCATTTTTTTGTTGCCACAAACCAGTGGGTCAGTTGAAACATTCTGCTTCAATTGGCTTAACTGGGGTTTAAACCTGAAAACAAATTTCAAGAAAGACCACCTCATTGCCTAATTAAACAAACGCCAGCTCCATGTTTTGCTCGATACTGTAGTAAGCTGTTTGTTTCTTGAGACTTTGCTGCTAAAGTCTGCTGCTAAATGTTCATAACATCTTAGTTTTCTATATTAAATACTTTAAAAAGTACATAGAATGGGTCTAAAATAAACCTATTAAATTGCTCAAGTGTTTGGAAAGTTGGAGTGAGGTTTAACTTAAACCAATATAATGGTCCAACTGTGGATGAACCAGCCCTACATTTTGTACCAAGATAATGGTCTAAGTAAGTAGCATTGCTATTGACCCAGTAAGCTTGATAAATGTACTTTTAATTAGTATTAAAATAATTTACTACAGTAGAATTCTTTTCAGCCCACCAAATGTTGCACAGCAACCTACAGTGAGACTTAGTGAGGTGCAAAATGATTGCAGTGTATTTAGTTTTATTTTTGTTAACCTAAACAGAGTAACCTGTTTTGTTAAAAAACAATTGTGTGGGTACATTTCTGTTTATTTAGGTATTCTGATTTTATATCAGCTGTCATGTGGCCTTTGCTGTTGAATTCTACCCTGCAGATGGAAACGGTTGCAGTTTGAATAGCTACAGATCAAGTTGATGGGCTTGATTCCATTTCATCATTGTGGCAAAAAAGTAGACTTTACCCAAGACAAAGTGATAAGGTCTAGAAAACAAAAAGAACAATAACACAACAGCAAGTGACTTCTGAGCATGTTGTGCTAGTGAGGCTGATCAGAGTCGTGGTTATTATGATCTGCCGACATGTTATGAAACAGAGAGTCATTCAACTCCACATGACAGTTTTATTTCAAAAGCAGGGCTTTTTAATCTTTATATTCATAGGTGCCTTTCATACCCACAGACTGCTGCTTTTACATGTAGAGATACAGTACAAACACATTTAGCAGTCTGGGGGGTTCTATATTGCCCTTGATAATTCACTACTTTGGTTAATGCACAGTTAGGCCATGCTGACAGTTTAGTATATTTTGTACTGTAAAAGGGTCTGCACTAATTCACTGTTTTCAATATTTCACTTTTTCTTTATATACAGTGGAAGTCAGATAGCAAAACAAAGAGGGAGCGCTGCATATGATTGGTAATCTGAGATGGTGCTGAGTCTTTTTCTAAAAAATATATATATACATATATTTTGTATTTTTTTTTTTTTTTTAAATCGACAAGGGAAACGAAATATAATGTTGTGTATCAGGGAATAATTGGTCTTCCTTATTTTGTACAAGCTCAGGACACATTTTGGTACTGTTGACAGGATTTTGTTGACGGCTATTAATTCAACAGACCAGGGACCTATAGTCCCTTTGAATTTGTGTTGAATACTTGCACTTTATTGAAAGTTTTTCTTTTTTTTCAAATATATTATATGTGGCTGCAGTAATAGGAATGATCCCTGATGTATGAAAATAAATTCACTTTTTTTTTTTTTCTTTTCAGCTTTAGTCAGTTGCGTCTAACATAAGGGATTTGGCTGACACAGGTCTATTACAGATGCTTTGTGTAATTGCATTGGTGAGTTGGAAATAATACTGTAACTGTATGATGAATGTATCTCTATTCAATTAAATACCATATATGATTTGACTTTAATGGTTTAAAAAAAAAAAAAAAACAATAAATGTCTTTTTTTCCCCAAGCAGACTGTTCTCTAATGTGTGATTTCATCCAGTGATTTTTTTTTATTTTTTTTTATGCAGCAACATGATAATGATAATAAGATGATAATAATAACATGATAATGATAATAAGTGTTTTAATGCAATGCAATGGTAAGGGCATAGGCAGGATTACAGGGGGGGGGGGGTAGCAGGGGCCCACTGTTAAATAATACTGTGCAAAGACTCTGAGAGATTTGCAGTTGAATGAACAGTTTGCTCTTCAAATTGATCCAGAACAATGGTATGGATTTGTATAGGTATGTAACAGGATGGCTGGGTGGATAGAGACTCGGAGACAGTAATTGCAGGTTTTAAGTGCTGGGGCGCATGTTTATTAAACAAAAATAAAAATAAAAAAAAACACGGCTCACAGAGCAAAATAAAGGTTGGAACATGAACAAAAAGAACCCTAATCCCATCCCTGCCAACCACCACCACAAACACCCAAAACAACCATATTCATATTTACACAATATTTACACAAAAATCCAAACTATACATTTATTTACCTGTGCAGGGCTTTTGCCCTGCCAGAAGGTACTATAACTTTACTATGTTAATACTCCTGCATTTAGTTGAAACAGTAAGTATGTTGTATTCATGTGGTTCATTTTTATTACTTAACATTTTAGGCAGTAGTATTAGGTTAGGTCTGCATCAGTTTTCCAACAGCAGTAAAGCAGTTTGTATAATCGTTGCATCTGATTATTGTTATTTGAGCAAAAACACTCCCATCCTACTAAACCCATCCCATGCCTGCAAAAACACTACCATCCTACTAAACCCATCCCCTGCCATCAAGAACACTACCATCCTGCTAAACCCATCCCCTGCCTGCAAAATCACTACAAACCTACTAAACCCATCCCCTGCCTGCAAAAACACTACCATCCTACTAAACCCATCCCCTGCCTGCAAAAACACTACCATCCTACTAAACCCATCCCCTGTCTGCAAAAACACTACCATCCTACTAAACCCATCCCCTGTCTGCAAAAACACTACCATCCTACTAAACCCATCCCATCTGCAAAAACACTACCATCCTACTAAACCCATCCCCTGCCTGCAAAAACACTACCATCCTACTAAACCCATTCCCTGCCTGCAAAAACACTACCATCCTACTAAACCCATCCCCTGCCTGCAAAAACACTACCATCCTACTAAACCCATCCAATCTGCAAAAACACTACCATCCTACTAAACCCATCCCCTGTCTGCAAAAACACTACCATCCTACTAAACCCATCCCATCTGCAAAAACACTACCATCCTATTAAACCCATTCCCTGCCTGCAAAAACACTACCATCCTACTAAACCCATCCCCTGCCTGCAAAAACACTACCATCCTACTAAACCCATCCCCTGCCTGCAAAAACACTACCATCCTACTAAACCCATCCCATCTGCAAAAACACTACCATCCTACTAAACCCATCCCCTATCTGCAAAAACACTACCATCCTACTAAACCCATCCCCTGCCTGCAAAAACACTACCATCCTACTAAACCCATCCCATGCAGCATGTACCACTGACTTCCATCGAATCAAGTTAGGATTTCCATCAATGTGCCGTAGCAACATGGGCTATCACAAGAGCCAATGAAGATGAAACAAACATTGACAGAGTCATCATTTTGCCAGACAATGATCCCTTTGATAAATTGTGCTATTTAGCAACTATTTACACAGGTAGTTGGCCAGGATCTGGAATGAGTGCCGATGTTTTCTTCAGATTGATAGGTAGCTTGGACCAGAGTGATATCCATCTTCTTAAACACCCGAAACATATAACACTCTGCAGAGGTGATGTTGATACCTTCTTGGTCAACACAGACTGACTTGAGTGATCTGCATTCTGTCAGGTTTTGGCGCAATAATGCAGGCGATTCTCCAGATTGGTACCTCAGTCGAGTCAAAGTTGAGAACTTGTACAATAAGCAGGTGTGATATTACATTTGCAGGAAATGGTTTTCTACAAACAAAAACAATGGGATCTTAGACCAAACCTTTTCAGTTGCCAATCAGAACATGTACGTAGGGAAAAAAGACTTGCAATACAGTGGTCATTTGACTTAAAAGAAAATCATTTGTGGTTTTCTGTCTTTGAATGGGTTATCCAAAGTTCTTTCACCAGACTTCAGAGATTATCTTGTTGTTTAGCCATGTTGATGAGCAGCCTTCTTACAAACATCATGTTATTTAAGAGACAACAATATTCAGATGAATAAGAGATACTAATAATGCAGTCATTAATGGTTGGCTTTGAAAGTTCCTTTCTTACGGTGCCAGTGCAAATTATCCTAACTAGTTTATTTAAATATTCCAAACAAGAAGTGACTCCAACATATGCTCTTTACCATAACGTATTACAATATCTAGAAGAAAACAGGTGCATAAATCAGTGGTTAGTTAGAATGTCTGATGCTCAACCTAGAGACTGGAGGGAACGCCTACAAAGGTGGTACTTGTTGGAAGGGTCTGTTATTTCTGATGGAGATAATTATAATATAAAGTCAGTGTCCCAGAGTCTTAAGTCCTCTGCTGCGAGTTTAAACTGTGTTTTGCCTTCTTATTTAACAGAAGCTATTTTTACTGAAGACAAGGTTGAAAATGATGTAGAAACTGTTGAGGCTCAAAACAAACCAGAGGAACCATTACCAAAGGTGGATGTAGTAAAAGACAGCTCTCCAAAAATTACATCAATGCTGTTTACAAAGGGTTCAGATATAATTATTTCATGGTGGTGTATGTATATGACATGGTACTTAATCATTATCTTTATAGCTGTATCTGGTTTCTGTATCATACTGTATGGCCTTTCCTATGGCACAGAGTTGTCATTAAAGTGGCTTTTTGCTTCCACAGTTTCAGTTTTTCAAACTCTGTTGATTGTACAGCCTGTCAAAATTGCATGCTTTGCTGCCATCAACTCTTTTAAAAAAAGACATTGTAGTGAACTTCATTGGTCAAGTTCAACAAAACTGCTAGAAATAGACCAAGGAGAGGTTCCTCAGAATATCGATGACATGCAAAACATACATTACGAGTTGATCTCAGCAAGAAAAAACAAAAAATATAAACCTCTGGATCATGATGAAATTCAAATGCTGAGGAAACAGATGGAGTTAAAACTAAAGCTTATATTTTCTTTAAAGTGATTGTTGAACATTTCATATTTTTAGGCCTAGTGTTAAACATGGCCTACACAAATGATCATACACAAGTATTTTTCTATAACAAGTTTTCTAAAAGCACATTTTCTGCAGATCAAAGCAATGTTGATGCAATAGATCCATTCTACTCTTGGATGAACAACAGGATTTTACCTTTGCTTCATGATCCAAGCACTCCACCATTTGTATTGGAAATCAATTCCATAATTGTCGGTTTGCCAAAGTTGCATCAGATTAGAGCAAAACAGGGAGAAGTTCACTGCTTGACAACTGATACTTCTGTATACAGCACAGTGATTAAGAAAGGCCATTGTCACTCTAAATATAGAAAAGACAGTGAGGACAAAAAAAATTACAATCAGTCCAGGGAAGCTTTGGCTGTGTAACCTCAGGAGAAAATATCAACAGATATACAGGTTGGGTCTATGAAAGCAAATCTTTCCCATGGGATTATGAAAGTTATGGAGAGCAACATGTTTATGGAACAGGAGGCTACACTGTGTACCTTTTTCCCACTGTAAGCATGGATAATTCTTCTCAAAAGCTACTGGATCTGAAGACAAACAACTGGCTTGATGGAAACACGTTGGCTGTAATTTTAGAATTGACCATTTTCAACCCTGATGTCAATTTATTCTGTGTAATTTCAGTTGTATTTGAAGCGAATCTCATTGGGGTTATTAATGGGGTTTTATCAGTCAAGTCCTTTCCAATGATTACCCTTGACAAATTAAGTGATTCTGATATTATCCTCAATATTACCTTTATAGTTTTCTTCTGATAATATATGTGATAGATGAATGTATAACAATAATCAGAGAAAAGAAAAGATATATCAGAAAAGCTAGTAACCTCATGAGTGTAGGGCTAACTTCTGTCTTTATCGTTGCAGTTGGACTCCAAATTGCCAAGTTTTGCTTATCTTCTGAAATGCATCAATTTTATGATGTTCACGAAGAGTCATTTATTCCTTTTCACACCTTGTCTTCCATTGATGAAACATTCAAAACAACTGTTGGATTTTTAGCTTTCTTTAGTGTTTTAAAAACTCTTAGGCATTCCACATTTTTTTACAATGTGCGTCTCGCCCAAAGGTCCATCCAGGTTGCACTGCCTGGCATCTGTTCCATGGCAATGGTAGTATTGCTGGGTTTTTTTAAATTTTTATTTACACTGCTTTTGGGCATTTAGTATTTGGCCAAAAAGATGTGCATTTTGACAACTACCTTCATGCAGCTGAAACCGTCTTGTCCTACTGCGTTTTATCTTTTCAAAAGACTGAGTTCACAAACACGGCTCTTGGTGGTTTTTATGTCAACCTTCATGCTAGTTATGGTTTGCATATTAATAAACCTGTTCCAGGCTGTGATTATATTGGCATATGAGGAAATGAAGAGACCTGTCTACGAAGATCCTCTGATGAAGTTGAAGTTGTGGCTTTTTTAGTTCAGAAATTGCGTCGGATGTGGTATACCTTAATAGGCAAGAAGGTTACAGAGAAGGAGATTAAGATCCTAAACACTGTATTTTATGGGCAACCTGAAACAATGGAAGACAATTGCTTAGGGCTGAAGACAAAGAAAGTCAATGGTGAGAAGCTTGTTTACTTACTTATTTGACTATAAAATAACTTGAGATAATCTTTATGTACTTTAGCTGTATGTTTTAAAGTTTAGGGGCTCTTGTTTTATTTGCATTGTTGAAGTTATGTTTAAGCTTCTAATGTTTGTTTGTTCTTTCTTTATCATACCAAATAAATTAGTTTTTTTAACCAAAATGTTCGTGGCACTTTATTAATGGAATTAAGTCTATGCAAATGAAGCCAGAGATGAAAATATGTTCTTATTATTTTTTTATAATCCACGCATATTATGCTCTAAAGAAAGATAACATGGTGTTACTAATAAAATAATGATTTAGCTGGGGAAAAGGTAAGGACATAATACAGACGTTAAATAAACATGTTGACACCTATTTTCGTATGTGACTAAATTGACTAAAGTTATGTTTTATTTTTAGGCAGGTGTAGTCAGGGATGGTAAATCACATATGCTAGTCTAGATGACTACATTCTCTCCTACAGGTAACATTGGATTTAGATGTGACAATGTAGGTGTGATTTTGCTGATTGACTAGGCAGAATATCAATTAGGATGGTAATGAGCAGCTGTGCCTCAGAATCGGCTATATTTAGTTATTTTGCGTTTCTAAATGTATTTATTTTTAAAACACGAGCAGGGTGCTTGACAATAAGTGACTGCAAACCCCAATACAACTGGAGAGTCTGCCTCTCCTGTTTCGGAAAAAAATAAAAAAGAACAAAAAAACGAAATTTTCATCTGAGGAAGTAGAAATCCTTTTTTTTTTTTTTTTCAGACCCACCATGCAGCCACCTCAGAGCTACAGCATCGGAGGATAACGCAGCTCTGGGCAGCTTGCAGTCAAGCCCGCTGGCGCCCAGCCAGACTACAGGGGTCGCTGGTGCGCAGTGAGCCGAGGACACCCTGGCCCTCTCCCCAGGTGGCTCAGCCAATAGTGGGCCGCCCTCTGGGAGCTCCCGTCCACGTTCGGCAGTGGAATAGCCTAGACTCGAACCGGCGACCTCCAGGTTATAGGGCACATCCTGCACCCCACACGGAGCGCCTTTACCGGATGCGCGGTAAAGGCACTCCTCCCGGATGTTTAGCTGTCTACAGTGACAAACAGACAATACAACACTAAACACTCACGGTTTCTCATTACTCCTCCAGGTCATTCCGTAACCATAACAGAGGAACAGATTGCTTGGCCACATCCCCTGATATACCTTCAGTCACGCCCACTTCGGTAGTGAGTGCAATCACGTATCTTCCAATCCATGCCTGACACCTCGCCTACCACATTAGGGCGATGACTTCTGGTATTGTGGCTCCGCCCCCTTCCTGGATGGCTGACTTCCAACTGACCCTGGAATAAACTGTCAAACCATCCACTCAGGGGCACACTGTTCCTGTTATACCTAGTGCCCTCACAGGTCGGGAGGAAGATTGTTGTCTCGGTTTCATTCGCTCTCTGTCTCACAGCCATATTGTTTTGGGTCAATAAAGCAAATATGAATAATTGTTATTTTTGTTTGTACAGTAGTTCAAAGTAAAATTACATTTAACATATAAGGCTGCAGTTAATGCATACCCCAACATTGAATGTTTGCATGACTTTTTAATAGTTTATTTGCATTTCTAGCATTGACTGCTGTACAGTAATAATTGAAAGTACTTATGACTTTTTGGTACTGTTGCATCTTACTCTACATTGGAGGGTAAATTACTCAATGACCCAAAGCCTTATCTGGAGCGCTGCTCACAAATATTAGCCCTAGGAACCGATGGAGCCATCTTCAACAGAGTGGACATTGAACGTATGAAGAGCAATATATTCCATGTGGGTAATACACTGCCAGTTAACATCTTAAACATCTTAGAGTTAATGATACTATTATTATTATTAATTTATTTCTTAGCAGACGCCCTTATTCAGGGCAACTTACAAGATATCACATTATTTTTACATATACAATTATCCATTTATACAGTTGGGTTTTTACTGGAGCAATCTAGGTAAAGTACCTTGCTCAAGGATAAGGTCCCCCTCCTGGGATTGAACCCACGACCCTCCGGTCAAGAGTCCAGAGTCCTAACCACTACTTCACACTGCTGCCTAAGGTAATCACTTACTGATGTGAATAATAATAACTGGTGTTACAGGCATGGACAAAGGGTTGATACTATAATGGTTACATGACTTAAGAAATATGCGTATGCCTAATACTATAAATGAGAAAGTTATATGCTCATTATACCAGAGAAACATTTATGATTTAGAGGTTGAGTTTGAAGTGGCGAGAATGTGTCCCAGTTGAGATTGTCGAGCAGCATTCTGAGATGTGGGAGTAGATGTGTGAGTCAAAGAAGGGAGAGGAAGATCTGAGGCTGTGTGGTCCAGTGGTTAAAGTAAAGGGCTTGTAACCAGGAGGTCCCCGGTTCAAATCCCACCTCAGCCACTGACTCATTGTGTGACCCTAAGCAAGTCACTTAACCTCCTTGTGCTCCGTCTTTCGGGTGGGACGTAATTGTAAGTGACTCTGCAGCTGATGCATCGTTCTTGCTCTTCTCAGACACAGGCGGCGCTCACACCCTTTTATACCGCGCAACTCCACCCAGTTTCCCATCAAACACATACACACAGCAGCCGAGTGGGTCAATCAAGAAACAGGAGAGAAAGATGGCCAAGCCAGCGAAACACATGCACCCACAGCACGCATAGAGCAGAACAAATACACATTATACAGGATTGTAAACAGCAAAGTCCCATCTCCCAGTCCATAACACAGTCCATTTCACACGGGTCCCTCGTTGCAGCTATCTATATTCAAGTAAAACCTAACATTTAATAGATTGATCAACTATTTATTTCAATCAAAAAGTGCTTAAGAAAGCATAAATAACATATCAATTACTATCTAAAACCAGGTCAAATTGTAAAAGTTGGCATGACACCACTAGCAGAAAACATAACAAAGGTTGGGCTCCTGGCTACATAGGAACAGCTTGGTAGGTTATGCACTAGCTGCAGAGCAGAAAGCAAGTACAAAGATCTGATAGCTAGTCTGACAGAGCGGCTAGACTAGCAATGGGCAATCAAGGAATTAGGGCAGTTTGTAGACTCCAAGGTGGAGTTGCATGTGGCCCCAATAGAT
Source organism: Acipenser oxyrinchus oxyrinchus (assembly GCA_030684275.1). Taxonomy (NCBI): domain Eukaryota; kingdom Metazoa; phylum Chordata; class Actinopteri; order Acipenseriformes; family Acipenseridae; genus Acipenser; species Acipenser oxyrinchus. The sequence continues at coordinate 30,178,933 of CM060256.1, forward strand.
ACACAGAGGGGAGTAGACAGCAGTTCGAGGGAGAGGGAAAAGGAAAAGGATGAATAAGGTAGAAGGCTACAGAAGAGGTCAGTAATACAGCTGATGACAGTGTTGGTACTACTAGCAAGCCTGCTGATCAACAGTGTGGGGACAGTCAGAGACAATCATAGTGGGGGATTCAATTATAAGGTATGTACACAGTGTCTTGCAGAAGGGACCCAGTACACAGATCGACAGAATAGATTGGGTGCATATTGGCTGTAAAAATCCATGTTTTAAGTATAAAATGAATGGGATGGAAACGGGATGAGGGATGAGCCTTGATGCGCCGAATGGCCTTTTCTCATTCTCAAACTTGTCATGTTCTAAAAACTATTATTTTGGCAGATTTAAATAAACTGGAATGATAATACAGTAGACTGTTTTATGATACAAGTAGGTTGAACTAAAGGCTTCACTGTGAAACAATGATGTATTACCTCTCCCAATGTTAAACATCCCGCCGATGACCTGTCCCTTTTACTCTTTTTATTCAGGCACTGTGAGAGACAGTCCTGATACGATTGAAAAGAGGAGAATCGAGAATCAGAGCTTTAAAACGAGGTCCTATTTCTGTACTTCCGGTAGATGATCATATTAGGAGATAGCCTTGAATAAGAACATAAGAAAGTTTACAAACGAGAGGAGGCCATTTGGCCCATCTTGCTCGTTTGGTTGTTAGTAGCTTATTGATCCCAGAATCTCATCAAGCAGCTTCTTGAAGGATCCTAGGGTGTCAGCTTCAACAACATTAATAGGGAGTTGGAGTTTTAATTTCTTAGCAGGCACCCTTATCCAGGGCGACTTACAGTCGTAAACAAAAAAAATACAATTCTCCGTGTAAAACAATGCCTCCTATTTTCTGTTCTAAATGCCCCTTTATCTAATCTCCATTTGTGACCCCCCTTCTTTGCACTCTTTCTAGAGCAGCAATATCGTTTTTGTAGCAGCAGTATCCTTTTTGAATGTGAGTGTTTTGCTGTAAGACAGACCTTCCTTGGTGCAGAAAACAAAAAAAAAAATCACACAAAATCTTTACAAAATATGAGAAATGGCGACATCAAAGGCACAAGGACCTATTTTCCGATAAATATGTATTTGTTTTTCATGTTTGTGGATCAGATGCACAAGACAAGATTATGTTGCCATGGTCGCCACTCTGCTGGCCATTCAAGTCACAGTGAACAGCCTCATCTTGTGCCACATGATCAGGGTGCCTGGGACGAATAATTTGCTTTTTTTTGTACATTTTCAATTAATCCGTTTTTTGTTTGTTTTTTTTGGTTGCTTTTGGTCCCTTTTGAATATATGGCCAGAATTCATTTATTTATTATCCAATGTGTTCCATGTTCACTACATGTTGATGTTTCAGATTTGAGCTGGCCTGCTTTCATGTATGACATGTACCTGTTACCTGTATAGTTAAAGAGTTATAGCCACAACTCTAACAACAGTAAAAAAAAAAAAAAAAAAAATATCTCAGACCCTATTAAGATACAGTACTGCATTGCCATTTAGGTGTTGTATTCGATATAGTTAGGCTGCCACCACGTTCTTGAACTGCTGGGGTCTAGTAATATAAATGGGTTAAAGTGGAACATTTCTGAGACGAAGGAAATAAGTAAAATACAAAGGAGTCATATTTATAGCCTACTACTAACAATATGAGACACAGTAAAAAGTACTGCTTTACAATACAGGCATATTACACGCTAGGGGACGCCAAAGACTATCAGGACAGCCTAAAATCCGAAAAGCCATGTATTGTAGCATTGAAACACACACCCACACACACGTTTTGTAGATAGAATAATAATATAATTCGTTTTCTGATAGACTTGTTCCAAAAAGCCAATGTTTGCTCGATATTGCTCAACAAAATCTGAACATCGGGGTTGCTCGAGGTAACATTCCGTCACACAATTTAAAAGTAAGACAAACGGCCGAGATGTCGCTTGCCTTTGTTACTGAGGTATAAACACTATTTCACGTGCTGGTTTTATTTCAAATATTGCGATGCAGTCTACGATCATTTGGAGTTTCGTTTCTCTCTTTTATTTTTGTGGTCATGCATTCTCCCAGCTTCCAATTAGCGAACCTACAGGTTGCCCCGTTAGTATTATTGAGGGCGAAGTGCACACCAAGATGGATACAGAAACCTTTTTCCTCTGCCGTTTTTGGGAGTTCGGCGTGATTGAGCTACAAAACACCGACTTTAAATCCACGACGGACGACACAGATCCACCTCCCTTATGTACGTGGCAACAACAAAGCCAATTAATTAAAACAACCACCGAATGGTTGGGGAAAGAGGTAATTACCACCTCAAATCAATCTTTAATCACGATTGACTGCATTGTTGATTTTTGCCAATATCCACAATGCAGGCTTCAAAGAATAAGCATATCTATCATTTCTCAGCGCGTATCTGACATTTTTATATTAAACGAGTTTGCATATGAGTTTGACATTACAAGGATTGCTTGGTGTGCTGCTTTGAAGAGTTCAGCCTGGTTTTACGAATTCAACGCTCCAGATGCAACGCCTGAAATACATTTTAAGGTACCGTCTGAATCGTACACAGACATTGACGTTGCAAGAATCCCTGATGCTTTAAAAGACAATTGTTCACGGTACTACAGCTATGTAGTTAATGCAGAATTTACTAATATAGGAAGTTATATTGTTACAGTAGCTTTTGGTGAACGGTATAAAAATGTTTCTGTTGTTGTTCGCCAGGTACTACTAACTGTTTATAGCACAAAATCTGAAGTCTTAAATCAAACTGCCGTTGTTCAATTATTCTGGGATGCAACAGACTCCCCAAAAGCAGTTAGCTACCAGCTTACAACTAAAGATAGCAACCAAAATTGGTTCCTTGAATACAATACTTATGCTTACATGAAAGATTTTTGTTCAAATAGCAAAATGCCAGAAAGACATGTTTTAGCTGAAATTGTCATTGAGAAAACTGCACCCCTTGAAAATTTCAGTGGAGTCATCACTTTTTCAAATGATACCGTTGAACTTGTTTTGGGCAGTAACGTTATTAATGTACATTTGAACTTTGTAACAAAACAAATCTACTTGTATTATTTCAGCAGTAGTGGTGGACTTTACTATTCCAAAAATGATAATACAGATAATGATAATAGCTTGCACTACATAGTTTTTGAACAACAAAGCTTCTTACACTTGATCAAATTCAGTTTAACTGAAGAACATCTCTATACCTTTAGCCTTAGTGTATACTTAGACAAGAGAGCAGAACTGTACAGATCCTTGAACAGAATGGACACTGATATTCACCTGTATAGTAGTGGACCTGCACAAGTGGGTGTTACACAGTATATTGTGTGGTTTCTTCCTCTTCAGGATTCCCTGGTGCAATGTAAATGGAATTTTAAAGTTGAGATTGAGTGTCCTAAAAAGCACTTTATCATGTTGGAATTAAGTTATAGTGACAATGTCAGAAATGGATTTGTATATATTCCTGATGTTATTCTGCCATTTGACCCCACTTTTTATGCAGGATTTGTTAGTGGTTTTAATTGTTCATCAGGAAGCGGAGAAGGTTACTTTGAATTAAGTGTCTATTTTGAGAAAAATATTTTTAAGAGGCAAGGTGCACCAGTGTATTTTGTTGAAAAACCCTGCACTCTTCCCAGAGTTGTCATACAGAAGCCAAGCCCCCCTATTATAGCATCTAAAAAAAAGACTGAACAAACTATTTTTTCTTCAGTTGCAATTGACTGTTCGGATGACAGCGGGATGAGATTCTCCTGGAAGATATACAATGTTACGGATAACAATTCTTTACCAGATTGGGACAATAACCTTAATGTACCACTGATTTCCCCAGTTGACAAATATTTTTTATTTATTCCCAAAGATTCTTTAGAGATTGGTTTATACCTGCTGAATTTTACTGTAAGCTTTTCCACAGCAGAGGGAATGACCTTTATAAATTCTGACCGAGTTTTTGTAGAAATTCAGAAAAGTGATCTTGAAGCTGACATTTTAGGAGGCTCTTATAGAACTGTTGATTTTAACAAACCTTGGGTGCTTAATGGATCACTTTCTGAAGACCCGGATGCACCTAACACATTAGATGGGTTACATTTTGATTGGTACTGCTCAAAAAATGCACAGGATTTCCAAACAATGATTTTGTTTGTCAATCACCAATGTCACCCAGATCAGAATGAGTTAGCCTGGCCAAAATCATCTGAAGCCATTGTCCAAATGCCCCAGAAAATACTAGCAAGTAATACTGTTTATCACTTCCGATTATATGTTCAAAAAGACTCAAGAGAGAGTTATTTTGATCAAACAGTAAATGTTCTGCCTGACTCACCACCTGAAATACAAATCAACTGCATACAGAACTGTGGTGCATCAGTAATTTCCAGTAATAGACTTATAGTATCTTCCAAATGTATAAGCTGCGATACTGATGACACACCTTCCTTTGAATGGTCTTTGTTTTCAATGAAAGATACATCTGAGATTGACTTTGACTGGCTTGGGAAAACTGAAACTGGAAGGTTCATCAGATACCTGTCAATAAATACTTTAACACTTCAAAAGGAAACAAATACTGCATTTGAATTACAGGTCAAAGTTAGTACAAGTAGTGGCACACCAAGCACACAGAGATATCCTTTTCATATCAATGAACCTCCAAAAGCAGGAACATGCAGTATTGCCCCAACCAGTGGTATAGCATTAGTAACAACATTTATAGTTCAGTGTTCAGACTTTGTGGATGAGAACCTTCCATTAAAATATAAAGTTAGAGCTTCTGTGGATAGTGGTGAAAGTGTGCTGGCAAGTTCATCACAAGACCTTTCTCAAGGTACAATTGTGTACTTTGGATATCAGCCTATAACACCACCATTATTACTTCCTTCTGGCATTTCTTCACAACACAGTGATGTGACTTTATATATTCAAGTGTATGATCAACTAGAGGCATTTACACAAGTATCTGTACATGTAAAAGTCGAAGACTTAAAATCTGTCAAGGGTAACTTTACAGTGGCTGAAAAACTTAGTGAAATCGCAAGGGGTTCACTGACCAGCTCATTAAAAGGGAGAGACTATGTCAAAGCAGGTGGACTGGTCTATGCAATGGCCTCAGTTTTAAATGCTCCTGACAGTTCACTTGATTTGATGCAAAAGACTGCACTGCGGGAGTTTCTTCTCAACATTTCTTCAAGCATGCCCATGGACTCCATTTATGAAGTCAGTCAATTAGCTGCTAGCATATCTAAATTAACCAAAGGAAGTAGTGAATTAAGCAAGCGCAGTCAGGAACTTTCTGTCACAAAACTAGTGGAAGTTAGTTCTGCTCTTAACAACTATTCTAAAAAAGGCATAGGATCAGAAACAACAGAAAATATAGGCGCTACTGTCATGTCAGCTATAGCCAACACACTTGAAGCTTTAACAAAATCTAAAGCATTAAACAACACTGATGTCTCACATCAGACTGAAGGTGTGGGTAGTGCTTTCACTGCATTAAAATATTTGTCTGATGCCATTTTTCATGGAAAAGTACCAGGACAAAATGCAACTGAATTTAAATCAAAAAAGATGAACATTACTTATAACAAAAATGAGCCTGAAAAAATAGCTGACTCTATAATAACCAACAGTGAGTGCACAACATGTTTTTATCCAAAATTGTCTCAAAACATAACTTTTCCACCTGAAGCTACTGTATCTGTTGCTGTTTATGAATTTGAAGATAACCCTTACTCCTGGCTTTCCAATGGAGCCAATTTTTCAACTTCTGTTACTGCTTTTGAAATGCTGGTTTCAGATGACAATGGTAATGTATCCAACCTGGATGTAGAAACTATAGAAGTGGTTATGGTCACTAAAGATAAAGTTCCAACACAAAGTATAATTCTTAAAAAAATGGGAAAAGATATATTAAGTGCAGGATTGAGTTTTGAAATGATTCCAGATGTCAATTCAGATGTTTTAATGCAGTTTTTCTCTAAAATAGATGTTTCATTTTCTGTGGACATCTACCTAGGTAATTCAGTTACAAAGCCTATTGCGTCCTACATATTACCTCGCACAAATACAAAAGGATTACGAAGTAAAGTCCAAGGAAATGAAACTGTTATAGTTTCTGTAGAGCTTCAAAATCCTTATGTTGTGTATATTCCTCAACAGTTAACTTTGAATGAAGGACCCAATGATAAGTACAACGTCACCATTTTATTAAAAACAGCCAGCAGTAGGAATATAAGTGATACATTGGTATTAAATATTTCAATTTTTTCTGCACAGTGTTCAGAATTTGACGGGTCCTCTAATAGTTGGAGTAAATATTCTTGTAAGATGGGACCACTTACAGACAAAGACAAAGTGCATTGCATATGCAACAGCACTTCTTTTGCAAGATCAAAAAGTCAAGTACAATTACCTAAAACATATATGCGGTCTGTTGCAGGGAAGGTTTTTGTGTTTCCATATTTTGTGGACCTCAGCAAAATTGGTAGACTGTTTGAAACAGTAGGTAGAAACATGGTAACTTTAATTACTGTTTTTATCATTGTTCTCATTTATACATGTTTAGCAATATGGGCTTTTAAAAGACGTAGAATTGATGAAACAAACAGAGACCAAGTAATTGTTTTGCCAGACAATGATCCCTTTGATAAAGTGTGCTATTTAGTAACTATTTACACAGGCACTTGGCCAGGATCTGGAACGAGTGCTGATGTTTTCTTCAGATTGATAGGTAGCTTGGATCAGAGTGATATCCATCTTCTTAAGCACCCAAAACATAAAACATTCCATAGAGATGACATTGATACCTTCTTGGTCACCACAAAGACTGACCTGGGTGATCTGCATTCTGTCAGATTTTGGCACAATAATGCAGGCAATTCTCCAGATTGGTACCTCAGTCGAGTCAAAGTTGAGAACTTGTACAATAAACAGGTGTGGTATTTCATGTGCAGGAAGTGGTTCACCACAAACAAAGATGGTGGAATCTTAGACCGGACTTTTATAGCTACTAATCAGGACATGTACGTGGACAAAAAAGACTTCTTTGCCATTCAATTGTCAGTTGACTTAAAATGCAATGCTTTGTGGTTTTCTGTCTTTGCACGGGTTATCCAAAGTTCTTTCACCAGACTTCAGAGATTATCTTGTTGTTTTGCCTTGCTGATGAGCAGCCTTCTTACAAATATTGTCTTATTTCGTAGAGAAAGAGATTCAAACAAACAAGACATATATATGTTGCAGTCATTCATGGTTGGGATTGAAAGTTCTCTTATTAATGTGCCGGTGCAAATTATACTTACTAGTTTATTTAAATATTCTAAACAAGAAACTGCGACTCCAACAAATGCACCTTACCATAACATATCACAATATCTAGAAGAAGAGGAAAACAGGTGCATAAATCAGTGGTTAGTTAGAATGTCTGATGCTCAACCTAGAGACTGGAGGGAACGCCTACAAAGGTGGTACTTGTTGGAAGGGTCTGTTATTTCCGATGGAGATAATTATAATATAAAGTCAGAGTCCCAGAGTCTTAAGTCCTCTACTGCGAGTTTAAACTCTGTTTTGCCTGCTTCTGTGACAGATGCTATTTTTACAGAAGATGAGGATGAAAGTGATGTAAAAGACGAGAAAGAAACCAAGGAGCTTCAGCAAACCAAGCCAGAGCAACCATTAGCAAAGGTGGATGTAACCAAAAACTCATTTCCAAAAATTACACCAATGCTCTTTACAAGTAGTTCAGAGGTAGTCCTTTCTTGGTGGTGTGTGTATGTGGCATGGTGCTTTATCATTATCTGTATATCCATATCTGGTTTCTTTATCATACTGTATGGCCTTTCCTATGGCACAGAGTTGTCATTAAAGTGGCTTTTTGCTTCCACAATTTCAGTACTTCAGACTCTGCTAATTGTTCAGCCCATCAAAATTGCATGCATTTCTGCCATCAGCTCTTTTAGAAAGAGACGTTACAGCGACCTTCCTTGGCCAAGCTCAACAAAACTTCTAGAGATTGACATGGGAGAAGTTCCCCAGAATATCGACGAAATGCAAAGCAGACATTCTGAGTTGATCAGAGCTAGAAAGAGCAAAACATACAAACCTCTGGGGGATGATGAAATCACAGCAATGATGAGAAGAGATGCAATTAAAACAAAAGCTTTCATTTTCTTAAAAGGCATTGTTAGCCATTTCATAGTTATAGGCCTAGTGCTACACATAGCCTACTCAAATGATCTTACACGTGCCTTTTACTACAAGAAGTTTATTAAAAGCAAATTTTCTGCAGATCTAAGCACCGTTGATGCAATAGATCCATTTTACTTATGGATGAACAACAAGGCTTTACCTTTACTCCATGATCCAAGCAATCCGCCGTTTGTATCAGAAATCAACTCCATAATTGTTGGCCTGGCTAGGATACGTCAGATTAGAGCAAAACGGGGACAAGTACACTGCATAATAAAGGATAGTTCTATGTTCAGCACAATGATTAGGACAGGGCGTTGCCAACCAAAATATGGGAAAGAACAAGAAGAAAAAAATAATTACAATAATTCCTGGGAAACCGTTGACCATGTAACTTCAGAAGAAAATATCAGAACATATACAGGTTGGGTCTATGAAAGCAACTCTTTCCCATGGGATTATGAAAGTTATGGAGAGCAACATGTTTATGGAACAGGAGGCTACACTGTGTACTTTTTTCCCACTGTAAGCATGGATAATTCTTCTCAAAAGCTACTGGATCTGAAGACAAACAACTGGCTTGATGGAAACACGTGGGCTGTAATTTTAGAATTGACTGTTTATAATCCTGATGTCAATTTATTCTGTGCAATATCAGTTGTCTTTGAAGCCAGTCCTTTTGGGGATATCAATGGGGTTGTATCAGTCAAGCCCTTTTCAATGATTACCCTTGACAGATTATTTAATTCTAATATTTTAGTCAACTTTGCCTTTGTACTTTTTCTTATAGTATATCTCACAGAGGAATGCATAACAATGATCAGAGAAAAGAAAAGATATATCAGAAAAATTAATAACCTTGTCAATTTTGGTCTAAAATCTATCTTTTTGGTTACAGTGGGACTCCAAATCTCCATGTTTTATAAATCTTCTGAAATGCTTAATTTTTACAACCTCCACAAACAGTCATTCATTCCTTTACATGCCATGGCTTCCCATGATGAGACTTTCCAAATAACTGTTGGGTTTTTATTTTTCTTTAGTGTTTTAAAAACTCTTAGATATGCCAAATTTATTTACACTGTGCGTCTTGCCCAAAGTACCATCTTGGTTGAACTGCCTGGTATCTGTTCCATAGCAATAGTACTATTGGTATTTTTTCTTATTTACACTGCTTTTGGGCATTTAGCATTTGGCCAGCAAGATGTGAATTTTAACAACTACCTTCATGCAGCTGAAACCGTCTTATCCTACTGTGTTTTATCTTTTCAAAAGGCTGAGTTTACAAGTAACTTCCTTCTTGCTGCTTTTTATCTGTCAACCTTCATGCTAGTTATGGTTTGCATATTAATAAACCTATTCCAGTCTGTGATTATATTGTCGTATGAGAAAATGAGGAGACCTGTCTACGAAGATCCATCTGATGAGGCAGAAGTGGTGGCTTTTTTGGTTCAGAAACTGCAGTTAATTTTTTACTCCCTAATAGGCAGGAAGGTTACTGAAAATGAGTTTAAGAGCTTCAACGGTTTGCTATATGGGCATCCTGAAAAGATGGAAGACAATAGCATAGGACTGAATACAAAGGATATCAATGGCAAGAAGATTGCTTACATACTTATCTGACTTTAAAATGTTCATGCTTACATGTGTTCATAGCTGGGGGTTTTTTTTCTTTGTTTACACTGTTATAGTTTTGAAAAGCATTTATTTGTGCTATTGTGATACCACATAAATACTTTTTTTTAATCCAAAAACATTTTGTTGTACATTATTATAATTGTCTGCTTCAGTAGACACAAATCACAAAATACATATCTAAATGACCATTGCCTTGAGGTTTAAGAACAAATGGGCTCATTGAATATTGTGAACCACAACATTTTATAAAATGGCTTGGAAATTCCCTGCATTCTGGTCGGCTGCTGACATCCAAACATCTGCATAATGCCACACTGCTATGTCCCAAATCACAGTTCTCAAGCATCTCTTCTGAGCCAAAAAACATGACTTCCGCATGTAGCCTCACATGTACGCTGAAACATACCGGCGCATGCCCAATGAAACGTTGTATAAGCTATATTACCTAACACACTAGTCTGTGTGACAAGCATGGTCTGTTTAATTTTCCATAAGGAAGGAACTTGTACCTGCTTTCATTTTGTGTAGTAGACATCTTTCACATTGTACATGTTTCCTTTGCATGTTGTATTTTGACGTATTATTATGATTAATGTTGCATTCAATAAAAATAAAAATAAAAAAATAAATAAAACGTCTGTGCTGTGTAAGCGGTTGCGGGGAAAAGAAAACAAAGACGGAGTTGTTCTCATTTCCAACTAATGACACAATTATAGGAGCACTGTGTTATTTCAATATACGTCCCCAAAGTCTTCGATATAGCTTTGGTGTTTTATCTGTCATGTAGTGCTGATGTACCCTTTAAACATGGTATTTGCTGTAAAAGAGGTGATTGAAATTTGCACCACTTAATTATGTACAACAAATGTAATTGGTTTTGACATTAGGTGGTAAACGTTTGTTTTAGAGTACAAACAATATGAAGTTGGCCTTAACCACATTAAAACCCTATTGACAGTGTAATGGTAGGTATTTATCATTTTGTGTCCATCATCTGTACAGATTAGGGTCGTATCCATAAAGCAATATCATAACAGTAAATGCCTAGGACCCAAATGCATATATTGACATGATACTGAGTCATGAATAAGACCCATAGTTTCCAAAGCAACTGGAATAAAATAATACAGCGAGTTGCCTAGAAACAGTCTCCATCTTGTGCCCGATAGGTAAACTGTATAGATGGAGTTCAATACACAATGTATGCTACTGTGACAGGACGGCAGAGTGGATGACGTCCCCAGACCAGGAAGTTGACACACACATACAGGTACTGCAGGTTGAAGCGCTGAGCACGTATTTATTTAAATAGAAATAAATCAAAAGGACAAACCAAACACAGCTCACAAAGCCAAAATAAAAAGGTGAGTTTCGCGTGGCCAATGCAGATCCACATTATAAACACATAAGCATGACAACAACGTGTAGGTCTTTAGGTATGGGTTAAAAAAATTTAAAAAAAAGAAAAGCGGCATTTAATTTGAACATGGTGACGCGCTTAATTTCTATTCCCCTCAGATTTTTAAATTTGCCAGATACAATGGAGATGAAAAGGTATGATATTTTCACATCATAGAAGCACCCATCAAATGTTGTTACCTTCAATAGAGATGCCAGGGTATGACATTTTGACAGCTCACAACCTCCCATCAGATTTTGCTACCTTCAATAGATAATTGCCAAGATATGAACATTTGAAAGCTGATCTGCACCCATCAGATTTTGCTGCCTTCAATAAAGAACATTATCAAAGTATGATCTATTTTAACCGTCTATCAATTCGTAGACCTAGATCAATTACCGAAATACTGTGTTACATTTTCACAACAGGCAGGATTTGGTATTTATGGGAACTATATTAATTTATTCATTTATTATTATTATTATTATTATTATTATTATTATTATTATTATTATTATTATTATTATTATTATTATTATTACAGATATTTGCCTGGTGTGAGTTCTGATACTATTTATCATGTTTTTTTTATATTAGTTTGAAAATAAGTAATGTTATTATATTACATTATTTTAGTTATGCTATATAATTTTTAGAATCTTTTTAAATCGACCACCAAGATGAATTTTTGGATTGTTTTAACAGAGTAGACCAAATAACGTCTATAGCTACGGATGACATTTTGGTACAGGTATCAGATTTTGACCAGGCAGCAAAATGTGACTATTATACATGTAATATTTTGTTACCGGTAGCAAACTTTGACGAAGCAGCTAAAATGTACTTCTTTACACGGGTAGTTTGCCGAAATTACGTTATAGCACACTACAGAACAATTTTGATCCTTCAGGGATTCCGTAGCGTGACACAGGAAAAACAAGAGGGGTCAATTGCAATGAACTCACAGTGGCGTACTTTTCAATTCAATTCAAAGTGCTTTATTGGCATGACTTACTAACTGGACAGAGGTTATGTTGTAGCATGGAGGACAGGGCTAACATTAGTGCCAATTGCACCGAACTAAATCTCCAGATGTTCTAGGTGGATGTTAAGATGATCTCAATTGCATTGTAACAACCGTCTACCCCCTAGAAGTGTGTACAGGTATACAATTATTCCAGCAATTCTTTCATAAATTCAGTTATAAATCATAAAATGTTTTTTTTTTTTTAATGAATGTAACTGTTTATAAAAAGTCAATGAGTGAAATATTATTACATTAGCGTCTCTGTAAAATGCAATTAATACATTGATAAATAACTCGCAAAACTTTATTGATGCATATATGAGGTATTTCATTCCTCATGAACTGATGATGAGCTACTTCCATTAACTCGTTGCTTCATTCCAGTATCACTCAAGATATGTGTAACAATACTAATCAACACACCTGAAATAATTGGCGAATCACATAAGGTCTTGTCTACATAACTTGTTTAATTTAGAATTTATGTAATAGTAAACAATTGTTTTACCGAGTTTTATTAAAATCAAATCAATATTGTGTAAGGACAACACTGATAATAGTTCTTCTTTACAACATCGATGAAAATACGGAATAATTAATTCTACCTCCTCCCCACGCACTGACACTTTCTCAAACAGAAAGAGAATGATCCATTTAATCCCGAGGTCGGTGCAAAAATTCTTTCCGATCGTTTGGGTTTAATTGGAGGTGATCCTCAGATTGTAGACTACCGCGCTACTACTAGCTAGTTCCATGTTTAGCACCCAGATCCGTTCTAAATTCAGCAGTACATTGCAATGGACCCGATAGATTTAATAATAATAATAATAATAATAATAAAAAATAAAGCCCATTTGTGTATTTATTATAACTTGTAATATGTATTTTTTTTGTTCAGTAGATAGATATAATACCTAAAATATTACAGCAAACATGCTTAATTTTGACATTCAAACAATCAATGTATGTGAATAATCCTATAGTACTGTACTCGGTAAAATGGTAAACACATATTTTTTTGTAAATCCATTACGAACCCATCATTTAATTTATTACACTGCCTACTATTGTTTCAGCTGAAAACCTTTTTTGGCTACTCATATGGGAGAGAGAGCTAACGGTAAGTCCCAAACTTTTCATTGTTATTACAGAATTTTTCTAAAAACAATGCTACGTCGTAGAAAATTGCCTTTAATTGACTGAAATATGCAGTTTTGACAGCCTAGTTAAATGTCCATTATACTGGATGCAGTTAATATTGGATATGTTGTTTGTTTGTTTTTTCCCATGGGTGAGGTGGGACTCCACAGACAAGCTAACTAAACTAAAGGTCCCTTGATAATCTAGAGGCAATAATCAATCTGGAATTAGTCACATTGTAGTGCTCTTAATCTAACCCACCCATTCCAAAAACTGCTAACTGAAAACTATATAGCTATTAATACCATGCTATTAAATGTATTATTTTTACTTAAATACAGTTTCACCAGTGCTTTTTTTAATGACTGGTGTTATATTATGATTGTATTGATTAGATGGAGTACAGTGGGGAAGGAAGCGCACAAGGAGTATTCAGTTGCGAGCTCTGTAGGTTGTCCACACCTTTCAGTTATTACGGACAGAAGCCTCCAAACACCAGCTCTATTGTGTGAGTACGATTGCCACTTGGAGTGACTGAAACATAAAGACACTTGATTATAATTGAATTTGCGCAGCAGTGCACAGTGTGTTATTTGAACAGCTAAGATAGCAGTAACAATTATTTTGTGTAACCTGATTTCAGCACTGTAGGTGTAAGCTGTAATCCCATAGGCCTATAAACCTATATTTTTGAAGGCTATTTAGCTGATAAAGTGGCATACACCAAGTACATATTTGCAATTAGGTTTCAAGGCCGGGGAGGAAGTATGTATCCCTACAGCTGGCACCAGATTTACAAAGACAAAGCAGTTGTCTGATGGCTAATTCTGAAGACTATAGGCATTATGGGAACAATATATGCATATATGACATTTTTACTTTGGCTACAAGTAGGGCTTCTGATTTTCAGTGCTTTACCCCAACTTTTCTACTCTCCTTTAAAAATGAAATTGATACCTGTTAAGCCCTTCGTGTATCTGAATCACAACTGAAACGTGTTAATAGTAAACCTGATTTAATCGGTTAATAGGTTTTGATGCTGTTTTCTACAACTTACCTGTGCGAAAGAGGATTTTCTTCACAGCTATTAAGTCAAAATATTGTCCCAAGAAAGTTTCTGGGGACACTGGCACCAGTGTTCCAAAAGTGGGACTGTCCCTTCCAAAAGCTTAGCCTTACCAGACGGTAAAACCCTCTTACAAGGATTATATTGCTATTCGAAAATAGATAATTTTAATAACATTCAAAGTTTTTCTGTTTTATTTCTTTTGTGATTTTATGCAGCACTAGTTTTTGTTGCTAATGAATACAAATGTTTTTTTTCTTAATATTCCAGGAGTAATGTGGTTTGCTCAAATTTCCATCTGTGGTCTGGTAGTTTTTAGGCTTCAGTATCGCAGTGGTGGACTATGTCATGTCATGGGTATTTCCAATTGTCTAAATCAGTGGTTTTCAACCCTGGTCCTTGGGGACCCCCTGTGTGCTGGTTTTCATTCCAACTGAGCTCTTAAAAGTTGCAGATTTCAAATTATTTATAACATTTTAAGTTGAAATCAACGTTTAGGAGCTGAAAACAATTAAAGGCACAATTAAGCTAATTATTAGTTCAGTTAAGATTTTGAAAACCACTGGTCTAAATCAATAGTTTAAGTATTGTTTTTAAACTGTACCCCTTTTGTCTAGAGGGTTCAGCTAAAGTACCCCTTTACAATGTTTCGCTCTTCTGAATAATAACACAGTTGTAATAAAAGGCAGAATAATCTGATTAACAAAAATACATTTGTTCCTGTTTATTTAATATACAATTTGTTGCAACAGTTTAGGACTGACAAACTGCTTGCTTAGGACAGAATATCAAACAGTAGGCCTAATACTTAAAACTTAATTACAGGTCTTTATGCACAGAATCAAGACAGTATTTGGGAATCTGTTCTGCAAAATTATAAATAATCCAAAATAGTCTGCACTGTAAATGTTTATCACTTTACCATTTACTTCCCTTCTCGGCATACTTGTGTGCCATTTAAAATGTTTACAATATCAAAAACATTAACCTCAAGGTAAAACTACAATAACTAACAATGATGAACTGTTTTTATTAAAGCCACCATAAAAGTGATCTAAAGGGACTCAGTATAACTTTCTGTTGCTTGGCACATTCTGTAGACTCTTGTTTCTTCCTTCGTTTTTCTTTTTCAAGTAAGAGAAACGATACACAGGATAATCTGGATGTACACTGACATGCAGCCTCGCCTAATAAATAAAACAAAACCCATCAAAGTATGAATATTGTGATTATTATTTCTTTTTACCAGAGCATCCAGAAAGACTGTGTGTCACTGATTTAGTATTCAGTTATACAACAAATTGAAAACTGCAAAGTTGACAGAGCAGCACAGAGCGCTCTCCATTATGGCCAGCCAAATTTATCATTTTGAGATATAATGCAATATAAAATATCTTTCTACTATTTCAAAAATATCATAAAACATTGAGATCTCAAATTGAATTACAGATAACCTTAAAGCATTGAGATGTCTGCATTGTGCAGTTTAAGATATCTAAAATTAATACATCTGTAAATCAGTTAGCGATATCTAAAAATGAAATATATATATTTGGAATTGATTTACAGATATCTAAGTCATATGTAGCTATCTGTAAACCATGTGGATTTTGCTAGAATGGGCAGGCAAACTCATTTAGAGATCTTAAAATGCAAGTTTTCTTATCTTTAAAATAAGTGTAAGGTTTTTAAAGATCTCAGAATCATTAAGATATCTCAATTACTTCCTGTCCATTTAAACATGTAAAAGAAAATAAAATTACAGCAAACCACTTATTTATTTAGGATCCTAATTAAAAAATAAAAAGGTAGCTGTACTTTTGTACATGTTTTACAAACAGTTTACAAACCGTGTTTGCATTTGTGTACGAGGTAACTGATCTGAAGAACTGCTCCAGTAAGTAGAAGATTTGTTTTAGTATTGAGGTATTATTTAGGCTATTAGAAATACACAGAACGCAACATAGTCCACCACTGGCATAATGAAGCCTGAAGGCTACCACACCACAGATGGAATTCTGAGTAAACCGCATTACTCATGGAATATTGAGGAAAACTTTTGTATTCATTAGCAACAAAAACTAGTGCTGCATAAAATCACAAAACAAGCAATGTATTTTTTTTTTTTAACATATCCATTTTCTAATATCAGTAGAACCCTCATAAGACGGCTTTAACATATGGTAAGGACCTTCTCATTATGTTAAATTATCTTTCACACACGCAGAGTAATTTTAAATTTTAAAAGTGAAAACCGTCAAAATGACTGCCGTGACAGTTCTAATGTTAAATTATACGTGTCATTGGCAAGGAATATGTTAGTGATGTTGGCCAAATTTAGGTTTATGAATTGAAGGAGTTGGCTCTAATGGTTTAGCTCATGAGTTATTGAAATAATGTTTTGATAAATAAAATGCAGCTTTTTATTTGTGAAACCTTGTGTAGACTTCTGTTGGCATCTTAACACATATATCTAGAAAGATTCCTAATTCAGAGCATAAGCAAGATCTTGATGGTAGAATCTTTAATATGCTGGTTTGTTTTTTGTTGACTGAGTTCTGGCATCGTGTTTCTATAGCTTACTGGAGGAGTGCTACGTGATGAAGGATCCCTTCAGCCCTGAGAAGGAGAAGTTCCTGGTCATCGGTTCGCACTGCAGTTTGTGCAGGAAGCGGGTTTGTGTTGGGACGGTACGTATGTTTGCATGCAGCTATAGCAACCTAGATTCTGATGTTTTGTCAGGTATCAGAAGCTACTTCTTCTAAGAAGTATTAGGCCTTTATCCATTGATTATTAATATCCAAAAAAGAGCATTAAAATACTGGATTCATCTAAAAAATAGTGACCCAAACTCACTCCATCATAAAGCACTGCAATAGCAAGAGCTCAGCCCAGAAAAGAGTTCCCTCAGCCAGCTGGTCCTGAAGCTCTTCAAGCTGAGCAACACTGACATCAGTCAGCTTCAGGACAGAACTGCAAAAACAATTCCAATTAGTGTCAACCAAATTATAAAACACCTGAAACACTCCTATCTGGACCATTGGGATACAAACACTAAAACAAAACAAACTAGAGTGCTATCGGACCCTAAATAGATGTTTTATTGTAACTAGTTGACTATTTTAACTCTAGCTAAGCTAGAATCTCTATGCTACCTAGTAACTGGTGTGATTTCACAATTGTTGAGTCCTTTATAGGTATAGTGCTAGTTGGACTATATTACCACACTAATTGTTTTCCAAACTGTATAACATTGTCATAGGTGCAACTGAGACCTGTGTGAATTGCTACTGTGTTAACACACTGCCTATTTAAATTGCCACAGTACACGCACTCTTTCCTCCCTATATGTTCTGCCTTTGTGCACTGTCAACACTACTCCCTGCCTCTGCTGCTTCCTAGTTGCTACTTTATCCACTCTATCTACAATGACTTTCTCTCCTCTCCCAGTCCTTCTCTCCTCTTGCTCTCGCAAAATCTCCCACCAGCACTGCTCTAACCCTTCCAACCTGATCTCTCTACCCATGCCCCCATCCACTACTCCTTCCTCCTGCTCTCTCTCAAGTGCCCTCTGGAACTGCCCTCGACTTACAGAAACACAGATCACCCCTGAGAACACTGCTACCCCAGCTGCTCTCTCCTCTCTCTAGGTCTTCTCTCACTCAGGTCGAAGCGGGGGAACTGGTTTCCTCCTTTCTCCATCCTGGAACTTCTCAATCCCCTCTGCTCTCTCCTCCCTCTCTGTCAGCACTTTTGAGTTCCACGTTGTTGAATTGCACTCTCCCTGTCATCTGCTTCTAATTGTTCTCTATCGCCCCCCTCTGGCCCCCCTGCTCACATCCTTGACAAGCTTGACTTCTTCCTGTCTTCTATCACCACCTCTATCCCTATCATTTTATTAGGCTACTTTAACGTCTCTCACTGCCTTCCGCCGCCTTCTCAAGACCCACCTGTTTAGACTGCACTTGTACATCTCTTGATCCACCCCTCCTACTATGCACTGGACTCGCCTGACCTGAGCAGCAAGTTAATGGATCCTTAGCTATTGCACTAGTGTCTTTGTAGATATAACTGTTGTAATCCTAACACATTTTGCAGTCATGTGAGGGACAGACAATTTACACAAATCCTATGAAGTCGAAAAAATGAACTCTGTTCCTTTTTTTTTTTTTTACAGGAATGTAGCCTGTTCTACACAAAGCGCTTTTGTCTGCAGTGCATCAAAATGCATTTGGAAGAATTTCCCCAGGAAGTGCAGCAAGAACTGACAAAGAGAAAATCTGTTCAGAAGAACGACTAATGAACAACAAAATAAGGGACTATAAAGGAACACCAAGAGCTGGAGTACTGTAGTAGGATGTCTAAACAAAATGTATGTCAAACTGGTCCATTACAGCTCAGCTCTCTGTCTCTCTGCCTGTTGAAAAAGACTTTGACACCATACTCTATTGTTTGTTGCAGGAACAGCCTGCAGACAAATGTATGACCTTTTTAGTGTTTGCTGTTATCTGTGTGATTGGTGGTGGTATGATTTAATACAGGAGATAGAACTGTGTTCCAAACCAATCAGAATCAACATTTCCTAGTTTGTCTTGGATGTCCATCTTGGATAAACGACCTTGAAGTTCCTCTGAACTTAACTAATGTTGAAATTTCTGGCACACTGGAAAATTATATTTAAAAAATGCCAAGGTCATTGTGTGTTTTTCATCTACAAAAGTTTTCACATTTTTGGTTGCAAATACATTCCGGGCAGAGAAAAAGCAATGAAATTATCCCTAATGTTATGCACATTTATACAAGAACTGAGCCTCCTGTCAGTTTATATGTATGGCTTGTGTTCCAGTCACGGATTCAGACCAGTTCACATTGGTTCACGTGAACCAGTCAGAAAACAAATATCAATCCACGTTTTTGACATTCAAAATGTATTTATTTTAAATAAAGTAATAATCCAAATGTGATGCTTTCCTAAAAACTATATTATGCTAGTGCTTTGTTTCACTTGTAGGATTTG
The DNA here is from genome assembly GCA_030684275.1 of Acipenser oxyrinchus oxyrinchus. Taxonomy (NCBI): domain Eukaryota; kingdom Metazoa; phylum Chordata; class Actinopteri; order Acipenseriformes; family Acipenseridae; genus Acipenser; species Acipenser oxyrinchus. The sequence goes on from CM060256.1 coordinate 30,198,470, forward strand.
TGGTGTTATTTACTTATAGTTCTATCAAATGCCCTAAGCCTTGTATTAAGTTATTTCATATGAATTATTAAATATTAGACAAGTCTTGAACAATGGTAAATGTTAATAATCAAATTACATTTATTAAAACAATAATATCCATGGTCACTGATAGTACAAAAACAGCAGTTTACTGCAACATATTTCTCTAGATGCGAAATATTATTCAGCTAGCTTTAACAGCTACAAAATACTTGATCAATATGGCCTGCACTGTGGAATTCTTTTTACAGGCCAGATCTGGAGATTTCAAATGGTCTGAGAAATTCAATGCATTGCCCAAACTCTTTAGTTTATATAGGTACAGCTCTGCAGCATTACGTCGCTCCTGTTGCTATGCATTTTAACACAGTTTAGTTTAATTCCTAATATGTATAAATCAAATGGGTTATCCTACATCTGAGATCATTCTCTTTACCACTCGGAGCCCTGCATTCACTCATAGAGTAATACCTATACGGTCAAGACCACATATTTTCAATGCATGTTCCCTTGAGGACAGGATTTGATTTTAACTTGAAGAGAACAGGCTGTATAAATCACTGCCTTTTACACAGAACTAGCATTCATTTTATTTGAACCCTTCACACTCTACACCTGTCCACAATTGCTGACCAAGTAAATGTTTACATCTCACCCCTATCACCCCTTCTGATTGGCTTGCTGTGGAAAAGGCAGGTCTTCTATTGGTTACAAAAAAACAAAGGGCTGACGAGAGCCTCTGGTAAGGTACAGACTAATGTTTTAAACTTCTTTGCGCCTTTAAGGTAGTACCGGTGTTTACGTTTTTTGTAAACTGGCATTAGATGCAGGTATGTCTGCTGAGAGTAGCCACCCAAATGACAGTGGACTATATTTTAAAGTAAGAACACACACTGTCAGATACAAATCGCTGTGAGCTTTTCATGCAACCACATGAGAAATATGAATTACCAAAACAAGACATCAGACTACAAAGTTGGGCCAGCTTTCTTGATTGCTTTATTCAGCAGTTGATGGAGCCTACTGCAAATATTGCATACTTTTTGGTAGAAGAACAGAAGAAAAAAATGCATAGAAACTTGACAGGTTATATTCAAGACCTTTAAAAATCTGGGGTTCAAGCGGTTACAAAACTGAAAGGATATCAAAAAAAATTAGAAATCCACAAGCAGCAGTAATATTTGACAATGATTTCCTATCAGTGATGCAACCCAACTAAAACACATCAGCAGTTGAACTCAGTTTATAAAGGAAAAGTGGGAAAAACAATTTTTGTATTTTAGTAATGACCAAATATTGCTTATTATAGTTTTACATTTAATATGTTACATAAATGTATTAAAATGTTGTCCAAACTGCAAAGAAATATTTCCTTAAAGTATGCAATACATTTGCTGAGGGATTTTGTGTATCTTGAAGAATTTAGTGAACCAGTCACGTTATAAGGCTAGATTCACCCGTGTCCTGTGCTTTTTTTTTTTTTTTTTTTAAATATTCTTAGTTGTGACTAAGCCCATAATCCTATAACCTGAAGCGGCTGAAACCCCTCATAAGATTTCAGAATTGGATTGCTCTTATATTTTGTGTTGCCCTTTAAGCCCATGTTGAAAATAGTAGCTTTGTAGCTTGTTTCCTATAATATATAATTTTTCAGTAAACCAAAACGAACAAAAAAGCTATTCCTATTTTTACATTTTTGTTTTGCTTCCTGATGATATCTGTAAATAGTGAAAGTAGCATATTTATTCATTGTAAAAGAATGAGGTAAATGGATTATTGTAAAAAAAATGTACATGATTGTAGGACATTGCGGTCATAAATGAAAGAAAAGAATGTGACACCTCTAGAGAGGTGATATTTCGAAGCTCATAGATGTGGCTTTCACTCTTAAACATTGCGGAGCTGTACACCCCATATAAAAGTTTTACATGCGTTGCTGTTACACTACTCACAGAGACAAAAGCATGATAAAAAAAAATATCTGATAATATTTTGGAGCACTGCAGAACCCTTAACCTGTGAAAGACGTTGATGGATAAGTCATTATAACAAAAGTGCTTGGTTGGCTTTACACAAACTGTTAGCAGTACTGTTGTAGCTGGGATACCTATTCATTAAAAATTATCGGCAAGAAACAAGCTAGAAAACAATACTGGCAAGTTAGGCCCACATCTCGTCTGTAAAATAACTTACAATATTTTTTTCTATTGTTGTACTTTTGTAAATGTTTTTTTTTTTTTTTTAATTCATTTTCCAGAATATATATTCACTGAGTGGTACAATGATTAGCACCTTCACACCTAGTTCGTTTGACCGTTTGATGCGGATTGAAGTACGGAACCTCCGAGAATCATGTAATTGCACCAGGATGCGCATCAAACCAAGTCAACCAAGATCACTTGAAATAGTGGTCTTAGAAGTGGTCTCTGTACGTTTGCCACTTTGCACCTTTTCAACGTTTTTCAATGTGAAACCAACCGTACTCCAGTTCACTTGGAAACGAACCGCTCCAGAAACAGCTAAACACATTGTGGAAGTGACCTACTTCAGCAAGCAGGTCACACACACACACAATGCAATGACACGTACACACCAGACAAGAACACCATAATGTCACATGTAGCCTACACTGCAGCCCATCACAACAAAATATTATGGGGCTGATTTACAAACTGTCGCAATCTAGGGTTAATACCAGTGTTTGAGATTTACTATTGCAGCATGCAAGTTATTTAAGCATAACAGTAAAAATATTCTTAGCGTTCTTACCTTTGTATAAGCTAGTGATCAGCAGATGTGTCAGCCGCACGAAGAGCACAGCGTGTGGTTTTCACTAACTCTACTGTTTAGTATAATTTTTTTTTTCTATGGATAAATATAAGGACTGTTGGCATGTATGCACAGTGTTGCATTTGCGCTGCTCCACCTGAGTTTTGTAAATCAGCTCCTATGTTGCATCTATCTCATCACAGTACAACATTCACAACAAGCTATTATTATTATTATTATTATTATTATTATTATTATTATTATTATTATTATTATTATTATTATTATTAATAATAATATTTGCCTTCGCTTCTAAACACCAGATGTCGCTCATGCATTTCCTCCAAACAATGTTCTATCCGACACACACACGTGACGCTCTTTCGGTATGTTCCATTTCTTCTGCAATGATTTGATGTTATGTTCTGGTAAAAATCAGAATCTGATAAAAATTTAAGTTTTACCGCTACCTGTCAACATTAACCGTGTAAGGTGGTAAATTTCCGGAACTATGAAGATTATATATTGCTTTTCGGGCATTAAGCATTGGTAAAGGCACGTTGTTATTCTTGAAATTTACCAGTACCATTGTTTTGGACATTTACCGCTTTGTTTGGTAAATCTCAACAGTCTTGAGATTTGCCAATATTCAGACTCTTAAAAGTATTCTCCATTTGGGGCGCGAAGGTGATGGAAAACGGTTTTCAGGGAGAACTTCCGCTGTAACAATTAGCGAGCGCGTTTGGAAAAGTGCAATGTGAAACCAATAGAACTCTAGTATGGATGAAGCTGCAAATAAACATTCAAGTTTGCTTGATTTTTTCTGGTGTGAAACAAACCGAAGTAAACCTGAGAAAAACAAGTTTGTTTGCAATTGAACCACGATTTGTGTGCAACAAGTATTAAGTCCCCACCTGTGTCCCTCACTCAAATTCTATCCAGCACAGCCTCTACGTGAGCCAAAGGCACCAATAGCTGCTGCACACGAAGGGCTCTTAAGGCTATGCTGTGGCAATCAAGGTAAAAACCTAGTCTGGAGAAATTCTACAGAAATCAGTGGTCGCAGCTGCCAACAGGCAAGATGTCACAGCGCATCCGCCATCTTAGTAAAGGAAATACCTGCACAATATGAATACATATTTGGAAAAAAACGGATTTCCTTAGCTTCGCACGCCCCGCCTCTCACAAAGGTCACTGCACAGCCTGTACGGGTGTCAATATGGCGGCACCCACAGGGAACTCACTACGGTGTCTAGGATATGCCAGACAATGGTTTTGTTTCAGACGAAACTGTTTTATTATCGTTCCAAACCGGAGACATTCCGTGTCAGAAAGTGGCGTTTTGTCTTTGCTAAACAAGCGAGGGATTTTGAAGGACGCCTTTCCGGATACAGCGGGCCAACTACAGCTTCCCATGTTGTTAGAGTCCGGCTCTCAGACTGTCTACTGCGGCTTTGACCCCACAGCTGAGAGTCTGCATGTGGGCAACCTTCTGGCCATCATCGGGCTCCTTCATTTCCGAAGCGCCGGTCACAATGCCATTGCTCTGATTGGGGGAGCCACTGCCCAGATCGGAGACCCGAGCGGAAAGGCAACAGAGAGAGAGACACTCTCTGAGAAGAGCATAGAAAAAAATACCAGAGGGATAAGGGACTGTCTGGAGCGTATTTTTACTAATCATGAACTGTATTCTCCACGCAACTCCAAAAAGCCGCTGGGGACGGTGAATATCTTGAACAACGCCTCCTGGTACAGAGGCAGGGATGTGGTTGAGTTCTTGTCCACGGTTGGTAGGCATTTCCGCATGGGGACTCTGCTCAGCAGACACAGCGTGCAGTCCCGCTTGAAAAGCTCAGAGGGTATGAGTCTAACCGAGTTCTCCTATCAGATCTTTCAAGCCTATGATTTTTATCATTTGAATCAGCATCACGACTGCAGAATTCAGCTTGGGGGTACCGACCAACTCGGAAACATGATGTCTGGATATGAATTCATTCACAAGTAATGTAAAATCTAGTAAGATTCAAATATTGTATTATGTTGGTTATTTGCTGTGCTGTGATGAGTTAGTTAGGTTTCTAGATTGAAGGTTTTCTGTCAACACCTATCAGATATTATTAATACAGAACAATATTTCTACGATTCCCTTATATTACCAAATTCCCTTATATTACCAAATTGTATTTGGTGGCAATACAATGGCAGCTACTACACAGGTGTCAGTCACAGTGGTAACATATTTATATTTTGACTACAAATTTAAATCGTTTTTGTGGTGGATCTAGGAGTGGGGGAATCCACCTGTGTCTTGCATGCAGGGGTGTGTTTGTTGAATTTTGTTTGTTATCAATCATCTGTTGTCAGCAATGCCGCCCATCTAAACTAGACTGAATAAGGTAAGCTTTTTTTTTCTGATGTGTTATCCTAGACACTTGAAAACGACTGTATACTGCTTAACTAAATAATTTACTACTTTCTCTGATCCACAAAAAAATACATTAATGCATTTCTTCAAATCCTGGTCGATAGTAGTGCAAATATTCTGTCAAACAGCAAGAAAAAAAAATATATATAGCTGCTGGCTCTTTGAGCTAAAATATATATATATATATATATATATATATTTCTGTTTTTCATTCAAATATGAACTACAGAAAATCAATTCATATATATATATATATATATATATATATATATATATATATATATATATATATATATATATATATATATTTCTGTTTTTCATTCAAATATGAACTACAGAAAATCAATTCATATATATATATATATATATATATATATATATATTTCTGTTTTTCATTCAAATATGAACTACAGAAAATCAATTCATATATATATATATATATATATATATATATATATATATATATATATATATATATATATATATATTTCTGTTTTTCATTCAAATATGAACTACAGAAAATCAATTCATATATATATATATATATATATATATATATATATATATATTTCTGTTTTTCATTCAAATATGAACTACAGAAAATCAATTCATATATATATATATATATATATATATATATATATATAAATTTAGCTTTCTTTGATCACTTAGACATTTAATTGATGTGCACCTCTATAATAATCATATTTTTTAGATAGTCAGCGACCCTGCCACAACACAGCGCTCTATTTAGTAGGGATAAATGGTATGGTACTGTGGTATTAAGTCTTAAAAAGTCCCTTTATGGGAATTGCCTGCAGCCCTACCAAGGCAGCTCTGAGTAGGTCATTTTTATTAACACAGTGCACTGAAGTGGATATGATGATGTGTGTATAGTATACTGGCTTTGTGTATTTTGCTTTGACATTGTGAAATGAAAAATGGAAAAACAAGTTGTTTTTTACACAGATTTTGGCTTATTGTAATCAAATATTCAACATCAAGTTGTCAAATATAATACCATGTTATTCCATTGTTTGGTGCTAAAAGCTGTTGTGGGCATGAATATAATGTTTCTTATTAATCACCAATGTTCCTAATATTATGCAGCTGTGAATACAGTATCTACAGTATCTTCATATACAAAGCAGGGCATAGTATTAAGCCAATTCAGTTAGAAAGTATTGAAATGTATTTTTGTCCCCACTGCCCCATTGTGCACTTCACTGACTGGGGTGGGTATGAAACACAGCCCAGATTTCAGGACTCTCTTTTTTATGCTAAACTTAATAAAGATTCTGTTGGTCTTTTGTTTATATATAGTGAAAAGGAGAGTACTGAATTTAGAAACACTAAAATAAACATTTAGACAAAGTCTTTTTCAATGTTTTCAAAAAACATTTGTCACTGAATCCAAGTTTCTTTTGGTAGGTCTTCAAAAACAGATTTCTCCTTTAATTGTTGTTTAAAAAAATTGAATACACACACAGTACTAGGAGGTGCAGTGTGTGGTTTTCAAATGAATACACACACAGTACTGGGAGGTGCAGTGTGCGGTTTTCAAATGAATACACACACAGTACTGGGAGGTGCAGTGTGCGGTTTTCAAATGAATACACACACAGTACTGGGAGGTGCAGTGTGTGGTTTTCAAATGAATACACACACAGTACTGGGAGGTGCAGTGTGCGGTTTTCAAATGAATACACACACAGTACTGGGAGGTGCAGTGTGTGGTTTTCAAATGAATACACACACAGTACTGGGAGGTGCAGTGTGTGGTTTTCAAATGAATACACACACAGTACTGGGAGGTGCAGTGTGTGGTTTTCAAATGAATACACACACAGTACTGGGAGGTGCAGTGTGCGGTTTTCAAATGAATACACACACAGTACTGGGAGGTGCAGTGTGTGGTTTTCAAATGAATACACACACAGTACTGGGAGGTGCAGTGTGTGGTTTTCAAATGAATACACACACAGTACTGGGAGGTGCAGTGTGCGGTTTTCAAAAACACTTATGACACTTTTCCATCTGCCACTGGGACTAAGTCTTAAATCCTTTCATCATAAAATAAATAAATAAATAAATAAATAAATAAATAAATAAATGTATTTTGTCACACATCAGATAGATACTAGCCCAAAGATCAATTCTGATAAAATATTCTTGTCTAATTACTGTAAACATTTTAAATGGCACACAATTATGCAGAGATGGGAAGTAAATCACAACATGAAACATTTACAGTGCAGACTATTTTGGGCTATTTATAGTAATTTTGCTGAACAGAAAGTGAATCTCGTTGTGTGTTTCTGACGAGATTCACAAATACTGTCTCTTGATTCTGTGCATCCAAATAAAAAGGTTTAAGAATTACTGATTGGTATTTTATCCTTAGCAGCAGTGTCAGTCCCAAACTGTTGTGACATAAATCATACATTAATGTTTGAACTCCTTGCTGTTTGTCCTGCAGGGTAACTGAGCAGCAGGTGTTTGGGCTTACAATCCCACTGGTAACCACTTCCACGGGTGACAAGCTGGGGAAGACTGCAGGAAATGCGGTGTGGCTCAACAGAGACAAGACCTCCCCCTTTGAACTGTACCAGTACTTCGTCAGACAGCTGGACTCCAATGCACAGAGGCAGGTGATCTGTTCTTCCCTTGAAATAGTTTGTGACCGTGTCTGTGCTATACAGTGTGGAGACATATATCAATGTAAAGTGCAATATGTAAAAGGTTTTATCTAATCTATCTTATTCAGAACTTATCCAGATGTTTAAAAGTTCTTTACAAAAGTAAAAAAACATGCTGCCATTATCTGAATTTTTTTTAGGAGAGATGGACAATCAAAAATGGCAAACTTGGCCCCCACATTTTTTTTTTTTTAATGGATGTTGGTACTGGTTCCTGCTGCAATGAAAATGGTAGGCCAAGTTTGCCCCGTAGCCAATTTTACATTGTCGTTTCAGGGCTGACCCTGTAAATGGGACTTATTTGAAAATAATTTGTCCCCTTTTGTAGATATCTCATCTTTTCATGGCTGGGCCCTTTATGTTAACTTGACTGTTTTTGTATGAGTGAAATGTTTTTAGAAGTGAGGAATTGTTTAAAGTAGGGCCGAGGAGGGCAGGGTACAGCAGGCAAGACACTGCTGGAACACAGGAAGAAACAAGGAAAGAGGTGACGACTAGGCAAGTCACGGCAGGCAGCAATAGTCAGACTTTAATATGCCTCTGTTTAAATCAAACTACCAGGGCTGCAGAATGTTCGTGCCCATTTGCACAATGTGCGCCAAAGGATTTGGTTGGGAGCCGAAGATTATTCACTCCCAACCTCCGCCCCCCGTCCCAGTCTGTGCTATACAGTGTGGAGACATAGGGCCAGATATATCAATGTAATTTGCCAAAGTGCAATATGTAAAAGGTTGTTGTTGAAGCTGACACCCTGGGATCCTTCAAGAAGCTGCTTGATGAGATTCTGGGATCAGTAAGCTACTAACAACCAAACGAGCAAGATGGGCCGAATGACCTCCTCTCGTTTGTAAACTTTCTTATGTTCTTAAGGTTTCGACTTTCAACGGCATCCGATAGGGATCAGAAGGAGACACCACCTCCCCCGCAGAACCAAAACAAAACAAATGCACACTTTTCACTTTAATTATCATGCTCTGCTCTGTTTGGGGTGTGTTTACATAAACAAGAAAACATAAAGCGTGATGTAATTACGCAACAATTATTTTTTCCCAAAACACAGTAAATTACTGGCAGGGGAAACTGATTTCCATTGCGAGACCAGAATTCTTCGTAACACCCCGGCCTGCCAGCGACTCCGGGTCGCTGTGACGGTCCTGGCTGAGCAGCCTTCACAGGCACCGCCCTGCAGTCAAGGGGTTCCGTTGTAGTCTTCCTGCAGAGCGGACGCTCTCCTCCGTGATGTACACAGGCAAGCTTTAAACAAAGCAAGCCTTCCCTCCGCGCCCGTCAGCGTGTCAATGGCCGCGCAGCATCCCCGGGCACGCCCCCCAGCCAATCCAGACCTCCCGATCCGCTCAGCACAGGGCGAGCCTTCCGCTCAAATGGTTGCTTAGCAACGCGTCTCCTGTTGCGCGTCCCAGCTGCTTTCCCCACGGCATACACAAACTCCACGAACCAGCGACAGGGCTCATGTCACACCCCCTGATAAAGTGTGTATATATATATATATATATATATATATATATATATATATATATATATAGATGTGTGTGTTATATTTTTAACATCCAATAATTAACAGTTTAAATATAGGCCCTATGTTTTGTTCTAGTAGTTTACAATCTATTATTGATATCCAGTCGGTATTTGCCGATACGGGCAGATAATCATTGGCTCTCTATCAGACAACCAAAAAATCTTAATCGGTGCACCCCCAGTTTAAACCTGTCCTTTGTTGCTGAGAGTGCTTTATGCACCAGACAGTGCTAGGAACCCAAGTTATACTGTAAATAAAGAAGCTTCACAATGTTAAGGCAGAAACACTTGGATTATTTCAGACCCAGCTTGACCAAGTCAATCAGCTACTAGAAACTTTCTTATGCAATATAGCCCTTAAAACAACCCTTTGAAATAGATCAACACTGCAATCTTGAGTCCAGTCATTTTACAAATGAACAACTGTGATCTGCGTCGTGTCCTTCAACCAGTGTAGCAGTTTATATACAAGTGTGCAGACGTTTCAGGATGTTTAAATAAAGAACCTGGATGTTCTATGTTATTCTATCTGTCACTTTAAAAGTAAGCTAAAAGGCAGTATTCAAAGTTCTCACTGTTTCCTTCTGCTTTCAGGTACCTGAAGCTGTTCACCTTCCTCCCTTTGCCAGAGATTGAACACATCATGGACCAACATGGCAGGGAGCCGGAGAAACGAGGAGCACAGAAACGCTTAGCCGCTGAAGTGACCAAACTCGTTCACGGCAAAGAAGGCTTGGAGAGTGCTAAGAGGTGAAGTACAGCTTGTTTTAGTCCTTACTAAAGCTGCAGTGTCCTGAACATTGAATGGAGACTTCAGACAAAGGGGCACTTTGTATAGGGCGAGATGGATTAATCGAATACAACAAAATAAATCCATTATTCATACTTTGAAAATATGTATTTACTGAAATGAATGCATTACATTTAATACATTTCTAAGCAGCAATTTTTTGATTATATTGGCAGAAAGCCGGAAATACGGTCGCCTGAAGTTAAGCCCCTCATCATGTGACAGAGTTCACAGCTTAGGTTTCGTATTGAGTCCAATGCTCTTATCAGACACTGTTAAGGACAAATACATTCTAAAAAAAACATAGTTGTATGCATAAAACAAAGAAACGCTAAGTGACTGAGTCAGGGTGCCTGCGACAGGTACTGCGGTTCGGACACCGAGCATGCGCACGTGACGCATGGCTTGTGTCTCGCCGTGTCGTAAATGCTGTATCGATATCGTAAAGTGGAAGCAGGGTAATCATGCAAAAGAGTCGTAAGTGCCATGTGTCGTAAGTCGAGGAGCACCTGTATTTGATTATTGAGATACTCAGGGGTTCTCAAACTTTCCCAACTCTGGCCATGACTGAGAGTGGTGATTATTCCAAGCGCCAAAAAGAACAGCAAAGCATACAGTATCAGTGATTTTCAAATCAGGTTTAAAAAAAAAAAAAACTCTGCGAAAGATATTTACTACTGAAAAAAAAAATGTCCTGGCTTCAATTCCAACAAGAGATTCACTATTTCATGCCAGTAGCTACACATGAACAGATATAGTTTGAAACAATTATTGTACCACTTTGGGAGTAACACTGATGAGGGGTAGCTTGAGAATCTACAAAACACACTTTACAACAGGTCTTCTCTAATGACCAAAATCTCACTTAGGACATTTATCCATAGGTACACCAAGGGCTGTTGAAAAACTGATGTATACCTAATACTACTGCTTTAAGTTTTAAAGCAAAGTTCAACTACACGGATACAACATACTGATCAATCAATTGCAGGAGTGTTTGGACAGCAAAGTATCGGCAGGACATATCACATCTTTTATGCAGCCTCCTTGCCTGGCATTTGTTCAACAATGTCCACACAGGCAAAAAATATCGGCTATCTCCTATGAAGTCGTTGCTATATACTGTAGATACTCTTCAGGTTTCCCTCTTACGATTGATTCCATGATTTTACATGTTATGAAGGTGAGGCTGATGGATCTATAGTTTCCTGGTTCGGCCTTATCTCCCTTTTTAAATAGGAGTACTACATATGCAAGGTCCCAATCTCCTTTCTCCATGCTTTACTTGCTAAGGAGCTTCTTTAGTTATTGATAGTGTCAGAACTGAAGGGTTATCTGGAGGTTGTCTGTGTCTGTCTGACTTCATCTGTCTGTGTCACATTTTTAAACATACAGTATCAAGTGTGATGCGGATGTCTGTATACTCGGCATGTCACACATACATTTTTACATATATCCTTTTACAGATTATTGAGTAACATTGTCTGGGGTTATATGGAGGCATCTTTATGTACAACACTTAATTTTGACTTACATTTTTACATACTAGAACTATGATAAAACCATTTTTACCAGGTTGTTGAGACAGAGGGTTAGAATCTGTTGATACATGGAGGAACTTTTTGATGATACTGCTGCAATTTTCTGTTTATGAATGTCACTGACTGTTTTGCTTACTGTTCTGAAGATGGTAAAAGCAGGAGAGTAATGTACAGTACACCATCGCTATAACACCCTTCATTATAATGAACCTGGACACCAAATAAAGAAAAAAAAAAAAAAGGGACTATAAACACACTGTCAACATCCTGGTCTGTACGCACGGGATGCCAACTCCGCAGTGAAGTCAGCTCGTTTGTCTTAATAAAAAGTTGCACTGTGAAACAGAGATGAAAATCTGGACACTATATATTGATTGTTTGGAGTAACGCAGGCATATCTGTCGTGAATATGGGTTATCAAAAAGCACTGTTTTTTGGCTTGTTCAGCAACCATACGGCAAAGTAAAATTGATTAAAGAAAAAAAAAATTTGAACTGTTCATTCCGGATGGATTTGGAATAAAACCGCAGTTTGGGATTCTTGCATGTTGGATTAAGATTTGGTGCACTTTGAAACAATTCATGTCAGATTGTTTTTGAATTAAAATTCAGCTTCAATTCTGGATTTTTGTTTTTTGTACTGCGTTTTAATTCTTCAATGAATAGGATAAAGCAAAGCCAGAATACTGCATATATGAGATGAACTGGTACATGTAATTCTACTTTTATTCACAATCTCATCTAATTAACTTACTCCCAACAGTTTATCATTCATTTTGATTGTCCTTTCGCTATAACAAACCTCTCGATATAACGAACAAAATGCTTGAACCCCAAAAGGTTTGTTATAGCGAGGGTGTACTGTAGTCTGAAGTAGGTTTCCAAGCAAGAGGAATTTTATGTCTACACAAGAATGTACATGTACATAAACTAATCTATAAACAAGCAGAGGGCCAGGAAACACCAAGCCATTTTACAGGACAATTGAACATGTACTGGAAGACAAGACTGCAGTTAATAATTGTCATTGCTAGGAGTTTGACAGTTTGATTGGCTGGGTGGGGCATTGTCATTGCTCCTGTTTTTCCATGGCAGGTGCACCAACGCTCTGTTCCAGGGCAGCTTGGATGCCCTCGAGAAGATGACAGATGAGGAGCTACAGGAGCTTTTCCGAGAAGCTCCATTCTATGAATTGCTGCTGGAACCCGGGACCTCGGTGCTGGACATGTGCCGTAAAGCCAGTGCTATTCCTGATGGAGCGAGAGGGTGAGCTTAAAGTTTGTGTATCAGGCAGATATATATATATATATATATAATGGTCTGTGTCATGCCTGACTGAACATTAGACTGCACTGATACAGTAGTAGTACAGGCCCCGTCTTGTAGCTTGTTCAAGCTGTACACCAATTTCTGGTTTCTAATGTAATACAGATACTGTTAGCTGGGAGTCTGGCAACCTGAGGTCAGTTCAGTCAACACTGAGAAGAGCAAATGCCGTAAGAGAAGCAGCAACGTATTACACCCTGTCTCCCATTGCAAAACTATAACCATCAATCTGTATGATATATATATATACAGTACTGTGCAAAAGTTTTAGGCAGGTGTGAAAAAATGCTGTAAAGTAAGAATGCTTTCAAAAATAGACATGTTAATAGTTTATATTTATCAATTAACAAAATGCAAAGTGAGTGAACAGAAGAAAAATCTACATCAAATCAATATTTGGTGTGACCACCCTTTGCCTTCAAAACAGCATCAATTTTTCTAGGTACACTTGCACACAGTTTTTGAAGGAACTCGGCAGGTAGGTTGGCCCAAACATCTTGGAGAACTAACCACAGTTCTTCTGTGGATTTAGGCAGCCTCAGTTGCTTCTCTCTCTTCATGTAATCCCAGACAGACTCGATGATGTTGAGATCAGGGCTCTGTGGGGGCCATACCATCACTTCCAGGACTCCTTGTTCTTCTTTACGCTGAAGATAGTTCTTAATGACTTTCGCTGTATGTTTGGGGTCGTTGTCATGCTGCAGAATAAATTTAGGGCCAATCAGATGCCTCCCTGATGGTATTGCATGATGGATAAGTATCTGCCTGTACTTCTCAGCATTGAGGAGACCATTAATTCTGACCAAATCCCCAACTCCATTTGCAGAAATGCAGCCCCAAACTTGCAAGGAACCTCCACCATGCTTCACCGTTGCCTGCAGACACTCATTCGTGTACCGCTCTCCAGCCCTTCGGCGAACAAACTGCTTTCTGCTACAGCCAGATATTTCAAATTTTGACTCATCAGTCCAGAGCACCTGCTGCCATTTTTCTGCATCCCAGTTCCTGTGTTTTCGTGCATAGTTGAGTCGCTTGGCCTTGTTTCCACGTCAGAGGTATGGCTTCTTGGCCGCAAGTCTTCCATGAAGGCCACTTCTGACCAGACTTCTCCGGACAGTAGATGGGTGTACCAGGGTCCCACTGTTTTCTGCCAATTCTGAGCTGATGGCACTGCTGGACATCTTCCGATTGCGAAGGGAAGTAAGCATGATGTGTCTTTCATCTGCTGCAGTAAGTTTCCTTGGCCGACCACTGCGTCTACGGTCCTCAACGTTGCCCGTTTCTTTGTGCTTCTTCAAAAGAGCTTGGACAGCACATCTGGAAACCCCTGTCCGCCTTGAAATTTCTGCCTGGGAGAGACCTTGCTGATGCAGTATAACTACTTTGTGTCTTGTTGCTGTGCTCAGTCTTGCCATGGTGTATGACTTTTGACAGTAAACTGTCTTCAGCAACCTCATCTTGTTAGCTGAGTTTGGCTGTTCCTCACCCAGTTTTATTCCTCCTACACAGCTGTTTCTGTTTCAGTTAATGATTGTGTTTCAACCTACATATTGAATTGATGATCATTAGCACCTGTTTGGTATAATTGTTTAATCATACACCTGACTATATGCCTACAAAATCCCTGACTTTGTGCAAGTGTACCTAGAAGAATTGATGCTGTTTTGAAGGCAAAGGGTGGTCACACCAAATATGGATTTGATTTAGATTTTTCTTCTGTTCACTCACTTTGCATTTAGTTAATTGATAAATATAATCTATTAACATGTCTATTTTTGAAAGCATTCTTACTTTACAGCATTTTTTCACACCTGCCTAAAACTTTTGCACAGTACTGTATATATATATATATATATATATATATATATATATATATATATATATATATATATATATATATATATATATATATATTTTTTTTTTATACTTTTGAATTCCATTATAGAACTCTTGAATCACCATTATTTCAAGGGGTCCTCACCTGCTACCAACATCCAGTTCATTCTTTAGAACTGGAAATTAGTGTCTAAAGCGATTAAACTATATTTTATTAAAGATACACTAAATGGGTGTCTCGATTAATGTTTTGTATTAGTTTCATTTACTTATTAAAGTATATAATTCTATTCGGACAACTACATAATGCAAAATCTGAAACCACAGGATTTAAATACATTGTATATAACACTGTTATCGGGGTTTTTTTTTTTTTTTGCCAGGTACCAGATGATCGCAGATGGTGGGGTATGGTTAAACCATGCTCGTGTAACAAGCCCAGAGCAGGTCCTGATTCCTGGACAGCACATTCTGAACAATGGGCTCACTCTTATCCGGATAGGCAAAAAGAACTTTTACATTGTGAAGTGGCTCCGCCTCTAAAAATCAGAGCATGGCTGTTGTGTGTAAACTTCTCATGCAGAGTAAAGTAATGTCAAATTTGAAATAAAATCTAAATGACTATAAATATAAAATTAGGTCTACTTATTGAAAATATCAGTGGGAACTGATTTACACTGTGCACGGCTTTGAATAGGCTATAATCTGAAGGTTAATTTAAAAAGGACCCAGCATGGTAATCTAAAAAGCGCATTACATTATATGTGTATTTATATGGCACTTTCCTAATGCCTTTTTGCAACCATTTTGAAAGTGGTGCTTTTTTCAAATAAACTCCATGTTGAGTATAGTTTAAAAAGTATCAAGCCTGTGGATGCTGTATGTGCACTAATATCAATGTACAATATGTTATCAAAGCAGTCATTTCACTGTAATGTTTTTCTGGCCCCAGGGTAGAAGAATGTCAAATCTTTCGGGCACAGACTCCAAACATTCTTGAAATTTAAAATTGACTGCTTATTGGTTTAGGCTTTTTTATTGTTGGGGAAGTCACACCTTGTTGAAAAACACATAACAGATATCAAAACATGGAGGTTTACTAGAGACTGTTAAATAAAAGTGATTTTTTTTATTTTAACTTGCTAAATATTTTAACTTGAATAATTTTAGACCATTAACAAGCTTACTGTATGTTTAACAACCAATGTAACACAACAGAAATGTGATGAATATCACAATAGAAAAGTTAATTTGCAGTAAAACATGAAGATTGCGACATTAAAAAAAATGTCTGCACAAAAACAGCAAATTAACCAGTCAAAAAACCTAATGGTAAAACTAAACAATGGTAAAACTAAAGAACTAATGGCCAACTGGCTGTGTTAGCTGTCTCCCCTGGCTTGGTGGTTTCATCTTGACTATGGCTCCATTTCTTATCGTCTCTCATTCCCTTCACAGAGTGTAGGGAGAAAGGTCCAGGGTCAATACGCGGCTAAACATGCAATCATCTTGCTAAAAAAGGAAAACAAAGGAGTATTTTAAATGACATATAGGTGCAAATTATATTTTAATAGTTTATATGTAGCTGAAAGCTGTGTTGTTATTTTGCCTAGCCATTGGAGTCATGTCCTTTGTTTTGTCATTTTGTATACCAATACTTAAATCCTTAGTACTGTAATAATAAAATCAACTATTATCGGGTCTTTTAAAAGATAAAGAAGTGCCATAAAGCATAATAGATTATTATACTAGTTCTATTAAGTGCCCTTAAGAAAAAAATATTCTCAAAATACAAGACAAGCAGGATAAAAAGACACCTCAGAATAAACACCCATTAAAGCATCTGCCTTGGAGTAGAATTCTTCTTTCAGGGATATCACGATCATCTGGAAGTGCTCTCTGGATTGCTCCCTTATGTAGCTTGTAACCTGAAGACCAAAACAAACAAAAATAAAATTTTATATAAATAAATTAAACCTTACCTCTAATCTAACATCCAAGAATTATTTTGTGAATAAAATATGGGAAGCAGAGACCTTGTAAGGGGAATAACGTTAGGTTATTATCATAACCATGGTTCCCTGAAATAGAAAAATGTTACCATTAATGTATGGGTGTTTACCACCTAAAGGCCGCGAACCTGAATAGATACACTAAAGCTGTGCGCCAGCACCTGTGATGCAGTCATGCCCGCCCCCGAGGCTACAAGAAGTCTGCACGCACAGATACCAGCATCATTTTTCCTTCAAGCAAGCTGCAATCATTGACAAGGTTAATAGTACATTTCTATTTCACAGAACCAGGATTTTGATCATCACATAACATTCCCTATCAAGTACGAAATGTAAACATTACTGTATGGGTGAGTGTACTAAAGCCATCGCAAGGGAATATTGAATAATGAATGGAATGCTACAAGACTAAGCTGAAGGCTACCTTGTGCATCACCATACGGAAACTCCAGTAACTAGTAGCTAGGGCTACAAAACTGAGGGAGAAACTCACCTCTATGTCTATTTGTAAGGGTTGACCCGGAAGCCGCCCTTAATACTCTAGTTCCAAAGCCATGATTTTGTGGATTCACGACCTGTCTGTAGAACCTAGTAAAGGTATGGGGAATAGCCCACACCACTGCAATGCAAATGTCCTTGACAGATGCACCCTGGAATAAAACTCTTGAAGTTGCCATGCCCCTGAAGTAATGGGCGGTGAGCTTTCGCAGGGGGAGTTGGCCAGCTCAGAAGCAGTCCCGCATGTGCCTGCTATCCATTTGGACAGCCTCTGCCTAGACACGTTTAACCTCCAGCGAAGATCAATGTCCTTCATAGGCAGCCAAAGGAATTCCTTTCATCAAACAGGTCTTGCAAAACTGCAGTATTTCTGCCATGGGGCAAGTTGTGGGGTCGAATCCATGGGACAGACACCACGCCTGTATGACGCTCCACTTGTACCTGTACTGGGAATGTGTGGACGATGCTGTGGCATTTTGCAAGGTGTCAATAACCTTATTGGACAGACCCAGATGGCTCAATGCAGCCGTTCAGGGGCCAGACCCAGAGCTACAGGCTTGATGGGTCGGTATGCCTTAAGGTCCCCTGTGCCTGACTGAGCAGATCACAGCGCTTGGGCAGTCTCCATGGCTGGCCGCTCAGGAGCTGCATCAGGGTTTAAATCAGAGTCTCATGGGCCAATAAGCGTCTACTAGGAGCACCTTGGCCTGCTGCCTGATTTTCTCCACACACAGCGGGAGCAAGGCGAGAGGTGGGAAGGCATCTAACAGTTGCCTTGGTAACTGGTGTGCCAAGGCATCTACCGCCAGCGGGTTCCATCTCCTATTATGGAGAGCCAGAGGGGACAGTGGGTTGATTCCTGGGAGGCAAGAGATATATCTCTGCTCTCTTGAACCTCTCCCAACTCAGTCTACCACCTCTGGGTTCGTCTCCACTCTGAGGCGCTGGGACCTTCCTTGAGAGAAAGTCCACTTTTTTTATTTTCACCCTGGGCAGATGTACTTCTCGCAGTGAGAAGAGGTTCTCGTGTGCCCAGAGCAAAGCTTATGGACCACGTGATGGAGACTGGGCAACATGAGGCCACCTTTGTGGTTGATGTAAACCACCATTGTCTGTACAGACAAGCCCATGCCACCTTGAACCTTCTGCACAAATGCTGCAAGGCTAGATAAACTGACTACAGTCCCAAAACATTTATGTCACACACCCCCTGCACCCCCTCTGCCATTCTACACAGCGCCCCAGCCCAGGCTGGACGTGTCCGTGGTGAAGACCTCCCTTCTGGCACCACTGCCCAATGCTACACCGAGGCGCAGATGGGCAGGCTGTTTGCACCAACAGAGTGCATTTGGACAGTGACAAACCACCATCAATAGGCGGTCACAGTTCAATGCGGGCTGAATAAGCCCTGCTGTTGAACCAGGCTTTCAGAGGGCGCATCACAGGAGACCCAAAAGTAGGGTCTGAGAAGCTGCTGCCATGAAGCCCAGAAGTTTTGGAACGTCATTACTATGAGCGCTCTGTTGAGCTGAATAGCTCTAAACAGATGGCTATTCTCTGCACTCTGCTGTCTGACAGAGTGGACAGCATGGACCCGAAGTCAAAACACTCCTGAGAAGGCGTGAGCTGGCTCTTCGCATGATTCACGGTAAGACCCACCATTGAAGGTGGCCGGTAAACAGTTACGTGTGAGCGGCTGCCTCAGCTGGAGACTGGGCACAATGTGCCATTCGTCTAAATAATACAGTACTCTGATACCTTTAATTCTCAATGGGGCCAGTATAGCTTCCCTGCGCTTCGAAAAGGCATGGGGAGCTAGACAGAGGCCAAAACGGCAAGACCCTTAAGACCGGTACTTAAGTGTACCGGTTTTTATGGGGATACGGAAATAGGCATCTTTAGAAGTGCACCGTGGTGAACCAGTTGCCTGGCCTGAATGACTGCAACAGCTGTTGCATCGTCAACATTTTGAACCTCCTTCGGTTCAGATACAGGTTGACCTGCCTGAGGTCGAGGATTGTTTCTGAGGCCACCATCCCGCTTGGGCATGGAGTAGAACCCATCCTCCAACTTGAAGGGATGTACCATATGAATAGCCCGTTTTTGCAGCAGAGCTGCTACCTCACCACAGCGGCGGTGAAAGTAAGAGAATGCCCGGTACTGCGTGCATCGGTAAACTATTGTTGCCGCTACAAGGTACCGGCAAAACCATTTTGTCAAGGTCATTTTATATTTTGACTTATCAAAATTATTGGTTTAGGCTACGTAATTTTTTTCTGTATTTTAAGTCCTTTCCCGCCTCCCGGCTTCTTCTTGCGCAGTCACTGAGGTTCCGTTCACGTGACTTAGGATGACAGCTTGGGTGATCGCCATGGTAACCGTCACAGGTTAGAGTGGTGACATTTAGCTACATTAGGTGCAGGAAGAAGCAAAATATATTAAGTACATAGAGAAGTGCTCTAAATGCCAAACATGTTTACAAGTTAGTGTATTTGAATACCTTAAGTGAACAACGCATGTCTTATTTAAAGGGGCGTATGTGATATCCCTACAGCTAACACTTAAGAATGTAAACAAACAGACTGTCAGCAAGGTTTTGATAAAGTAGAGTACACAGAAGCTAAACTATAGGACTTTATTATTATTATTATTATTATTTTAATTAATGTGATTGTATGCAGCTTTAAAATTGCATACTTTTTTATTTTGATGCATTTGTTGGCAACACTGAAAGATTTCTGTTAAATGTTTTTATTTTGAGGGTGTATGCCACTTGGTTTCGAATGAGCGTGTTGAATCCTTTCTCTCAAATTTATTATTTGCATTAATGTGTCATGTTCATTAATATGTTTACTGTTAACAAGGGTCCAAATAGTCTTTAATAGGAGTGATGATTAAGAATTGCATGTTTTTGCCGTTAGTAACTTTTGCTTATAAACAAAACATTACTGGATTATACTGTTGTATACAAAAGACATGTTTCATAGTGGCATATTAAGCTAGTTGAAATATTTCAGCTGTTAATATCACATTTATTTAGATTTATGTGTACTTGTTTACATTACTACTTATAATAAAAGTAGTAATTTAGCAAGTTCACAATAACAATTTTCACGTTTGATTGTATAATGATACGTATTGTATCGCAACCCATGTATTGGGTATGTATCGCATCCTTGTGAACCCAAAGACACACACCCCTAGTATACTATACAAAGAACATTTTTGAAAATGATTGCAAAACAAAGCACCGTAATACTAATTTGGCAATTTATAAAACAGCATTCCAGAAACAGTTCTTACAGTGGTTTCTCAATCCATTCCAAAAGTCATCCAACAGTTTTGTTTGCACCGTAAGCGTGTCTTTGCCCGAGACAGAAATGGCATTTAAAACAACAACGCACACACACACACACACACACAAACTGGCTTTGGAGGTTGGCAAACAATTCAGCTTTACAGGTGTATTTTCAATTGGTAACAGCAGGTGTAATTGACACAGGACAGAGGTCCATCGGGTAATAGAGAGTATCGGATATGACAGGTTCTACTGTATATATGTAGACAGAAATAAAAAAGATGTTGCACTTGCTTTTCCAATATTTGTGTTATCCAAAGCAGCATCAACTTCATCCAGGACAAAGAAAGGTGCAGGTCGATAGCTGCAAGAGGCAGAAAAAAAAAGATCCTGGATATTAACAGGTAGTCAACGCATAGGTGTAAGTAAGTCGCCTTGGATAAAGGCATCTGCTAAATAAACATGAGGAAGAATCTCCTGCTACAATTCTGGTTAGCCGTTAACGTGTGCCAGGAGTTTTTCCTTCTCCTGAGCTATAGCAACTTTCATTTTATTAAAATGGTTTCAAGTCTCTTCTTCATTGTGTTACAATCACATTCCAAAAGTTTAAATTCTGTTTGCAACTCAAGATCTAGTTATACCTAAATAAGGGGAGTTCTGAAACGCAGGACTATTCTGAGTTTCTAAGTCATGGGGGCACTTCCATGAAGTGTTTTAAAGATTTTTTAAATCAATTCATCAATCTTATATGCTGCAATTTGGTACAGTTCTATATTAATTTTAACCACTTCAGCTCCAGGTTAGCCGGCTACTGTTTTTTTTTCAATCTGATCGCTTTGTATACATGCCTGTCAGGAGGTGAGTGGTGTGGGTGACAAAGTGAATGTCCAAACTGTCTTATAATTACCAAAATAGTCTGTTTTTAATTAATAGGGGTAAAACGGCAGGTTTTCAGTCCCAAACAGAAAAGGTTTCACAAAATAATAACACAGTACAGTAATCCACAAGTGCATGGGAAAGTGCTCTGGTTGTAGTAGTGGTGCTGGGTCCGTGGCTGCAGCTCCCGACTCGTTAGTCCTCTGCTACACAAATAAACAAAAACACAGCGCTCCGGCTGCGTCCCTTTGCACTGAGATTTGCATCTCAGATTCCTTCTCTCTCTGTCATTATGCCCTAAGGCAGTGTGAGTTAGAGTTACCGCAGGAAACATTCAACTATCTAATTTAATTTTATTTTACAGAATGTTTTTTTTTTTTTTCTAGTATTCCTTTTATATATTGTGTGCGTAATTTTGTACATTATATAAAAAATGTGAATATTTCTATTATGTACATAAAACGTTTATTTTACTGTGAACACATTTTGCTAATATATATACATACAGTACTGTGCAAAAGTTTTAGGCAGGTGTGAAAAAATGCTGTAAAGTAAGAATGCTTTCAAAAACAGACACGTTAATAGATTATATTTATCAATTAACTAAATGCAAAGTGAGTGAACAGAAGAAAAATCTACATCAAATCCATATTTGGTGTGACCACCCTTTGCCTTCAAAACAGCATCAATTCTTCTAGGTACACTTGCACAAAGTCAGGGATTTTGTAGGCATATAGTCAGGAGTATGATTAAACAATTATACCAAACAGGTGCTAATGATCATCAATTCAATATGTAGGTTGAAACACAATCATTAACTGAAACAGAAACAGCTGTGTAGGAGGAATAAAACTGGGTGAGGAACAGCCAAACTCAGCTAACAAGGTGAGGTTGCTGAAGACAGTTTACTGTCAAAAGTCATACACCACGGCAAGACTGAGCACAGCAACAAGACACAAGGTAGTTATACTGCATCAGCAAGGTCTCTCCCAGGCAGAAATTTCAAGGCAGACAGGGGTTTCCAGATGTGCTGTCCAAGCTCTTTTGAAGAAGCACAAAGAAACGGGCAACGTTGAGGACCGAGACGCAGTGGTCGGCCAAGGAAACTTACTGCAGCAGATGAAAGACACATCATGCTTTCTTCCCTTCGCAATCGGAAGATGTCCAGCAGTGCCATCAGCTCAGAACTGGCAGAAACAGTGGGACCCTGGTACACCCATCTACTGTCCGGAGAAGTCTGGTCAGAAGTGGCCTTCATGGAAGACTTGCGCCAAAAAGCCATACCTCCGACGTGGAAACAAGGCCAAGCGACTCAACTATGCACGAAAACACAGGAACTGGGGTGCAGAAAAATAGCAGCAGGTGCTCTGGACTGATGAGTCAAAATTTGAAATATTTGGCTGTAGCAGAAGGCAGTTTGTTCGGCCAAGGGCTGGAGAGTGTACACGAATGAGTGTCTGCAGGCAACAGTGAAGCATGGTGGAGGTTCCTTGCAAGTTTGGGGCTGCATTTCTGCAAATGGAGTTGGGGATTTGGTCAGAATTAATGGTCTCCTCAATGCTGAGAAGTACAGGCAGATACTTATCCATCATGCAATACCATCAGGGAGGCATCTGATTGGCCCCAAATTTATTCTGCAGCATGACAACGACCCCAAACATACAGCGAAAGTCATTAAGAACTATCTTCAGCGTAAAGAAGAACAAGGAGTCCTGGAAGTGATGGTATGGCCCCCACAGAGCCCTGATCTCAACATCAT
Organism: Acipenser oxyrinchus oxyrinchus; assembly: GCA_030684275.1. Classification (NCBI taxonomy): domain Eukaryota; kingdom Metazoa; phylum Chordata; class Actinopteri; order Acipenseriformes; family Acipenseridae; genus Acipenser; species Acipenser oxyrinchus. The sequence goes on from CM060256.1 coordinate 30,221,855, forward strand.
CGAGTCTGTCTGGGATTACATGAAGAGAGAGAAGCAACTGAGGCTGCCTAAATCCACAGAAGAACTGTGGTTAGTTCTCCAAGATGTTTGGGCCAACCTACCTGCCGAAGTTCCTTCAAAACTGTGTGCAAGTGTACCTAGAAGAATTGATGCTTGATGCTGTTTTGAAGGCAAGGGTGGTCACACCAAATATGGATTTGATGTAGATTTTTCTTCTGTTCACTCACTTTGCATTTAGTTAATTGATAAATATAATCTATTAACGTGTCTGTTTTTGAAAGCATTCTTACTTTACAGCATTTTTCACACCTGCCTAAAACTTTTGCACAGTACTGTATATATATATATATATATATATATATATATATATATATATATATATATATATATATATATATATATATATAGTTTGTTTTGTTGTTCATACAAAAATAAAATGTAAAAAATCAAACATTTGTGCCTGTTTTGCTTGATTGAATATGACTATCTAGTACACAGGAGCCTAAAAGGGTTAATAAAAATGTTATAAATGTATTGACTTTTTTCCAAATATTATTATTTTATACCAATTTCAGGGGTAAAAATACCAACTACAATAATTTCAAAATCTGGTACTTGGAGTGCACATAAATTTTTGCATCTGGAGTTGAAGAGGTTAAAAGAAAAGAACACACAAAAACAATTCTGGTTTTGAGAAGCTTCTTTATCTGTCTTCAAGTAAAGTAATTTCCCTGTGATACTGTTGTGTACTAGTAGTGAAAAGAAGTATTGAGAAAATTCTCAGAATTGAGCAAACATCAGGTTATTATCATAACCCTGGTTCCCTGAAATAAATTACCAAATGAAATATATCTGTTATAGTCCGAATTACCTGAGCACTTATATCAAAGTTGCTCCTTTAAGAGCCCCGCTTGCATCAGGCACTGTCTTAGTCCCCAGGAGATATCAGCGAATGTAGCAAGCCACTTTCTTTAAGGCCTACTGTACACAGCGACCTTGAAGGGTAATGGTTATAATAACCTGATGTTCCCTTTCAAGTACGAAATGTAACCATTACCAAATGGGATACAATATCCAAGCCGTTGCAAGTGAAGGACTTGCAGCACTAGCTGATGTGCTAAAAAGGAAGATAACTGCCTTTAGCATTCTGGCCAAAGACCGACGGTCCATGGCATATGGTCCAGACCATGAGAGTGCCCTCATGCAGCATATATGCAGCAAGGTTACACCTTAATTTTGTTAATTTATAGTTTTGCTAATAAGTAGTCTCTTACGTTTCCTCTTACCTGTGAATAGCGAACAGCAGAGCTAGCGCTGCAATTGACTTCTCCCCTCCTGACAAGTTGTCCATTGGCATAAAGCGCTTTCCTGGAGCCACACAGTTGTAGCTGATTCCCTCCAGGTAGGGCTCCTCTGGATTTTCTGGGCTGAGGAACGCCTAGCAATGAAAACAAAGTTTTATTTCTGGAAAACAGCTACAGGGAGCTCTCTGTGCTGTATACCATATCCAAGGTGACAGGGAAAACACACACACAGTTGAAGGAAAATAGGAGATTATATTGCAAAAAAGATTGTACCTAAAATGTGCTTTATGTATGTAAATAGGTTATACTACTGTCAATCATGTTTTCTGAATCATCCTTAGATCTAGTATTGCAGTATACAGCCAAATCTGTTTTTAGTCTTGCTTTCATCTCATAAGATCAAACTGATTAACCCCTTAACTGCTGTAAGACGTACCTTGCACGTCCTAAAAACGTTAGCTCAGTGCTGGCCAACAAAGCAGGTACGTCCTTATTAAAATCATGTTTAAAAAAAAAAAAAATTAAGCTGGATTGCCGCTATTTCACTCTGGGTCACTTATCGAGAATCTCTTATAGATCATATGGGGTTGGTGGTTCCAATTTCATTATTTTACACAGATAAAATACCTTTGATGTGACACAGTTGTTCAGCCTAATTTATATCCTGTGTAAATGCTAGTGCTGGTTATTGCTGTGATACATCCACAGTAAAACAATCTATGTGTAGCTTTCATTTCTGTTCAATGAGGATCGATAATAACGTTTTCCTTTGATTAGGAGCTGTATTACCGTCTCGCGTTTCATTGTATTAGCTTTGAAGTGACGCATCTGATTACTTTCTGCATCTTGTTTTGTTGATGTGACAGTACAGGAAGATACTTCCTATGTCTGAGGCTGCCATGTCGACAACATTGAAACTTATCACGTACGTGAGGAGGTAGTTGAAACATCCAGTGATGTTAAAATAAACTATTACAGTTACTGTACTTGAAACCTTGTTTCTCCGACTTTTGACTGTTGGGTCTGGTTGAGTTAGCGTTGGAGACAAACGGCAGTTTAGGTAGTATTTGAGCATTCTTAACATATTGATCAACTTACATAAAATATAACTAGGGCTTCTGTTTTTCAGGTTTTATTAATTGTATTTTTCGGTGCTTATTTTTAGCTATTTTCCAGTTTTATGTAAATCGTATTTTTTCGGGTCTTTCGTTTTTGATATACTGTGTGAAATTACTGTTTTCGGTTACTTTCCAAAATGCTTGAGTGGTTTTTTTTTGTGTGTGTGTCAAAATATGTATAGTAACTCGACAGTACTTGCACACTTAAGTTGTACCTTCTTTCCTTGGGGCCGGTTTAAAGTACTCAGAACGAATCAATGATAGCTACAAGTCAGGAAGGCGGGAGCACTGGGAAATGTATTTATTATTATTTTTGTAGTACATTTTATTTTTTAATGGGAAAAGGGTAAAGTCAACGTGAATTGATTAACTATTTCCACAATTTTTTCGGTGTTTATTGGCTATCCACAGATTTTTTTTTTTTTTTTTGTATTAAAACTGAAAATCAGAAGCCCTATATATATGTAGCAAATTAATGCACTTACTCGTCACATGCGATTTCCGACCAGTTTTCTGATACAAAGCCCATCTCTTCAATGTTACAATTTATTTGAATATCCATCAGAGCCAGTGTTTTTTTTATATTTTTTATCTCTCTGCATGCCAAATCAGTCTGTTTTTATTGTGCAGTTACACAGCGCTTCCTCCAGTTTCAACTGACAAAAATGCAGCCAAAACAAAGCGAAGAGACAAGCTACAGTAATGTAACAGTTAATCATTAAACAGTTTTAGATACTGTGATTTTCTTAAATCTGTGATCTTTAGTTGTTTTGGTGGCCTTAACTCAAAGCATGACTTTCGCTCCCTCTTCCAACATGTCTGTATCTCATCAACACAGGTGCTCAAAGGCTTTCCTGCAGGCAAGGAAAGTTCAAATTCTGGGGGTCTGTCTTCCTTGTGTTGCGTCTCCACACCAGGGGACAAAAGAAATGTTTTTGCAAAAACAAGAGTTATTAACTATTTAGGTATTCCACTGAAACAGCAAATCCTCCACGCGACCTGCACTCTACGTCCGAGTATATCTGGGATATTCCACTGCAGATTCCAGCACTGCTAGCTTAATAATAGAATGAATATATTTCAGATTCTGTCGACTTCAAATGTCCAACTACCCTCCTCCGGTGATCACTGGGACTAAGTTAGAGATTTGATTCTAAATACTTATGTGGTGGACTCCCACACCAAGGCAAACACTGGGGTTGTTATCCCGTATCACAGTTTCCGAAAACGGTATCTCTATTCAAGCCGATTGCAGGCTGTGGGTCTTCAAATTGTCAAAGTTCAGAGCCTTGTTCTGTGTGTCAGGGAGCCCCGACTGAAAGTTGCGCTCGTCCTTTTCTACTCCTCTCTTCACCCTGGTGATTGGATAGTTTGTTTATTTGGGGCTGTGCCCGAGTCCACATGGGGTGTTTTCCCATTGGCTGTTCTTGTTCCGAGGTGGCCCAGTGTTCTCAATTGGTCCGCTGTTTTTGCCCCTCTCAGCTGGATTTATGAGATGGACTGTTCTCTGTTCGTGGTGTCAAATCATTCAAAACCGTCTGGTTTTTACCTTGTGGAAGGCCTCCTGGCGCCATAGGATTTCTTCAACGATGGTGAAGATAAACCACTTCTCCAGTATTTAGTTTATGACTCTTTTTAAAAGCATTCTTTGTCAGTGGGGAGTTTGTGACAAGAAACCAAGCAGACAGAGAATGGCTTAGGACCCCCTGTATATTCCATTTCTGTTAATTTCATAAACAGAATCAGGGTTCTCCCCAGGCCTTTTCAGGTCGCCACCTGCCACCCAGCTGAAAAAACCCCGATCCGCCCGTCTTGTAGATGCTACTGTGCCTTTAACAATAAGGATTGATTGCGCTTCTAGCAGACTAGATCAGTTGCGTGTTGCTGGGTGAAAAAAAACCTTGGCACAGCATGACAGCTGAGTTACGTCTTGACACAACATTTAACCAATCAGAGAGTTGAAGGGCAGTTTTCTGTGTTAAGCACTTCGAGAGGCTAAAATGTTAAATGACTGCTAAAAAAAAATAACCAATTATTTTCAAAGCAAAAATAGTAACAATGAATGCAGGGGGTCAACATAAGCCGACGATCGGCGCAATCCACCGCCTTATACTATATTTGCGCCAGCTACTTTATTAAGGTGCTATATAGTACATAATAGCTATACATATTTAAAAAAAAAAAGCGTGTTCTGATATCGTAACAATATGTACAGGTGTTTGTGAGAGATATTGGGGGTTCATTTATAGAGGCTGTACGCCTTTAAGAAGAAAGATGTGATGGGATATCAGCTGTTGTCAGCTGACATACAAATGCTTAAGTGCAGAGGTGCTGGACTATTACACTGCGGTTTCATGCAACAGTTATGATGGTGACCAAATGTGTGCGAGTACTGTTGTGTTAAAAAAAAAAAAGGTTAAAATGAACAGTTGCATTAAAAATATGTAGAATAGTGAAAAACAAAAATAGACATGCATAAACAAAATGCCCTGAAAACTTAACACAAAGAAAACAATTTAAATGAAGCAATAGCTCAATAATTAAGCTAGGAAGTGAAAAGGTTATCGTTTTTTTGTGTTAACTCCAATAACCCTACATTATCTTTCCCCAGTCAAATCATAGAGTGCCTAAATAAGCACAGTAATTTACCATAATAAAAAACAGTAATGAAAAAGAAAATGTAGAACATAAAAAAGCACAACCAGATATAGTCAACGAAAGACAACATATTATTTAAATTCTTTGTCGTATTATATATTTAAGATAAAAGGCAAGTTTATTTTTCCGTTAAAAGTGCTCCCGTCTGTAACGTTCTGCTGCCCGGCTGTACAGAATTCCTGGGGAGAACCCTGAGAATGACATTATGACCTTACCTGACGTAGCACGAGCCTGACCCGAAAATGACAATTTCTGACCCGCACCCGAAACGCAAGCCGAGAAAGTTCACATTCCGACCCAAACCCAACCTGCTTTGCAGGTCACCTGCAGGCAACCGCGGGTCCCCGACCCGATGCAGGACCCCACGTACAGCACCTTTGCGACATCCGCAAAGTAAAAGGACAGCCCACGTGACCTACCTCATATACAATCTCTGCTTAACTCAATCAGATGTTGTAAATAGCAGCGCTCCTGTGTCGTACACCGGCCGCACTTTGATAGATGGAGCTCACTGATATAAAAATAATTCCAAACGTTTTGAAACAAATGGTTATTTGTAATCCCCAGAGGTAATACCTGCCTTTACAGTTGCATGAAATAACATTAATTCAGAATAATGTGGATAATGATAAAGTTTGTGCAGACATTTTACTACTATACTGGTGAGACTGAGCTATTCTTTGCTTTAGGAAAACTGTTTTGTTACTGGAATACATATTTTAACTGTTCATCACAGTAACATTTTGTGACTTGTATATGAGACATATGTGTAAATAATAAATGGTATTTAGATAGTCCTCTAGGTTTTGGGGTTTGCAAGGAATGTGTGTTTGGGGTTTTGTTCCTGACTTTGCATGTGTATGTGTTACATTTCATATCCTACTTTCTAGTATTACAAAAATCAACACACGTTTCTATTAAAAGAGACCAGTTATCAGTGTGCAATGGGTATATACATTGTCAGTCCTTATTGAAAGGATTTGAGTGTGTACAGACTCTCAGTATTGGAAAGCTCCATATTAAATTTAGTTTTGTTCCATTTTCAAGGGAAGATATCTGCAAATATGTGTGATTTGGGGTAAAATGAACAACAACATTGAAGAGAGACGTACTTAAATATTTAAGTAGTGTGATCGCACACTTGGACAATATTGCAGTTCAGCAGAAAGGCAGTCACAGGCAAGCTATTAAAACGATGGATTCGCTAGCCACATTTTTAAAAAAATAAACCACTTCATTAATCCTTTTTTTGTGGTTAAAATAAGTTTCATATAACCAGATTTGGGAGTTTGCGTTCTCAAACATAAATAATATTGATTATTTTGCAATAGGAATATGAGGTGAACTCTTGATGTGATTAATCTATGGCCATTTTATTCATTTCATTTAATTGCACAAATATTCCATAAGCTAAATATTAGTTTGGTAAACTTAATTTCTACTGGACCCTCTGAAATTACAGTAAAAAGTCTGAATATAAGATACTTTTATTTGTTACAGTTTATTTTATTTTTTGTATGAACCAGTTGAAAATTAATCAGTGGGAAATATGAAATTACAAAAATAAACTTTAAAATGCTCCCAGTGAAAATTAGTCCAGATTGTAAAACCACCACACAACTTGAGACAATGGAAATCTTTAAAAAACTAAAAAAAAAAAAAGAGAAAAGAAATGCTGGGTTAATTTCATTTCTAATGCAAGAGAAATACCCACCTGAGCACTGGTGTTTCTGCAGAGCTGTTTGTAGATCTGGTCAATGGCTACAGAGATGTGTTCAAAACATGCACTAAACAGCTGGTATCTTTTGGCTTTGATCTGCTCAAATTCCTGCCTACACTGCCTTGCTCTTCTCCTACTGGCATCAAAAGCTACAAAATAGTAAGACATAATGTGAGGTGGGCATTGTCCAGCAGTTCAACTATAGAAAACAAATGTATGATTTGTCACACATCTATTGTTAACAAAAATTAACTGCGGTTTACCATAGTTAAAGCATAGCATGTAAAAGTATGGTTAACTGCCAAATCACTGTGTAAACCCAACTTTAAGTGCTTCATTAAAAGGAACACAAATCAATTATTTAAACTATTTTCTTACTACGTATTATTGTTGTATTACTGTAAAATGTGATTTCCTCATTTTAACCCTTTGCGGTCCTATGTCGGACCTGGTCCAACATTGCAATTATTCTTATCCGGTCCATTGTCGGACCCTGTCCGACATCATCAAAAATACGCAAAAAACGATGTGATGTTGTAATAAAATAATGACTTGGATCGCATTATTGAGGCGTTTGGTGGTACAACGAGTGATCAGGAGATGATTGATCGGTATGTACGACTATTATTATTATTTATTTCTTAGCATATGTGAAAGCTATAGCGAACGAAATGGTGGGGCGGGGCTGGAGATGCCTAGTGAGTGCTTTGTTGATATGCAGGGCCTTTTAAAACCTTTTGACTGTGGAAAAGAAATATTTAAACAGCGCGTCTAAAATTAACTGCGCGTGAAAATAAATTGGACCTGACGCGCCTGACACGCACTTAATAAATGGACTGCAAAGGGTTAAAAGGAGACATTCTTTTTTTATATAATAAAGCGTTTACCGTCCACAGCCCCATGAAACTTGTCTCTGACTTGCCATATCTTCTCTAGGGCTTTCATGTTTGGAGCAGTGGATCTCTGTAAAACACTCTCCTGTGTTGCAATTGTCTGTTGCAGTCTGTTTAGCTGAGCCTCAACCTCATCTTCACTTCTTAGATCCTATTGTAAAAAAACAAGCATGTCAGCAACATACTGTACATCCCCCGCCAAAGCTGTAAATTCACAACTAGAGCAAATCAGTATGATGAAACAGTTGTTTACTATGACATACGTCAACAGTATAGAAAACAAATTATCAAGTGTAATGACAATTTTACAAGTGATTATCCAAGATGTAAAAGAAAAAATGAAGACAGATGGATGAACGGCCACACATAGACCTCTATTTATCCCAAGAATCTAATATTCAATAACATGCTAAATTACGTTAATACCAAGTTTCACAATTGAATAAGTGGTTCTACAGATAGATGCAAAGAGGTGTGACATACATATGGACAAATGTACGGCCAGTCAGACACCCCCTCCCCCATATCATCAGAATATGATATTGTCAATAACTGATGGTAAACAATGTTAATACCAAGATTCATGACAATTGGATATGCTTTTTTTCAGATATGTATAAATATGTGAAGTATGATATACATACAATATGTACGTACATACAACTGCCTCCACTACATCCCCAGCGAAGGGTAATAACAGGCCAGAACTTTAAAGAGGAAACACAGAAGCAGCAACAAATGTGTGAGGTAATCCAAGAGATGGTGCTGTAAACAGGTAGTCGTGTAAAAAAAATATTCTTATAATAAAGTAGTCAAAAAGCCATCTTGTGCAGTTAGGGAAGGAGAACTGCAAAGCAAAGTTGTGGGAAATTAAATGTTTTATGATAAGCGACTGATAAGCGATTTAAAAAAATCACAAAGATTGTACTTTTAACTTTAACACGATTTCTGTTTAACATAGAAAGTGTTCAAATGATGCTGTAGTGCTCTAATTCACGGATGACATATGTGCTTAAGATGCATGGAAATGTTGACAAATCTCAAATATTTCAGTTTATATACTTGTATCAATAGCATCTCTTTAATCTTTACAACCTGCTGGACATTTCCAGTTCCTGGGAAATTTCTGTTGGATTGTCATACCCTTTTCTTTAACCTACTTGTGCCTAGCTATTACCTGGCAAGGTCTCATTTTTGCTAGCTCTCCTGACATGCATACACCTCTCTAACTGGCTGATTTACCACTTGTTTCATGTTATGTAAATTAGCTTTTATTCTAAATTCAAAACCTTGCTCTGTGTGTGCAATATGGTGACATTTGTTGCATGTTCTCCCAGTGTGGACTACTCCATAAAGCTCAACATCTTGAAAGTTTAGAACACCATTGGCCTTAATTCCAGTTTTCCAATTTAGTAGGGTGCTATACTGTGGTAAGTTTTAGTACTATTTATGTGCAATTGATGAATATATAATCGTAAGAACTGATCTTAGCATTTCAGTCTTGTTTACCAATATTGTTATTGCACAGTAGATGATAAAAGAAAGGAACAATACACACAATGAGTAATTGTAGCAGAGCTTTCCTTAATATATTTCTAAACTATTATGAATCCCCAATTTCAAAAAGACAAAAAACAAAATTACTTTTTCTATTTATACACTTACATAAGAGGGTCGTGGGTTCAATCCCAGGTGGGCTACACTGCTGCTGTACCCCTGAGCAAGATACTTTACCTAGATTGCTCCAGTAAAAACCCAACTGTATAAATGGGTAATTGTATGTAAAAATAACATGTAAAAAATAAATAAATAAAATAAAATAAAATAATGTAATTGTATGTAAAGATAATGTGACATCTTGTAACAACTGTAAGTCACCCTGAATAAGGGCGTCTGCTAAGAAATAAATAATAATAATAATAATAATAATAATAATAATAATAATAATAATAATGTTACTCTTCGCTGGGGGTGAGGAGCTACAGTGTATGTAATTAGGAAAGGGTTCAGTGGGAGGTGTTTTTTTTTTTTTTTTTTTTTTTTAAAGATGTCCTGACAGAGTCCTAAAAACATGGATGAATAAAATATGTCCAGCTATTAATTATAGGGTCTCATTGAAAATAAACAACATTTTTTTACCTGAAGATCTTGAGACAGATCACTGTAGTCTATCTGAAACTGTCCTTCACGTTCGTAAATACCTGTTGTAGTGTCTGTGCTTTCAGTATCAAGCTGCAGAAAAGGATATAGAGAACTGTTCAGTCTGTAGGTTTAGGTTCACTATGACTACCTCCTATTTCAACACATCCCAGGCAACTTTATACCAGCCCTGTACATTTAGACATTTATTATGGAGACCTTGATTTCTACATATATTTCAAAAATGTGTTCTAGAGAATGAAATACAATATTTGCATTTGTAACTAAACTATGAATTATGAATAACATTCTAGACCAAGAAAACTTAATTCACAGAGAAGCACATGGTGGTGGTGGGGGTGTACTAGGACCTATGCACAGTAAAACCTGTCCAATCAGGTGTCACAGGACTGGAAAACTGTACCAGATTAGACAGTGTGCTGGATTACAGTTACTGTAAAAAAAATCTAATACCGAACCTAAAAAAAAGTAAAATGACAATTATTTGAATGTTTGAATCTACTTTATTACTGTATATACACAGTACAATAAACACAGCAATACCTCCGCAAACTTAACACAACAATGCCATAACAAAATCTTTACCTGTTATGAGCACAAAAACGGTTTAAAACATTCCCATAGAAAGATGTTCACTTATTCGTACTGTACCTGCATGTGAGATTCAGGTGCTTTTTGCTGGCATTCAGGTTTTCCCCATGTTGCTTTTAAGTAGGCATATTTTCTTTTCAGAACGTCTGAAACATTTTGCCTTGTGATTTAGAATTTTTCGCTTGGCTTTTTTTTTTGTTGGTTTTGGTAAAAGTTAAATTTTTTTGATAAGTGCAAATTGTCTTTCAAGAGATAACTCATGTAGACGTTTAGACATTTTATTTGCTGTTCAAAAACCACACAATTCAGAATGGCGGCAGCGGGCTTTTGAGTATATATGCAACATATTGCTTCTTTTTATATTAGTTTTAAACTCAGAAAAGAAAAATCACATGATCTGGTGCCAGACTGCACACTCAGATTTACACTGATTTTAGGCAGAAGAAACTTACGGCCCTTTCATACCTAGTTCGTTAGGAGAGGATAATTCGCACAATTTCGGTTTCTTTTGGCAAGTGAGAAATGTCAAATATTTTTTGCGCATCAAAGTGTGCACCAAATGAGGAGACTAGGATTCACCTGCAATGGTGGTCTCAGCTCAATTGAGGAAGAACTCTAATTTGTTTCCCCCTCAGTCGGGCAGCGTGTAACGAATCACGTTAGAATTCACAACGCAGCACAAACCGAACCAACTGGTGGTTATGTAATGCATAACCCACAGTCCATGAGCCAAGTTATAAAAAGAAAGTGGGCACATATATACCGTTTCTCATATGAGGATCCGTTTCAGACTAAAGTGTGTCAATGCAGAGGGAGACCAAAGCCATTTATATATGTAACATCTAAAATAATAATACAATATATAGAAAGACTGTACACATATACAGCCTTAATGGTTTTACTAAGACAGGAATTAATTAAAATAATTTAATATGCACATAGATTTTTTGCTATATAAATAGGGCTTTAAGTTTTCGTGTTTTATGTTTGATCACGTGATGTCCCTTTAAACCTATTTTGGGATGATTCTGTTTCTTAATTAGGCAAAAAGGCTGTTAATTACAAAACATGGTGCCTTGTTTTTACCTTCATATATTGATTGAACCTCTGATCCTGTTTTGCCTTATTTTTTTTTAAAATTTCAAACAGAGCTGACAAATTAAATTCCTTATCCTACTTTTAACTAGTTTGTTTGACATTTTCTGTTGTGAAACCAATCAAAGCAGAAGGGCAACATTTTAGTTTGCTTTCAAGTGAATTTGAAATCACAGGTTTTACCGTAGATATTGAATATAACTTCTAAAGGTAAAACTAAAAAAAAGATAAGAATCTAAGTGAAGTAGACAAACTTTTTTTTTTTTTTTTTATCAGTTTAAAACTTAAAGGCTGAAGTAAAACAAAGGTTTCAATTTAATAGTCTAATAGATCAAAGAATCTTGATCACTGATTAAGCACACTTTCTGATACGGAAAATAATGACTGTAAAGAAATTACAAAACTCTTAAATAAGATCACTTTACGGCATTATAGTGGGTACCACTAAAATAAAAAGCAGCAATAGAAAATGCTCATTTAACCAGTTGTTTTGTAAATTGTATTTTTTCAACTTCAGTAACAACGCAGTTATCTTCCTTTCCATTCTCTCAAATTAACACATTTCCCATGATGCAACTTTTGCCTATTTAGCTGACCCTCACTGACGCAACTCTATAGTGAATTACATTCCAACATGGCCATCGCTGTGAGATTAGAATTAGACTATAAATCAATGAGCTTCATAACTGATAATAACACTTGGGTAATACTAATACCTGTACTTCACTGATTTCATCCAGTGATCCAGAAAGAAGAGTTATTTGAAGACCCAGAATTTTGCATGCCAGTAAGAGATTGTGTCTTTCCATTTTTTTCTGCTCCAAGGCAGTGTCCAAGGATATGGACTGCTTCTGCAGCTTTCCTAATTCCCTGAAATGATTGTTCAGATAGATAAGATATACACCTTTCTCGTAATTCTAGTATATATGTTGACTTACAGTCAGCATAGCCAAAAACAAATACAATGGCATAGATATACATATACCACTAGAGTGGTTAGCATTTGTGGTGGAGTTGTCCTTCCTATACTACTGTACTAGAGTGATATGCAGTTTTAAACTTTTTAAATCTGTTATAGAGTTGAATACTGGTCTGCTGTGTTGAAAGGGTAATGAAGAGAAAAGGTTTAAAATTAACCTCACCTGGAGATCACCAGCAATTCCTTTGTGTTTTTTTCAAGCTCTTTTTTTGCATCATCTGCTTCAGATTTTTTGGTCAGCAATCGGTTTTTGAGTACCTGCTGCTCAGCCATGGCTCTGTCCACGGCTTTTAATAGACTCTCTTCCTCCTACAATATGGAAAAATAGGACACACTCCTAACTGATGGACATTCTGACATTTTAAATGTTACTGTGATGAAAAACCTCTTGCTTGAGAATAATTGCGCCCTTATTAGGCAGTTAATGCAATAACAATAACAGTATTCTGCTACAGTGCCAACACCTTTAAATCAGTATTGCAAAGTGGTCAACTGACTTCATAACTAACCTGCATAAAATTTTCCATAGGTACACAATATTACTCATGTCCACTGTCAAGCAGTATCATTGTCATCTTAATCCTAATCCTATCCATTTCCAAAAAAATTACAAAAAATAAAAAATAAAATTGGACAAGCGTTAAAAATCTAAGTGTGACCTAGGGGTGAGTCGGCATACCGGTTTTCTATATATATATATATATATATATATATATATATATATATATATATATATATATATATATATATATATATATAAAATGGACGTCAGATTTAAAAGTCAATTCAAATTAAGTTTGTTTAACTTAATTTTAAAGCTGAGGGAACACAGAGCCACTTTGTTGCTTGTAACTTGGTTTCAGGAGACTAGGTTTCAAGCCACTGCATGGCGCACAAGTGGAGACTTGAGGAGAATAGTGGCGCCAAATAAGCCAATCAAAAGCCCACTTTTAAAATGGTAGAAAATAATTACTGAATAAAGACTAAGAAGATTAACACATTCTGACATTATTTCTCAGTTTGTGTTATTATTGCGTACACCCGAAATGATACAAAATAATCCCATTTACAAATTGCAGTCGGGGGTGGGTTTACAGAGTAATTTATTTTAAATTAATATCTTTAGCAAAAGGTGATGCATTCAATAAGATTTGCTTGTGTGATTGTCACAAAATCAGTGCATTTTTGGCACTGACACGATAAAATAAAAAATAAAATACTAATACTTCTGATTGGTTTATATTTGGGGAAACCCCTGATACAGTCCATATATGGATAGTATTCATCACATGATTTTAATTAACGTATAATATGATTCAGAAGGATTCCCTAGAATAGTCAGGGAGCAGACTACTTGTTCATAGAAAACAAATTCATGATTTCAAACGTACAGTTTAATAACATAATACACATTCAAACAACTCACACACCAGGAAACTAAGTTTCTACCGCTTTATTTATCAGTAGTCTAACAAAATAAAAAGGTCAGAGAGAGAGAGAGAGAGAGAGAGAGAGAGAGATTAGTGCTAAAACGTTTCTTTGCCAGTATTTTATTAAACAAAACAGCATTTTTTTTTTTTTTTTTAATTAAATGGGTAGAAACTTTGACCTTAAAACGTAAACAAATCAAGTGCAGAGACATCATCATATTCGTTCAGTAATTGCTCTTTGCTCCATGTCTGCCAACTTGTTTTTATCATCAGAGCATGCACATTAAACAATTTGACGTCACTGGAATGGTGAGGAAGGGCGCTAGGACCAGAAATACGCTTGTTACGGTTTTCCATACAAGTGTTATTCGCATACGTTTTACTGAGCTTAAAAGTTGGATGGAAAAAGGCCTATAGACACCACTCCTGTTGTGCTGCACTGTAATTTTTGTAATTACAGGTTAATGCTCATGTTAAGTGAAGGAAAATGGCGCTTTCATTTGAACAACTTCTTTTTATTTAAAAAGCAAGAAAAAAATAGATTAACAATTCAAGTCAATTTATTAATACAAAAAAATATATAAAAACATGAAACTATTGGAAGTTAGCCAACCAAATCATGTTACACCTGAGACAAAGGCAATGTCTTAAAATAACAATTGAGCATCAATTTACAGGTACATCTCGTTCAATCCCTATATTAAACAAAAGTTGAGCATGTACAATGCCTAGTAACATGTCAACATAATACAATAAATTATATTTTTATTATCTAAAATACACAGCTATGGCCAAATGTTTTGCATCACTGTATAGAATTACCTCTTTTTTTAGAAATTCTTGGCAAAACATTTTATTAAAAATAAACACCACTCAAAACACATACATTTTCAGTTTCTATCATACACTGAATATACGTTACACTAATACATATACAAATGTTAACTTACTGTGTTCAAGTGAGGATGTCCACATTAGGACTCCAGCAATGCAGAACTGCATTTTGAATCAGAGAATTGTGAGAAGTAACAGATTTCATTTTACACCCATTACCGTCCACGTATCTGTCACACTACACATCATGTTTTTCTTTCTGCCACCCCATCGTTATTAATCTCAGCATACATTAAGTTATTTAAGTTTTTTCATCATGGTACTCAGATTAAGGTTTGATATTTATGTAGCTACTCACGTGTCCAACCCTGTAAAATTTTTACTTCAGTGTGACGCATATATTATCTGATTTTGGCCCGTTCCAACACAAAAAAGATACAATGTCAAAAATACATAGCTGAAAGGACTGTGTTTTAAAATAAGTAGGCTTCCATTTAGATGTACTGTAGTTGGTTTTGTTGGTACAGTACTATATTTTCAACAGAAGTAGTAAATCCGGTATGTATTGCAGCAGTATGTAAAATTCCCCATTAACGACCCTACAGCAAAATGAAATCAAAATATTACCCATGCACAGAACTGCATAAAACGTAAAAGGCAAAGCAAATTAGCAAAAGATTAAAAAAAACACCAGCTTCCAGAATTAAAACAGTATCCAAAGTCAGTATTCAAAATTGCAGAATATAGTGCTTGATAAGGCCCTAATGTCACAGTTTACCTGCAAATGCACAAAAGCAACTACATATCACAGATTTAAAAAAAATGCATCACAGTATCTAATACTGCTTAATGATTAACTTTTACATTACCGTAGCTTGTCTTGTTTGCTTTGTTGTCTTTGAAAACAAATAAATAAAAAAACGCGGGCTGTGACGGATAAACAAGTACATTGTAACATTGAAGAGATGGGCTTTGAAAACTGGTGACGGAGTCGGAAATTGCGTGTGATGTGTAAGTGTAATGGGGATTGATTTTATTCTTAATACAAGGACAGTAAAAAGCTACTGATGTGTATCATTGTACACAAGAAAAACTTGAATATGCATTAGAAGCATAACTGTACAGCAGTTTTATATCTACAATAACGTTTTTGTGGTCGTTAAGCCTGTTGCCAAGCAAATGATGCGTTGACGTAAATGACGTGTATTACGCAGTGCACAAAATTGATGACTGGTCAGTTGCAATGTCTTTACACACTGCCCGCCTTCTGAAAGTCATTTTCTGCCAATTAAAAAACGAAATGCAAAAACACAAAAATCCATGTTTGATGCACCTGTTTTGTATTTGCTTCATTTTATAACTTGCATGATTTATACCATGATATTAAGGTTACCATGGTATTTTTTTGACCAGTATCATAAATTGAAATGTTATACTGTCCCATCCATAGTATGACCCCCCTAACATGCACCTCCCATTGCTGGGGATGGTAAAGGGAATCCTTACCTTCTTTTGCTCAGCAATTTTTTTCTCTTCTTTATTAATCGTCTCCTCCCATTTCTGAATTTTTTTCCTCTCCTTATCAAGTTGGCTGCGCTCGTACTCCAGCTGGGTGCTTAGTCTTGTCTTTTGGGTCTCAAACCTCAGCCTAGTGGAATACATATATAAACTATAACCCCAAGTAAATATAAAAATGTTTATAAAAAATAAAACAGAAAAATACAAGAAATTTCCACGTATGCAACACCGGCAACAAACAGAAATGTATGCAATTTGAGAAGGAGATGGACAAATCAAAGACCTGGGACAAAAAATAAGATGTTTGCTTGTGTGGTTAAAACAAGTCAGCAACTGAGTTTAAAGGAAGAGCGCTGTTGATACAGGAAGATGTATCTGAATATTTACATCTGACACACACACACACACACACACACATATATAGACACACACACACACACAATAGGCTTAAACTGTACAGTAGTAAAATCAAATGAATACCTAGCAGGCTTTTTTTGTCTATTCTACATGTAATACAAAACAAACCATGCTGATGTGTTGTAGGCTTCACATTGTTGTATTATTTTAAATTGAAACTAAATTATTTCAGTATATTTTCTTTTACCTGTCTCTCATACATCTCTGCTGCCACCAGTAAGTAAGCTCCTTCACTAGTGTCAATAACAAATACTGTGCGCAACTTCAGACCTGTTGCCATCCCATAATTTGTATGCTAATTAGAATTTTTCCAACCAGTATTTTTGCTTCTAATTAGTTAGTAAATAGGATGTGACACTTTGGGAAATACAATGCGCAGTCATCTCAATTTTCCTCCCGCAATTCTGGCCAAAATACCACCGCTTAGTAAATAAGGCCCTTAGTTGAGTAGATACCACAAAAAATGTTGTAAGTCGATTTTCTAGGCATTTTTGCGGGGCCCTCAAAAGGGGAGAACCAATACACCGTGCAACGTGATGCCGTGTGTGTAATATTAAAATTACTGTACCAGTGCCACAATGGGATTACTACAGCCACAGTTATGGCTCACACAAACTTAACTGTCAACAACCCGATTTATTTGTTCAGGATCTACGGCATTCAGGTCATGTTGCTAGGTAGAAACACAAAACCACTGTTCTAATTAAGTTTTAATTTGTTACTCTCAATACCTTAGTCATTTTGAATGTTAAATGCAAGCTTTCACTCGAATGACCTCTCAAAAACAGTAGTGGTTAAAGTTATCAATCTTCGGAATATGAAAATGTCACAGCTATACTGCTTCATTGTTAACACAATAGCTGTCAGTCTCTATGTATTTCCTTATTCCCACCCTCCCGAGCCATTGATTTGTCAACATTCAGACTGAACCCACCCCCCAGGGATCTGTAGCAAACAACTGTTGGTTAGAAAGCCAAGTAAACTTATCAAGTCTTCCGTTCGCTGTAACTGCAATGCAATGGCTTTGAGACTGGATAAAGTAGGGTAGACTGGATAAGTCAGACAAAAAACGAAAATGCTACTCACAGGTCTGAAATTGTGCATTGTTGAGTTTGCCGACATACATGGTAATCGCAATGCTGAAAAACAGTACGTGACTGGAGACGAAACAAAGACAAACTTAAAATGGAGGAAGAAAAATGAGCTGATAAAGGAACAAAGTGTTTATGGCCCGATGTAGAAAACATTTGTTTGAATGGAGTACTTTGAATGACTTTAATACATACTGTAACTTGTTCTACATGTCAGTGCAGTATGTGTATGGTTATGGTTCTGATTAACAAAACAAAATGAATGCATCACTGTACAGTGTGAAGTCTAATGCAACTGTACTGCACCATATGCAACACTAAAATCTTTTGTTTACTGGTTATTATATGGTGCACTGTTTCGTTTTTTTATTTATTTATTTTTTGGGTTTTTTAACTGATGCAAGCAGCACTGTTTAATACTTTTCTTTTAAATTTGAATTAATACAACAAATTTGTAAAAGCCAATGCAGCGGGAACTATTGTCCAAGTATGATTATGGAAAGAAATTGTAAAGCAAAGAAGATATGTTCTTGGACTTGTAAACTTGAACTTGAAATTGTATTTTAGCTTACTTGGTAAGCTAAAATACAATAGGTTAATACAGATATGGGATGTATGACTTGGGTTTAATTATTACTTTTTAAATTTTACAAATTTTAAAAAATTGAATAGTTTCTAGCAGTTTAACTAAAAACGAAAAACACTGTAAAATTATAAATGGAATAAAATGTTGCAAACAAGGGTTATTTCGAAACTAAACCTGTGTATCTTTCTTTATTTATCTGTGTTGAGTATGTAGGGGAAAAATAATCAATTGTAAAAAAAAGTATTTAAAAAAAAAAAAAAGTCTCCAAAAGGGGGGAGCGACTTTTACGCCAGTGCAACCTATAAAACTATTTTTACGGTACATAATGATCTCAGTAGTTTCATGCTATTTTTTTCCACTTCAATGAAAACTTTCTTTTTTCATTGGTTTCAAAATAGGGATTGTGTATCTGTGTCATCTGTACCCAAAATACACATGGGCAGTAAGTAGGTTTGGTAGTCCTACACAAAATCCCTTCAAACTCAATGTTTGTTAAGCCAACAGTACTTAAAATCTGTAACATTGTCTGCCTGGGCAATTTACTTTTGTCTAACGCTAATTAGACTTTGCTTTCTTTTAAAATAACTTGCCTTTTCTCATCTACCTCCTGTTGCTGCTTGACATACTCTTCTTCATACTCACGAATGTTTCCAACACCAATCTCCACACAGAAATCAAAGAACACAACGTCTTCAATCTAGGGAGGAGAAATACATAAGTTCTGTTTTGACCAAATGCATTTACTTGCATGCATTGACTCAAACAAGTAAATACAATTTATTGAGTAAGTTGCAATATGGTATTGCATGCTAGCGTGTTATTTCAAGCCAAATCAGCAGATCCCTCCAGGATCATCATCTCAGAATGTGTCAATTATCAGGGCTTGTCAATTAGTCCATGATATTACAAATTCCCCAAATCTCAGTTTTCTAGCTGCATTATTTCCAGGGACATGGAGTTATTAATTAACCCATGCAAATGCAAATATACTAAAACAGCCAGGTTTAAATGGTAATAACTTGTGAGTGATCCATAGTCACACAATAAAACGTGCATAAACAATTGCTCTACATCATCTTATTTGTTATACTGGCCTCTACAACATATTAGAAACAATGGTGTCCCAATTTTGCAGTAACAGGTATGTGTTTATGCCATTTATTTTTCCTTTCAAGTTATCTAAGCACTGGACATACTATTAAATTGAGATTTAAATACAGGTAGAGGTGTCTACCTGTTTGAAATAATCTCTGTCTTGTATAGGAACACAGCCTTGTTGGCAGTTTATGCTCCAAATCTGACCTTGCAGATCCGTGAATACAAACTTGTGAAATACGTGTTTCTTCTTTAGGCAGGTAGATATTTCATCATAAAACACTCAGTCATAAGAGAAACTAAAAATACACGTATAACATTATACAGACGTTTAGATAAAAAAAAAAAAAAATTGCAAATACTATCATTAATATTGCTATATAAAAATAAATGTAAAAATGCCAAAAAAAAGGATTACCTTGTTTATTTCTTGCTGGATTTCTGTTGTTTTAGCTTCCTTTTCATCAATGTTCCTCTTTAACATTAAAAGCTGAGATTCAAGATTCATAAGCTCACTTTCCAGTTTGGATTTCTCCTAAAACATGACAGAATAATGGTTGGCATATACCAACACTCAAATCTCAGGTGTCAGATCCAGGTTGTGTTGGTGGGGGGGAAACGGAATTACTTTTTTGTGAAGTCAGATTCTTTCTTTGAAAACAATTATTCAAAGTGAGATAAAATTATGCTTTTTATTACATTTTTTTATTATAATCATTTTCATATATGTATCCCCAGAGCCTCGAAATTTGATAGTCGCAGACAAAAGTATTGACACCTGTGGCGGGGTGCCCTGCCCGTGTGGGTATTTTGTCTTTTATGTGGCGTGCGGTGTGTTAATGTTGATGTACATGTATTTGTGCATGGGACATAATGGGGCTATTTAATTACCCTGCACCTGGCTCTAATTTACAATAATAGCCAGGTGCAGGTGATAATTAACAAATACATGATAATTAAACAAATACACATTTTTAGGCAGAGAGAGAGAGAGAGAGAGAGAGAGAGAGAGAGAGAGAGAGAGAGAGACAGACAGAGAGAGAGAGAGAGAGAGAGTCAGTTTGTACGCACACAGCGTTGGGTGGTCAGGGTGAAAGAACTGGAGAAAGGAAAGTAAAAACTGCAAATTAAAATGCAATTGCTACGTGTTGACCTAGCTCAGCACGATACTTGTTTGTCAAGATGAAATCTCTCCTACTGATATTTTCCATGGTGCATTCCTTGTACAAAACGAAGGAATTAATGGCTGCATGTCCAGTACATTGTAAAACACAGCAACTGGATACCGGTGATTCCCTTCACCGAGTACTAAGTTTTGTGCAGATGGTGGAAACTCTCTTCTCGCTTTGTTTACTGTTCCAACCAGGCTGTTTTTTTTTTTCTTCAACTGTTTTGATAATTGCAGTGAAATAAAAAAATTGTTGTTGGCAACATTCATCCCTTTTCCTAAGCACGGTTACATCAGCCTAAGTACCACATTGTCACCCAGTCTCTGACCAGCTGGGCGAGTTTCATCTTTGCACAAGTAGGGGTAGGGTCCGCTGCCAGCCAAAACTTGCTCCCAAATTTGACAAGTTTGTTTGACATGTATTGTGTCCAGCGACACCGTGCTTTTGTCGGAAACAGCTGCTTGTCTATGTAATGTTTTATGTTTAGCTTGAAGCAGGCAATGCTCTTTTCAATGAAGTCGTTCCAAGGCAAATATATCTGTAGTTGCTCTCAAATCAAAACTTCAAGAATATCAAAAATATCAAGTTTTCTCAAAAAATTGTAATAGTATAAGACAGCAGACTATATATGCTCACGTAGAGAGCCAGACGGCAGTTCTCCAAGAAACTGACAGGATTACAATAGATATTTGGATAACACATATCTAGACTTCAAGTGTAATATTCTATTCAAATACACACTGCCATAAACTCAGTGGAGGTCGAGATAACAAACTGGCTTGGATACCAGGTCCGACATAGGACCGCAAACAACAGACAATCGCGGATGTTTAACACAAGCAGAGTAATTTAAATTTTAAAAGTGAAAACCGTCAAAATGACTGCCTTGGCGGTTCAAGTTTTAAACTACCTGAAATTGTGTATTTTGGTCTTTATTAATTAGTGGCTAATGTTCCCTAAATGTTTGTACTTAACATGTTTTCTTGAATTATTTTATATTAAGTGTAGGTTGCCAATACTTTTGTCTACGACTATCAAATTTTCAGGCTCTGGGAGTACATGTGTGAAAATGATTATAATAAGAAAATATAATAAAAAGGAGAATTTATATCACTTTGAATAATTGCTTTCAAAGAAAGAATGTGACTTCTCTCCACAACAAAGTAATGATGCTTTTTTTTCTCCCAACACAACCTGGATCTAACACCTGGATGTCCAGAGTACTTTGTAAACTGGGACATGTGTTCAGTTCCAACAATAAATCACAGAGATAGTGTTACCTGGAAGCAGTTTGCAAGGTTTTTCTTCTTTATTGTTTCCAGCTCGCTCTGAGAGTATTTCAGCCTTGTCTGCACTCCCTGAGCCTGGGCCTGCACCTGTTTCAGATCTGCCTCCTTCCTTTTCACTTTCATCAGCTCCTAAACCATGGTAAACATTCTTCTGTCAAACAGCATACAATAATGGGGCTATTTTCAAAGCTTTATTCCGACTCTTAAGCTCAAGTTCTTAATATCTAGTTCTGTTTTTATCTAGTGTGGCTTTAGTTTGTATGCTACTCACTCTGAGCTCAGACACCAGTTCATCTCTTTTCTCTTTCAGTTTGTCCATCTCTTTTTCATCCCATCGGCGGGCCTTGTAGCGCAGATCACTGGAGCCTCCAGAGATTACTCCAGACTTTGAGAACAGAGTCCCGTCCAGGGCAACTGTCTAAACAAAAAACAAAAACAAATACTGATAGTTTTCTGATTACAAAAATATCTACTAAAACACAGATTGATGCCTGTAACTAACCATCATTTACTCTATTATGTGTGTAAAGAGTGATAACGTTACGTTATTGTCATAACCCTGGTTCCCTGAAACAGAAATGTAACCGTTACCTCAAGGGTATTTACCTCCTAAAGACCCAAAACCTGAATAAGTATCAAAGTTGCTCGCAGAGTCTGTGACAGGCGGATCAGGTGGTGCCGAACGTTTCCCGCGTTGGCTACTTTCCCGGGTGCGTCGTCCACTCTTCCGTGGCAGAGCCGTGGGGGGAGGAAGTAGCCACCTCTCTAACAGAGGGTGATGGGGAAGAGCGCTGTGCAGGAGTGATGGACACAGAGCGCTCTGTAGAGCTGCGGGACAGACGTTTCTCCAGTGTGCGCTATAAGAAATGTGCACAAAACTTACAGAAACTGTGGTTCACCAGTGCCTCCTTTGCGTGCTCTGGCCCCAGGCAAGAACAGCATCTGCCGTGCTTGTCCTCATCAGACAGATTGGCCTTGCATGTCTCGCAGGGATAAAACCCAGGCATTATGCAAGTAGCAATGCAGTGTACAGTAACTTTAAAAGACAGCAACGGGGCTGTTCAAGACCAGAACAAGACTGGCTTGGTACCGGACCGGGGACGCAAGCCCTGGATGGTATCGGGTCGGAACTGGGACGGTACCAGGTCAGTTTGGTACCGGCTCGGTGACTTTAGCACAGGGTCAGTACGGTGGGAATGGAGTGGGTCAGTGACCTCGGTACCAGTACTGTACTAGTCCACCAGTTCGCAGTTACCACGGGTAGCACTGTACAGGGATGCTCACCTGTGCAAGCTACTGGCAAAACCACTCAGTCAGTACTCACACGAGACTGAGGGAACCCAGCAGCTGCTTTCACTACACGTGCTGCAGCATGCATTATTATTATTGTTTGTTTTTTTAGCAGACGCTTGCGCTTAGTCTCTGAAATTACAGAAAAATGCAATGAGAAAAGAAAATATTTCTCTCATACAAAATACAGTAATAGCAATTACTTTAATTATACAAACCGTCTCATAATTTTGGCCTAAGCCAGAGCTATTGCAGCCTGGGGAGAGAGCACAGTCAGCCGACTTGCGTTGCTTGATCCCTGGTGACTCAAGCCACCGACTTCACATGGGGCACTGGGGGTGTAACAAACAGCACGCTGTAGTGCACAATATAAGCGTAATCATTTTTTTTTTAAACTATTACAAAATTAAATTATCGCATAAATTATGTAAAACACAACAATTAGCAAAAAATTATACAGTCAAAAGCAACAAGTACTTATCTGATAGGCTCCTCCTGTCAGGTCAGTTCTTGAAAGGAAGTCTGTGAGCACTGTCATTTTATGCCCTCTGGGGCGGGCCATGACTGCGTCACAGGCTCTATGAGCAACTTTGATATATTTTATTCAGGTATCGGGTCTTTAGGAGGTAAATACCCATTCGTTAATGGTTACATTTCATCCTTGAAAGGGAACCAAAGATTTAAAATCTATTTTTTTTTTTTTTACTTGGTTATTTGTGGTGTGAGCAACCTTAACAAAACTTTTTTTTTTACTTTATCTTTGGCTGAATTTCACCATTGGCATGAAACTGACAAGAGAGTATAAAAACAATTACAGAACTAAAATATCTCTAACAAAAAAAACAAAAAATAAAAGGAGACCAGTGATAACTTTGCTAGTGCCAAAAATAGGTAATAAAACTTCTAGATATAGCTTAAATCCTTGGTATCTGAAGATACACGTCACATTTCAATGTAGCCAGTGGATGCTTATTTCAGCTCTCTCACTTTAAACCTCTCAGGTCCTCCGAATGCAATTTGTCGAGCTTCTTTCAGGGTTTCACAAACAAGCCCATTGCCACAAACGAACTGCACAACCTTCTTCAGTTGAGGGGAGATGCACTGCACCACGTCAACGACCATCTTGGCCCCTCTCATATCTCTCAGCCTTTCATTGATTGGTTTTATCTGGAATAAAAAAAAAAAGTTTACTTAAAAATCATGACTTAAAATGTAATAGCGTGTGACACGATGGCTCGTGTGGTGACGCCACCTCTGAACACAACTCGATCAGCCAAAGCTGCAGATTTATATACATGTGACCGTCTCTAAATTAGTAATAAATCAATCAATCTGGAGACATTCTCACATTCTGCACGAGTTTAGCATGGATGGGGAAGTTTAACCCCATCCATGCTGCAAAACAATTAACAATAAAATAATGTGTTTTTACAAACATAAACAATATATTTTAAATAATAATACAACAAATAATATACTACACACAGGGGCAGGCTGTACCCGTCACATACCAATATTTATTTTAAAATGTTTTTTGTTAAGGACGAAAAATGGTCTGATTTCAGTATTTTAGGATAAAGGGATGGAAGTTGGAAGCACAAATGTGAATCAAATGTTTATTTATAAGTAATATTGCCAAACATAATACAGTGCTCTCTCTTTATAAGGCAGCCTTTATACCAGGGGTTCCCAAACTGTGGTCCGCTTCCCAAAGGTCCTGGGTGGGCCGCTGGAGCAATGACATTCCATATATTTTTTTCTATTAATAGAGAAAAGCACGCGCCGGCGGCAGCTGTAACTGTAGAAAAATAAAGTGTAGCAAGGCAGTATTGGCGGACTGTCAATCAAAGCAGAAATTCACAAATCAGAGCTAACAGATTGCCTACCTGTAGGCTGGATGTAGAGCGAGAGCTCTGACAATAGGACAGTGTTAAGGTCATGTGATCGCTCTGCTGGCAGATGTAAAGTGTGTTCAGTATTAATAAAATTAAAATATGTTGAATCCGCTACCAAAGAATATGTTTTGCAAAGTACAAAGAACAAAAAAGGCAGCTACAGGAGTTTGAATGCATTTGTACCGTGGACTCAGTTTTGAGGTGCTGAAATTTGTTTTTTCTTTTGTTGAAACATTTTCATACTAACTTTTGTACTTGATAACATTCATTTAAAAGTTCAATTGATGCCAATGGTAGATATGTTTTTGTGACTAACACTTATAATATTGAGTACTTGATGTATGTTTCAATATTAACTAAATCAAGTTATTAATCAAACTGATAAAACTTGTTACATGTCGGTAATAGAATTATTAATATGTTTGGATATACGGCTATTTTATTGATTACTGGCTTGTTCACAATCGTCTTAAAATAACGCTAGAATATGTTTTGTTGGAAAATAATAATTTAAAAAAAAAAAAAAACATTTTTGACATTCAAATTTTGCTACAGATGGATCTATTTTCAGAAGTTTTCTTTTGGGTAAGTGATGCAGCTGTGCTCCACAATTTTTTTGGGGGGTGGGGGGGGATGTTGCAAGCCAACTGAATGTAATTTTGCAAGTTGTATTTGGTTGTACAAAGGAGTGGCGAAAAAAGTAACTGCAAGGCTCTCGTTTCCTTCTGTATGGTGCGCATTCGTCTTTTTTGTGCATGGGGCAGTTCAGCGTGAGAGGTAACGGCTGGACGTTTTAGTTACACAGTGTTCAGAAATTAAGATTTAAGAGTTATGTTTTGTGCACGTTGTACTGGTTTTACTCGAAAGTGATTCCTGTTCAGGTATTTATGAATGGGAATAATAAGAGACATGCACTTCTTGCTTGTTTGATGACCAAGAAAAATAACTGCATTTCTAAAATGTTCAATTATACAAAGGTACCTAATTTAAAAGGTTTGATAAAAATGTCTGTTTAGTTTTTGCAGTTTATTTTATTTACTAAAATTAAAGTGTTTCAAAAATTATTTTCACTCAGTGCTTATTCTATGTGATTTCACAATATTTATTCAAATGAATAAAGGACAGTTTAGATTACGTTTATTTATAATGTTACATGTTTTAACATATAAAATGTTTTTAATTTGACATTTTCCCAAGGAGTGCCAATAGTGGCCAGCAGTGCCTAATGCAGCTGAACAGGTGGGCCTCAGGTAAAAAAAGTTTGGGAACCCCTGCTTTATACAATGGAATCGGTCATGGCTCCCATTTGCCCCATAATGCCATTAACTTAACACTTTCTTTTATGTTATAAGGTGCAACTCAAATAGCAGTCTTATAACTATGGCTCCTGACTACAGCTTTATAAAAAGGGAGAGCACTGCATTATAGATGTTTCTATTAAATTAGACAATCAAAATATTACAATTCTACCTCAACATTTTCTAAATGAATTCTTCATCACTACAAATAAATCTGGTAGCACAGGCAACAAGGAAAAACAGAAAGTCTATATACAATATAAATTAACTATAAAGTAAAAATGTATTTGAATTACCTCAAGATAATCAAGGGCTAGAAATGTTTCCGGTTCAGCTCTCTCATCCTTTAGGAACCTAATGCAGTCTCGAGCTGTCTTCTCTGTTGTCACAACAATGGCATTCATGTATCGGCCAAAGACTTTGGTAACCGCCAGTTGGTACTTCTTATGTATAGGATGGCACAAGTCAAACAATCTTCCAAACTGAAGATGCAAAAGAAGAAACTTATATCATAATGTTTTACAATTTAAGATATCCACATACGTGCTATTCCATATCCACTATATTTTCCAGACATACTTATCTTCACCTTTTATTCATAGTATGTCATTTTAGGTTTACAAACTCACACTAGCCCTGCAGCCAGTCGTGGGTTTCCAAACTATCATCAATAAGGGCTAGGTTTACTAAAGTGTTGCACCTGTCGCAATAGTTGCATACCAGTCAGAAGTCTTGGGTGAAATGTACTAAACAGGTGCAATGCTATTTGCAACTTTTTATGGAATGCTTTGCCGCAGCAGTTTTTCTTTGCAGTTCAACCTCAGATGAATATGTAGTTATGGCCGTTCCTACAAACATTTGCAAAAAGGGGGTTGAGAGTGCAAATCAGGGTTATCAAATATTATAATGAGATGTATGAAAGTTGCAGACAATTGCGATACTTACAATTGCATACATTTTTTAAGAATTTTTGAAAGCATGTTTTAAACAGTCACAATTGTTGCTGGCATTTCCCAGTCCGCCTTTTCTCATGCATTGCCAGTTGTGCTCAATGCATTTTTGCGGCGAACAGTGAAATACTTATTTTTCCCTAAAACCAGGGAGCAGTAGACTGCACATGTGCCACTAACCCCTCCATCTTTATAGGAATAGGAAACACACCTATTCTATTAATGTGCAGGTGGTTTGTAATTGTGCACAACTTAGCACTGCACCTCTGACTAACAATTAAAAACGGACAGTATACATGTGGCTTATAGGATACTCAAGATAATACGAATTAGTGGTATCATGCAACATTTGCTGCTAGTCCCTTGAAATTCGTATGAACGAGAATTCACTGCCCTCCTGTAAGTATCACTTGTCAATGTGGCACCATGATCTAGGTTGTGTTAATTGTCTAGGCTGCCTAGTCAGGGCTTGAATTTCATTTTTGTGTGCTGGGGAGATTTTCACCCCTATGCTGCAGCCAATGGGGCGGGGATTCCAAAACTTTAGGGGGGAATGGCAAAAGAAAAGGCACTTTTGCATATAAAAAACTATATATATTTTACTGCATCATCATTCACACTGGTGTTGCTTTAAAATAAGCTGCTTTCGGAGACTTAACAGCTGTTCATCACTGTGAGACAGAGCACACTCCATTGCTTTTGCCATTGCCTGACGTGAAGTTTTTGCATACAGCAGAAGAAAAAGGTGCTTTTCTTTTTAACCAGCGCTCCATTTCTTTTTTTTAACTCTTTACACTCAGCCCTATTTCCACCTGCTTTTCACTGTTTTCATTTATGTATGTTTAACTACTGGATAGTTTGTACTGTATACATGTAACATATCAAATGAAAGGCCACAAAATTTCTTTTCATATTATGCAACAGGATAAGGCATACTATATGTGGTAGAGATGAGAATATATGTACTCCTAGATGGCTCAAAAAAACAAAACACAAAAAACACTGCACCACTGAATCTCAATATGAAATTAACATGGGGGGAAGCTGAGCTAAGCTTTCCAACGATAGGCTCAAAACGAAACCTAAGCTGTGAACACTGTCACATGATGAGAGGCTTAACCTCAGGTGACCGTAGTTCCGGCTAGGAGTACCGCATACACGCACTGAATACGTCTTTGGTGGCTTTTACGGTGCCTGAGCATGTGCGTAACCTTCGGTGCCCTGGCGCCCCAAAATTAATGGGGCTGAGTTTTAAGAGTTAAAGCGAAAGTCACCGCTTGCAAAACAACACCTAGATAGAGTTAATATTGTCTTTTTTTCTCAAAACAGTTTACTTACTGCAGTGTACTGAGTTTCTATAATCCTTAAAGATAGTGGCCGAGAATCACATACAAGAGAATAAAGTCTTGCGGTACTTAAAATATTCAGCATTACTTTTATTTATTTATTTATTTATTTTAACCAGAACTACTCAGAATGCAGCTCATAGTGCTTTCGTCGCTGACACCCACTTCCTTATAGATTGTTGTAGCGTTTCAGGCATTCTAAATTGGGTGAAAAATACAGTAGCTTGGTGTCTTAAAATATCACTGCGGGATTTTCCCACACTGAAAGTTGCAGATATGCGGGAGCAACTTGGAAAATGCGCGATTCCTGCAATCCCGCGCTGAAATTCAAGCCCTGCTAGTTAATAATAATAATAATAATAATAATAATAATAATAATAATAATAATAATAATAATAATAATAATAATAAACGCTATGAGAGTGCTGACTGTATATACATTCCAAGAACAGAAGTTGTTTCAATCAAATGTCAGGATGCCCCTGAAACTGTTTTTTTGCAGATTTCAATGGAACATACATTTCCTATCAGCTTAAATGGCTCCCACTTTAAAAAATGTATTAAATAAATACATCTAGCTTCACTGTATAAAAGTGCCAGAAGACAATGTAGGCAGGTATTATACCACAGCTTCCGGATAATGTCTCTTCATACTCTCCAGCAACTCCTCTCTCATCTGCTGGCGGCGCCCCTCGTGATGGTCAATGCGTGCATTCTGCAGCTCTCCCAGCACACCACCCAGCTTCTCATTCAGCTCAGCTGTGCGCACCATGGAGGTCTCCATCTCCTCCGCCAGACTCTCCTCCTGCTTCCTCAGCTCTATCAGTGCACCACTGCATATGCAATAGCAACAGATTAATGATGAAAAGCTCACACTTTGCAGGGCTCCAAGCAAACTTTTTGGCTTAGGAGCCAATGGCTCCTAGGTAGGGTGGGTCAAATTAGGATGCAAAATGTGACCTTCAACTTTAATATGGCCAGTAGATTTTACTGTAAACTCTGACAAGTTGGCGACTAATCATTTACTGTACATACATCAAAACTTTGGCATAATAAAAGGCTTTCTGCTTCATAACTGTCAGAATCTGCACCACCCCTTTTGGCCTTGCAGACCCAATCATTTTGAACTCGTGTTACAAACCTCCTTCCTTGTTTCCACAGTAACGCGTACCAGCCAGGGTATAACAGCTGAAATGATCATTCCAAATTAATTCTGCTTTGTCTGCAGTTCAGAAGAGACGGCTTTTGCCAACTGTAAAGAATCTAAAAAACTTCAAAACCAAATAGATTTGGTTGACAACAAGTGATGAAGGGAGTGTGGAGGTGTCTGTGCAGCCCTACAGCCCACACAGGGGGATTCAAAATAACGGTACAGCTACAGGCCATTGAAAAGGCTGTATTTTTTTTCACGGCTATAACAGAATTCACGATTTATCTGAAATTGACATATTCTGTGTAACAGTAGTTCCCCTTGAAAGAATAATGTAAATATACATCCATTTAATGACTGAACACACTGCATAAAACTGCACGATTTATTTAAAATGTCTTCAACCAAAAAGGCACCAGCTGCAGATCGCTCTGTATTTTTACTTTTATTTATGTTTTTATTTTGTTTGTTTATCATTGGAGGCTGTGTGGTCCAGTGGTTAAAGAAGAGGGCTTGTAACCAAGAGGTCCCTGGTTCAAATCCCACCTCAGCCACTGACTCATTGTGTGACCCTGAGCAAGTCACTTAACCTCCTTGTGCTCTGTCTTGATGCTAATGCATAGTTCCCCCACCCTAGTCTCTGTAAGTTGCCTTGGATAAAGGCATCTGCTAAATAAACAAATAATAATAATTCAGTGAAAACAGAAAAGGCGAGGAAACAAAAAAAGAATGTTATGTTTTTCAAGTAAGCATTTAAATATTTCCGAAACTTTGTTGTATTATAACTCTAGAGAAAATTATCAATTTATTTTGTGACAACGGTATTTTTTTCTGACTCAATAAATATTATGTTTAATCGTGAAATATCTTTAAAATATATTGAAATTTAACCCTGATGTGTGGCAACACACTCTGGGCAGCAGTATGATAGATCAGCTTAGACAGGAAATTAAAAAAAAGTTTTGCTTTTAGGTTTTGAGGGGAGAAAAGACAGAAGCTGGGACTTGTTTGAGGGGATGGCTTAGAGGCACCAGCATACAAAGTGATTTGTCCCACCCCACTCCTAGGCCAAAAAATTGGTTGTCAAATCCAATTGTTGGGTGCCACTTTAGGAGCAAGTTGGTTGCCACCATATTCAACTGCTTAAAATATAACAACTTACTAAGACACTAAAGCGATACTAAAACAGTAACTTTAATGTTTTTTTACTCGCTTGTTGTTGTCTGCTTTGAGTCACAAACTTAAAACTGCTACGTATTTGATATACAACTCCAATTAACTACTAAATTAATTCTTCCACCACCCTACTTTTCTTCTAACTTTGTGACTGTTATGCCTTGATGTAAACTGAGTGACACCTTATATATTTTACAGAAACTAAAACCAGTTAAATGTTTTCCACATACTTGCAAGTGTTGATATACTCTTCCAGTTGTTCTGCTCGTTTTGTATAGTCATCTATCTGCATCAGGGTATGTTTCACATTTCCCTACCAAAAAAACACACAAATATTGCTTCAAATGTGTGACGTAGACATTTGTGAATTTAGATTGTTGACTTAAAGAAGCCCATGTGAAATGTATTTTGTGAACATTTAGCCCTCTATCTGACCTGCACCCTCAGATCTACAAACCAGTATTCATTATATGTTGATACATAGTGAATAATTAATAAAACTTCAATATAGACATTTGTGAATTTAGATTGTTGGCTTAAAGAAGCCTATGTGAAATGTCTTTTGTGAACATTTAGCCCTCTATCTGACCTGCACCCTCAGATCTACAAACCAGTATTCATTATATGATGATACATAGTGAATAATTAATAAAACTTGAATAGCATGATATTTAGGATTCAAATCTAATGTTGCATATACCCAATTCATTTTTGTTATGAACCGTTATACCTCCACTTCTTTCTTCTTCCTCTGATCGAACTCTAGCTTCTCGAAATCTGCCTTCAACTCCCACCGCAGCTTCTCAAAATTTTGGGTCATGATTGCCACCTTCTTCCTAGCTAGCTCCTTCAGCTCCTTGTAGCGCTCTTTCTGTGCAGATGTAGAACACATCATGTCACACACTGAAACGGGCACCGCATTATTTCTGTCAAACTATTTCCTCCTTTTTTAAGTTCCAATTGATCTGGAACTAACAGTGATACTTGAGTAAACTATCAGGTAGGGCTGGGACGATGGCAGTTTTTAAACCATCGATGCATCGTAATCTTGTGGGTATGATGCATCGATGCATTGTTTTATTATGACGCAAAAAAAAGACTATGGACATGTTTTAATTATATTCTAACCAACTCTTAATCGCAACACTTCTGTACTGAGATATATGATGATACTATTAAAATTAGATTTGATTGATGACTGACCTGGCTTTCCTCCAGTTGTACATCTCTCCCCACAGTTAAGGTCTGCTCCTCTACCTTTCTCTCAAAGTCCCTCCAGGCCCTCTCCAGGTCGGCTAGCTCATTTTCCAGCTCTTGGATCTCTTGCTCCTTCTTACTAAACTGCTTCTCGCTCTTCTTCAGAGAGCTCTTCGCTTCCTCCACCTTCTTGATCTGGTGAGAAGTATTCACTTTGGCTTTGATGTATTGGGGTCGTTTCTGATTGATGGCTTGCTCCTGAGCTCTGAGGCACAGCAAAGAGTTAGTTTACATGCAGAGAAAGTATTTCACATTTTGTATTCTGCTACTTTTAATGTTATCTTAACAAAGGAACCAAGACAAACTGTGCCTGTATTAAGCAGTTACAGTTGCAGCCGTCATCTACAGCGATTTTTTTCTTCCTTTGTGATGGTCTTGCAATCTTGTTGCCCCATTTGCAAAGTTTCACTGCTCTCCCCAGCAGAATTACTTGGTGGCATACAGCGAATGTAAGACTACTAAAGGTACAATCTGGTGGCCGATAATTGAAAATGTATATGACAGTTTAAACATGTACTGCAATAGCCTCCCGATAACTTCCACTCACTGACTGACTGATGAGTAAGTTCCTTGGTTACTCACTTGATCTCCTTCTCAATCTGCTGCTGCTCCCGGGACAGCCTACCATGCTCCTTTTTCAAGGCTCTCACTTTTGATTCTGATTCTTCCAGTGATGATTTCTTGATTGCAATATCTCCTTTCTTTTCCTGAAGACTGTCTTTCAGGCTGTCGATACTCTTCTCGTTATAGTAAAGACGGCAGAGGTGTAGCTGGACTTTTTTATCATTTAAATCTTCTACCAGCGACTGGTATCTTTGCGCCTAAAATTAGGAGAGTAAGAAAAAAAAGGTGATTGTTGGCATAAAATAGGGATTTGGGAAATGATGCTCAAAATTCCTTGTCACGGATAGCTTTGTGGTGACATCAGACTAGGAAATACCGGCACACACAAGGACTGCGGGGGTGAGTCGCAAATGCTCTCGTTTTTAATAATAAATAAAAGGTTTAAAACAAAAACAAAACATTTTTCATAAACAAAAATGCACGTTGGCCAAAACAAAAGACAATAATTAAATATCATGCTGGTGTAAAGCCAGCACGAGTAGCAATTGTTTTTAGTTTTATAACTCTTACTGTCTTTCCCGTCTCCTTTCTCCAAACTCTCAACCTCCCAGGAGCGGCTGCTTTGCTTTTATATATGTGGCCATCTCCCAATTGGTAATTACTTGATTAATTTGGGATATGGCCACATTACACACGTTTTAGCTGGATGGGGGATTTTAACCCCATCCAGGCTGTAAAACAATAACACCACACATTGTGTTTTTAAACACTAAACAATACATTTAAATCATAATACAACAAATACAAAATACGCACTGGGGCGGGGTGTACCCCGCCACACTCCTGAATTAGACTTCAATATTTTTAATGGTGATTTCATGATCTTTCGAAAAACGGGCTTTGTTATTTTGAAATAAACATTTATACAGTTTTCCACAATAATAATAATAAAATATATATATAGGTTGATAAGAAAAAAAATATTTAAATAAAATAAAAATAAATGTACACAAAAAGTTTCAATGATTAAAAAATTATTTATTTCAGGACGTTTCAGGCAAAAGCCATTCTGACATCTTTACCTATATAATTAAATAAAAGTCTGCATACATTGTTTGCAGTGGACTGATGTCAGAAAGGCTTTAATGATAATAATTACAACAGTCACAAACCAGTAGGCCTATATTTTTTGTCATTCACATTTCTGGAATATTACAATTGTCCCTGTTATTCTTGGTGTGCAAAAAAATGTAGTATTTAGAAAGCCTTTGCATACCAAAACCCCTGGCTACTGTCAACAACATTCCCACCCCTGACAAAAACATTGGGGATAAACACTGATAGACGGGAATTCAGTTTATGTAGTTTCTTGAATTATTTGAATTTAAAATGCAAAAACAGGTACAATACTTGAATGGACAGAGAGTACTATTGTTAGACAGATGTTTGTAACAACATTTTCAAGTACTGCTAATACATTTTCATTTCTTCTTTTTTTTTTGGCCACCATTTTAGAAAAATGTTACAAACTTAAAACTGCAGCAAAAGCTGTTTAAAGCTAGTGCTGGGGTTATGCTTGTGGTAAGATTAGTAAACCTGTCCCATACCTCCTCCTTCTCTTGTTTCACATGCTTCTGCTCCGCAGCCACATTTTTCTTCTTGTTGTAATGAAACTGGGCATCTTCTTCAGCCTTCTGCAACTCTTTTTTCTTTTTCTCATAGCTGTCTGCCAGATCCAAAGAGTTACTTATTCTCTCAAACAGCTGAGTCCTCTCCTTTGGTTTCTTCATTGCTATCGACTCCACAGCACCCTACAGTGTAGAAAAGAAAGCAGTTTCCATGTTTTTAGCCTATGTACATTGTGTTTAATATACAGGGAATATTAATAATAGGGAATGGGGAAGATAAATACACAAACTGTGCAGGTGCTCTGGATGTTATGTCAGCTACTGTGGAATTTCTCTGGACTTACCTGGAATACTAAGCAATTTCTTGCTTTAACAATGATGCCTATTTTCTGGAGTTCTGATGTATAATGTGACAGGGTGACGACTCTGCCATTTAGATGATACTCTGAAGAATCTCCTATAGAAAAACAAATTGTAATAAAATGCAGAAGCATTATTAGTATGATACAGCAAATATTTAAACTAGTGAGTGCAGATTTATAGTAATTTTTATTAAAAAAAACTTGCCTGTTTGTGAGTGAGAATTAAGAATGTATTTATTAAACAAGATTGCAAACTGTTTGGGGACCTCAGTAACAGGGAAAAAGGGCTTTTCAGAGTGCTCAGTAATATTTCATATAAATAAGGTATAAAAACTATTTTGTTGTCTACAAGTGGAAAAACTGATCTAACACTAAAAGTAGTTTTCTAATCAGATATTTGACAGCGTAACAGATAAGTATATTACTGTTTGACAAAAAACATTGCCGTCCTTATTAAAAACTCATAGCCCTTCTTATATTTTTCTTCTTAATTTCAATTATTATTTTTTATTCATCTTTATAAAATGAAGTATAGCAGATGATCACCTCTTTCCAATGGTGCAGAAAAAGCATATGCATCTGTTACTATCCACCTGATTTTGTACTGGCCGGTTACCTTCTAGAAGTAGAGTGGTCTGCAGTTTTGAGTGAAGTTATATTTCTGTGTTAAAAGCATTTAAACCCAATAGCTCTGTGCTTATCTGCTGTAATCCTTGTGACTATTAAAGCAGTTAACTCAAGAACTTGTAATGTAGACATGTTTATTATCATATACACTCTCAAGGTATATCATTCATACATTCTTACTCTTGTTCATTCAAATGGCACTATGTGGTGTTGCTTCTTTAAAACTAGGGCCAGGATATTCAAGAGATTCGAGTTTCACAAGGTCAGTTGCAAACACTGTTTCCCCTAAATCTTGCCTTGAGAATAAAGTTGTGCCTGTGAGTGAAATTAAGTGTGAAGGTCAAACAATACATTTTCCACAAATCTCAGTATTGGGGGGGAAAAAAACTACTGCATGTTTTTGACTTAACTAATTCACAAACCAGCTAAAATACTATTTAAATACTATTTACTACTATCAAGATGGAGCCTACAGCTCACTAAACTTTGTTTAACTAAACTTTAGTTCTAGTTGTTCAGAGCGGTGGGAGAAGTGATAAAAAAAACAAATAGATACTGTTGCAAATATACAAAAATATGATTTTCATTATATATATATATATATATATACACACAGTACTATGCAAAAGCTTTAGGCAGGTGTGAAAAAATGCTGTAAAGTAAGAATGCTTTCAAAAATAGACATGTTAATATTTTATATTTATCAATTAACAAAATGCAAAGTGAGTGAACAGAAGAAAAATCTACATCAAATCAATATTTGGTGTGACCATCCTTTGCCTTCAAAACAGCATCAATTCTTCTAGGTACACTTGCACACAGTTTTTGAAGGAACTCGGCAGGTAGGTTGGCCCAAACATCTTGGAGAAATAACCACGGTTCTTCTGTGGATTTAGGCAGCCTCAGTTGCTTCTCTCTCTCTTCACGTAATCCCAGACAGACTCGATGATGTTGAGATCAGGGCTCTGTGGGGGCCATACCATCACTTCCAGGACTCCTTGTTCTTCTTTACGCTGAAGATAGTTCTTAATGACTTTCGCTGTATGTTTGGGGTCGTTGTCATGCTGCAGAATAAATTTGGGGCCAATCAGATGCCTCCCTGATGGTATTGCATGATGGATAAGTATCTGCCTGTACTTCTCAGCATTGAGGAGACCATTAATTCTGACCAAATCCCCAACTCCATTTGCAGAAATGCAGCCCCAAACCTCCACCATGCTTCACTGTTGCCTGCAGACACTCATTCGTGTACCGCTCTCCAGCCCTTCGGCGAACAAACTGCCTTCTGCTACAGCCAAATATTTCAAATTTTGACTGATCAGTCCAGAGCACCTGCTGCCATTTTTCTGCACCCCAGTTCCTGTGTTTTCGTGCATAGTTGAGTCGCGTGGCCTTGTTTCCATGTCGGAGGTATGGCTTTTTGGCCGCAAGTCTTCCATGAAGGCCACTTCTGACCAGACTTCTCCGGACAGTAGATGGGTGTACCAGGGTCCCACTGTTTTCTGCCAATTCTGAGCTGATGGCACTGCTGGACATCTTCAGATTGCGAAGGGAAGTAAGCATGATGTGTCTTTCATCTGCTGCAGTAAGTTTCCTTGGCCGACCACTGCGTCTACGGTCCTCAACGTTGCCCGTTTCTTTGTGCTTTTTCAAAAGAACTTGGACAGCACATCTGGAAACCCGTCTGCCTTGAAATTTCTGCCTGGGAGAGACTTTGCTGATGCAGTATAACTACCTTGTGTCTTGTTGCTGTGCTCAGTCTTGCCATGGTGTATGACTTTTGACAGTAAACTGTCTTCAGCAACCTCACCTTGTTAGCTGAGCTTGGCTGTTCCTCACCCAGTTTTATTCCTCCTACAGCTGTTTCTGTTTCAGTTAATGATTGTGTTTCAACCTACATATTGAATTGATGATCATTAGCACCTGTTTGGTATAATTGTTTAATCATACACCTGACTATATGCCTACAAAATCCTGACTTTGTGCAAGTGTACCTAGAAGAATTGATGCTGTTTTGAAGGCAAAGGGTGGTCACACCAAATATGGATTTGATTTAGATTTTTCTTCTGTTCACTCACTTTGCATTTAGTTAATTGATAAATATAATCTATTAACATGTCTATTTTTGAAAGCATTCTTACTTTACAGCATTTTTTCACACCTGCCTAAAACTTTTGCACAGTACTGTATATATATATATATATATATATATATATATATATATATATATATATATATATATATATATATACCTGTGATAGTAGCTGTGGAACAGTTGAAACAGCATTTACATTATCTGGGGGGTGGGTGAAAGCCAGGAAAAACTTTCTGTGGGTGGTACGATCATCAAAATTGTTTCGAACAATTATATTTTGCGTGCCCAATTAAGCAATTGCTATTTGGAGGCTTAACTGACAGCCCCAGTGTCATGGTTTGGAAGCATTTTAATGTATTAAAATGTTTGATTTTTTTTTAATATGTAGACTACAGTGCCAGAGTAATCGCACAAATACACCTGCATCAGTTGGGTATAGCTTGAGTTACAATTAATTTCATGTTTAGATTAATTTCCTTAGCCTTGAGATATTACCAATTATCCCGCATCTCTTTTGAATTTCGAATATAAAAATTAATAAATTTGCAAAATCTTTGAATATTTGGCCCTAATTTCAAAACACAATTTTCAGAACCCCTGTAAATACTACAATTCCAATAGTTTTTCTCTTTGTTGCATGTTTTCCTAACCCTCAGCGAGTGGGAATGTTTGTGATTACTTCAGTCATGTATATAGCTCCTTTATATGCTAAAACGCAGGGGTGCAAAACTGCTTTTTGAAAAGTAAGTTAAAGAAACCCAGCCAGGAGAAGCCCTCCAATACAATGCTGCTATTACATTTATTCAAATATGTCACTTTTTCTAAATTACAAATGTTTTATGCATAGGACTAGGGGTAAACAATGTGTATGAGTATATTGAAAATAATATTGAAATAAAAAATGTATTTGGCAATCTATATTAGCTATAAGTAAAATACCCAGTTAGTTGGCACTAAACAATTGCAATCCAACTACTTTAAATAAAGTTATGTACTTTGGCTCCATGTGACTTTCTATCAAGTTTCAGTTGTTTTGTCTTACAGAGAGATGAATGGGTGACTGAGCTGACAGTGATTACAGCTCATGGAGAAACCTGTATTGACCACCCACCTGTGATGGTTCTTGAAAATGTTTTTTCTTCTCCATTCTCTTCACAGTACGTCATCATCACCCTGGCGGTAGCAGAGGCTGGTTTCCCAATGTGAGCCCCATGGATAAGATCTCTTGTATGTTTCACTCGCAGGTTTACTGCCCTTTCTCCCATCACAAAACTGAGAGCATCCATTACATTAGACTTGCCTAACAAAATACATGCAAGGGTCATTACTTTGTATGTGTTAGGTCTCTCACCACCATAAATAACATCCAAAATTATTAGGAACAAGTTTCAGTTATATATAGACACACATACAAAGAGGCTGTGTGGTCCAGTGGTTAAAGAAAAGGGCTTGTAACTAGGAGGTCCCCGGTTCAAATCCCACCTCAGCCACTGACTCATTGTGTGACCCTAAGCAAGTCACTTAATTTCCTTGTGCTCTGTCTTTCGGGTGAGACGTAATTGTAAGTGACTCTGCAGCTGATGCATAGTTTACACACCCTAGTCTCTGTAAGTCGCCTTGGATAAAGGCGTGAGCTAAATAAACAAATAATAATAACATACATACAAGACTCTCTGCACTGCAGATATAGTTATAAGTCCAAGAATAACAACCCATATTATTCCTGGCCTTATAGATAGAGGCAGTCCAAAGAAATGTGGGAAAATATGCAAAGACAGGCAGAAATTTTAAGTAGATATCTGCAGAGTGCTCTGCGGAGAATCTTATGTGTTTAGTATTTGTATTAATAATGGCTTATAAAAATGTAAATCGAGTAAACATAATCCTACCAAACAATTTATGGTTTAAGTACTTCCAATTTAATATATCAACCATTTTTGTCAGTGAAATTGTTAGAAACTGTCAAACAAAAACATCACATCACATGAGACTTCTTATTGGCCACATTTTCAAAACCTTAACTCCAGTCTTTAATTAACTCCTACTTTTTGAAGGAGACAAAACATCTGTTAATTTAACAAAACTAACAATAGGGCTTTTATGGCAGCTTTCAAAGTATTCGTTGTCTTTCTTTGTCCCAGCATAGCACTACTTTCACAAACATCAACAAATATTAAAATCAGTTGTAAAGGCCATGCCAGGCATATCCATCACATTAAAATCGATTGCAACACTTAACATATCATTAGGCAAAGAAATGTGGGTTCAAGTGCTTCTGTTGTGGAGCAACCTGTACATCTGGCTACTCAAGACATTAGGTTTATTGACTAAATTACAAAATGGGGAATGAAAGTATTATTGTTGGTCTTACAAATAACACACTGGCTGAAAACATGGGTCTGTGTACAACTTAAAAAAAATCAACGTTCTGTTAATAAAAAAGTTTAAAATAACAGCTTGATTTTTCACTCTGTCTTCTGTGAAACAAATGTCTGGCAACTTTTTATTTTTCAAAAGACTTTTGTTTAAACATGGGCTGTATTTTATAATTCGCTGGATCAGCATGTTTGTCTCCATCAACAACAGGTCACAAAGAAAATGCAGACGACAGGCTGTGCAGTTACTGCGACGAGTATTTACGTCTGCATGTTTTCTGCAGAGACTATAGCTTTCCAACGCCTTGTACCATCTTGATCCACAGTCAGGGGTTCACATAACTGGTACGCAAGTACAGATGCGGACTAATACAAAAATTAGGACTTAGTTACTGTTGTATAAGACGCAAGCTGACGTCAGCATATTTTTAACAGAAAAGCATTTATAATAAAGGCAGAGACGGTGCTCACGGTTTGAAGGTGAGCGGTACATGGGTAATTTATGGATTATTCCAGGAGAGTGAAAAAGCAACTTGCCAAGGCAGCCGTCTGCAAGCACCAATGCAATGGGGTACGTAATGTTAAAACAACCGCCTTAATGAAACTGTGCCTTATTTTTTCAGGGTTTTTTGTTTTGTTTTGTTGTATGTAAAAAATTATTAGCTTAAAAAAATTAATGATTAAAAAAAAAAACACACACACACACACATCGGGTACATTTTCCCCCCCGGATCTGCATTGATCACATCAATAGCCCCGGGGGACTGAGTAAAAGCGGAAAACCGCCAATCAGCGGAGATTTTTCTTCTCTGACTACTTACTGACTGTACTGGCCAAAAACATTAATAAACTATACTGCAGTATACTATAGTAAACCATTGTGTTTTGGGGTGGTACTATAACTTACTGTAGTGTTTTTACATAGGTCGTCTTATCAATTGAACAGTTTTTAAAATATTTTAAATTATAATCAAACGTTTAAAAACATGGCTGAGTCGATAGTTATAATTAAGTATTAAACCCAGACCAATGGATAACAGTCTATGGCAAGTCTCTTTCCTGTGTTGTGTGAAGAAAAAAACAACTTTAAAATGAATAACCAGTAATTAAAAATTAAATAATATATTCAACATATATTCTTACAAAACCACACACATGCGCATCATGGATATTCAATTACACTAAAGGTGTTAAAAAATTAAAATCCCTACAGCAAAACAAAGAAATACTATAAAAACATGTCTTCTTACCAGAACCGTTCGTCCCAATAATACAATTAAACCTTTTGAAGGGACCTATAATTTGCCGTCCGCGCCACGACTTGAAATTCTCAACATCTATCTGCTTTAAATATCCCATTTTTGTTGCTAATTTACATATATATTAATTATATAATTTTGATTATATAATTATATTATGTTGTCTCCCACGTAGGCCAAATCTGCTCTTGACTTCAAAAAGATCGTCGACGAAGTGAGTGAAAATCACCTGACACAAATACAGTACTGCTATAGGCTCGTCGCTAGAGACAGTCCAAATGTGCGGGAAAAATATGCATCCCCACTTTACTCGTTGTAAGGACAATTGTAGTACATCGTTGTGTAGTACTATTTAAGCCTACTCCTTTTTTTGTTGTACACATGCATGAAGTAAACAGTTGTTTGGGTATTTCTTGTTTCTCATGTTAATTTTTTAACATTGCAACATTTAAAACGTGTATTTCAGTGGCATATTTGTACATCTACGGTATATATCGTTCAATATAAACACACTTGAAACGGGGGCTTTTCGCTTATTGGCAACTTTCGGTTAATGACAACTTTTTGCTGGGAACCGAGAGGTTGTTAATAAGCAGCATCTGCTGTATATATAAATGCTGTTATATTCTTTACACAACATCGGGCATAACACTGGCAAGACAGCCACATATTTGTTGTTAATAAAATATTACTTCGACAAAATGTTTAAAGTTTGTATTTTCACCATATTTCATATAATTGTTGCCATTTTAAGTGGATAATATTATGATACTAATGCCAGTTTTTTTGTTTTAGTTTTTTTTTTTTTTTTAATTTAGTTTTCTCCCCAATTTGGAATGCCCAATTTATCCCGGTTCACCGCTGTAACCCCCCGGCGACTCGGGAAACAGAGCCTGAAACACGCGTCCTCCGAAACGTGTTCCTGCCAAGCTGTCATTTT
Source organism: Acipenser oxyrinchus oxyrinchus (assembly GCA_030684275.1). Classification (NCBI taxonomy): domain Eukaryota; kingdom Metazoa; phylum Chordata; class Actinopteri; order Acipenseriformes; family Acipenseridae; genus Acipenser; species Acipenser oxyrinchus. Next base: position 30,264,014 of record CM060256.1, read on the forward strand.
TCGCACTGTGGATCCACAGCGAAGCCACCAGATCTGAATGGCTCCACTGCAGACCTGCAGCCTCCCTATCAGCCACAGGGGTTACTGGTGCGCGGTGAACCGTGGATTGCCCTGCCGACCTAAGCCCTCCCTACCGGGCGGCGCCGGCCAGTGTCGCCGCCCCTGGGAACTTCGGTCATGGTCGGCAATGACATTGCCTGGATTGAACCTGCTATCTCCAGGGGCGGTTTTCTAAACTTAATCTGGATCAAAGTGATCCGGTTTTGTAATCCTATATTTCATTTCAGAGGGAGGAGAGTGGGGGTGTTTATACAAAGTCCATATTTTTTTCAATCACCAAAACCACTCCTATAACCATTTTTAACTGTGGGTCACGTCATCTATTACAAAAAAAAAACCTAACGAATGTCGTGTAATGGTGGTCCGAGTTCAGTTGTTAGTTTAAACAGGGAGTGCACTCGCTTCAGTAATGAAAGGTGTGTGTGTACAACAAACAACCGCAGCGAGAGCAGTTTGTTAATACGGTTGTCAAGCTAACCACAGTGTGTGTGTACGAGGCCTAACTAACTTGGTCAAAACAGATTTAACAGTGCAGATCCATGAACGTTGTCCTTCACATTTATTTTTCTTTTGCCATTTAATGTTAAGCTGATGAGTTAAACAAATGTATTAGTAAAGTATCACCAATAGTTTTTTTTTTTTTTTAATTAGCTGTTTTGTCAAATATATTACTAGTTAGGCTGTATGTAAGTGTAACAGGCCTACTTCATTCACCCTCTTGACTTTTGTACTCTGCATTGTGTTTTGTTTTTAAAGATGATGACACGAAGACTTGCGTTTCCAGTATTGCCTTTTTTTATTCTGCATTGAGAATGAAAAGAAACAATTGTCTGCGCCTTTTAAAGCGGCAGCAACAGCCTATTGATAATCTAGTGAAACCATTATACTACTGTTACATAAGGCGTCAGACACACCTGTTCAGACAGCGTCTGTAAACCTCACAACTCTCGACTATACTGGACTATATGGCACCCAGTTACACCAGTACTTGCATCAGCTTGTACTTGCACTGGACTGCTCCATACCTTGCCATACTCTAATATATAGTAATTATAACTACTTCCTGTATCTAGTATTTGATTTTACTCTTATAGGTATCCGTATTCACGTTTTTTTGTAATTGTCTTATTTGAAATCATTCTCATCCATTTATTGTAATTACACATGCTCTTACTGGATTTTACTCGTATAAGCAAATATTTTTACTGTAAGTTAACTGCTCTTAGCGTTGGACATTGAAAAGAATTCATTCTCTTTTTCTTTCTTTTTATAAATATATACACTAGTTGTATTTGTTTATTTTCATGAATGTACCCTAATTAAGAAGGTTATATATCGTGGGGGAGGAATCGGGTTAAATCGGGTAAAACCCCAAAATCAGCACCCCTGCTTATAACTCCTTTCAGAGTGCTAATAAGGTCAGGGTTACTATGGAACTGTGGCAGGCTGGCTCGCAGTGGTGAGTGTGATGACGTCACGGACCAGGAAGTAACTGAAACCAAAACAATGGATGGGCGGGTGAAGCTGAGTGCAACGGCACTCAGCGTATTTATTAACCAAAACAAACAAAACAAAAGATTTAAACAAAACAGAAAACAAAAAGGCGCGTTGGCCAAACAAATAAACAGACAAACAAGTAAGTGACGTGCTGGCTAAACCAGCACGTTTTATAGTGTTTTCTTGTACCTCTCTATCTCCCGTACTTCCTCTCTGCATCCAACACTCAACACCGCCTTACGGACAGCTGTCGGTTCTTATACTCTGGCCGAGGGTTAACTAGTTGTTAATTATCTTATTACCCTCGACCACAGTCTGCCAGCGTTTGGTAAGGATGCATGACTGTCAGCTAGTTAAATAATCAGTAGCTGATCAGTCATGCATCCTCACGGGTTTTAAATTATAAATATAAAAAACAATAACAAAAGGCGGCGCTTTTATCCGCGCCGCAAACAAATACAAATAATAATAAATAGGGCGGGACACTCCGCACACATGCCCTTGTCGCAGCACATGGCCTTTCGCCACCTCCCCCTTATTCCCTAAAGTCGGCTAGCAGTCCCGGCGCAGGAACAGGGGCAGCAACGGGCCAAAGGTGGCGGCCACGGTGGGATGTCCTCCTCCCACCCAAACAGCCGTAAGCGTTCCAATGGCCAGCGCACAGGCCGGCTCCTCTGGCCAAAAATTTTTGGGGTGGTCTCCAGACCTGCCCCCTTCTTCATGGCCGGCAGCTCCCCTCCGTGGGGCTCCGGCCACCCTCTCCTGCAGCGAAAGTGCGGCTGGGGAGCTGGTCTCCTGACCTCCCCTTCTTCATGGCCGACAGCTGCCCTTCATGGGGCTCCAGCCACAGTATTTCCTGCCGAAAGTGCGGCTGGGGAGCTGGTCTCCTGACCTCCCCCTTCTTCGTGGCCAGCAGCTGCCCCTCATGGGGCTCCAGCCACAATATTTCCTGCAGCGAAAGTGCGGCTGGGGAGCTGGTCTCCTGACCTCCCCCTTTTCCGTGGCGGCAGCTCCCCTTCATGGGGCTCCAGCCACAGTATTTCCTGCCGCATGGCAGGACTGAGTAGCGACCCCAGGCAAAACAGGACCCTCGGGAGGCGGCGGCAGCAGCAGCGGACCCTCGGGGCGGCGGCAGCAGCAGCGGACCCTCGGGGGCGGCGGCAGCAGCAGCAGTAGCGGACCCTCCGGGGCGAACTTGGGAGGAGCCCCTGGCCATGGAGGCGGCAGCGGGAGCTCCACTTCTCCCTCGTGCCCTATAACTGGTGGCTCTCCAGGCGTGCGGAGCAACAGGCAGCCCCAGGCGTGCGGAGCAACAGGCAGCCCCAGGCGATCTGGAAGCAGGCATCCTTAGGCGGTGCGAGGCAGGCATCCTTGGGCGGTGCGAGGCAGGCATCCTTGGGCGGTGCGAGGCAGGCATCCTTGGGTGGTGCGAGGCAGGCATCCTTGGGCGAAGTGAGGCAGGCATCCTTGGTAGGTGCGAAGCAACAGGCATCCTTGGGCGGTGCGAGGCAGGGCAGGAGCAGTCCTTCCCATAATGGTGGATGTGGAACCAGCAGGTATTCACCCTCTGCTGGTGGAGGTGGAGATGGAGCCAGCAGGTATTCACCCTCTGCTGGTGGAGGTGGGAGGGGCAAGCAGTCCTCCCACGGGGTTGGCCGGAACCAGCAGGTATTCACCCTCTGCTGGTGGAGCTGGGAGCGGCAAGCAGTCCTCCCACGGCGGTTGGCGGAACCAGCAGGTATTCACCCTCTGCTGGTGGAGGTGGGAGGGGAAAGCAGTCCTCCCACGGCGGTTGAGGCAGAACCAGCAGGCATTCACCCTCTGCTGGTGGAGGTGGGAGGGCAAGCAATCCTCCCACAGCGGTTGGGCGGAACCAGCAGGAATTCACCCTCTGCTGGTGGAGCTGGGAGCGGTAAGCAGTCCTCCCACGGCGCTTGAGGCGGAACCAGCAGGTATTCTTCCTCTGCTGGTGGCTTGGGTCCTAGGGCTGTGGAAGCACCGACTTCCCGCTCTTGGGCTAGGAAGCACCGACTCCCCTCTTTGGGCTGTGGGCGCACCGACTCCTCCCTTTTGGGCTGTGGGCGCACCGACTCCTCCCTCTTGGGCTGTGGGCGCACCGACTCCTCTCTCTTGGGCTGTGGGCGCACCGACTCCTCCCTCTTGGGCTGTGGGCGTTCGGGCTCCCCCCACTCGGGCGTGGGGCGTTCGGGCTCCTCCCACTCGGGCGTGGGACGTTCGGGCTCCTCCCACTCAGGCGTGGGGCGTTCGGGCTCCTCCCACTCGGGCGTGGGGCGTTCGGGCTCCTCCCACTCGGGCGTGGGACATTCGGGCTCCTCCCACTCAGGCGTGGGGCGTTCGGGCTCCTCCCACTCAGGCGTGGGGCGTTCGGGCTCCTCCCACTCAGGCGTGGGGCGTTCGGGCTCCTCCCACTCAGGCGTGGGAGGCGGCAGCAATGGCTCCTCTCCCTCTGGTGCTGGGGAAGGCAGCAATGACTCTTCTCCCTCTGGCGCTGGAGAAGGCAGCGATGACTCATCTCCCTCTGGCTGGAGATGGCAGCGGCTGGGCTTTTCCCGATGGAGCTGGAGATAGCGGTAGCCCTGCCATATCTGCAGCCAGGTAGCGGATTACCATGTCCGCAACCTCCTTGAGGACACTGGGCAGTGTTGCTTTTCCCAGGCTTCCCATCGTTCTCCATCTCTGGCCCACAGGAGGTTGATCAAATCGGGAGGGCCTCTTCAGCATTCCTCCCAGGCTCCACCAGCCAGCCCCAGATTCCCTCAGAGGAGAGTGAACTTCGTCTTAGCCAGCGGGCCCTCTCCCCTGGCGCGGACGCTCAGGCTCCTCCATCTTCTGCCATGCGTGGCTCTGGCTGAGTGGAAGATACCTTACCTCGCCACACAGGAAGCACCACCCTTCCTCATCCAGACAGGCAAGGCAAACATCCGGCATAGTAGAGGCGGCGGGACCTGTGACCGGGCCAGCTGCTCTTGATCGCCACCTGCTGCTGTTGCTGCTTTCTTGACGCTTCTTCCCATTTTTTTTTTTTTTTTTTTCAAACACAAAAACACTTTTGAAAAAATAAAAAGCCCTTTGTATTCCTGGTCCGGCTCCTGGGCGTTTGTCCCACGCAGGACACCATATGTGGCAGGCTGGCTCGCAGTGGTGAGTGTGATGACGTCACGGACCAGGAAGTAACTGAAACCAAAACAATGGATGGGCGGGTGAAGCTGAGTGCAATGGCACTCAGCGTATTTATTAACCAAAACAAACAAAACAAAAGATTTAAACAAAACAGAAAACAAAAGGCGCGTTGGCCAAACAAATAAACAGACAAACAAGTAAGTGGCGTGCTGGCTAAACCAGCACGTTTTATAGTGTTTTCTTGTACCTCTCTATCTCCCGTACTTCCTCTCTGCATCCAACACTCAACACCGCAGCACGGACAGCTGTCGGTTCTTATACTCTGGCGAGGGTTAACTAGTTGTTAATTATCTTATTACCCCTCGGCCACAGTCTGCAGCGTTTGGTAAGGATGCATGACTGTCAGCTAGTTAAATAATCAGTAGCTGATCAGTCATGCATCCTCACGGGTTTTTAAATTATAAATATAAAAACAATAACAAAAGGCGGCGCTTTTATCCGCGCCGCAAACAAATACAAATAATAATAAATAGGGCGGGACACTCCGCACACATACCCAATGCGCAGCACACATGGCCTTTCGGCCACCTCCCCCTTATTCCCTAAAGTCCCGGCTAGCAGTCCGGCGCAGGAACAGGGGCAGCAACGGGCCAAAGGTGGCGGCCACGGTGGGATGTCCTCCTCCCACCCAAACAGCCGTGGCGTTCCAATGGCCAGCGCACAGGCCGGCTCCTCTGGCCAAAAATTTTTGGGGTGGTCTCCAGACCTGCCCCCTTCTTCATGGCGGCAGCTCCCCTCCGTGGGGCTCCGGCCACCCTCTCTCCTGCAGCGAAAGTGCGGCTGGGGAGCTGGTCTCCTGACCTCCCCTTCTTCATGGCCGACAGCTGCCCTTCATGGGGCTCCAGCCACAGTATTTCCTGCCAGCGAAAGTGCGGCTGGGGAGCTGGTCTCCTGACCTCCCCCTTCTTCGTGGCCAGCAGCTGCCCCTCATGGGGCTCCAGCCACAATATTTCCTGCCGCGAAAGTGCGGCTGGGGAGCTGGTCTCCTGACCTCCCCCTTTTCCGTGGCCGGCAGCTCCCCTTCATGGGGCTCCAGCCACAGTATTTCCTGCCGCATGGCAGGACTGGTAGCGACCCCAGGCAAAACAGGACCCTCGGGAGGCGGCGGCAGCAGCAGCGGACCCTCGGGAGGCGGCGGCAGCAGCAGCGGACCCTCGGGAGGCGGCGGCAGCAGCAGCAGTAGCGGACCCTCGGGGCGAACTTGGGAGGAGCCCCTGGCCATGGAGGCGGCAGCGGGAGCTCCACTTCTCCCTCGTACCCTATAACTGGTGGCTCTCCAGGCGTCGCGGAGCAACAGGCAGCCCCAGGCGTCGCGGAGCAACAGGCAGCCCAGGCGTCTGAAGCAGGCATCCTTAGGCGGTGCGAGGCAGGCATCCTTGGGCGGTGCGAGGCAGGCATCCTTGGGCGGTGCGAGGCAGGCATCCTTGGGTGGTGCGAGGCAGGCATCCTTGGGCGAAGTGAGGCAGGCATCCTTGGTAGGTGCGAAGCAACAGGCATCCTTGGGCGGTGCGAGGCAGGGCAGGAGCAGTCCTTCCCATAATGGTGGATGTGGAACCAGCAGGTATTCACCCTCTGCTGGTGGAGGTGGAGATGGAGCCAGCAGGTATTCACCCTCTGCTGGTGGAGGTGGGAGGGCAAGCAGTCCTCCCACGGGGTTGGCGGAACCAGCAGGTATTCACCCTCTGCTGGTGGAGCTGGGAGCGGCAAGCAGTCCTCCCACGGCGGTTGGGCGGAACCAGCAGGTATTCACCCTCTGCTGGTGGAGGTGGGAGGGAAAGCAGTCCTCCCACGGCGGTTGAGGCAGAACCAGCAGGCATTCACCCTCTGCTGGTGGAGGTGGGAGGGCAAGCAATCCTCCCACAGCGGTTGAGGCGGAACCAGCAGGAATTCACCCTCTGCTGGTGGAGCTGGGAGGCGGTAAGCAGTCCTCCCACGGCGCTTGAGGCGGAACCAGCAGGTATTCTTCCTCTGCTGGTGGCTTGGGTCCTAGGGCTGTGGAAGCACCGACTTCCAGCTCTTGGGCTAGGGAAGCACCGACTCCCCCTCTTTGGGCTGTGGGCGCACCGACTCCTCCCTTTTGGGCTGTGGGCGCACCGACTCCTCCCTCTTGGGCTGTGGGCGCACCGACTCCTCTCTCTTGGGCTGTGGGCGCACCGACTCCTCCCTCTTGGGCTGTGGGCGTTGGGCTCCCCCACTCGGGCGTGGGGCGTTCGGGCTCCTCCCACTCGGGCGTGGGGCGTTGGGCTCCTCCCACTCGGGCGTGGGGCGTTCGGGCTCCTCCCACTCGGGCGTAGGGCGTTCGGGCTCCTCCCACTCGGGCGTGGGGCGTTCGGGCTCCTCCCACTCGGGCGTGGGACGTTCGGGCTCCTCCCACTCGAGGCGTGGGACATTCGGGCTCCTCCCACTCAGGCGTGGGGCGTTCGGGCTCCTCCCACTCAGGCGTGGGGCGTTCGGGCTCCTCCCACTCAGGCGTGGGGCGTTCGGGCTCCTCCCACTCAGGCGTGGGAGGCGGCAGCAATGGCTCCTCTCCCTCTGGTGCTGGGGAAGGCAGCAATGACTCTTCTCCCTCTGGCTGGAGAAGGCAGCGATGACTCATCTCCCTCTGGCTGGAGATGGCAGCGGCTGGGCTTTTCCCGATGGAGCTGGAGATAGCGGTAGCCCTGCCATATCTGCAGCCAGGTAGCGGATTACCATGTCCGCAACCTCCATGAGGACACTGGGCAGTGTTGCTTTTCCCAGGCTTCCCATCGTTCTCCATCTCTGGCCCACAGGAGGTTGATCAAATCGGGGAGGGCCTCTTCAGCATTCCTCCCAGGCTCCACCAGCCAGCCCCAGATTCCCTCAGAGGAGAGTGAACTCGTCTTAGCCAGCGGGCCCTCTCCCCTGGCGCCGGACGCTCAGGCTCCTCCATCTTCTGCCATGCGTGGCTCTGGCTGAGTGGAAGATACCTTACCTCGCCACACAGGAAGCACCACCCTTCCTCATCCAGACAGGCAAGGCAAACATCCGGCATAGTAGAGGCGGCGGGACCTGTGACCGGGCCACGCTGCTCTTGATCGCCACCTGCTGCTGTTGCTGCTTTCTTGGCCGCTTCTTCCCATTTTTTTTTTTTTTTTCAAACACAAAAACACTTTTGAAAAAATAAAAACGCCCTTTGTATTCCTGGTCCGGCTCCTGGAGGCGTTTGTCCCACGCAGGACACCATATGTGGCAGGCTGGCTCGCAGTGGTGAGTGTGATGGCGTCACGGACCAGGAAGTAACTGAAACCAAAACAATGGATGGGCGGGTGAAGCTGAGTGCAATGGCACTCAGCGTATTTATTAACCAAAACAAACAAAACAAAAGATTTAAACAAAACAGAAAACAAAAAGGCGTTGGCCAAACAAATAAACAGACAAACAAGTAAGTGACGTGCTGGCTAAACCAGCACGTTTTAGCAATGTTTTCTTGTACCTCTCTATCTCCCGTACTTCCTCTCTGCATCCAACACTCAACACCGCAGCACGGACAGCTGTCGGTTCTTATACTCTGGCCGAGGGGTTAACTAGTTGTTAATTATCTTATTACCCCTCGGCCACAGTCTGCAGCGTTTGGTAAGGATGCATGACTGTCAGCTAGTTAAATAATCAGTAGCTGATCAGTCATGCATCCTCACGGGATTTTAAATTATAAATATAAAAACAATAACAAAAGGCGGCGCTTTTATCCGCGCGCAAACAAATACAAATAATAATAAATAGGGCGGGACACTCCGCCACACATGCCCCAATGCGCAGCACACATGGCCTTTCGGCCACCTCCCCTTATTCCCTAAAGTCCCGGCTAGCAGTCCCGGCGCAGGAACAGGGGCAGCAACGGGCCAAAGGTGGCGGCCACGGTGGGATGTCCTCCTCCCACCCAAACAGCCGTAGCGTTCCAATGGCCAGCGCACAGGCCGGCTCCTCTGGCCAAAAATTTTTGGGGTGGTCTCCAGACCTGCCCCCTTCTTCATGGCCGGCAGCTCCCCTCCGTGGGGCTCCGGCCACCCTCTCCTGCAGCGAAAGTGCGGCTGGGGAGCTGGTCTCCTGACCTCCCCCTTCTTCATGGCCGACAGCTGCCCTTCATGGGGCTCCAGCCACAGTATTTCCTGCCGCGAAGTGCGGCTGGGGAGCTGGTCTCCTGACCTCCCCCTTCTTCGTGGCCAGCAGCTGCCCCTCATGGGGCTCCAGCCACAATATTTCCTGCCGAAAGTGCGGCTGGGGAGCTGGTCTCCTGACCTCCCCCTTTTCCGTGGCCGGCAGCTCCCCTTCATGGGGCTCCAGCCACAGTATTTCCTGCCGCATGGCAGGACTGGTAGCGACCCCAGGCAAAACAGGACCCTCGGGAGGCGGCGGCAGCAGCAGCGGACCCTCGGGAGGCGGCGGCAGCAGCAGCGGACCCTCGGGAGGCGGCGGCAGCAGCAGCAGTAGCGGACCCTCGGGGCTTGAACTTGGGAGGGGAGCCCCTGGCCATGGAGGCGGCAGCGGGAGCTCCACTTCTCCCTCGTACCCTATAACTGGTGGCTCTCCAGGCGTGCGGAGCAACAGGCAGCCCCAGGCGTGCGGAGCAACAGGCAGCCCCAGGCGATCGCGAAGCAGGCATCCTTAGGCGGTGCGAGGCAGGCATCCTTGGGCGGTGCGAGGCAGGCATCCTTGGGCGGTGCGAGGCAGGCATCCTTGGGTGGTGCGAGGCAGGCATCCTTGGGCGAAGTGAGGCAGGCATCCTTGGTAGGTGCGAAGCAACAGGCATCCTTGGGCGGTGCGAGGCAGGGCAGGAGCAGTCCTTCCCATAATGGTGGATGTGGAACCAGCAGGTATTCACCCTCTGCTGGTGGAGGTGGAGATGGAGCCAGCAGGTATTCACCCTCTGCTGGTGGAGGTGGGAGGGCAAGCAGTCCTCCCACGGGGTTGGGCGGAACCAGCAGGTATTCACCCTCTGCTGGTGGAGCTGGGAGCGGCAAGCAGTCCTCCCACGGCGGTTGAGGCGGAACCAGCAGGTATTCACCCTCTGCTGGTGGAGGTGGGAGGGGAAAGCAGTCCTCCCACGGCGGTTGAGGCAGAACCAGCAGGCATTCACCCTCTGCTGGTGGAGGTGGGAGGGGCAAGCAATCCTCCCACAGCGGTTGAGGCGGAACCAGCAGGAATTCACCCTCTGCTGGTGGAGCTGGGAGCGGTAAGCAGTCCTCCCACGGCGCTTGAGGCGGAACCAGCAGGTATTCTTCCTCTGCTGGTGGCTTGGGTCCTAGGGCTGTGGAAGCACCGACTTCCAGCTCTTGGGCTAGGGAAGCACCGACTCCCCCTCTTTGGGCTGTGGGCGCACCGACTCCTCCCTTTTGGGCTGTGGACGCACCGACTCCTCCCTCTTGGGCTGTGGGCGCACCGACTCCTCTCTCTTGGGCTGTGGGCGCACCGACTCCTCCCTCTTGGGCTGTGGGCGCCGGGCTCCCCCACTCGGGCTGTAGGGCGTTCGGGCTCCTCCCACTCGGGCGTGGGACGTTCGGGCTCCTCCCACTCGGGCGTGGGACGTTCGGGCTCCTCCCACTCGGGCGTAGGACGTTCGGGCTCCTCCCACTCGGGCGTAGGACGTTCGGGCTCCTCCCACTCGGGCGTAGGACGTTCGGGCTCCTCCCACTCGGGCGTAGGACATTCGGGCTCCTCCCACTCAGGCGTAGGACGTTCGGGCTCCTCCCACTCAGGCGTAGGACGTTCGGGCTCCTCCCACTCAGGCGTAGGACGTTCGGGCTCCTCCCACTCAGGCGTAGGAGACGGCAGCAATGGCTCCTCTCCCTCTGGTGCTGGGGAAGGCAGCAATGACTCTTCTCCCTCTGGCGCTGGAGAAGGCAGCGATGACTCATCTCCCTCTGGCGCTGGAGATGGCAGCGGCTGGGCTTTTCCCGATGGAGCTGGAGATAGCGGTAGCCCTGCCATATCTGCAGCCAGGTAGCGGATTACCATGTCCGCAACCTCCGCGAGGGACACTGGGCAGTGTTGCTTTTCCCAGGCTTCCCATCGTTCTCCATCTCTGGCCCACAGGAGGTTGATCAAATCGGGGAGGGCCTCTTCAGCATTCCTCCCAGGCTCCACCAGCCAGCCCCAGATTCCCTCAGAGGAGAGTGAACTCGTCTTAGCCAGCGGGCCCTCTCCCCCTGACGCCGGACGCTCAGGCTCCTCCATCTTCTGCCATGCGTGGCTCTGGCTGAGTGGAAGATACCTTACCTCGCCACACAGGAAGCACCACCCTTCCTCATCCAGACAGGCAAGGCAAACATCCGGCATAGTAGAGACGCGACGGGACCTGTGACCGGGCCCGCTGCTCTTGATGCGCCACCTGCTGCTGTTGCTGCTTTCTTGGCCGCTTCTTCCCATTTTTTTTTTTTTTTTTTCAAACACAAAAACACTTTTCGAAAAAATAAAAACGCCCTTTGTATTCCTGGTCCGGCTCCTGGAGGCGTTTGTCCCACGCAGGACACCATATGTGGCAGGCTGGCTCGCAGTGGTGAGTGTGATGACGTCACGGACCAGGAAGTAACTGAAACCAAAACAATGGATGGGCGGGTGAAGCTGAGTGCAATGGCACTCAGCGTATTTATTAACCAAAACAAACAAAACAAAAGATTTAAACAAAACAGAAAACAAAAGGCGCGTTGGCCAAACAAATAAACAGACAAACAAGTAAGTGGCGTGCTGGCTAAACCAGCACGTTTTAGCAATTGTTTTCTTGTACCTCTCTATCTCCCCGCACTTCCTCTCTGCATCCAACACTCAACACCGCAGCACGGACAGCTGTCGGTTCTTATACTCTGGCCGAGGGGTTAACTAGTTGTTAATTATCTTATTACCCCTCGGCCACAGTCTGCACGCGTTTGGTAAGGATGCATGACTGTCAGCTAGTTAAATAATCAGTAGCTGATCAGTCATGCATCCTCACAGGGTTTTTAAATTATAAATATAAAAAACAATAACAAAAGACGCGGCGCTTTTATCCGCGCCGCAAACAAATACAAATAATAATAAATAGGGGCGGGACACTCCGCCACAGGAACAAATAAAATAGGAAGCCATACATGCTCTATCAAAAAATGGCCTTGCCTGTGACCTCTGACCTCAGCTAAAGGTCAAATACAGGTAAAGGCCAAATACAAAAATGTCTTATATGTCCTTATAGAGTAGTTTTGAAAGGGTTGGTCATTTTGTGAGACAGGGAACTGCTGGACTCTGGCCCCCCCAGGACCAGGATTGAAGTCTTATCTTTCTGCACAATCCATAGAGCAGAAGCCACTGTGTCCTACATGACTGCAGAACCCCTGCAAAATGCCATGTTTCCGTTACCCCGTATCCGGGGCAAAGTCCTTGTAGCGGTACCCACAGCGTCCACACGTTGAAATTCTGAACAACATACGATATTCTGCCTTGTACACCGCTGAAAACATGTGAAATTTACAACAGCTGTTCAGAATAGAAACATATATATAACGAGATCTGTAATGTAGTTCCATGATACACAGTATTAAACAATATTACATAAAACAGTCATGTTAGCTTTCACAACCCTTCTTTGTCACAAGTAGCCTAGCTGAGTGATGACCAAACCATGTTAAATATTGACCACACCAATTGTTGATTTTCTACCATCCCCCATCCCTCATCTTAAGCATGTTAGCTTTAACTTTCTACACCCATCCCCCTCCTGAAACCTCCACCCTTGCAACTTGATAGAATCTGAAAGTAAATCACAGCAGATACCTGCTGCTCAAAAGGGAGAGACAGTAAGATGCCAAAGTTACAACAGGCTGATAGAGTTACAAAAGACAGCTCATATTACAAGACAACATTCACTGGGCTCACTGATCTTATCACAGTTCAATACAATACCTGCACATTCATGATTGATACGTTCAAAGAAATTAAATGGAATACTGCACATTGAAGGGTAATTACTGCAGAAAATGTCCTACATATGTGGAGTAAATTAATCGTGCTTGTGATCGATATAGTTGTTGTTAAAAGTTTACATACCGCAATGTATGGAGATTTCCATATATTTATTGTAGTCATAAGTATTTATTATTATTATTATTATTATTATTATTATTATTATTATTATTATTATTATTAATTCATTTATTTATTAGCAGACGCCCTTATACAGGGCGACTTAAAATTGTTGCAAGATATCACATTATTTTTACATGCAGTTACCCATTTATATTTGGGTTTTTACTGGAGCAATCTAGGTAAAGTACACGGTTTTGCTGTTGTGCATTTTTATAAACACATTTAGGTTAATTTTTTATTACTAAACTATATTTTCGGTTGTGCATGAATAAAAATATGATTTATATACGATTGTCCTTACATTAAACAGTTCTCAAATTAGGCCTTTAAGGTCATTCACAACTATTTTCTTAATTAATAATGTGCTTTATTCAACACATGGGATGAATTTAAACTTGCCGCATTCATCATCCTTCTCTTCTCCAGTTGGTCTGAACAACATCGCGTGCTGCTGGCCTTTGGCCTAACACACCTCTCTTGTCGTTTCTTTTCTGGCAGAGTTCCAGCTATTTATTAGATGCTAGTGGTTGTGTGTATCCTGTTCAGCCGTTGATAAGTTGGCGGGTAAACACATACTGCAAGGAGGCAAAAGCCTGAATATAAAGATCTGACAGTAGCAGGGCCCAACAGTTTAATGTTGAAAAGGTTTTACTGTACTGTACATACAAGCAGATGGACTCTAAAGGAATTCTTGCAATCTCTAACTGCTTTGGAAAAATGCAGGTTAAAAATGTCAGGTTATTTTCTTTTTTATTTAATTTTTTTAAGTATGAATTCAATTGCAATGTTCTTGTTTCATGTTAATTTTAGGCATGCTTTTCAATGTAGAACAATGCAGTTGTACACAACACATAGTGTACTGTAGTATGAGTATTTTGCTATATGTTTTTAGGGCAGTAATATAGCATGCCTAGTTGGTATTGTTATTATTAAATTTAATTGAGGATACTTTATTATAAACAATTCAGGTTTGGGGATCACACCTTTCTAGACATTAGTTAATTCCAGCTACCTTATTTTATCCTCAGTGGAATTGCATTCTATTTTAAGCAGTCAGGTATGTTTTGCAATATTACCCTACTTATGCTTACCATATGCTTCATAACATTTGTTAAAACAATTTTAAACTGTGGATCTAGTTACATTTTGTTACCATTTTATCATTTGTATCAGATTTGTGATAGTATCTAGGTACATACAGATAATTTATTATCCAATGAAAACTAAAATGGTCCCTTTATGGATTAAAAAGGTTTTTTTTTTTAAGTTTTTGTAATTGTACTTGTTTCACTTAGCCCAAATGCACTACTAGACGTTTGATTATCATTTTGTAACACAAAAGGTTCTCTTTGAATTATCCAAAAAAGTATTTAGATCGAAAGGGAAAATTGTAACATTCTTTGACAAATATTTCACTAAAAGGCTTTCTTAGTGTCTTCAATGTTTTGAAATGAGTTTTTGGGTCACATTCTTATATATGGGTTTGGTGTGGTCTCCACTCCCAAATTATCTTTTGTTAATGGTCCCAAATATTGCTGTGTTTTCCCTTGACTTTTGGTATTGCACAGTGAAGCAGCGATGGACACCCAGTTAGATTCGCAGAGGAAGGAAGAGGAACTGAATTTAAAAGTTCGCCATGTGTGCAGAAATCTCTTTGGGCCGGTGGACCACCAGCAGCTGCAGCAGGACTTCCAGCGGTTGCTCTGGAGGAGTGTGGAAGTTGCCAAGCAGAAGTGGAACTTTGACTTCCTGAGTGACAGCCCCGTGGATGGCAGTCTGGAGTGGGAGCAGCTGAAATGCCAGGAGGTGCCCACCTTCTACAGGAGCTGCGTAGTAAGGAATGGACAGATGCTCCTGCGGGAGGCCCAGGGGACTGCCACCAAACCTGGCAACGCTCACCTGGAGGACCTGACCAGGGAGGACTGCAAAACCTGCAAATATGAAAATTGCTGCACAGCCACTCTCGGGAATCGGAGGCAGACTTCCATTACAGGTGTGTAGTAGCTTAGATTCCAAAAGCTTTTATTTGAGTACCATTGCAAACCTATGCCATTTTTCATATATGTTAAAAGCCAGGTTGCAATGCTACAGAAATAAGACAAGTAGGCATGTATCACATATGTTTTCCAGAAATTACATTTTTCAAACCAGCTGTAAGTGTTATTGATACTCATCTCGTGGTTAATGGGAATGTTAAATAGATTAAAGGGATTTTAAAAAGTAAAACAAGAATGCAACAAGAATCTACTTTTAATGAAATCTTTTTGATCAAGCAGAGTGAAAAGAACTGCAGTGGGAAAATAAGTATCCCTGCCTACAGTGGTGCGGAGGGCAACTATATGTTTACATACTGTATAGAGAATTGTTAATACAATTTTGATTGCTTGGACAAAATGTGCTTCTCCACTGGTGACTTTCAAGACTGGTAAAATACTACTGGTGATGTATTTGCAGTCACTTCTACAGAAACACAGTTTTAGAGGTAAAACAACACATATCCTACCAGTCATTTTTTAAAATTTAAATCTCTTGCCTATTTTACCAAGATACTTACTAAGCAATGGCTCTGAATTATTGGCCAATACATGTCCACCGCTAGTCATTTCAGGTTTACTAAGATATTTCATAAGGAAGCAGACTGAGTGGCATTAAAAAGGCTACATATGTCCCACCCCACACACCACAGACTAACAGGTGTGGTTGAATACTTGAGTCACTGTACTTCCTGATGCTATTGCATTGTGATTCAGGTTCAAACAGGGTATTGTGGTACATCTAGTAGCAAAGGACATGCTTGTCATTAGGGGACAGGAAATGGTTGTTAGGGGGAAGGAAAAGGCTGAAAATTAGAGGTGTTGTCGTTCTTTCAAGACTAATCTTTTTTTGTTGTTTACCTTTTCGTTTTCTTTCCACAGATTTCTATGTAGTTAAGAAGAGGTGCTTGTGTCACAAGAAAAATCATCACCAGTAACAAGGATTGAAGAAAAAAAAGAATAAAAAAACTGCTAGGGTCTGCTACAGTAAGGGGAGACATTTTAGAAAGCTACAATATATATGTGTGTGTGTGTGTGTGTGTGTGTGTAAACTTTTTACTTTGTTTTAAAATGTCCTCTATAATTCCATATTAATATACATTAAAACATGTCTAATCCAGACCCTCTATAAACCAGCATTCTGTATAATTCAGCACAATTTTTGGGTCCCAACCAAATCGCTATTGAATGAATTATGTGATGCCCTCTACAATCCGGAACCTGTCTATTCTGGAAGCTGGAGTGATCTGTAAGTCTCTTATGTCGAAAATAAATGTAAATTTGACTCTGCAATTGGGCACCAGGTCATGTGATTTGTATTTTCTATGTTTAAAACTAGTATAAAAAAACTACATGAAAACAAAAGCAAGTCATTGCATACTCACACGTCTCAAAGGCACCGTTCTCAATTGTGCAGTGGTTGAACAGCAAATAACATGTCTAAACGTCCTCATGTATCTCTTGAAATACAAGCAACACAAAAAAAGCTACGTGAAAAATTTAAAATCGCCAGGCAAACCGTTTCAGACATTCTGAAAAGAAAAAAAAAACATGCCTACTTAAAAGTCTGCCTGAGTCCTGCGAACAAGTGAACGTCTTTCTATGGGATTGGTTTAAATTGGTTTAAACGGGCTTGTCCGAATAGTAGGTAACGATTTTGTTGAGGCATTGTTGTGTTTAATATACTGTGTACTGTATGTACTTAATGAAGCTGTTTTTTTTAAGTGTTTAGTTTTGTTATTTAACATTTTTTCTTTTGGATAGTACTAGATTTTTTTACAGTAACTCTAATGCAGCACATTGTCTAATCTCTAACAATTTTCCAGTGCCAAGTGACACTGGATTGGACAGGTTTTACTGAATTTATAATATATTTAGCCTATATACAATACATGATAAATAATGAATGTAATTACAAAGCTTGGAATACAATATGAGATGTAAAACTACACTACAAAGTTACACCCATACACACTACAGTTTACATCTGAGGCAGAGTTGTGTACATCTTGTAAATATATGTTCCATCAAATTATATGTTATCGTTTTCTCTTGATCATTTGTATCATATTTATATTGCAATAAAAAAAAGTCTTACAGTTTTTGAGAAACATTTTTGTGTGTATTTATTATACTGTGTCTGTCAAATGTATTTAAAACAAACCAAAACAAAGTATATCGATGTAATATCTTCAAAAAGAGCCCATTTACAAAAAAGGAGCATCCAGATAAAGGTGTGATATAAAAAATTGATTAAACAAGGCACATCTGGGACTAACTTGCTAAGTTTCAAATAAAAAAATACTAACTACTATTTAAAAGAAATATCAATATATTTTGTATTAATGTGGACATTTTAGAACATAAGAACATAAGAAAGTTTACAAACGAGAGGAGGCCATTCGGCCCATCTTGCTCATTTGGTTGTTAGTAGCTTATTGATCTGCCCTGCAATATGGAGCAATGGTACTGGTACTGTTTCTTAAACATTCACTATGGTATACTATACTATTCTGGATAGATAAGAATACAATGGTGGTATTTCCTAGCATTAGCGTTTCTACATATTATAGTAGCAAGTGTTTTGATAAAGCGGATGGTATTATTAAAGTAAATACAATGTAGTATTACTCAAAATAAAGTTAGTATTACATTTAGACAAACATAGGTCATGGTGATTTAAGTTTTAATAATATTGATAGCTCCACTTTATGTATGTAATATTGTAGGAATAACGATAATCCTGGTTTTAATGCTCAACCAATCTTTATTTACAGCTTCACTTAACATGGACTCCCCTGCTTGTCGAACCAAGATGTACGCACTTGTTTTTCTCCCGCTGGCTATCACTTGTTGCCCTCTAGCGGCTATTCCAATACAAAGTATTTGTAATACGGTATATTGCAAAGTAAAGGAGATTTTTCAATTTGAAACTTTACACGCCAGAGTAACATTTGTTCACAAAGACAGTACACACCACATACCATTCTATTGTGATATAATATTGCTCACTCCTTTAACCCTTTTTTCAGAAAAAAATATAATTGTATAGATACATTTTTTTTTTTTTTACTTTTGGCCAATCATAAGCGTATACTTCTTCGTACACTTCTATGTGCAAAAAAGAGCCAAATCTAAACATGCGCTTATATTCGCGATAGTTTGGTCCTTGACACGGGTTGCTCCTCCTGTTTCTTTTTATCGTTCTGATTGTGTAACTTACACCCCGTGACCAAATGATGTCAAACTGAGGAAGTGGAAACTTGTCGTTGAAGTGGGTAAGGAAATAAACACAATTATGTATATTATTGAATAACTCCTTTTTTTCCCCCACCCTCAAATAGTTGTATTTTAGTAAAATATATGACAAAATGTATTAAGTTCAATTTTTCCTAGTGTATGTATCATTGTCAAAATTCACTGTTTGTATTAACCAAAAGCCGAATTAATCTCTGCCGGAGGATAAACATATAAAAACAGGAAGCGATACAAAAAAAAGCCATGTTTAAAGACCTAACACTCGGGTTTATGCTGCTAGAGAGTTGTTTTTATTGTAGCAGGATAGAGTAAAATGACTGAAACACTAACTCTATTTAACCCTACGTAAATTTCATATATATTTCTATTTGATTAGTGTTTACAGTGGGTGCAACCGGGGCAGATGTAGCATAAATCACTAGTCTGTCACTAGCCGAGGCATGCCGTTCTGTTTTGTATACATTATCTCACAATGTACAGAAATGTGGTACTGTGCAATTTTCGATATTTATGCATTTATTTATTGAACTAGTAACACGTAAAATAATATGTTCGTAGAAATGGACACCCCAGCTTTGTTTGCATTATCTTTTCCTTTAGTTTAATGACGATGTATTATTAAATAAACACGCTAACATGTGTTTGGTATGCTATAGAAGTTTTAAAAAGAAAAGAAAAAACATGTTTAAGATCGACGGTGTATATCGAAATTAAGTTGCAGAAAGGTATTTGAACTGTCATTAGAACATTACTCAACGTGTGATGAGGGGGTTTCCCAGCTCACGTCACACAGGCAAAACACAGGCAGTGCAAAGACAACCATGCAGAAAGCAGAGAGCAGCAAGGCCCAGTTGTGTCATTTTAAAAACTACCAGCTTGTCTCCGTGTAAGGTACCGTGTAAAACAAATTATTTGAAACTTGGTTATAAATTGTACAGTATTTGCGTTAGAGTTTCATTTAAATAACAGACTTCTCAAAAGTAAAAATAACACTGTTTACAATAACAGTGCACTGAATTGCAGAATGTTTGTTATTTCTTTAAGGGGGAGTATGGTGGAGGCTTATTTGTTTACAGACTATAGAGAACCGCTTAGACAGTTGTAATGAAGCATTGTTTAGGACAAGTACCGGCCATTTACAGGTGGTTTCACTGACCCAGAGTAGCACTGGACTACAGTACAGGTAAGACACTGAGTAGCACTGGACTGTAGTACCTAATGTCACTGCAGGTAAGGCAGCCAAGATTACTACAGTAGTCTCTGTGTATAGGAACACCTCCTAAGAGAACACTTTGCTTAAGAGAACACCCTTGTGGTGAAACTGATTTTTCCTACTGTAAATGCTCCGGCTAAAGGAACAGGAACTTCGCTTAAAAGAACACCTTATTTGCCCCGATAGTGATTTGTTCACAATGGATACAGTACTGTTTTGTAACCTGATAACTCATCACCATCAAAGTTAAATTAAAATGTTTTGTTTTTTTTACTTTTCAAATACGACTTGCCATTGCGAGAGTGTCTTGAGGCATACTGATTTGGTTTATTAAATCTTTCCAGAACCACCGTCATATCATTGCCTCGTTTTGCATTCTGATTTCCACGAGTGCGCCTCATTGCTACAAAATGGCATGTAAACAAACACCAAAATGTGCCGCTGTTTCTCTTTCTACAAAAAGTTGGAAATTGTTCGAGCTCTTGAAAATAAACCTGAATCAGACACAACTCACTAAGCATTTTGGAGTTTTCCGTTCTGGTGAGTTGCATCACCATTCTGTTAAAAAATTGTATTCATGTCTTGAATATTGCTCCTGTACAGGTATTCATAATTAATCTAGAGCTGTTGCTGCAATTTAACATGTGTAGGGGTGCTGTGTTGACAGTTAGTTTATTAGCGTTATTTGTCTTTTACTTTATTATAGTTTGTTAACATACACTTGCCTGTTGTTTTTCTCTTTTTCTGTTCATTTCACATGTTGATGCACGTTATTTATATTTATTTATTTATTCATTCATTGATTGATTGATTGATTCATATTGTGTTTGGTGGTCCCACCTCCATCTTAAAGAACACTTTGGCTAAGAGAACACTTCGCTTGCTTCCCGAGGGGTGTTCTCATAGCTGGAGACTACTTTATTAATCAGTCTGAGAAACCCAACACTAGTAAGTATTTAGAATCTGGGTATGTATCCAGGGCTGTGCCAAGCCTGGAACAAAGAAGGAGGACATTAATTAAGTCTTTACAATCTTAAAAGGAGTTGACATAGTTAACCTAAACCATTACTTTAAGTACAGTACAGAAACCAGGACCAGAGGGCACAGTTGGAAATTAAGTGGAGATAGACTTAGGACAGAGGGCATGAGACACTTCTTCACACAGAGAGTGGTGAGTGTATGGAATGGGCTACATAATCATGTTGTTGAGGCAGAAACACTTGGATCCTCTAAGACTCAACTTGACAAAGTTCTCTGATCTAGGAACCGGATGAGTTTAGATGGGCTCATGTTCTTATGTTCTGTTGAGATACGCAGTAAAAGAAGAAGAAGCGAAAGAGAAGTTGCGGGCTTCTTCTTTTCGATTCCAGATAAGTGTAGTTTATTGAAGATAAAAGTTCTGAGTTGCAAAGTTACAACCAGACATAAAGGTTACATGGTGACAAGAGTTTGCAGGTATCCTCTCCAAGCACGGATCAGTGCAATACAAAGAACATTTCAGTATTCTCAGTTTAAATGCAGTCTTTCAGTGACATCATGATTTTTTTTTTTTTTTTTTTTTTTTTTTTTTTATATAAATTTAGTCGTTGCCAATTATTTTTATTATTTTTCTCCCAATTTGGAATGGCCAATTATTATTTGAAGCTCAGCTCACGGCTACCACCCCTTCGCTGACTCAGGAGGGCGAAGACGAACACACGCTGTCCTCCGAAGCGTGTGCCGTCAGCCGACCGCTTTTTTTCACACTGCAGACTCACCATGCAGCCACCCAAGAGCTACAGCGTTGGAGGACAACGCAGCTCTCGGGCAGCTTACAGGCAAGCCCGCAGGCGCCCTGCCAGACTACAGGGGTCGCTGGTGCGCGGTGAGCCGAGAACACCCTGGCCGACCTAACCCTCCCTCCCCCCGGGCGACGCTCGGCCAATTGAGCTCCCGTCCTCGGTCGGCAAAGGAATAGCATGGACTCGAACTCGCGACGTCCAGACTATAGGGCGCATTCTGCACTATACGCGAGTGCTTTTACTGGATGTGCCACTCGGGAGCCCATGATTTTTCTTTAAACCAATCAGACAAAGACACAAATCTCTTGTCACTTGGTTAATTGTCCATTTCTCCTAACCCTAGCTTCAAAGCATCTGGTTCAATACAGTTTCTCTTTGAAGTAGCTAGTTTTTATAACCCTCATAAAATCAACTGTAATTTCCAAAGAAACCCTGTTTTATATCTAGTTTGTAAAGATGTTTAACAATATGTTGGTACCTCTAACACAAAAACAATGCCTTTATTGTTAGAACTAGACATCAAAGAAGAGGCCAATACCTATTTCAAAATGTTTTGGAGGTCAGTCTTGTCCTAACAAGGACAAGGTGACCGGAAAGAGATCTTTATGAACGTACTGTCTAACTAGGAATTTAACCATAATCTGTCTTAATGTTTAACCCATTCTGTGAGTTGTATTCTAAGACCAAAAATTCATTTATATCTAAATCAAATGTTCCATCATGTTCTTATCAGTGTATGTCATAATTCCATTTTAGATATAACTGCTCATCCCATTGAGATGAAACTTGGTAAGGACAATTCTTTAAAGGTATCATAATTTAGGTCTTGGTGACTTACTTTTGCATGATTGAGAAAGAATACAATTGGTGTAAAGTTTAATCAGAAACATTTGCCTGTCCCTGATTCAACTTTACATCAATTGTATTTCTGGCAAGGAGTTATTTATGTTAACATAGAAACGTGTATGGCCACATACTTTATCATTGTAATGTCATTGGCTCACTACATCTGGAATTATAGGTGTGTTTACTGAAACTTCCATAGTAATTTCTTGTAATATGCTGTTTGGTTCTACTTGTTATACTGATGCAGTAGGTTTCATTTTCTACCGCAATATCAGCGTTGTATTGATTGAAGTGGGCAATTTGCCTGCTAGTTTCCATTGTGGAAAATACAGGCCATTGTCTTAATGTTTGGCGCACAGCTATATAATGCGATTCTTTCTCAAGTTCCACTGCCGTTTATAGCTGGTACACATTTGTATTCTATAATTCTCTCAATAAAGTTCCATTTCAAGTGGTGTCCAGTGAACATTAACCATTTCAATGCCATATCATTTTTAAGCTCTGGATATATCAATTTTACAATCAGTTTCACATTTTAATTTTACTTTGTTTACAAACTTATGCTACCTGCAATGCTTTCACATGGTCAAGTCAGGAAAGAGGGACATTGCACAACTGCACTGGAAAAGTTTTTTTGTTTTTGTATGTATTTTTAAATTTTTTTTCATGGGTAAAGGGGTAAAGTCAACATGAATTGAGTAACCATTTCCAGTGTTTTTCCGGTGTTTATTTGAAGTAAGTGAAAAGTCATTTTACAAAAATGTGGAGATTTATACCGGGTTGCGACCCCCCCACACACAAAAGAAAAAAAAAAAGACTGAAGATGTGATTAGCAAAGTGGGCCGGTTGTACTAACAAGATCAAAATTAATAAATAAACAATTACCATAATTCACCTTATCGTAATATGTAGCTTAAAACATAACACAATATATTCATAATATTCATAGTTGAGTTATTACCTATAAACAACAGTAACATGTTTAAAGTTTGGGACTCGCTGTCTGTAGCTTGGTGTTGTTTACATTATCATCAGCATATTTTAAGTGATTGGAAGCTGAAATTACTTTTTTAAAACACCATTTTCTTATACCAATACAGTACTGTAGCATTTTAATAGCAAAACTGTATTTATTTTACGCGTCGGTAGTTAAATTGTGGGGAAACTTCAACGTTTCCAGAAATATTTTTTAAGGGCAGTTATTGTTCCACCGATTAAATCTGCATTATGCTACACTCGCGCTAGCGTTCAGAGATAAAGGGCCTCATTTATGAAAGGGCACACAATTAGTGTGCACGTTCATGCTTTGCATATTTAGTATTGCATTTTTATTCATTATCGCTCAAAATAGTGGGCATATTATGGCGCACACTAATTTTATTGTGCCACGCAATGGTAATCAGAATGAATATGTGATTTGTATGGTGATGCATGATAATGTATTTAAGTGAGGCACCCTGCTCTGAATAATGAGATGAGCTTTTTTCACACCGTATTTACTAAATGGCAAGTCTTAGTGTGCACCTTAAAGTGAACAATAATTAGTTAGTTTGGAAACCAGGCTTTAATCACTGATAGGCCTTACACAGATCTGCTAATAATATTTTCGAATGGTTTTATGTTCTTTAAAACACATTACAGTAATTACAGTATTTGTTGCAGTTTCACAAATGTTCAATTTGTATCCCAAAGATCAGCCTGCTTCCAGTAGCTGTGACAGTCTTGGGTCAGTTTCTGCGCTGTGAGTCAGTTTTGGCTCACAGGTGTGGGTGACAGTCTTCAAAAGCCTGATACCAGGAAAAACTTAAATCTTGTTAGCTGGGCTCTCATCTCTACATTCTCATTCCCATCGTCAGTGGGCAAACACATTTGAACTGAATCTGGGTCCATCAAAGAACCGCACACCCTTGCAACCGAGGCCTTCCATGCAAAAGGATCTAATGACTTATAGCACAAAAGGGACGTGCCAGAAACATCTGTGACAATATAGTGGATGTTGGTCATGATAATGCTCTAATACAGGATGACAGTCACTTTGTTTATCCAAAATATTGAATCCACCATGCTTCCTTTCCACCTTGTTGCTAAGAGAGAGATTGTAACATAGAGACAGATTTTTCCACACAGCAGCCAAGTTCATTCCCAATGCGTATCACTTTCAGCAGCTATATATTATTATGTAATACCAGAGCTGAAACTACCTGCTTTAAGTCAATTCATTAACATTAGGCAGTATTTTGGAAACCTGTTTGCCCCAATTTATTTTATGAACATTTGTTACAAGAATGTATTAACAAAAAAGTTTACGTTTACCAGGAGGTGAGAGTGCCCCAGAATTGCTAACTACTCATAAAGTTTGATTCTGTCATTAACAGTAGTGCTATAGTATACAGTTTGCAGCAAATATAAAGTGGCACTAAAGAAATAATTATTTTAGTGTTAATATATGTAAATTATGATTGATTGTTTTAACCCTGGGGTGGAAGTATCAGCGGTATTGGTTCAAAGCCCAGACTCTGTTCATCTTCAGTTTCATCAAGTCCATTTGAGCATTGTTGGGTCAAGTTAAGAAGGTTGGTGAAAAGAAGACAGTCTAAACAGCATTTAAAAGTGATCTTTTCAGAGGAGTAGCAAAAGGTATCCTCCAGACTTTTGCAAAAATGCTTGGGCATTTCATGAGAAGCTGTGACAAGTTTTAATATAGATACCATACTTACCCATATAAAAGTTTCCCATGGTAAAAGCAAAGCAAAATTGAATATTTAATGCATGGTAAAGCATAGGTATGCACTGTAGAACCATGGAAAAGACATGGGCAAACTGCAAATTTACTGCAGTAAAGTTTTAGGGTACCATCGTTTCTTTATTAAATGTATTATTGTTCTTTTTTATTGAAAAACATGTATTGTCTGGAGTTTTTTTGTTTAAGTTACTTCAGCACAACAAAATATTAATAAAATGTCAGAAATTTAGCCTTGGTTGTCAGTTCTTTAATATAGTGAGAAAGTTGTATTTACTACAGCTGTATGCACTTAAATTTGTTCTTGCTACTTTAAGCAGATAAAAAATGGATAAACTACTGATGTATTCTTTCAAATAAAAGTCTACAAAGAGTTTGTCTACACATTTTCAGTACACTTTTTACTTTTATAAAAGTTATCCACAGTAAATTTGCACCGTAATTTTGCAGTTTTTCCATACTTTGGTTATACTATGCATTTACCTTATTTTACCTCTGCTTTATGATTATCTTACCTATGCTTGACTATACTTTCACTAAATTTGGTACACTTAGCTATGTACACTTAGCTATGTACACTTAGCTATGGAAAAGGGTGCATATCTCTGTCAGTGGTAGTGGAGGCACCTGTGTATGCATATCTATGAAAACTTGGTTAGGACATTCTTTAGAACAGTGTATATAGTACTGTATCAGAATCTTGGGATATTCTTATTTGACTTCCATATGTCACGCTTACATTTTTACATTGACAACTATCCGGTTGTAATGAAACATAGTATGAATCTTCCTTTGCAGAGGTATCCAAATCCAGATCATAGTTCCCAACTTTTGCACTAGTTCTGGCCTCCAGTTTGTTTGGATAATGAATGTTACTGTTAGATGTCACATATAAACAGTTACTGTGAAATTACCCTAATGTCTATTTTGTAGGATTTGAAGACCTTTTTTGAGCAGCAGACATGCAGAGCACAGCAAACTACCTGTGGCTCCTGTCAGATCTTCTGGGACAAGGAGCCACTGCAAATGTATTCCGTGGGCGACACAAGGTTAGTACCTAACTTGTGTAAGGACAGTTTGTAAATGAATACATCGCTAGATATCTGAATCTCACTACGTATGCAAGTTACCACAGACTGTAAGCCATTCATATGATTTAAAGGGTAAGCAGTTTCAAACATCATTTTGTTTCTTTTTCCCCCCGAGTTCTGTTGCTCCACTGTTGAATTGTAATACATTTTCTCAGTCAGAATCCATTACCCAAGCCTTTAGAGATGTAGTTTCCAGCTTCTTTTAAGAACTTCAAAAGAAACGTCATGAATCCGGAAGTCATGGAGACAAAGAGGAAAATGTTTAAATTCAATACTGGAGCAACAGAACAATACATTTACATTTGAAGCTACCTTAGGCTGACTTTAAACTATTGTTGTCAGGCAGTGGAACAACATCACTCAATGCATTGCTACTAGCCAAAGCTATTGCCAGCTTTGCACAAGGCCAAAGATAGATGGCAGAGCATTGACCCACCTTCCTTCTTTTTTACATATGAAATGATTTTGTGTATTCCCATGACTCGTGCATCAATCTAGCAACCAGGAAATCCAAGGCAAAGCACAGGGCAATCTAAACAGTTCCCCATATAAAGCTGATAAAGAATTGTATATTATTAATACTGTTTTTAAGATGTGTGGTTCTATAATGACCAAAAATGTGAGATGCTCATAAGAAACTTACTGGTAAGATGTAAAAGTTTAGTAAATGTAGTCCTTTAAGTCAATTTTATTTTTTGTTGTTTACAGAAAACAGGGGACCTTTATGCTGTGAAAGTGTTCAACAACCTCAGCTTCCTTCGTCCTTTGGATGTTCAAATGAGAGAGTTTGAGGTCCTGAAGAAGCTGAATCACAAGAACATTGTCAAGCTCTTTGCAGTGGAAGAGGAGGTAACATAGTGACAAGTGTATTTATAGGATGAACAACAAGTGTGTTTGTTTTAACGTTTGGCATTGGAAGTTGCCAATCGGAGGGTCTCGATCGAACTTAAGTCGTTCACGTGGATCAGTACTATATTAAGAAACATTTGCTCGATTTAAATTAATTAAATAAATAAATAAATACTGTGATGGGATGAGTTCCCCCTGTCTCTGGTGCGGGCTAGAGGTAGCAGTGCCAAGCCTATAGGCCTGTATAATATGTGACTGGTTAGGTACTTCTCAAATAAAACATCAAAAGCTCAAATCGGGTGCTCTCCATGTGGCTTACCTGTTAAAGGCAGAGTTGCATGGTGTCCCCGGTGAGTTATACAGTCATGAGAGCACAGGTTTGCATCCTGGCTGTGCAAAGTTCACTGTCTTTGCTGGGAATTTCACAGAGAGTGGCTCCAGTGCTCCCATAGGTTAGTGAAGCAAATTGGGGCCTACATTGTGTATAAAAATGGGGGTAAAATAATTGGGCAAATTATGAAGAAAAAACAAAAAAAGCTGAAATCATGGTACATACATTTTGAAAATTCCATTCCAGGGTACCCTAAAATCAGTCTTGCATTTCCACATATTTATGAAATCAAACTGTTCTCTTGTCCTCTTGTTTTAGTCCAACACAAGACACAAAGTGCTGGTGATGGAGTTTTGCCCCTGTGGGAGCTTGTACACTGTGTTAGAAGAATCTTCAAATGCTTATGGACTTCTAGAAGCAGAGTTCCTGATTGTGCTGCAAGATGTTGGTTAGTAGGATCCTACTCACCATGCTTAAGAAAACATATTTTCATATTATGAATACTCTATGGGCAAAATCTGTTGGGGTTCTTCACTTTGATGTCAGATAACCGCTATATTGGGGTCATGAGATATAATGCCTTCATTCTCCAGAGAGCCCCAAATCCTCAGATAGGTGTCTATGTCATCAGTGGCTAAATTTCTGGAACACCTGTTAATCTTGAGTAATTAAGCTAATAATTGGAGGAATTCAGTGACTGAGAGCTTGGTTCAAACGAAAACCAGAAGACCCAGTATCTCTCCTGGCCAATTAATGTTTGTTGCACAGTTGCATTCTTGGATTTGGATGTCCCTTTGATTATCACAAAAGCTTATATGAATGACTTATATGAATTACATGTCCAGCGCATTTGAACTACAAATCAGAAACTAGAACAAACCATATCTTTTAAGCTCACTGGTTCTGAAATGTAAGGGCTACCCCCATATTTTTTCTCTAGTGGCTGGAATGAATCACCTGCGGGAGCATGGCATTGTCCACCGGGATATCAAGCCAGGAAACATCATGCGGATGATCGGAGACGACGGACACTCTGTTTACAAGCTGACTGACTTTGGAGCAGCCAGGGAGCTTGAAGATGATGAGCAGTTTGTTTCTCTTTATGGGACAGAGGAGTACTTGGTAAGCCTGGCTGGCTAATATGAATAGCCCTGCACACAGTGACATTACACCCACACTGAATTTCTGCCTGACTGGGAAGATTATTTATTTATTTTTATTCAAACATTTACAATAACTTGCATATGAATGTTATTATTTCAATAAATGAAAATACAATCCAGCATTGCTTGGGACCCGAAAATTGTGCTGCATTATGCTGTGGGTTGGTTTATAGCGGTAATGTAAAATCTAATACTGTGCAAAAAAGCCTTTGAACACTTAAAACAAAAAAACCAAAAAAAGAAAAAAGATTAAAATACATACAGTAGAAGTACTGTCCAGGTATAACCTGCAGTTCTAGGATTGTATTCATTTAAACGTGGATTTTACATGGCTCTCGAGTGGCGCATCCAGTAAAGGCGCTCCGCGTGGAGTGCAGGATTCGCCCTATAGCCTGGGGCCGGGTTTTCAAAACTTTTATCTGGGTAACAGTGATCTGGGTTTTATGATCGAGATTACTTTTGTCTGGATCATTTTGATCCAGTTTTTCAGAAAATGTCACTGCTGGATTACATTTATCCAGATAATAAATAATCACGATTATGAAATCCTTTTTTTGAAGTGGGCTAGTTCTTAATAGTGTGTGTGTGTGTGTGTATATATATATATATATATATATATATATATATATATATTTTTTAGGAAGCCATTATTTATGATATAGCCCAATTTAACAAAATAAATAAGATCGTGGTAATAATGCGTAATACACAACTTTATTTACGTTGTTTTATATTATTTTTTTTAACAAAAATCACACAAATCACTTTTAATGTTAGTGCACATATAACGCATGCAAACAATTGTTATTTTATTTATGCCTACTTAACAGAAATTAAATAATTAAATCTAAATTGAATAAAATTAAAACTTTTGAAAAAAGTATGTGTTTTTAGACATCTTCATCGTTTTCCTTGACGTTCGGGAGTCCAGTATCTCAGACGAACTTTAAGGAGGCGTGCGATGAAGGCATTATGCG
The DNA here is from genome assembly GCA_030684275.1 of Acipenser oxyrinchus oxyrinchus. Classification (NCBI taxonomy): domain Eukaryota; kingdom Metazoa; phylum Chordata; class Actinopteri; order Acipenseriformes; family Acipenseridae; genus Acipenser; species Acipenser oxyrinchus. Next base: position 30,293,127 of record CM060256.1, read on the forward strand.
TATCGTATGCTTTTTTTAAATTAAAGCTATATCACTACATGTTTTCCTTTTTGCTTGCATGGATACAAAACTTAAGAAATATGTAAATATGATATTATAACATTTGATTTTGATATATATTGTGTGTTGCTATGACAATTCAAACAAAATATTACTGTTCTATGATCATTTAAAAGCTAAATCCACCTCTACAACATAAATAAAGTTGTGTATTACTCATTATTACCATTATTATTTATTTTGTTAAATTAGGTTATATCATAAGTAATGGCCTCTTAAAAAAAATAAATAAATAAAAAATAAAAAAAATAAATAAATAAAAAAATAAAAATATAAAAGTAGGATCACAATTATCCTGGTATTTTGGAGCAAAGTAATCGTGACCTCCTCTTTTAAATTCTGAAAAAACCAACTGCAACATTTAATTGTGATTAAAAGTGTGATCGGATTACCAAAACAAAATCTGGATCACAGTAATCCCGGTCACATTTTGATGTTTTGAAAAACCCAATTGCACAATATAATCCAGATCAAACGCACGCGGAACACAGATTACCAAAGTTTTGAAAAAACGGCCCCTGGAGATCACAGGTTTGAATCCAGGCTATTTCACTGCCGACCATGACCTGGGGTTCCTAGGGAGCGACATAGAATTGGCCGAGTGCCGTGGCTGATAGGGCGCCTGCGGGTCTGCAGTGGAGCCATTCAGATCTGTGTTGTCCTCCGGCACTATGGGTCTGGTGGCTTCGCTGTGGATCTGCAATGCGAAAAATGCAACAGAATAGATTCAGTTGCATATAAAAACCAGGCATTAGAAAAGATGAGCAGGGTATTGCTGCGGACCCTGAGGCAGTCAAAGACCTTTTACATGCTAGCTGTCACTAAGCACATGTAAAACAGAACAAGAAATAAGGAATTAATATAATTACTGTACTGTTAAAAAGATGAAACGGTCAGATTACTTTGGCATGGACTGAAGTATGGCAAGAACTGTTTTTGGAATGCTGCTTTGTATATTGCCAAATACTATATTACAGTGCTTTGTTTTTAATAATGTACTTTTTTTGCAGTCATTTTTTTTACTGAATTTCTTTCTATAGTATATGTGCAGTACACTGCAGAACCTGAATTAGTTCATTAGTAATGCCCCAACGTTAATAAAGAAACTACAATATAGTATAACAGATACAATATTTTCATATACCCAATGGACCCCTGGAACCAATTAAATTGGATATGGCAAGATCTAGTGTATACAGAATGCCAGTTTGTACAGGGCCTGTTTCAAACTGAGGTATAAAAATAGCAAGTAACTATGTGATCTCAACAGAAAAAGGGGGACCAGTGCTAATATTGCTGGTGAATAGAAAATTGATTTAAAACCATTTGTTGTGGACAGTGCCCATCCGTTCAATGCTCTCTGTAGTTGGGCATTCCTAATCATTGCTAATGTGAGATCTTCGTCTTCCTCCCTCTCATATCCAAAGCATCCAGATATGTATGAACGTGCAGTCCTGCGAAAAGACCATCAAAAGAAGTATGGTGCAACTGTAGATTTGTGGAGCATTGGAGTCACATTTTACCACGCTGCTACCGGCAGTTTGCCATTCAGACCGTTCGAAGGGCCACGCAGGAATAAGGAAGTCATGTAAGCCAAGAAAGTGTTTAGGTCATCTCAGAATTCAGTGTTCCTTTTATGTCACTATTTCCTCATGTGAGTGCCTCCTTCTTCTCGGTTCATTGGCGGAGTTTTGTTTTTAAATCATCCAGAATGGAAAATATTCAATCATTTTTTTGTGCTTAACATTTTTGTTTATTGAAAATCAATGAAAAGAACATTACATTCAATATGAAACAGCTAACAACAAGACTGAATATATATTTTAAAGTGAATAGTCATAGGTGTGGAAGTTTAATAAAAAAGAGCTTACCATCGTTTTGTTTAATATTCCCGTTACCTTGATTCATTTCTTTAGGCTCGTATAATAACTTTTAGCATGAAAATTATCTCTCCTCACAAATTGTAAACAAAATATCTTCATCAAACATGGCTGTGCAGTGTTTCTTGTTCTGATGTAATGTTTTCCTGACTCCAAGCAGAGCCACATTGGTCACATGCAAATTGACCCCTTAGCGACCAGATGAGTGTGCACAAAACCATGGAGATTATTGCCAGAGAAGATGAGCTAAATATCCCTTCAGTCACATAAAGGCCTTGTGCAGTGCGCGTGTCTAAAACAGCCATAGGATGTGCAAATAATTAATTTGACGGTACCGGAATTGCATTTGTGATGTCAGATATCCGCAATATTGGGGTCATGCGAAATATTGCCTTCATTCTCAGAAATCAACTGTATTCTGAGATTCTGTAGGCCAATTGCGAATGTTGCATATTCAAACCGTTTCATGTGATATGACATTCCATTTGATTATACCACCGAGATTTTTTTATCATTTTTATCATAGCTACCATTTCTAGTTACTTATTTGAATTACATGTAGTAGTTATAAGAGTATGTAATTTTGTGCTGTACTTTGTCTCTAGCTTACAAATTGAATATATTTTGTTTAGTTTATAGAAAAAAAAGTTAATTTATGAATACAAAATTATAACCTATTATATCTAATTATTTGTATTTGCATAAGTCTACCTTAATACCAGAATGATAAGGGCTGGATGACAAATGAACAGAATACTATGACACGTGACCATGAGGCTTTGCTTGGGGTCAGGAAAACATTATGTCAGAGTAAGAGATATAACACAGCCATGTTTGATGGAGAAATTTTGTTCACAATTTCTGAGCAGAGATGCTTAAAATAATGTAATTTTCATGCATTTACGAGCCTAAAGAAATTAATCAAAGTGACAGGAATGTTAAACAAAATGACGGTAAGCTCTGTTTTGTTAAACTTCCACACCTACAAATATTCACGTTAATACAGATAAGAAAATTCCTGCTCCCGAACCTGATACAGCCATATAAGAAAATATGTCATTAAATTTAAGTAAGAAAAAATGTAGTCTGATATAAAAAGATTTAAACTAAAACTTTTTGTTAAGAGTAAATCAGTATCTAAGGATTGGTCTATGTAATTGGCTTAGCGTCTCCAGTTAGAATAAAGTAAAGCTGACCCCATCATTTGAGAAATATATGTGATTTGTTTCATACTTCAAGCTGTTTTTTATGTCAATTATTACGCCTTTGTTAATTTAAATTGATGAAATTACAAATTCAATATGATGTTAAACAGCAAACATTTTGGCCAATGCCTTCATTAGTGGTTGTACAGTAGTGACAATGTCAAAACCGTTGCTTTGCTTTGTATTGACAGGTATAAAATCATCACAGAGAAGCCATCTGGGGCAATATCTGGAGTCCAGAAGTCTGAAAATGGGAAGATAGAATGGAGCGCAGAGATGCCGGTTTCATGTACTCTCTCGAAGTATGTGCTTTGTAGAACACAGCATTGTATGTGTTGTCTGTGTTTGCATGTTTAATTTATGGACCACATTTTGTAAGCATTACTACAGTATGTCATGAGTTCCTTGGCAACAACATCACTATGAGGCAGTATAGATGAATCGGACAAGTATTATAGCCTTAAAGGGGTATACATACATTCTACATGTAAGCCAGATTTTTCGAATATTTGACTTTCTACCTGTTTAATATCCTATGACGTGTGTGGTGTATGATTCTCTATTGTTTTTGCATACATCATTATTTGCTAAGTGTACAGACTATTCTCTTCAAGGCTTATGGTGGGGAAACATATTAGCATTGCAATGTGTGCTCTGAAGTTCATGAGTGATGCATTGTGCACTGGAGCCTTTGCAACACTCCGTCTTGAAGAGACTTTTCAAAAACTAACAAACAAGCAGAAACAACAATAGAGAATAATAAAGAACACACATACTTGGATATTAAGCAGGTAAGAAATTAAATATTAGGAACATGTAAAGGATAGTGTTTCTTTAACACAAACAACGCTTTGCCACAATCTCTTATTAAAGTAGTATTTCAACCACGATTAACCTGAGAACCACCTAATCTAAGAATCAAGCTTTATCAATATCACTTCTGGAACTTTTGGTTTGATAAATGTGTTTTGGGCATAAAACTTAATAAGCTTTATCTATCACCTATCGCTACCAACTACTGCCCTGAAATCTGCAGCTGCGATTTGACTAGATAGCGCATAGTTAAAGTAATTGTAGCTAACAAAATATTTCCATAAAGCTTAGCCATTTTGCACTTCTATTGGCTACACAGGTCTGAAATGTGCAGTTTTAAAATAAACACATGTTATAGCAAATATTCGTGATTTCTAGTACAGTCACGCCACTTAATGGGCACACTGATAATCGGGAGGCAGTTCTTCCCAGTGCTATTTATGTAGTTTAATTGGAACATCGTTTTTCAGAGTAAGACAAGTCGCGTAGCACAATGCAGTGATTACAATGTGACTTGCGTAAACCAGGTTGAACTCTTGAAGGAGCTGGAGTCTCCTATGGTTTCTCAGGCTGCTGTGGCAAATAAATTTGGCGTTTTAACATGACAGGTGTCTTCGCCTTGTAATAAGATGTGATTTTGTTCTTTTTCATTTAATTTAGAAATAAAAAACAATGAATAATTTTGTTTAGGAATAAAAAAAAAAACAACCATTGACTCGTATTTCAAATGAAGCATTTAACATTTATTCATAATGTGATTGGATTTAATTTTTCTTTTCATCTTGTTCATGTCGTAAGTTATGCATTTATGTGATGCATTTATGTGCGACTAAGGACCTCTCAAATGCCTCTCGTTTAATTGGGACAGCCGCTTATTCAGGGTATTTATACATCTCTCGAGGCGGCCCGATAAAGCAGCGCTGGCTGTACCAATTTAGGTTAAAGAAAGCTATCTGTTTCTATGCCTTATTCAGAAGTGTCTTGTGGGTCAAAGCATGTTACTGTCTGAAAGCATGGCAGTCAATAGGGAAAAAAAGCCAATGAAGGGGTGGGGACAGTTTCATTCTCTAGGTGAACTGACCTAGAAGTACAAAACAGTCTGAAAGCATGGTTTGTGAACAGTTTAACCTAGTGCAATACCAGATGCCACGTTTTAAAATGAAAATACATGTTTCCTTTCCTATGTATTTCTATCAAAACTTCACATTTGAGATCTATAAGATAAATAGATGTGCAATTACTTTGTGGCACTAATTATACTTTTTGAAAACCTAGGTTCAAATCTCTCTTCTTTAAAAAAAAAAAAAAATAGTTTTGTAGTTAGACTAATCGTAGTCCTTGCTTCTGATTCGAACTCTGTCTGTCTTTACAGGTGTTTGCAAAGCCTTTTGACACCAGTTCTGGCAAACATCCTGGAAGCTGACCCGGAGAAGTGCTGGGGGTTCGATCAGTTTTTTGCTGAAACCAATGATATCCTTCACAGAATGGTGGTCCATGTCTTCTCTTTACAGCAAGTCACCATGCACCAACTATATATACACAATTACAACACGTAAGTCTTTGTGGTTTAAGTTGGAACAGAATAGACTGGTTCCAGGAGCTTGTCTCCTACTTTGTAATTTTAAACCTTCATTTTCTGCAGGTCTTGCCAAAACAATGGGGGCGATTCTTATTGCTTTTAAGTTAAACTAAAAATAAAGATTTTTGGAAGGGGGGAGTAAATTACACTGGAGCAAAATGCTTTGTTAATCGCTCCCAGTGTTGTACACAACCATCAGTGCAGTACCATCCTTAACTTCCTATGCATATATTACTGTTCAATTTGAAATACTGTTTAGTGGCAGGTATGTGCAATTTTTCTCCATGGGACAAAATGCTAGAAAGATTTACTTGTCCTTCTTAAAAATAGGATTGACATTTAGATGTTACTTTTTTTTTCTCAAAACGCTGGCGCACTGTTTTTATGTAAGGCTGGAGTAGGGGCCTGGATGTACATAGACTTTTGAAGTTCCGCATATGTCTAGGTTATCCAATTGTGATAAACTGTGGTAATGGTATAGAAGCGTCTGTCCATATATTTTTTACTTTCACACTGGATGTAAGTAATGGTGGTCTACTTTTTACAGTCATGGTGGAGGATGTATGCTATTGACAGTCTTGTGTTTTTTTTTTTTAATTTTTATTCAGGGCTACATTGTTTCAAGACCTTCTCTTCAGGGGGACGAACATTGCCCCCCAAAATCAGGAGCTAATCTACGAGGGCCGGCGTCTGGTGCTAGATCCCAACAGACAGATACAGCACTTCCCCAAAACCTCCCTGGAAAACCCCATCATCTTGGTGAGCCGCGAACAAGTCAGCACCATAGGGCTATTATACAAGGAAGGTAATGTAATCACTTATCTACAGTTTATTTCTGGGTTGGGTTGTTGGTGGGTATTGTTGTCTATCAATGACTCAAATGAAAGCTTGAAGCATCAGGGTTCCATATTACTTGAATTCCAGTAAATCTTATCTAATATGTATTATATATAACATTTTGTGTTAAAGCACGCATTTCACTAGTTAAGCAGGAGAGATGCATGAGGTAGTGATAATCTATTACAAAAACAGATTAATGCACCTCAAAATTGTATTTTGTCTATTATTCGTACAGATAAAACAAGGAATACTTGGATCATGGTAACGTTACAGCTAGCTATTTGCTCCTGTTTTTTTTTCTTTTCGTAGTCAGAATTTTGATAAAGTAATAATTGTCTACCTAATGTGTGTTCATGTTTAGCTTGGGTGAAACCAGGAATAAAATTATAACAACTGGAGCCGCCATTCTCCATGACAGATTAAATTATAGTTTTATAGACACTGAATAAACTTAATATCCTGTTAGGTCATTGCCTGTTATCTTATAAACTTGTAATGTTTTTAACAGTTATTTAATTTTACTTTTGGTCTATAAAATAAACTTCATACCTTGAAATTGTATCCACATTGTTCTGGTACAGGAGGTATTTGTACACTGTCCAATACGATTTGCATTGTGTGCCTCGTGCGTATCTACATGGGATGGTACATACCATCTACAAATTGGCAAGCTCTATTAGCAATGGTTTCCCGCATTATGAAAGATACTAATAATGTACGTGTTTTGAAAAAACAATACTGGTAATTATGTACGTGTTCACTCAGGGTCAGTCATATAAACTGCAGCATAAGGTATCAGAAAAATGCTACTGCATAAAAAACTAGTAGCAAATTAAGAGTTTTTGGGTAGCAAAATGCAAACTGTTAACTTCAAGCCATGGCTTATTTGCTTTCAGTGCACTTCTTTCTGCACAAAGTTTCCTTCTATCTATTTTTGTGTGAACAATTTTGCATGGCATCCTGGTGAGAGGTTGAGTTTGAGTGCACCTAGGTATAACAAAATTAAATCAGCAAGTGTTTTCAAACTAGTATAGGAAATGAAAGATTAAAAAATAAAAAGCAAACCGCTTTGGTTACCTATTACTGGTAGAAACAGAAACTTGAACAAATGGTTAGAACTTCAAAAAAAGAACAATGTTAGATATTGTTACACCTGTTAGTAAAAATATGGTTATTGGGGCATGCATAGATATAATCAAAGGAGACTGTAAAATTTATGAAAAATCTAACATTAATAACTCAGATATGTCAAGTTGAAGATAGGCGAAACTTGAAGACCTTATGGAGGATTCAAGGCACATAAAGAATATAGTGTGCCATTAGCACTCAAGGGTTGATTACTTGTTACTCAAAATACCTGATGGATGTACTGATGTCCTTCATTGTTTTGGCTTACAGTAGCTGCCATGCTATGATCCATTCTCCCACTACTGAAAAAAAAGTATTCTTGGGACATTCTTGGCTCATTATAAAATTCAGATTCCCATTGGCATTGCTGCTTCCCAGGTTTAACCGCTTTTTCAAATTGCTCTCCGATGTGAGGGTATTATACAGATTCAACAAATGAGATTTGAGGTCTTCTCCACTCAAGTCTTTTCCATATGGCAAGTTCTTGTGCTTATAATTAGCAGGGTCTTTTCTATATAAACACCAGGAATCTTAACAATGTTGATGGTCACCAAAAGCATGGGGAACAATACAGGTGATCCTTGATTTGAGTTGCTCTGACAATTTCATAATTCGGCATCTTTTTAAAGTAGTTGACAGTTTTTGTTAAGTTTATTTTTATGTTTTTGACAAGTTCATAGAGATTATTATGGAATATTTTTTGTGACATGATTTTTATCAGACTTTTTTTGTATTGAAGGATCTACCTCCTCTCTGATTCTTGCGATAGTGGTGGATTCTTCATCTGTTGTGGTTTTCTTCATGTTCAACCCTTTTTCTGCCTGGTGTTTTTCCCAGTTTGTATAGAGTTCAGGAACTGACATAAAACATTTGTACACCTGCATAAGAACATATGTCATGTCATCAGTAAGTAGGTCTACAATTAATACGTGTTGTATTGCATTATTGATAAGTAAGGCAAGTATGCTACTGCTAGTTTTTAAAAGTTAAATTACATTAAGTGATTTTTTTTTTTTCACAGAACACACTGATATATAGAATACTACCCGGTCCCATCCGTCTCTCTTCTTCACAGCAGCTCAGATGTAACACTGCACCGCAGCTTTGGCAGTGGTTCAGTTGTTCTGCGAGGTATCTGAGCTCCACAATCCTAGGTCCACTACTCCATGTACCTGCTATAGCAGGCTGATCATCATAGATGCATAGTGTCAGACTGTGATGTACTACCGTCTAAGTATGATCGCTTGTGATCACGTCAACTTCCTCCGCTGGCAAATTTGTGATGGAGGAAGTTTTTCTAAACGGAATCAGGTTTAAAACGTTTTTTGAGGTAAGCTTTCACTCTAAATGTCGACATCTGTGAGGCGCGGTTTCAGACAAGTGTGTGTTGAATACGGCGAGTGAAGGGTCATGCTACTTGAGCATGTTTCGGCGTGCAAGGAATCAGGTTTTGACGCAACGGATTATGGGATACATTGAGCTCGGAAATTTTTTTTCTATTGAGTCAATAGAGTCGTGTCATATTTTGCTGATTTTCACTAGTAAAAAAAAAATGCATCAAACTTTTGAAGTACATTTCACTTTTGCCCAAGGTCTCTTGAAGAAAACAGCAACATTGACAAATTATGACAGTACATAATTATTATGAAAAAATGCTATTTTCTGAGCACAGTCCCGTGACGCATGCACAGAAATACAGAGTAACAGCACATTTGGAAGGGTAAAGCTGAGGAGACTTTTGAAGCTACAGTATATCAAAAATACTGTGTTCATATGTTCGGTTATGTTCTTTATTAATTTGTAAAATAAACATTTTTTTTAACAGTTTTTCAAGAATACAATAACCACACAATATACTGTAATGACCCCTGGTCTGCTGTAACTCCATTCGGAAAAGTTCTGCATCAAAGGTTCAATTGCAGCAGGTGTCAGAGACGGGAGAATGGCCACCAATTAGAAGCTTGGCTTGCCACGCGAGTGGAACCCGGTTGCAACATTGTTGTCACAAATAGGGGATAAAATGTTGCAGCAATCAAGGATTGGGCTGCGTGGTCCTCCGGCCTATAGCTCTGAGATGAACGGGTTGAAATAAAAATAATTGGGCTTTCCAAATTGGGGAGAAAATAATTGGCAATTCCAGATTTTAAAAAAAATATATATGGTAATATATATTAGATAGGATTTACTGGAGTTGTTTTGTTAGCACCACATACTTTAAGTTCAATCAATCAATACTGTAATACTGTTCATTTATTTATTTATTTTTTCAGTGCCATCTCCCAAGCTGCAGCCTCGCTATGATTTGGACTTGGATGCCAGCAATGCGAAGGTACAGTACGAAGCATTGTTCAATACTATTCCTTACTCTGGTCTGTGGCAAAATGACTTTACTGCACCAACACGTATGTCTTCTTTGCAGAGTTTAGCAGGGGACGCCTGCTACCTGTGTACAGTTTCCAGTCTGCTTCTGCTTGATCAAGAATCTGTGCGAAAAGGAGTGAGTGGTCTAATGTAAGTAAAGGATCCTTGCAGCGTGCTTGCGATTAAATACATTTATGTCGTCTTTGTTACAGTTTATGGTAGAGTTTATGATGTTTTATTTCATGAACATAACATTTAGCAACAGTTGAAAGACATCAAAAATCTAAGATTTCTTTATTTTTATTTCTGATGAATTATAAAAACAAGAAGAAATGTTGGCATGGCTTCCAACGTAGTAAACACAGTTCAAAATGCTGAATGTAACTGAACAGAAGTACCTTAAATATAAAAAATACAAGAAAGCTTAACTGCCACAGAACGGAAGCTTATTATTTGTACAAAACACGCCCTTGTAGGCTGTACAATGTAATAAGTAGTACCATTTAACTATTTTTCCTGCCTGACGTCACAAATCCCACCTTGACTGTCATTTAATGGTCCCGGATGTACCTTATTTACACAAAATATCTACCTGTGGAACAGGAAAACTGTACGGATTAAACGGTACTGTATGTATTAAACTGTATGTATTAAACGTAAAAGACCTTCCTGTGGAACAGGAAAACTACATATTAAACAACGTATACGTTATAAACGAGTCTGTTTTAACCAGAGTAATTCCCCATTAAAACTGGACAGGGACATGCCTCACCAATACATTGTAAACGTAACTCCGTTCTAACAGGATCCCTTATAAGTGGAGTGCACCTGTATTAGATGTTATTTGCCATCATTTAGAGTGGTTCTGGGTTCTGTTGTTGTCATTTTCTCTAAATCTGCCTTCATGTGACTTTGGATCTACAGCTGAAGTTAATAAGCGTCTATATGCTGAACTTTCCTCAATCTAACCTCATCTCATTCAAATCCTGCCACTGTTGATATAAGACAGGGTTGGATGGACACATTGTCACATGGTATGAATGGAATGAGGAAGGAGATTTAGGATTTATAGCTGAAGATAAAAATAGCCCAAAGCCAGGTAAAGGCAGATTTAGAAGAAAAAATATAAAAACTCACTATTGGAGCAATTTAACCCAGAACTACAACAAACACTGTAAAATAATAAGGGACGAATATATATATACAGTACTGTGCAAAAGTTTTAGGCAGGTGTGAAAAAATGCTGTAAAGTAAGAATGCTTTCGAAAATAGACATGTTAATAGATTATATTTATCAATTAACTAAATGCAAAGTGAGTGAACAGAAGAAAAATCTAAATCAAATCCATATTTGGTGTGACCACCCTTTGCCTTCAAAACAGCATCAAGCATCAATTCTTCCAGGTACACTTGCACACAGTTTTGAAGGAACTTCGGCAGGTAGGTTGGCCCAAACATCTTGGAGAACTAACCACAGTTCTTCTATGGATTTAGGCAGCCTCAGTTGCTTCTCTCTCTTCATGTAATCCCAGACAGACTCGATGATGTTGAGATCAGGGCTCTGTGGGGCCATACCATCACTTCCAGGACTCCTTGTTCTTCTTTACGCTGAAGACAGTACTTAATGACTTTAAGCTGTATGTTTGGGGTCGTTGTCATGCTGCAGAATAAATTTGGGGCCAATCAGATGCCTCCCTGATGGTATTGCATGATGGATAAGTATCTGCCTGTACTTCTCAGCATTGAGGAGACCATTAATTCTGACCAAATCCCCAACTCCATTTGCAGAAATGCAGCCCCAAACTTGCAATGAACCTCCACCATGCTTCACTGTTGCCTGCAGACACTCATTCGTGTATGCTCTCCAGCCCTTCGTGAACAAACTGCCTTCTGCTACAGCCAAATATTTCAAATTTTGACTCATCAGTCCAGAGCACCTGCTGCCATTTTTCTGCACCCCAGTTCCTGTGTTTTCATGCATAGTTGAGTGGCTTGGCCTTGTTTCCACGCTCGGAGGTATGGCTTTTTGGCGCAAGTCTTCCATGAAGGCCACTTCTGACCAGACTTCTCCGGACAGTAGATGGGTGTACCAGGGCCCCACTGTTTTCTGCCAGTTCTGAGCTGATGGCACTGCTGGACATCTTCCGATTGCGAAGGGAAGTAAGCATGATGTGTCTTTCATCTGCTGCAGTAAGTTTCCTTGGCCAACCACTGCGTCTACGGTCCTCAACGTTGCCCGTTTCTTTGTGCTTCTTCAAAAGAGCTTGGACAGCACATCTGGAAACCCTGTCTGCCTTGAAATTTCTGCCTGGGAGAGACCTTGCTGATGCAGTATAACTACCTTGTGTCTTGTTGCTGTGCTCAGTCTTGCCATGGTGTATGACTTTTGACAGTAAACTGTGTTCAGCAACCTCACCTTGTTAGCTGAGTTTGGCTGTTCCTCACCCAGTTTTATTCCTCCTACACAGCTGTTTCTGTTTCAGTTAATGATTGTGTTTCAACCTACATATTGAATTGATGATCATTAGCACCTGTCTGGTATAATTGTTTAATCATACACCTGACTATGCCTACAAAATCCCTGACTTTGTGCAAGTGTACCTAGAAGAATTGATGCTGTTTTGAAGGCAAAGGGTTGTCACACCAAATATGGATTTGATTTAGATTTTTTTCTGTTCACTCACTTTGCATTTAGTTAATTGATAAATATAATCTATTAACATGTCTATTTTGAAAGCATTCTTACTTTACAGCATTTTTTCACACCTGCCTAAAACTTTTGCACAGTACTGTATATATATATATATATATATATATATATATATATATATATATATATATATATATATATATATAAACAGTTTATAGGTATGGCTTGGTTTGACTTTTTTGTTTTTGGTTTGAAAATTGTAAGTTCAGAAAAAGTATAATTATTCCATTTTATACTTATCCTCTCTGCAGCACTATGAAACATGACTAGACAAGCATTAACATTGGTTCTATGGCATCAGCCACATTAGATTTGAAGATTTTGTAAGATCGTACTTTTCAGATGCTGACACTTCAAAACTAAATTTTATTTAATTCTCAATTCTGGACATATTCTAATCTCTGCCATAAGAAAAACAGTCTTACCCAATTAACAATGTTTTTCTGCACCTTTGTATTTTCCAGTGAAATCATGAAGGAAGATTATAATGAAACCGTGCATAAAAAGGCTGAAGTTATTCAAATGTGTAACTTCTGCAGCCAGACACTGGAAAAAACTGAGAAGCTGTGAGTAGACTATTTCTAAACATTTATTTCATCATTGGGAGTTTTGAAATATGTTGGCATATCAAGAAGCCCAGAGCCAGCGGGGGGACCGGCTCAGCCGGGCCCCACCAGAAATCCCTTTGGCCCCTCCGGCTCACATCAGTTATACATGTTAGTCACATCTGAAATAAAGTAGTGAAAGGCAAACGGTACTGACTTTACAGTCACACCGAGGTGCTGTACCGCTGTTAGTTCATTAGTGAAAACCAGATCTACGTTAGCTACACCCAGTCAATTCATTAGTGAAAACCAGATCTAGGTTAGCTATACCCAGTCAATTCATTAGTGAAAACCAGATCTAGGTTAGCTACACCCAGTCAATTCATTAGTGAAAACCAGATCTAGGTTAGCTACACCCAGTCAATTCATTAGTGAAAACCAGATCTATGTTAGCTACACCCAGTCAATTTATTACTGAAAACCAGATCTACATGTATGTTAGCTACACCCAGTCAATTCATTACTGAAAACCAGATCTACATGTATGTTAGCTACACCCAGTCAATTCATTACTGAAAACCAGATCTAGGTTAGCTACATCCAGTCAATTCATTAGTGAAAACCAGATCTACATGTATGTTAGCTACACCCAGTCAATTCATTCGTGAAAACCAGATCTATGCCATATATTATCTTTAATTTGTATATCTTTATAATTGCGGTGATCTTTGTCGTAAAGCTCTGGGTATTTTTTTTCAACGGTAAGTATTATTTTTTTCCTCTGTCATTTTGGATATTGCTTCACCCTAGCGGACACAGTGCATTGAAGTTGTTCTGTAATTGCTCAATTCTCTAGTTGTCGCGTGAAGAAATCGCAAAAAAAGAGGATTCAATCCTATTTATTTCGCCTCACTCTGGTGCTGCTCCTGCGTCGTCTATTGTGTCGACCTGTGCTATGAAAGATGCTTATCAAAAGTATAGGTTCTATTTATTTTGTCGCATCGCTGCACATTTTCGCTTGTCACATAGCATCTTGTGTGTTGTGGCCTTCACAGTGGTATAAAATGAGCATTAATTATGCTGGGTTTAGCTTACAAAGTATGCAGGCCCAGTAGCAAACAAACAAACAACACAGCAACGCCGCTGCTATTAAAAATATCCCTTTAGGTTTTAACTTTTTGCATACGCATGTAATAACACGTCTGTCCCCGAAGGATCACATGAAATACAGCCCTTCTAACTATTACTTTTTGAAAATTCATTCAGTTAGTTAATTCATTGTTAGACCAAGTTGACACTAAATTGTATATATCTCCCTGTATAAAGGCCCTTCACTAGCTCACAGTTTTCAATATTTTCAGTATTTCCCAGGCAGTGAAATAAAGAGGGAGCACTGTAGTTCTATAATATGTTCCCGGTTTAATTTACAGGTGTGATGTTTTGATGCAAGCAAACTTAATGTCATCAGAAATGAATGAAGTTTCTGAGATTCGCAAAAAAATCATACGTGTAAGTATATGTGTGTCATTATTTTAAATAATGGGAACTTTTATTTTTTATAATAAACACATTGTTGTTGCTGTACAGTTTGGATAGATATGTATATATTAATGTTTGTTGTACTAGTAAAGAGTATACAATATATCCAGGGATGTTAATATTACTTTGGTAATATATATCAAAGTAATAGAACTTTTTAAACTTTAGTTTAACTGGCCAGTATTTTAGTTTAAGTGCTAGTAAGTCAGATAAGTTAATTGCACACAGGGAATTCTGCCAACTGCAAATGCTGCAAGATTTCTAATTAATGTTAAAAAAATATGTAAATAAAGTAATCTTTATTACTTTTGACCCTGAAACATTACTTGTCAATATTACATTCTTACTATAATAAGTTACTCAAAGAAGTTGCATATTGGGGTTGGACATTTGGTGCATTTTACCCCAGTCCACTAAAGTAATTGTCCCAAGTATTTTCATTTTATATAGTACACACATTTTTAGACATATAAAAAATTATTTTGCATGGGGTTAAATAAAAATTGTAAAACAGTTGCCTAGATTTGTATTTCCCTGATGAATTTTCCTTCCTAGCTTTCCAGTTCATTGGGGTCCATGGAGAACACTCTGCAGGATGTGAAGAACACATTTTTGCCAGGAGGTTTACTTACGGACACCTGGGCACAACAAGAGGGTACCCACCCTGAAGATAGAAAGTAAGCTGCAATTACACATTACAGGTCACATCTATAATCCAAACTTTATTTACAGTCAACACATTCTCTTGGTCACTGATATTCCACAAATATTTGGAAAACACATTGTCCGACATATGTAAATAGCAAATAACGTCTACTGTACATTGGCATCCATAGCCATCTCTTGCAACAGACCTAGCATTTCTATTCAACATTTTTCCTGTGGTAACAGTTTGTTAATCACAAAACTGGTCTGGACCTAAGAAACCAACAACAATGTTGAACAGGTTCATGAATACAATGTAACCTTATTTAATTCATTATAACAGGGGTGGCCAAACTTCCTGACCCTGAGAGCTGCATACCAAAATTTTCATATGTCTGAGAACCGCAAGACACATACTGCAAAACATGAAATGTTGACGAGCAAGACATTTTAAATACTAGCCGTGGTTTGGCCACCTCTGCATTGGAACATTCCTTTTCAACCGTCATTAAAGTTTTTTGTCAATATGGCCAGACCGCTCAAAAGACAGTGACAAAGATTATTATTTTATTTATTTTATCCATAATTTGAATGCTCAATGGTGGTATATTATAGGAGGCGACTCCATGGGCATTCCGGGGCACAAACACCAATGGGGGTGCTCGGTAAAGGTGATTAATGATCATGTTAAAAACGTTGCACTGAAATAAAAATGGATGACAACCCCCAAACCCACTTTGCGCCTATGTGGTATATGTTGTAATACTAAAAGAAATGTATACAATTATATGAAAAACATTGCTATCTAGTTGGGATATTATCATTAGTTCTTTCCATATTTAGATTTTAATCTACTTGAAAATAAAAAATATACTACATATCAGAAGCAAAAATAAAGAGGAGCTTATAAATCATTTACAGTCTCTTAGCTAAGAAACCTGGCAACTGTCTGTTTTAATGTCATTTTTATTTGCAGTGTTGAAAGAATCAAAGTGCTACTCAACTTGATCACGGCAATTTACCTTCAGTTTAAAAAGGACAAAGCTGAACGCCGTAAGTGCTATTCCTACTGGTTTTCATTATTTTTGTTGCTGATTTTCAGCCCCAAACTCGCTTTTGTGTGACATTGTCATTGGTGTGGTGAAAGTTAGTTTGATGTTAAAGTTTATACACGCTTGTACTTCCAAATAAACATTTCTAAAGTTTAGAATATCACAATTAATTACTTTCATCTGTTAAAAAAAAAATGTCCAGGTAATCTGGGACTCTGGGTTTGTGAGAGAGTGACAGCTGCAACGTTAATCAAAGCTACTATATTCAAAGCAAACAGCCTGTCAATCAAGCTGTGTAAATTAACACTAGAACCGCTAGATTTTCAAACTACCTAAAACAGCCACATGGGTCACTGACCCATACATTTTAAAACTGCTTCGTTATGAAAACGAAAGACAGACTATCAGATACAACTGAAAAGTTTTATTCATGAACATCATATCTAACATTTGCATTGCAGAAACACCATATTTAAATGGAAAATTAAACATAAAAGACTTTATTTTAAAAATGAGCGCATATACAGCACGACTACAAACAGAAAAAATATAATAAAATATACTTTTCAAAAGAAATGGGTATGTACATATACCCGTGTACAGGTGTAAACGGGTACATGTACACACAAAACTATAAAACCAAAATCATTGTTTCTAGTACTACATAAAAAGAAAATATAACACTACTTCCGGTATGACAGCTGCATTGTACTCTATGGAGGAGCGTACACGTCTGCCAGCTGACTGTGCCTGCATCCAGGAGCTATGTTGTAAACACAGACGCAGTTCCATTGAACACTATTGTGTAAGGATTGTTGTCTCCCAGGTACATTGAAAAATAAGCAACTAGGCTTTCACTGAGTTGGCATCCTGAGAAATCCACAATCGTAGCAATCTCTGTCTCGTAGTCAGTCTACAAACAAAGGCTTGAAATTTTTTTTTTTTTTTTTTTAAACACGTGTGCTAGCAGGAGGAGGCGTGTCTTGTTTGCTGCATTAAAAAAATAATAGAATATCTTACGTTATATTAAAAAAAGACATGTATTGTAATGCATATGGCGGTTCTAGGTAGAATTGTTTATAACTTTATCATTTTTACGATTCTGGCTATCAAACGCCATCAGGATATTTAATTCATATATTTAGGAAAAGTAAAAAACGGACACACACATACAATTTACAACAGAAGAGTAATTAACATTTTAAATGCAAAATGGGTCAAACTGACCTGCATGGCGGTTCTAGTGTTAACAGAGACTAGTCTGGCAGGTTCGCAAAGGGCTTGACTGTCTATAGGAAGTTTGGTGCAGTTTAATGATATAATGCCGTAGTTACACAGCTAAAAAGAGACGCACCGCGTGAAATCGAACATGGCAGCTGCCCAAAGACCACTAGGGGAATCAAACATAGCGAATGGAGGCTACAAAGGGGTTAACACAGAGAATGGTGAGGGAACCATATGAAACGGGTTACCTTGCCATGCAGAGAGTGGTGAGGGTACCATATGAAACGGGTTACCTTGCCATGCAGAGAGTGGTGAAGGTACTATATGAAACGGGTTACCTTGCCATGCAGAGAGTGGTGAAGTTACTGCATGAAACGGGTTACCTTGCCATGCAAAGAGTGGTGAAGGTACTATGTGAAACGGGTTACCTTGCCATGCAGAGAGGTGAAGGTACTATATGAAACGGGTTACCTTGCCATGCAGAGACTGGTGAAGGTACTATATGAAACTGGTTACCTACCTGTTGTTTATGCTGAATCACTTGGATCCATTAAGACCCAACTTGACGAAGTTGTGAGATCAATAAGCTACTGGGAAAGAAATGTTGTGTTTCAAGGGCATTAAAACATTGTGTTTGTTTTTCTAGGTCTGCCTTATAATGAAGAGCAGATCCATAAGTTTGACAAGTAGGTTCCTGCTTTAACATTTGACAAAAGTTGACTATAGCTTTGGACTGTAATAAGGAGGAGGGTGTCTAATTCTTTTTTCTTTAGGCAGAAACTTTTACTTCATGCAACAAAAGCAAGAACCTTGTTCAATGATGAATGTGTCGTAAAGTATCAGAAATTTCTTACCCAGACTGAAGAATGGATGAGGTATGTTACTGTCCTTACAAAGTCTATTGATTATTTACCTGGACTGGGAATATTTTAATACTACTGTGTTCACAGTGGCATCAAACATTATTCAGGCAGTCTCTCTAAGTTTCAATATCCGTAGTTATACCTTGTGACAGAGCATAGACTCTGCACATGGGGTTGTGTGTGGGTGTCTGTGAGTGAGAGTTTGGTGGCTGGTAGTCATCTTGGTCTGTAACCAAGATGCCCACCATTTGCACAGCCACATGGTTGGATTGTTAGATTGAATGATTGTTTGATTTGAGAGTGACTGCAAGTGTGGAATGTGGCCAGGTGGTGATTGGCTGGTTGATTGAATCAGTCAAGACCCCGACCACATGGTATATAAGGGAACAAAAGAGGTTTGTTTGTGGAGAGCGTATAGCGGTGAGGAGTGGAGTGGAGTGGAGCAGAGAAGTGAAAGTGTGGAGCAGAAGAGAGAAAAAGTCAAGGAAAGTGAGCACCGGGATAGCAAAGCTTGGACGTTTTGAAGTTTTATTTTGAAGCGTGTTTTTGAGTAATGTTTTGTTTAAACCTTTAGTTTGTTCCTGTGTTTTGTTATTTGTGTTTTATTAAAAGTACACAAAGCTCTTAAACTGCAGTTCTGTGTCTGGGTCTCATATTTCAAAGAGCGCAGACCTACCTTGCCTGGGACACTACGCAACATACCTGTATATATTATAGTTAAATGTGTAAAAACAAAATTACTTTTCTTTTCTTCCTAGGAAAGTGCATCATGTAAGGAAACAGCTCCTCAATGTCACCAACCAGTTCATTAACATTGAGCAAGAGGTCTCTGTGTTCATGGATCGGGTTTTCCAGGTATTAATCTCAGGAAACTTGATCAATATTATACTCAACAGGATCCAGATCATTATTTCAACTTGGGGACTGATCCTTCACAATTTGCATATTATAGGGACACACTAGGTTAAAGGAAGCTCTGTTACTATGCTTTGTTCTCCAGAAATCCTATTCTCCACTTGCACTTCCACGGTCTTCTGAGTCAAAGCATGTTGTGGCTGAAAGCATGTCAGTCAAAATGGAAGCAACTGGCTGCTTAATGAAAGGAAAGAAAATTTGACCCTCCAGGACAATTTGACCCTCCAGGTAAAATGACCAAGGAAGTGCAACACTATCTGAAAGCATGCATGCAAACAGAGATTTTTTTCAACCTAGTGTAGTACCTGAGATCATGTTGTTAATTTACTAACTTACCTGACTTCCAGAATCTTAAGATACATGTTTTGCTAGAATCAACATAGAATGAGAATGTAAGGCTTGGGTAGGGTTCTGTTACTTGCAAAGCAGTGAACAATTATCATGGTGATGGGAACAATTTGCTTGGTGCCAACATGTGAATGGTTCCATTGAAATAAAATGTGTTGAATTAATTATTTCAGTTACTGGAGTTGTTGCCACAGAAAATCCTTCCAATGACATCCAGTGGGATGAAACCACAAGTGTATTTGAGTCAGAACACATTGGTGGAAATGACACTAGGGTAAGTGTTCCTCTAGCTTCTCGACTGACAGGAGGAATGAGAATGCTGTGTCGGTCTCTTCAGTAATAAATACAGAATCTTAGTCTTGATAACATGGTAAGACATAAAGGCTTTCACTCCCATTTGAACCCTGTGTTGCATTATGTCCAGTAGTACACTGAAAAATCAATTAAGCTGTCAGACTGTATTTTTTTTTTTTAATTCATTTTATTTTATAACAATTTTTTACAGTTGGGTGTGTTTGAATACCTTTCATGCTAATCATCTTATTGATTTTTTGTTTTCACTTATTTTTTGACAAAAGAAATGACCTTAAGGATTTATCTGGGGTTTGACCAATTTTGTTCAGGTTTTGATTTTGGTGTATGCAATTTAAGGTTAATGACATTTTGTGTTTTAAGTGTTAATACAGAACACCTTGCAAAGTTTACAAGAAGCGCATTACCCATGTAGTCCATATCGCAATGTTATATTTTTTATTATACATATTACTTAATCTTTTTTGAAAACATGTAATCACAAATCATGGCTCATAACTGGGTAATAGATTTACTTGGGAGCATTTACCAGGAGAACAACAAAAAAATTTGTTCTCAGGATTGTCGTGGATCCCTCCTACAACAATGTGTTCCCCTAGCATGCCACTCATATCCGTCAGAGCACCAGCATTGTTTCAGGAGGAGCATGAACTGGATACACGACCGATGTTTCAAAGAAAAATTCTCTTTCCTGTCTAATGTTCCAGAGTAAAAGTTTTCCCTCGTTGATTTACCCAAGATGTGTGAGTAAAAATATAAAAACTACTGAGAATATGTTGAAAAAAAATGGACAACACAAGATGCAACAAAAGTAAAGCAATGTCTTCCTTGTAAACACTGCAGGGGTTCTGTAGCGCTTTAAATACCACTGCTTACCAAGATCCATCCATCAAGAAAGGATGTTCTGCTGTAACTGTGACATCACATTTTTAATATAACACTTTCCCATGTGTACAATGTCAAATAACCTGGGTGTGTTTATCTTGTCTCCTCAGTTTATTTATTTATTAGAGTACACAATCTGTCATTTCTTTTTTGGGTGTAGCAATACAGGCTCTGTAGCAGGAAGCACACCACAAAAATATTTCATTAACAAATATAAAGAAAAACAGAACACTTTTACAAAACTAAAACAGAAAACAAAAGCCTAACTTCCACAGGAGCACTGAAAAGAAACATATAGTGGGATAGGCAAAATAACAGGAGCTTGGTAACAGTTCCTTGCAGGCACACCCTCTCTATCCTGAGTCCATACTGGCTACTCTAGCCAGGTACTTTTATAGCATGTGGCTGAGTTAAATGCTCATCAATGAAACAATCATTCAGCCACCTGTCTCTTAACAGGCTTCCTGTTGCCCAGGTTCCTATGTTTTTCTTTAAGCGCAAGGCTTTCGCACAGTCAGTCATGATACGTATCACATGAAATAATATTTAGTCATGGATCACAATACACATGTGTGTTAGAATATGATACAACATTGTCAGTAACAGGCAGTTGTTCATGTTTTTGTTCCCTTGCTGTACAGAATGAAGAAGCTAAAGGAGGAAATGGAAGGGGTTGTGAAAGAGCTAGCAGAAAACAATCATTTTCTAGAAAGGTAAATCCAGCACGGCTGAAAGTTGGTCTTTTTTAGCAGTTCATTCTAGAAATACACAGAAACTCAAGTATAGCAAATATAGCTAAAATGGCACACAAAATAGAATATATTTCTGAAATAACTGACCCTTTTTTATTATTTTATTTACAGATTTGGATCTTTGACTATGGATGGTGGGCTGAGGAATGTCGATCGGATATAAGGACATGCCATGAAAAATGGCAGATCAAGACAGCAGGGTTCATATTTTACCACATGTCTAATGTATGTTTTTATATGATATATTCATGTATGTATATAACACTGTACATAGAGAACAGGTTAGTAGGATGGGTTGTATTTGTGTTCTCGTGGTATGTTTTCTCTTGAGCAGCACCTCGGGTGGGCAAGTGGACCACGAAACTCAAGCAGAGCAATGTGAATCTGGCATTCAAAACTTAAACTCCTAATTACATTCTTCAAAGTATGTGTCTATTAATAACCATGTTGCATAGACAGAGTTTCTATAACAATGACACTGGTTACAATTTAAAGTTTAAAACGGGCATTCTCTTCATATAATGGTCTTCAATGGTAATGACTTGTCCCATAGTACAGTTAATGAAAAATCTGTACAAAACCACATCCAAATGGGACTAAATATACAGCTGCACATCCTGAGTGGTCAATTTTGAAAGCACCTCACTTTAGAAATTCTGTTTGTAGGTGTCATTTCAGAAGCAGACTGTTCTAATTAAAGTACCTATTAATTAAATATACCCTCCTGTTTTTATTTATTTATTTTTTTATATAGATATTTTAAAAATATAAAATCTGTCTTACTTGATTACAGGTTTCCCATATAAAAGCATGGCAAAGTTTCCATAGTAAAAGCATAGCAAAGTGTAATAAAGCATAGTGAAAGCATGGTAAAACATAGGTAAGAATGGCAAAGATCAGCAAGGGTTGGTAATGGTAAGCATATTAATAAACATGGTAAACTATGCATTTTATAACCATGAGAAAAGCATGGTAAAAGTGCAAAAATACTGGGGGGAAAAAATCAGTGGTAAACTTTTATAAGGCTTGCTAAACTCCTTCCTGACTTGTATCTCGCATTGATTCGTTCTGAATACTTTAAACCCACCCCAACCACTCAGTGGCAACAAATTCCTACATTTCTATTGGAGACTCTGCTTTCAAGATTTAAAATGAGATTACAATTAGACACACCATAAGGATTTCATTGTGGAAGGCAGCAAAGGAAAGAAAGGTACAACCAAGTGTGCAAGTACTGTTGTTTTATTGTACATATTGTGATAGAAAAAATGCCCCAAAATTTTGGAAAGGAACCGAAAACAAACAATAAATTCATACAGTATGTAAAAAAACGAAAGCCCCGAAAAAAAAAAGAAAAAAAATGCTTTTAGGGTATCTACATAAAACTCAAATAGTTAGAAATAAAAAAAAAATGTAATTAATAAAAATGAAAAACAGAAGCCCTAATTATATTACAGCATGGTAAACATTGCAGTTTAGCAAACACATGTAAGAGCACACATGTATTTTCATTTTAAAACATGGGACTACATTAGGTTAAAGAAAGCTCTGTTTCCATGCCATTCTTTTGTACATCCACTTACTGCATCATTTCATCCCAGCAGTGTCTTCTAGGTCAAAGCAGCAGAATCAGCTGGTTGGTTAATGGCGTTGAAGGTGTGGAGACAATTTTATCACTAACTGAAAGCATAGCTTGCAAACATAGATTTCTTTAACCACATTTACTTTATCATGTGTTTATTTCAAAACTGCATTTTCAGAAAACTTTCATGCACATTTGTTATAAGAAACATGTGAACATATAGTTAAGGTAGATCATGGTATGTCCATCCTTATGTTGGTCCTACCAGTATAACTGTATCTTTAGAAACACTGAATTGCTTTGACACAAATTCTGAGGTTCTCAGAATCTTGTTTATGGTGACCAACTTACCTTACATACTGCATATCATTTCTGGTTAATTATTTGTAATAAATCTGCCCGAGTTAAACTGAATATGTAAAAAACACAAACACTGAATACACAAAAGGTTTTCCATTGAACTCCTAAATGGGAATATGAATGCGTTTACTGTGTCTGTCCTGGTATTTTACTGAATGTTTTAGACTTAACCTATATTGTCATGGTCATAAATTGCTTACACCTGTAATGCCTTATTTATATTCCTGACGTGGGCTATGCATGCTACTGCCATGCCTTGTTTGTGTTTCCAGCATATTTTTGTAGTAGCAGCTGCTCTCTCTCCCTGCCTGACTCTTCAACTGCCAGGCTCCCATGGTGACCATCAATGAGGGAAATCCTCCCCTTCAACATTCTCACGTCACCATGGCAACCAGGACGTCAGCCATTCCAGAGACACAAAAACAGAATGGACAAATTTAAAAGAAACCTCTCTGAAAAACACCATGTACCCAGACAAAGAAAAAAAAAACTGAATGAATGAATATACAGATATCAATTCTATTCGTTTAACTCCACTGTCTGATACAACAAAACACATTGGAATTAGACATTTGAAAAATAGGTGATATAATTACATTACTGTTAAATGTTTATACTCTACAGTTCCTCATAAAAGCCAAACAGGCACAAAAAAGATAATGTGTGAATAATTTACAAAATTTAAACTACATTCATTGAAGCAACCTATGTAGTGATCAACATGTATACAGTTTGTGGCACTGTGCAAGGCTATTTTACAAACAAACTACAGCTATGGCCAAAGGTTTTGCATCACCCTGTAGAATAAACTCATTTTGCTTCATAAAGTCGAATGAAACCTGCTGAATAATGTTATGGAAAATTATTGAATTACATACCGTGTTGTAGTTTTCCATATTGTCCCCATGGCCAATATTCTGACCCAAAACTCTATCTATTGATAATAAACTAAGAGCCCAATTACATTTTGAGCTGCTTGTTATTTTTGAACACTTGGGGCCGGATGGGTTATTATAGTGCATGTTTTGCCCATTTTTCCATTGCAATTGTAGAACAGCCTGTAAACACTTTTGTGGTGCTTAATGAAGAACAGATACCTCACCATTGGTAGTGAATGTGTGTGTATTTGGTGGTACAACTGCACTTGTTTATTAACATATATTCAAAAATGGAGAATATTTTTTTATTCAGGGATACCAAGATACTTTGTAGAAAAGGATTTGATGGGAAAGAACATGCCCACCGCCAGTCATTGATCATTTATACAAAACTGATACATTATGGGATACCACTGTACCATTGCTTGCTCATTAAAATTATTATATTTAAATGGCAAACAATTTACTGTTCAGATATACAAAGATATTTAGTCAGAAAGCTGTCTTTTCTTTTTACCAATTTGTGTGTGATGTAGTAATTATATGATTACATTTTTTAAAACACACTATTACAAAATTACACCTCAAAAGTCCTTCATTATTATTCAATTTCTGTTATTTAGGTGTGTCTTCTTTTTAGATCAAAAAAGCTTAAAAATAGCTCTCTAATTTATCAATTTGTTGGATACAGCAGATACACACTAGATCACGTCACATTTCTCCTCTATTCTTAACATATCTGTGTTCCAACAAAATATTCTAATCATCTCAATACAATATAATCAATACATTGATAGTTAGCAAGAATATGATCTCTGAGAAAAATAATTGGTTTCTAATCGATTTCTTAAATGTAATTAGTATAATCCACGTAACTGACATGTTAAAAAAAGTACCAAAACCAGCACAAGTTTCTTAAATTACATCATCATATCATATGACAAATGCATTGCTATTTAACTGTACTGTAATCCTGCCTTCATACATATCCTCTCAGTATCGCAGTTCACCATGTAATATCTAATACGTTTTCTGAACCCACTGTTTCAGTAAAGCAGAATGGCATGGCAGGTGTTAAGTGTCGTTCTAACTGGAAAGAGACCGTTTCTGTCCAGAACAGTTAGGTCCAACAGGTGCACACCAGAATGGAGAAGAGGGCTGCTTTACAGTGAGACTTATCAAAACTTTTCATTGCTTCCCTCATTACTGTGCAGTCTGATACATTTCATTGAAAATTCTCGGAATCTGCCACACCTCTCCTCCATGTTGGTCTGCACCTATTGCAGTCAAAACTGCACATTTGAGACTTATATAATGAATGTGTGTACATGGCATAGAACATTTTTGGAACTATTTTGTCAGCTACATTTACTTTAACTCTGACTGAAACTCTCTTTTCTATTCACGATCACAAAGCCTGCTTTGTCTAATGCAGAGGACAGGGTTGTTCTGAACTAATGCAGGGTCCTTGAGAGGACACTGAAGAGAACATTTCTTTGGAGGAATGGTACGCTCCGCAATCAATCACCCACACCCTGTAATTCTCTGTGAGATGTGAGACTCACAGGCTAGCCTCAATAAAGCCTGCAGCTCTTTGTGTCTGTCAGGTTAACCTGCCAGCCATGCTGTCCTTGATACATGTTATAATATGGAAAGTTGACTGACATTTTTCTGTGTTGCTATGCTGGCATAATTTGCCTGTGTACTTTGTTTGAACTTAAGGTTGCATGAAAATGTGGTAAAGACAATGTAAAAATAGGTCTGCAGAATTATGCTTACACAATGATTATGGTTATGGATACCATAAAATAACTCAAAATAAGGTTTGTTAAATATTAGTTTGTGGTTGAAATCCACAAGCCAGATAAGTTTCAGTGATAACATCATTGCTGGCCTTTTATGACAATTAAATTGTAAACAAATGGAGTATAAATGGAGTATAGCTAGTCTGTTAGATCAGAGAAAAAGAAACTGCTGTATCCTCTGGTCTCTGGAATTGGTAAATATGCCTTTTCTGTATTGTTTACTGTTTTATTAATAAAGTTGGTTAAACTTTAAACTTGCTGTGTTGAGTTAATACTTTTGGGTCAATCCACAAAATAGCACTCACATAAAGTGGGAAGCTAACAGATATATTTGTATGTGGGGATACTTGGTTATACTTGCTTTATAAATATTTCAATATTATGTGTAAAAACAGAAATGAACAGATTGCCTTGTTTACACTGATAATGTATAAAAGTGTATAAATGATATGCTCATTAAAGGATGTGGGACACCACTCTGCAGGTACACCTCAATCCTGACCTCCTGTACATGGTTTTTCTGCCCTTGGTCTTATTCAGATTATGTGGCTGTTCAGACTTTGCTCAATCAATCAATCAATCAAATCATTTTTATGTTGCACTTTTCATGACAGCCATCCCAAAGTGCTTCACAATCAAATAAATTAAAAAGGCCTATGAAAACAAGACAAGCAATGAAAGAATAGAAGTAATGTAAAAAATACAAAATAAAAACAAAATGTAATCACACTTGAAAGACTTGAGACTTAGACTTTCCAAGGAATCAGCATTTCTGATGATCCCTGGCAAAGCATTTTCCAAACACTACTCCCAGACTCCTAATCGTAGTAGATGTATAAACAGGGCATCTGTCAAAGGTCAAAGAAAGAGAGGTTGTTCTAAGTTGCTTCCTAGTACATACCAGTAATAGCTCATTTTTAGTTGCATTTAATTGTAGGACATTTTTGGACATTCCAGCCTGCAATATCATCCAAGCAGATAACGAAGAGCAGTGGTTCCCAGCCCTGGTCCTGGGGACCCACTGTGTCTACAGGTTTTCATTCCAACTGAGCTCTCAATTACTTAACTAGACCCTTAATTGAACTGATAATTTGCTTAATTAGACCTTTTTAATTATTTTCAGCTATTAAACAGTTGCAGAGTTCAAGTTACTTATAAAATGTTATAGCTACCTTGAGATATGCAACTGTTAAGAGCTGAAAACAATTACAAAAGGTCTGATTCAGCAAATAGACAGCTGATAGTTTGACAAATAAGAGCCAAGCCAAAACAAGATGGTGTCAAAGGCAACAGCGACATCCAACATGACAAGTGCTGAAGACAGGCCATCAGCATTAAGCAAAAGATCATTTACAATTCAAATCATGTCTGACTGTGCTCTGCTGAGGACAAAAACCAGATTGAAATTTCTCAAGAAGCTGGTTTATAGAAAAGTAGTGATGTAACTGTTCAGCAACAACCCTCTCTACTAAAACATTAGCTAAAAATGGAAGATGTTGTATTGGCCAGTAGCTATATACAACATCATAATCTAATGATGTTTTTTTTTTTTTTTAAGGTAGGTATCACAATTGCTATTTTTAGTGCTGCGGGAACTACACCCATCTTGATTGACAGATTTATGTTTATAATGTAAGGAGCAAAATTTTCTATGCACCGACCTGTGATGTAAACCAGATTTGAACACAAGCCTCCAGAGGCAAAGGAGATAGAGACCAGTGAACCTTGTTGTACCACCTGAACCCCAACACTGAATATGTAAATTACAGTATGATGCTGCAGTGTCCGTTTTCTTTCCAAATCTGAGTCTTGTGTATGTTTACTACATTCTTGGGAAAGACACCAGGGCGAATGATAGTAGATGTTCGATTGACAGGTGCTTCCTATTTAAGACTAAACTAAAACTAATGATGCTTCACAAGGTGCAGACTCAAAAGTGAGGACAATCAGACTTCACCACAAGCACATTTTCAACACCAGCTTCTTTGAATTCATAAAAAAACGTCTTGCAGTCACATTATATCGAATTACTGTTTAATTGGGGTGCATACACGGCGGCCCAAGTTATGGGAACTAATTAGTTAAATGAACTGTAATTACACAAATCATATCGAAAACTCCCTTTACATGTAACCACTCGCCATTTATTTCAAATTGATTATTTCAGATATGATATGATATGTAGCATGTAGAAATTGCAATTCTGTAAATCGACCAATTTTCTCTGGACAAAAAAAAACAATATAAAAAAACACAGTACTGTTTAGTCTGTTTCTACAGTAGCTGTTATGCATTATCAAGGCAATGGTCTGGTTTCTGGGCAAATAAATAAATATAGGATTTCCCTCTGATATTTTAACACTCGCTAATAATATGTACAGTCAACCCACTGCTGAGAAATAATATCAAACCATTTCTATAGTGTTGCTCACAGTCTGGATGCAATGCAGCGATAGATCACATACATTATAGTTAATGTATTATTCCGATCTATATGCACTGTAAAACAATATACTTTATTTAAATGTATCTGTTAAGAGAGGTTAAAATAAGTGCAAATATTGATGATCGATTTTTTTTTTCTTTTCAATTTTGACAAACCCCTTTGTATTTTGTTCTTGCAAAATGACAGCGCTATCCGTGGTCCTGAAACTACCTCGACATAAAAAAAATGCATTTAAACAAGACCCCCATTGGATACACGAAAGGACATTCATTAAAAAGCAAATGCTTCGTGTAATTTAATTTTAGCATTTATATGTATTTCTTACTGAGCGCTGTAATATATATTTACAAAACAAAATAATAATAATAATGTTGCCGAAGAATTAAGACTTCACTTTCTCCTGTTCTGACCATGCACTGTGTGTATTTGGCTTTTGAATACATAACTGTAATACTGGTAATAACTTTAAATTGTTTAATTTATCTTAAAACCAATTAAAGACATCTAATCTTTAGTCTTGTCCTTTTAATGAGATTTGTATAACAAATAAAGAAGCCACATGATATTCTGTCTCACGTGACTGTTCTCATTGCCGAGAGAGAGAGAAAACACAGATTGTTCATCATCGTCAAGCACCACGACATCTTGTTTCAGTCAAGCATTACCAATGATACAGCAGGCGAACGGCGGGGACCGTCTCAAGCATGACCTGACTCATTGATTTCTTACGTCTGAACAAAATTGGGTTCTTACCAACAGGATTCCAAATAATGTCCTTCCGTTTGTTGTAGAATGAGGGGGTATGTATATGTTATGCTATTTTTGATTGTTGTCTTCTTATTGCATTGACTAGGTCAGACACATATATACATATATATATATATATATATATATATATATATATATATATATATATATATATATATATATATATATATATATATATCTCAAAAAACGAGTCCATTGATATATTGTAATTTGTTAAAAACGCTTGTTTGTTGGGGAGGGAGGGGGCCTTTGTTATTCCTGCGGTGTGAATTCCCAAATGCAGCTAGTTTTAACAAAGGAACTTAATATACAATGTTATAAAATCGAAAAGGAAAAAAAAAACATGTCAATAAAATAATTAAACATGTTCACAACTGGGTCGTTAAAAGATACATTGCACGCATTTTGAAATTATAAATGAATTACATTGTTTTGATAATTGGGTATATTCCAGGGAAGGCAGGTGCTTTGTCATGTTTAATGGTATTAAGACATTTAATGGAACTGTACAGGAAATCAGCGTCCCCCTGTAGCGTCTGCAGAAAATCACATCATACATTCGTGGTGCCAAACAGATAATGGGGATTTATAACTGCATACTTTAATTCAGTAAATCATTTTTACAATATTCAATATGTACCGGTACGTGACTGTTGTCTACAGCCTACGTCCTAAAAGCAAATGTTAAAATAATCAACTGTAAAGCCTTATATTGGCTGTAACAGTTTCCACTTAAAATCATAAATCCCAAAGGTCGTATAGTCTTGAAGTTCCATCATTCCTAAGCCACGACATAAGAATTGGAAACGGTTTTAGTATCAGAAAGGTCCTGCAGTATTTTATTCAATTTGTTTTCCCTAAACAATGACAGTTAACATATTTAACAACGGTTATTTTACTATTGGGCTTCTAGAATTTGCTTCAGATTTAAAATGCTTCTTATTGCTATACTAATATAAAACTTGACCAAAATAATGTATTTATTATTAGAGATATATGAATGGTATACTGTAGGTAGTAATTTCTCATAATTTGGTTTACTTAAAAAACAAAACTGAAAAAGAAAAATCTGAAAACGTTTCATAGTAATAATATTATAAATCGCACACCGTTGATATTTATAAAATGAAAAACCTAATAAGACATGCAATAGCTGAAATAATCCTGAAAAATAGACATATATTAATCAAGAAACCCTAAACTTCAAGAATTCAAATTGTTATAAATCAATTGATATTTAAAAGTAGGGCAACATTAAACAGATGCATACTTGTAAAGTCTGATCAATGTTTCCAATTATATGTGTTTATGTATTAATTGGATAGCAAAAATCTAACCATTGTGTTTTGTTCATTTTTTTGTGTAGCAATTATTTTAGGTGCAACTGGTGCATTTAGACTCTTGTTTTATCTCAGCTTTCTATCAGAAACTTTCTGTTTTCTCTTCGATCTCTACAGTGGCAGATTTTAATAGCTTTGCTCTTTAGCTTCATCAGCTGGCTCCACAGGCCCTGATTAGCACTAATCTTGGACTCCCTAATGTTACTCTGGATAAAGTGGTCCATGATCGATACTAATCTGGGTCTGTAAAACCAGACGTAAATAAAACCTTCTACAGCTATGGCTGTAACATTATTCAGCAGGTTTAATTCGACTTTATGAAGCAAAATGGGTTAATTCTACAAAGTGATGCAAAACTTTTGGCCATAGCTGTAGTTTGTTTGTAAAATAACCTTGCACAATGCCACACAGTGCACACACGTTGATCACTACATGACTTTATCATGTGGGTCGCCTGAATGAATGCAGTTTAAGTATTGTACATTATCTTTTTTTGTGCCTGTTTGGCTTCTATGAGTTACTTTACAAGGAACTGTAGTGTGTGAATATTTAACAGTAAGTTAATTATATCACTGTAATTAGGTATATGTTTTAGTAAATGATAAAGTGGTTTGTTGTATCAGACAGTGGAGTTCAACTAATACAATTATATCTGTATTCAGAGGGGTTTCTTTTAAATGACTCCATTATAGGGCATTCTGTTTTTGTGTCTTTCTGGAATTGCTGACGGTTTGGTTACCATGGTTTTGGTTAATTCTATTGGGTGATGCAAAACTTTAGCTGTAGATTACATTACTAGCTCTATTACAACTGTGGTGATCATGAAGCATCGTTTTTCTTTCTGTAGTAGTATTAGCTTTTTTTCTGTTTTTAAAGGTTTTTGCAGTCAGCAAGCCTGATTGGCTGTATATGCACTGCCTATGTAAATAGTGTGTGTTTTGGTGTGTTTGTGCTGGTGAGGGGCAGGGAAAGGGTTAATTCTCCTTCCCTGAAACACATGTGAGAATGTGGTGGTGGGGTAATTAGTTAATTGATGCAAATAGATACTCACACAGGTGTATAAAAGGGAGCTAGAGGTGCCATTTGGGATAGCAGCCCTGGAGAGTTTGTCTGCAGGTATTTGGGTGTGGTGATTTTCCTTTTGTTTTGGAAAGTAAGTGGTAGAGAAATGTTTTGTTTATTTCTGTTGCTTGTTTGGGTTCATTGTTGATTAATAAATATGCTCATTAGCTCTTTCAACCTGCCTCCGAGTCTCTGCATTGCCACCTGACAGCCTATCCGCTCGCGCTACCCTGCCACAGCCAATTAATAAACACATTCAAATGCTCCTTGCTCAGTTTTCATTAATTGGTGAAGCTTCACAGACAGAACTGTAAACCACTGCTGAGTAACTACAAAGCTCTTTATATGGTAGAGGTCTATCAAGGGCTAATTCATAAATTAAATGGGTTTGGTCGGTCAACTTAATGCAGTGAATATTAGCTCACAACACCAAAAAACAGACCATTCAATTTTTTTTTACAATTGTTAGTTTCTTCTTGAGGTGCTTGCTAGCACCATTCCTGACTGTAGCCACCAAATATAATTGTCCCTCTAGGGTATCCATATAGTAGCTGATATTTGAAAGACTGAAACTGTATTATGCAGAGACTTGAACCACAGCTACAATGGTATATCCTTTAGCCAGTCAAGCCTAACCTGTGGGCTGGCCCTGGACCAAGTCTCCAAGTGAAAGAAAATCAAAGCCAAAATATCTGACCCATGTGCATTATTAGTGTAAATCTGGTATCCTTATTTTCTTATCCCCACTTGATTACAATCAATCTTTGCTATGGTATTTATTAAAAACCTAAAGAGCCACTTAGTTTGTCTATGATAATACCATGTCAGATGTATCTTGTATTGTATTCTTGCTGTTGTTTAGATCATGGACCACTTTATCCAGAGTAACATTAGGGAGTCTATGTTTAACTTACAAGTTCATCCGGTATGCCAGGGTGTAACCATTAACCTGCTCCCCTGCAACACTCTGCAGTGGCTGTAAGTTTTCCAGTAAGAAATACCACTTAGAACAAACGTGGTTCTTACGTACACTAGGGCAAAATGTTGCAGGGCGGCAGTCTAATGGTTCCATTCTGGTGTACGGGTGCTAAAACTTTGTGTTTTAAAAAGCCACCAGGATGTGGCTAATCTAAACAAAAGAAGAATATGACACCGAGATCTGTTAGAATCCTTCAGAGCTACTCAGAGCTTCCCTGGACATTTTAATCACTGACTCACTACCGAGAAAGAAGCTGTGAGCATTCAAAGTCTTATATTTAAAAGCGCCAGCCTGTATTTTCTCTCTATCTGTCATTGATGAAAACAAAATTGTTCCTGAAGTTACGCTGTGTACTGGGCCCACCCAGTTATGGAGCGATTGACAATTAAAAACATTTCATGCCAAACAGTATCAGACTCTAATCCGCTGCGGCGAGTCTAACTCATCCTTGTGGTTCAAAAAATATATCCGTCCCACCCACCTCAGCACCGTTGTCATGGTTATGAAAAAAAAGATTGGTGATTGGATGGCTGAGATATGAGATCTTACGTCTTCGATACTGTAGTATCGAAATTACCGCGCGTCGGCAACATACATACAGGAACTTTTCTTTCATTGCAAGGCACGCACGGAACTAGCTTGTGCAGCTGCTGTTTAGCTATTTTTTTACATTTACAATTAGCTGTCTAATTACCTACACAGGGCAACAGTGTGGAGTAGTGGTTAGGGCTCTGGACTTCTTACTGGAGGGTTGTGGGTTCAATCCTAGGTGAGGGGGCACTGCTGTTGTACCCTTGAGCAAGGTACTTTACCTAGATTGCTCCAGTAAAAACCCAACTGTATAAATCGGTAATTGTATGTAAAAAGATAATGTGATATCTTGTAACAATTGTAAGTCGCCCTGGATAAGGGCGTCTGCTAAGAAATATAATAATAAAGAATGTTTAGCCAACTTTGCAGTAAACCATAGCTATATTTGTGTCTTACGCATTAGCTATGCGCCAGTAATGTAAGTACCTACATTTAATTTTTATCAACTTGAATTCAGTTGACTGATGCAGCTGAGATGAATGTTATGCTCAACTCATGCCTCTATTCCTGTTTTGTTTTTGCTCCCATATAACTGACACTTTTTAAACTCAAAGGGAAGTATTTACATTCACTTTTAGTCACTGTATGAGAGCTTTTTAAATTGAAGCTCACTTTGGGAAGCCGAAACACGTTTGAGAGCTTTTGTCAGACGCTAATGTTATGGAATTTGTGCTGCTATGCCTGTTGGAGGTAAATCGGATTTCCGACTGTCAAAATGTTTTGGTAGAGTGTGCGTTCTTGGAGAATATGGTACTATTTCTGACAGCAGAGAGTCAAAGATCTTCTAGTTACTGTAAAGATCTTTG
Organism: Acipenser oxyrinchus oxyrinchus; assembly: GCA_030684275.1. Classification (NCBI taxonomy): domain Eukaryota; kingdom Metazoa; phylum Chordata; class Actinopteri; order Acipenseriformes; family Acipenseridae; genus Acipenser; species Acipenser oxyrinchus. Next base: position 30,327,400 of record CM060256.1, read on the forward strand.
ATAGAGTGTCCTGAGTACGCATATTAGTAATTACATCATTACGTTTACGTCATTAAGTCATAAACGGCCCGTTCGTGAAAATCTGGGGCCCAGCCAGGAATTAAATCCTGCAGTCGCTACTGTTACCAGTTACTCACACATTACAATACTTGAGCATGTTCTGTCTTAATTCACCTAATTTGGTTATGACACAATTACCTGTTTAAAAGCTTGACCTACTATCACTGTATTCAAATAAATTTGTGTGGCACTTCTGCCAGGTCTAAAACACACACCTAGGGTAACATCAGGTAGTCCATGATTAGTGCTAATCGAGGTCAGTGGAACCAGCCATATTTGTTTTAGTGAATTTCAAGAAAATACAAAAGTGATAGCAGACTGTATAGGGCAGGACAAAAAATAAATTAAAACCTAGCACACACTGATTAACTGGTTATGCAGACAGCATCCCTGGCATTAATTCTGTAAATAAAAACTACTTTATCATGTTGACAGTCAATTCCCGTCACGATCGGCAAGACTGCAGATCGGACAGAATTTGATCTGTTTGGTTGGTTTTTGCTTCCTTATCAAAGGCTGGGGTTTCTGGGGTCTGGAGAAGGGAGTTTCCTGCACCATAACACAAGGGAACCAGTACAGATAAGTTTCCAGTCATGGCTCTATTGTACACTTCATTCCCTACGCATTACCCCTTCTGCTATTTCAGTCCTGGCCATCTCTCAAATTGACAAACTTCATTTGCATACCTAAGACTGAAGACACTGAACCAGAGCCTGTCACAAACACTACAGGGCCCCTGGATGTTAAAGGGGTTAATTTGGGAAACAGGGTTTAATGAGGGAATTGCCTTTGAAGGAAAGGTGTGAGTTATAGGGGTGGAAGCCTACAGTGTGTCAGGAAGAATAATTAAACCAAAGAGGGATTAAGAGGGATCTGAGTGGTTCCAAACCTTGCGCACAACAAGTAGCCGATCTTGGATGGGGGTCCACAAGGAGCACTGCATTTACCTTTGAGCTCACATGGATTAGGGAGTTAAAATCATCTAGGCTTGTTCTCCACACCACAGTGTCCCTACTGGTCAGGTGCAAGACAAGGCCAAGTGGAGAACTCCAGGCTGTTTTCCAAAATTCAGTAGCTGGCAGCTTCCTCTGGTTTGGGTCACTGAAAAGGAACCTCCTCCTGGTTTGGTACATAGGTGACAGGTTGGAATATTGGACTTGTTTTTGCATACTCAGCGTGTGTGTCGATATTAAGACGTTTCATTTTCTTCTTCTCTTTTCCCCCCCTAGATCCTATTTTTAAAAAAACAAAAACAAAGCCAACAATGGTTTATGCCCAGGAAATGGATAACATCAAACCCTCCCTGGATTCAACCCTCCTAACATTCCTCTTGTTCCACAATTCCAGCCAAGGAGAGAATTCCACACCCCCAGCTATCACTAGCCCTATGGATTACTATGTAGATAACGACAGAAGGAACACCTCGTATGTTCCCACTTACGAGCTCACGGCAGGAGAGGTGGCAGCAACCAGCCTGGTCTTTGGAATATTATGGCTGTTGTCTGTTTTTGGGAATGCACTTGTTTGCCTGGTGATCCATCGCAGTCGTAGGACTCAATCCACCACTAACTACTTTGTGGTTTCCATGGCCTGCGCAGATCTGCTCATCAGTCTGGGGAGCACCCCGTTTGTGCTTCTCCAAGTGACGTCTGGCCGCTGGATGCTGAGCAGTGCGATGTGCAAGCTGGTGCGCTACATCCAGTATCTTTCCCCTGGTGTCCAGATCTACGTCCTGCTCTCGATCTGCATGGACAGGTTCTACACCATCGTCTACCCCTTAAGCTTCAAAGTGTCCCGGGAGAAAGCCAAGAAGATGATCCTAGCTTCCTGGATCTTCGCTGCTGCCTTCGTGGCCCCCAGCTTTTTTTTCTATGGCTCTGAGTGGGATAATCATTGCAACTTCTTCCTCCCGGGCACCTGGGAAGGGATCTTCTATGGCATAGTCCATCTGCTGGTGGGATTTCTGGTCCCTTCCACACTGATCATCTTGTTTTATCAGAAGGTTGTCAGGTACATCTGGAGAATAGGCACTGATGGCAGGACAGTAAGGAGGACCATGAATATAGTCCCAAGGACTAAAGTCAAAACAATCAAAATGTTCTTGATGCTCAATTTAGTGTTTTTGATTTCCTGGATGCCTTTTTACATAGCTCAGCTCTGGCACCCGAAAGAGACGAATTTGAGACAGAACTCTCTGGTTTTCATGGCCATCACCTGGATATCTTTCAGCTCTTCAGCCTCCAAACCCACTCTCTACTCCATCTACAATGCTAATTTCCGGCGCGGCATGAAAGAGACCTTTTGCACGTCCTCTATGAAATGCTATCGGAGCAATGCCTACACCATCACCACAAGCTCACGGATGGCAAAAAAGAACTATGTGGGAATAGTAGAGATTCCAGCAGCTGCAAAGACTATCACCAAAGACTCCATATATGACACCTTTGATAGAGAAGCAAAAGAGAAGAAACTGGCCTGGCCTATCAATTCAAACCCTCCTAATACATTTGTGTGAAAACTAGAAGGCAGTGACTGCTCTTGACAAATGATATGCTCAATATGAATAACAACAACAATAAAAAAGATCTGATCTTTTACCATTTTTTGGCCTTGTTTAGGCAGTGCAGAGCCACCCTGTTTTAACACAAAACAGCAATTCTAAGTGTCTCTGGCTGGTATAATAGGTTTCAGAAAGAATAGTTATTGGAATGTAAAGACAGTTTAGCCAAGGGGTTTTGCTTCCAATCTGTCTTGATCCTTCTTCTACTGAGGAGCAATCAAGGCCACATAATGGAAGAAGAGAACATTTTATGAAAGGCAACCTCTGCCTTGAAGAGGTTGGATTCAGTTGGAAAGAGGGGAGCTGAAGCCACACTCCTGAACTTTAAGAAGCTGCCAACTACCCCTACCTGCAACTAAGTTTAAAGTTTTAGTTTAAATAATTGATGTTATAGAATAGGGGGAAAATATTGCACTCACTTTAAAATTGTACCCTTCAACATAAATCAGATGCTACACTGCTTTGCTAAATGTATTTATGATTCACTGTCTTGTTTTTTTAATTTACATTTTTAAATGTTAAATGTTTTGTGACACCATTTAATGCTGCTAAAACGAGTACTCATCCCAAATGTAAAGAACTGCATGTAAATAGAGGAATATATCTCCTGTTTTATGTACAATTAAAGTTCATCTTCAGATTCACTAGCATTTTATGCTCCGACAAAATGTCCTATTTCTTTGTATTACACTACGGCTTACCCAGATTATTTTTGCTGCCTCATTGTAAAACTGTACATACATACATATTTTATTAAAATGAGCATTTCACAATATAATGCCATTATCTTATAGGGTCCCTGGGATGGCCCCCGCGTAGTTCCTGGCTGTGTGAAGTTGCCTGTCTTCATTTGGGATTCCACAGGGAGCAATGCATTGACTCTGGCACTCCCGCAGGTTAGGGAGGCAAAATGATCTGGGACTGTTTGTCATCACTGCGCTACAGTGGACCCTACTGGCCAGGTGCCTGGTGCACTCAAAAGGCAGGCCTTTGTCCTCCAAGGGCCGTTAGGCCCCTGATATCCACTGTAAAGCTCCTAGATTTAGAGGCCATTAGCTTGGCTGTGGGACCAGGGTGCCCTCTGACCTTCAGTTTTTCTGAGCTATTGTGCAGATTGCTGTGGTTATAATTGGACATTCTAAATTGGGGAGAAAAAGAGGGGTACAATAATTGAGCTAACAAAAAAAAAAATGTTTAAAAATATTTCAAGTTTGTAACTATAGAACACTCAATAGTGCTGAATTTAGAATACTAAACTTGATAAATTCAATGGCAAAAGTATTTTTCTTCAAAATATTAATTTTAGTATTTCTAAAAGTTTGATTATAAAATCAGTAAATACAATTTCTAAAAATGTGTTTCTTACAAAAACACCGTGGTAAACTTTTCTAAGGGATAGTCCTGTAATCCTTTCTTTGTATCATCTTGTGTGGGGGATTGTTTGGAAGTGCACAATAGAGCAGTTTGTTTTATAAACTGTAGGCTCCATTTTCCTCCTCAATGGAAATTTCACTTAAAACTTAATACAAAATCATGGAGCCGATTGATTCCCCACACTTTCATATTGAAATCCTCTCCTTTTATTGATCTTTGGTAAGCAAAATGTCTGTGCAGGCTTCTTCCTATCTACACAATGTTATCAGCATCTATGCTGCGTTTACACTGCCACCTCGTACCGAAGCCAGCTCAGGTCCGACTGATCGCGGAGATTCTTATCATTTTTCACGTAACATTTACACGGCGGTTGCGCCCTGAGCCAGCTTAGGTCCGAATGCGCGCGCATACCATCTAAATTACAATACGTGCTCGGTGATGTCATAACAACCACTGAAGGATGACGAGTTTTCTCCTCCCCAAACCACAAAGATGAAAGAGGCAGAGTGGTATTACAAACAAACAATACAGTGTCGTGTTCATATTGCAGGGACTCATCTTAAAAAATATATACTTATCTTGCAGTCTATGAGAAATATGGTTATTCATTTAGACAGTGTTAGACACAACATAGCGGTTCCTGACCCATTTGTTATGTGAAGGATTTCACCTTGAGTAAGATAAGTAAGTTTGCTGTTTATTGCTGTAATAATAAAGACCCTTTTGCTTTCAAAAGAACTATATTCTGTTTCTTCACAAATATTATTTCACCTTGTATATATACACAATTGTATGATGCATAAGTCCTTCATTTTTAGTTAAAGTAGGCTAAGCAGCCACAGGTATACCAGAGAAAAAACATTTACTGTATACAATTGCAGTTAACAAATTTTATTTTTTTCAAATTAGCCTTGTTACAAATACTACTACTGCAAATTAATAAATAATAATAATAATAATAATAATAATAATAATAATAATAATAATAATAATAATAATAATAATAATAATAATTTGTTATATAAGTACACTATCTAAATTGTTTGTAATTATTCAAAACATTTTGTTCCTTTTTAAAAAAACGAAATGACAGGGATTATTATAAATTATTAGGGATTATTATAAATTATTAAAACAATCTTTATTTAAAACTTAGAACATAACATGTAAAAAGCAATTGTATAACAGCTCAACTATAATCAAAAAGTGCAGCAAGGGGATTGCACAGATCTTTCGCCAGACCTGCCACTATTTCTTGGTAGATGTATTTATTTTGTGTTTCCGTTAGAGTGCACTCTGGATTTGAGTTTCGCCCCACAACACTTTGACAGCTCTGCTTTCTTAATCTCCCCAGTTCACGCCACGATTGTCAGAAACAAACAAAAAATAAATATTTGTAAAAAAAAAAAACGAAAAAAACTATTCCGTGTTTTTAAGCTAATCATTGGTACAATCAAAATATGTATTTAAATAACAATAAAAACAAACAACAAAAAGATGGTGTGTTTGAAATGTGTTTGAAACTCAACCAATAACTAAGTGGTTTACAATAAAATAACTGGGAGAAACACAACCCAGGACAGTTTTTTGTATAAAATCATTTTTTATAGCATTTTTTTAAATAATTCTCATCGATATACTCAAATATTACACACTTGTTTCTTTGACGTCCACCGGCGTCTGCAAAAAAGTCACCGTCAAAAGTTTACATGGCCCAATGTATGGATATTTGGGGCATGTACACTTTTGACAACAACTTAATAATAAGACGTAGATATTTACAAATACTCCCCAATATAAACAGTTAATAAATTCAAATATTCAGGACGCTCGTGTATCAAGCCGTTCTTCTCTTTCTGTGACGCTGCAATGGCACTGCAGCTTCTTCCTGTTTAGATTCCGTGGGGGAGGAGCCGAGCGGTACTCACGTTGTGCGTAAGCCGTCCTAAACTTTCAGACGGACCTAATCTGGCGCTGAGCCACGTCTTTAGTTGACTGTTTTTAGGACAGCTGAGAGTTGGACGTGAGCGTTTACACTGCGGAAAAAAAAGACCTGAGACGGCCCAAAGCTGTCCTAAAAACAGCCAGTGTAAACACACCACTAATGATGGAAAAACAAACTGCAAACTCCCATTGTGCAGGTCACTGCTGATTTCCTCTAATTGCAACATAACAAAACATTGTATTTTTGTGTGTTTTAAATGGCCCATATTTAAAACATTTCTTCCCAGAAAACACATTTCTTATTTTTGCAGGTCAAATGTGCTTTTTGGCCAGAAAGATACCCACCTTCAGTCCAAGTGACACTGTCCTATATCATTGTATAGCTCTGCAATAAAGTAATTGTAGCTAACAAATGGTTCTATGACTATTAGAAATGTTGCATTTATATTAACTACATAGGTCTCAAATGTCCAGTTTTTGAAGAAACACGCTATAGAAAACACTTTAAAAAAAAAAAAAACAGATACATGGTACTACACTAGGTTAAAGAAAGTACCCACTGTCCTTCCAGCAAGACATGTTACTGGCTGAAAGTATGTCAGTCAATAGTGGAAGCAGCTGATTGGTTATTGACAGTCCTTAATTACAGAGTATACCTGGACTGTACTCCTACTGTACAGTGTGTACTTTAATAGCGTTTTTTAGTGTTCAAATAGTTTAGTTTATTCCTACTGTTTTTTTTAGGTACAGTATTAGATTTTAGGGTACCTCTGTAATACAGTACACTGTATAATCCGGCTTGATTTTCTGGTCCCAACTGATGCCAGATTACAGGTTTTAATGTATATTGAAACAAATGGATGGCCACTGTTAATACAATTAGGAGGTCACAATACCTCCATAAGGGATGTTTGAAGAGTCTCATCCATAACTTCTGTTCGACTTCGCACTAGAAGAGTGAATTACCTAATCCTTCCTCCTGAGGTTCAAATTAATTGCTTTGGGAGTAAAAAAAAACAGGCAGCCCCGAATGGCCTCCTCTCATATGTCAGTTTGTTCTTAAGGGATTCTTAAAAGGAGACAAACTTAACCCTAGACAATACAATAATCACAGACCAGGGAACACAGTTGGAAATTAAGTGGAAATTTGTTGGCTACAGCTTAGACAGCAAATCCTGCTTCCCTACTTGCTATAGCCTCAGTTTTACAGAACTATAAACAGAAAGTGATAATGGAATTAAAAATCCTATTGCACTGAACACTTGAACTTGTACCACTATCTAATACTGTGTTGATCCTCAGTACAGCTGTTGAATGTTTGATGACAATTAACAAATGCAATTGCCTTAGCAACAGACCAACAATAGCTAGTCTTTAAAAATAGGCAGGGGAGTGCTGAAAGATTGAGAACGTGGCCCGACTGGGTTCAATCAAAACAGAATCTGCGGAGCAGCAGCAGGCCTGACATTGGTTATGTTTCCTGTATCATTCTTATCTGAGACAGAGCAGCAAAATCCTTTAACACAAGTAAATACAAATCAATTCTGTTACTCAGGTTATTGTAATCTACATTTATGAATGATGTATTTGTCACCAAGGGTTACCACATCAAGCCACTAGCTACAGGTATGTAATATATAGCCGATGTGTATGTGTGTGCATTTACAGTATATGACCAGCAAAATCACTTTTCAGGGCCATATAGTGAACACAAAGCAAACTGTTCCATCAACTGCCCGGCCACTTTATTAGGACTTGTCTTTACGATTGGATTTGGCTCCAACCTGAAATTGATGAAAATTAGGTTGATTAGGTGACCATAAGAACATAAGAAAATCTATGCACATACGATTCCTAGTAGCTTATTGATCTCAAAACTTTCTCAAGTTGGGTCTTAAAGAACACCAGTGATACAGCAGGGCTTGAGCTTTGGGCGCAGCACAAGTGCAAACAGTTTTCCAGAAATGAGAAAAGACAAAGATCTACCAGCATTCAAGAGGCACGATCAAGCAGGTGCCACAGTAGCTAGTAGTCATGTTGGTAGGTCATAAGAATGTGTCAGCAAAGGCAAAGTGAAAGGAAACTGTGTGGAGTAGTGGTTAGGGCTCTGGACTCTGGACTGGTGGGTCGTGGGTTCAATCACAGGTGAGGGGAAACTGCTGCTGTACCCATGAGCAAGGTATTTTACCTAGATTGCTCCAGTAAAAACCCCACTGTATAAATGGGTAATTGTATGTAAAAATAATGTGTAAAAAAAAAAAAAATGTAATTATATTTAAAAATAAGGTGATATCTTGTAACAATTGTAAGTTGCCCTGGATAAGGGTGTCTGCTAAGAAATAAATAATAATAATAAAACTGGTTGCAGAGAGAGAGCTGTGGTTGGAAATCTTCAGTGAATTTTGTTCTCCAAAATGATCTACATATCGTGTTGTATGGTCCCACCAAATACCCTACAAAATGAAATGTTGTAACTTAAACTAAATCCAAGATGGTGAAGCTGGAACATGTTTCAATACTGGTTGATTTGACATAGAATGACCCAAAACATTCTTATATCGGCATTTCATTCTGGTGAAGCCAATTAGTCCTACTGTATGAATTATATTGCTTTAGATGCAATAGGAACCCACCTGCTGTGCACAGGAAATTATGTGGCGTCAGAGCAGCCTGTTACCTGCACCACTGGGCTTATAACACTATCAAATGATAAATGGGCTTCAATGGAGTCAGTGAAAACAAGGTCTAGAAAAGCAGAAGATTAAAAGAAGAACTAGTCTCATAAGAATGTTGTTTTGTTCTTCAGACGTAAACAGGGTTATTTTTTTCTTTATGGTTTTTATTTTTGTCTTTCCTATCAAAGAAAGATCTTTGGTCTAAGACTAGGTGGTAGACAAGCAATCAGACAAAAGTGTTAATTTCAAACAAAGTTTAATGCTATAAACTGTAATATATAATTCTACAGTTTCTCTTTCCTCTAAACAGCAAAAAATATATATTTTCATAACATTTTTAAATGCAAGTAAAAATATAACATTTGCCACTTACAATATACTCTTAAATACATTTACATTCCATTGTAAAAAATATCATTTAAGGGACAACTTATTAATTTACTTATTAAAAAAAAATCCAAAGGAAGAAGGTGATTTGTTCCTTTGCCCAGACTGGCATTAAGACTTCTTGATTATCCAGCATAGTCTGTGTACAACAAAATCGATTTTTAAATGAATACATACTATGGTTTGATTCTCTATTCACAAACAACATATACTTTTTTTTAAAATTTAGTCATCACCAATGGTTTTTACCCAGGTCTCCCCAATTTGGAATGCCCAACTATTATTTTTATTCCAGTTCACCGCTGCAACCCCCTGGCAACTCGGGAAACAGAGGCTGAAACACGCGTCCTCTGAAACGTGTTCCTGCCAAGCTGTCATTTTTTGCACTGCAGGTCCACAGCGAAGCCACCAGACCTATAGTGCTGGAGGACAACACAGATCTGAATGGCTCCACTGCAAATCCACAGGAGCCCTACTTGTCACAGTGGTCGCTGGTGCGTGGTGAACCGTGGATTCCCCTGCTGACCTAATCCCTCCCTACCCGGGCGGCTTTCGGCCAATTGTGCGCCGCCCCATGGGAACCCTCGGTCACGGTCAGGCAATGACATAGCCTGGATTTGAACCTGCGATCTCCAGGATAAGGGCGCATCCTGCACTCCATGCAGAGCGCCACTCGGGCAACATATACATTTTATGTATTATTGAATTTAGTGCTCAGGAAATGCAGGGACAATGGCATTTGCTCAAGTCAGACGTCATGAGAGATTTCCCTCACAGCTCTGGAATCTCATCTCAGCTCTTCAGTTTCTCAAGTGGGGACAAACCTGAGACCATCAACCATTTCATTTGTGAAATGAGACAATTTCTACACAGACTTGCTGAGGTTAAAGGCATGAAAGGCAAGTGAATTATCTACTGTGCCACCTTTCTGGGGGACTTAAAACCAACACTACCCCCCACTTCACTGCTTTATTTAAACAGTTATGGTTAAAGAGTTTTTAGAAAAACTAGTATAATTAAATAGATGTGTGATATTCTGTGAACTGGGCACATCACTTCAAATAAAATATGCACCATTCTTTTTTATGTGGATAAATCAGTTTAGCAGTGGTTCAATTTCAGGAATTTTGGGGCACCCAATACAGTAATCTGACCAGATATTCGGGATTATTTTAAGTAATTGTATACTCATGTGTAAATGGTATGTACAGCTAATCTCCCAAAAAATACTGGATCAGTTGGTCTTCTAACAAAACTGCAATACTGAAGAGCAACGGAACAAGCACCATTCCCTTTATACACAACCCCCAAGAGGAAGCAATGAGGCTATTCTCTACACAGAAAGGGTCTTCTTTTACTCAGACACAGACCACAGCTCTACTGTAAAGGATCAAGGCATCAGGAAAGACTACAAAGCATAAAACAACAGTCCTCTCTTTGATATAAAGTACAATCAATATAAAAATACATTTATGTTAACATAAATACAGTACTCAAAACGCTGAAAAGTGCATTAACATTTTACCTTTAACAACACAAAAACAAAAAATGTTACACACACCGACATCAAAATCAAAGTATTCTAAAGCCACAACACAAATTCATGTACTGGATCAAACAGCAAGGTTGGGTTAAAATACCTGTAAATACAGAGAATCCCGCCTGTTAAAAAAGACTGTTAAAGCACTCCAAAACAACATAGCTTATCTTAGTCACAACTTATCAAATTATCTTGAATGATCATTGTCTGACAATACAATAGTTACTATCTTACTATCAAAACACTTTCTTTGTGTGCTATCATTCAAGGGTAGAACAATGGCATTACTAACATTTTCGTATTTTAGCATACCAATGGTATCACACTGATATCATATCAGTACCATGGTGCTACTGATGTCAATGCATTCAGATATGCTAGTTTGCAAGGAAACTTGTGTAACAATAGGTACCAGAAATTGTTGTCAAATCCCGCCCTCTACATAAATATACATTCATTTCTGGGTTTATTTTAAAACTTAAATTCAGCCCCAAACAGACCACACAAGACAGTAACATTGTTTTGGAATGCTTCAAACTTTTGAACAATATAATATCACTGTAAGTGTTACCTTACTTATATTCTCAAAGGCACAGCACCACCTATCCCTGTTAAAGAAATATTTAAAATTGCCAGTCTGAGCTAAGAGAGCAATGTGGAGATGTATTTTATTCAATAACACGAAACTAGCTGTTTACCACTTATATATGATCAAGCAATCTTGTAACTGTGGATTTGGTCAAAAGTTGATCAAATGATCTCGACAGGAAAACTTTACAGATACATGGGGAAAAGCTAATGGACTTGTAAGCAATCTGGTACATTTGGAAGAGCAGCTTTATACTCACTGCAAGGGTCTATTTTAACGATCTAAAGAGCAGCTGATACGAACACCTCTTTCCACCTTGTTATTGTATTTAGTGAAAATGAAAGAAACTCCAGCTAGTAATACAAGGCTGTCTTTATTTAGAGAGCTGGAGGGAGACGTGAAAATGGTACCTATGAAAGACCAAAAACAGGCTCTTAAAACAGTAACAAATACTCCTTTTAAATCACATTCATTATAGCAGGACACAATAAATGACACAATTTCAAATTTCAGCAGCATTAAACTCATTACCATGCAATCTACTAAAGATAGTAGACATTGCATTATCCCATATATATATATATATATATATATATATATATATATATAATTTTATTTTTCTAATATAAAATATGGAAGCATTTTGCTTTTTTTTTTTTTTTTTTTTTTTTTTAACCCACATACTGTATATGCAAGAAGAATCTTTCTTCACAATTCCTTTGATGAAAAACGTCTTCTTTCTGAAAAATAAAACACATAGTATAAACAATTATATATCGGTATACAATTCAATGATATATTGGTATAAAATTCAATTATATATTGGTATACAACTCAATTATTTTTTGGTTCAGGTTTGAGAAATGAACAGAAATTAAACAGAACATGATCAAAATATGGCAGCTTTTATTATTTCTCTGCAAAACATTAGCTGTGTTGTATATAGTATATATTTAAAAGTAATAATAAATCATTTAATTGATGGGTTTCTACATTTTAGCAGCTTGCAATTCTACATAAAATACAAAAGGAGTATACATTTGATTATAAAATCTACAGAAACAAATACACACAGTGCACAATAATGTCAGAAACAATTACATTTGAAACATAAGCATTTAACAGATATCAGAATATGTAGGTTTCAGAAATCAAGATTTTTTAAAACACGTCTCACAAAATAAACTCAATACACAAAACAGTACCACTTGCACAAAACCTTTATCAAAAGGTATTTGGGGCTTTTTTAGGTTTGACATTTTTACTATTCAAACTGTTGTCACTAGATTTTAGTGGTTGGCATTTCTACATTACAAATACAAAACAAAAACAAATACAAAGGACAAGGAGTAAGGAGGAGAAGAGCTGAGGCGAGATTCCTTCACTGCTTTTCAATGTAACTCCCCCGCAACTCTGTACACTTGCTCTACTTTGAATCTGAATACAGTAAATGATTTACTACATAAATCTTTTGTAAAACATGAGTTTATACAGTACTGTGCAAAAGTTTTAGGCGGGTGTGAAAAAATGCTGTAAAGTAAGAATGCTTTCAAAAATAGACATGTTAATAGATTATATTTATCAATTAACTAAATGCAAAGTGAGTGAACAGAAGAAAAATCTAAGTCAAATCCATATTTGGTGTGACCACCCTTTGCCTTCAAAACAGCATCAAGCATCAATTCTTCTAGGTACACTTGCACACAGTTTTTGAAGGAACTCGGCAGGTAGGTTGGCCCAAACATCTTGGAGAACTAACCACAGTTCTTCTGTGGATTTAGGCAGCCTCAGTTGCTTCTCTCTCTTCATGTAATCCCAGACAGACTCGATGATGTTGAGATCAGGGCTCTGTGGGTGCCATACCATCACTTCCAGGACTCCTTGTTCTTCTTTACGCTGAAGATAGTTCTTACGCTGAAGATAGTCATTCACTGTATGTTTGGGGTCGTTGTCATGCTGCAGAATAAATTTGGGGCCAATCAGATGCCTCCCTGATGGTATTGCATGATGGATAAGTATCTGCCTGTACTTCTCAGCATTGAGGAGACCATTAATTCTGACCAAATCCCCAACTCCATTTGCAGAAATGCAGCCCCAGACTTGCAAGGAACCTCCACCATGCTTCACTGTTGCCTGCAGACACTCATTCGTGTACGCTCTACAGCCCTTCAGCGAACAAACTGCCTTCTGCTACAGCCAAATATTTCAAATTTTGACTCATCAGTCCAGAGCACCTGCTGCCATTTTTCTGCACCCCAGTTCCTGTGTTTTCGTGCATAGTTGAGTCGCTTGGCCTTGTTTCCACGTCGGAGGTATGGCTTTTGGCGCAAGTCTTCCATGAAGGCCACTTCTGACCAGACTTCTCCGGACAGTAGATGGGTGTACCAGGGTCCCACTGTGTTCTGCCAGTTCTGAGCTGATGGCACTGCTGGACATCTTCCGATTGCGAAGGGAAGTAAGCATGATGTGTCTTTCATCTGCTGCAGTAAGTTTCCTTGGCCGACCACTGCGCTCACGGTCCTCAACGTTGCCCGTTTCATTGTGCTTCTTCAAAGAGCTTGGACAGCACATCTGGAAACCCCTGTCTGCCTTGAAATTTCTGCCTGGGAGAGACCTTGCTGATGCAGTATAACTACCTTGTGTCTTGTTGCTGTGCTCAGTCTTGCCATGGTGTATGACTTTTGACAGTAAACTGTCTTGAGCAACCTCACCTTGTTAGCTGAGTTTGGCTGTTCCTCACCCAGTTTTATTCCTCCTACACAGCTGTTTCTGTTTCAGTTAATGATTGTGTTTCAACCTACATATAGAATTGATGATAATTAGCACCTGTTTGGTATAATTGTTTAATCATACACCTGACTATATGCCTACAAAATCCCTGACTTTGTGCAAGTGTACCTAGAAGAATTGATGCTGTTTTGAAGGCAAAGGGTTGTCACACCAAATATGGATTTGATTTAGATTTTTCTTCTGTTCACTCACTTTGCATTTAGTTAATTGATAAATATAATCTATTAACATGTCTATTTTTGAAAGCATTCTTACTTTACAGCATTTTTTCACACCTGCCTAAAACTTTTGCACAGTACTGTATATATTTAATGTATTTGCATTGTTTTGTACTGTTTGTACTTAATGTACTATGCCCTATATTTCACTGTACTGTAATGTATTATGCATTGTTCCTCACTATCTTATTAAAGTGCTTTGGGATGGTGGTCCACTATGAAAGGCGCCATATAAAAAAAAAATATATATATATATATATATTATATATAGACACACACACAGTATTATAAGGTGCATTTACATTAAGACAATCCACATAATTTAAAGAACGTAAAATGCATAAACTACAGTATTCACTTTTTGAGCTGCTATGCTAGGTTTTGCATTAGAGGCTACCGGATCACTATACATAAGAATCTGATTATTATGTGTAACACATACTGCATTACCATAAGTAGTTTTGTGTAACGAGACTGTCAGACAGTTAAATCAAATGCGACATTATTTCATTTAACGTATTATTATGCATTTACTTGCAGACACCTTTATCCAAGGTGACTTACATGTGTTACGGGGCAGTACAGGGTTATAATACACTATATAATATTATTGTTATCATTGTTCGTGGAAAGGCTGGTGCTTTATCAATATTAAACGAAAAATAAGTCTTCTTTAAAGCGCTGCATAATTCTGTTAAGTCTTTGCCAACCCATGTGTGTTTGTGTATGTTCCACACTTCCTTGACATATGATGTTTACTGAGCTCTTTGTCCTCTGCAACTCGCTTGTGGAAATCAATTAGATCTGGAATAATGGCAAACGGCAAACAGTGTTGACTAACAAACACACTTGAGGTTAATAACTCAATCTGCTGTGCTTATCCTCCCTGTGGTTGGCTCAGCAGCTGGAAGGATTTGATTATTTAGTTGTGCTGTGAATAATTTCACATGTCGTGTGTATTTAATATGGTGATTAAGAAGTACCTTTTTGCCATTGCTTCCATACTTCAGGGAGCTGTTACACAAAATAATGCAAAAGCACTGTCCAGGAATGTCAGTTTTCGTACCTACTGTCCATGCGGCCTTGTAACAGGGCAAGCAGCCCTGTACATTGTTTTGTTTATTTATTTTTAGAACGGGGTCCCCCTCCGCCCCTGTATTTGTTTTGTATTATTATTATTATTATTATTTATGACAGCGGGGCGCAGTGTATTCTGTTATTTCTGTGTTTTAGTTATGTGTTTTAAATGACGGCGAACGCCGCGGGTTTTGTTATTTTGTTTATTTTTAAAAACGTGTTCTGGCAGAGGCGAGATTGGTGCTCGTCCTCTGCCAGGAATAATTTAAACTCGTGCAGAAGGTGGCCATCTCCCGAATTAAGTGATTAATTTGGTTGCTAATCGGGAGATGGTCACCTGAATATAAAAAGCCTGCAGCTCTCCAGCTCGAGGTGGTGGGAGTTCAGAGGAGGAACGAGAGCGGAGAGAGCGAGAGAAAAACAGAAACTAATACAATTCAGGAACAGTGACAGCGACTGCCCAGCCTAGCCTGACCTGTATGGTTTACTTATTATTTTGTGTTCGTGATTTTGTTCTGTTTAACTATTTATTTTGCTCTGTGAGTAGTTTGTTTTTGTTTAAACTTTTGATTTATTTTTGTTATTTAAAAATAAAACGGCGCGAGCGCCTTTTAATTGCAGTACTTCCCTGGTGTCAGTTTCCCTTCCTGCTTCTGCCGTGACGTCACCGCTCAGTCACCCTGTCACAGGCCTATTCAGCAAATCTCTTTGCACCACTGCCAACGCCATTTGAGTTTCACATCTCTATCTATTAGGTGTGTGTGTCATCTCTTATTAAAAAATAACGGCATGTCAACACTTCGTTTCAGCAAAATTACAAGTACAGTCCCGCATAAACAGCAATGCAGTCAATAGTATTGAAAATTACGTTCACCACCTAGTTAGTGGTGCATTATAAAAGTACAAATACACTGGTTTAACAAGCCCCAATACGTTTAGTAACATTAAGAAATGTCCCTCATAATTTTTCACAGTTCCCCAAAAAGACAGAAAACTGTCTATAGAAGGAAAACTCCCACCCCTGTGACTGTCTCTCTAGACAGTTTCAAATACTGCTGATAATATTGCTACAGCAATTAATCACGTTGCTACATCTGCCAATAGCAATGATGCAATGATGCAGTTCGCATTTGTATCGGAACGATACTGATAAAATGACTGAGTTTCAGTTTAGAATATACCGATATGATAACACTTTCTGTCCTAACTTTTCAACAACAGTACAAGTTGCAATACTGTTGCGACATAGCTGTCCATATTTAAGCTGGTTTATACTGATACACTTACATCAGAGATATTCTGTATATTACACCAATACTCAACTCCACTGATATCTATGGGGACCTCTGTCACGCTGCGCGCAAAGGGTTGAGGGATATAGAGAGAGCTCGGGAGAAGATTTTCTATTGACAGTCTATTGAGGTTTTTCATGCGACGCCATCACAGCATGGCGCAAAGACAACTTAACTAAGCGCGGTCGTTCAAATTTCAATTTTGCAATGCCAGATGTGTGTTGTTCTGTTGGGTGCACCAACAGAGGAGGAGAACAACTTTGCCCTCCTGTCTGCTGAGCCAGACAGGAGGGCAAAGTGGATTTCAGCCATTAGCAGGGCAGCAAAAACAGATCCAGTGAGGGAGGCAGTGTGGTCCAGTGGTTGAAGTCCAGGCTTGTAAGCAGAAGGTCACTGATTCAAATCCCACCTCTACCACTGACTGACTCACTGTGTGACCCTGAGCAAGTCACTTAACCTCCTTGTGCTCCATCCTGCGGATGAGATGTTATTTCAATGTCCTATTGTAAGTGTCTCTGCAACTCCAACTCAGTACACACGTTTGTGTAGTGAGCACTTAATAAAAGGTTAGTATCAGCAATAGATTGGTAGTTAGTTCTGGTCTTACGTTATCATTATTATTATTATTATTATTATTATTAATAATAATAATAATAATAATAATAATAATAATAATAATAATAATAATAATAATAATAATAATAATAATAAATATTATGATTATTTTCGATTATCATCATTGTCCATTTGTGGTCATATTATTGTACTGTAAGGTGATATATTAGTACATAATAGCTATACATATGCACCAAAAAACCCCAAAAAAACAAAAACAAGCGTATTCCTTTTGTTGTGATATCGTAAAAATATGTACCCAGGTGCTTGTGAAAGATATTGGGGGTTCATGTATAGAGGCTGTACAGGATATCAGCTGAACACTTGTCAGCAGATACACAAATGCTTAAGTGCAGAGGTGCTGGATTATTACACTCCGGTTTCATGCAACAGTTATGATGGTGACCAAACGTGTGCGAGTACTGTTGTGTTAAAAAAATGGATAAAATGAACAGTTGCATTCAAAAAATGTAGAACGGCGAAAAACAAAAATAGACATGCATAAACAAAATGCCCTGAAAACTGAACATAAAGAAAACAATTTAAATGAAGCAATAGCTCAATAATTAAGTTAAAAAGGAAGTGAAAAGGTTACCTTTTTTTTTGTGAACTTCAATAAACCTATGTTATCTTTCACCAATCAATTACGGTAATTTACCATAATAAAAAACAGTAATGAAAAAGAAAATGTAGAACATAAAAAAAAGGAACCAGGTATAGTCAACGAAAGACAACACATATTTTTCCGTTAAAAGTGTTCCCGGCTATAATGCTCTGCTCAGAACTCTGATATTTAAATGTACAATAATAAAAACTGCATTCATCTACATGTCATTTTAAGATACTTGAAAACTGAATAGAAATTGTTATGTACATATCTTAACATATTTGCTGTGCTCATTTTTGGACAGCATAGTCCTTTAGTACAGTCTCTTAGCTTTACCGTTTAGCTGTCACTCGCTGAAGTTGCATTTACAGGAACAAAAAAATCTTCAGATTCCAGTTACTGACACTTCGCAGAACAAAAGTTTTTTTTAAATCCGCATACAAAGTTATCACACTTTAGACTATACCAAAAATGTCAAATACATTGTTTTAATTGCAAGTCTACTTCACGAAAGATGTTAAAGGTTTTCATACAAACAACATAGAAATATACTGTATTCATATTAGTACAGGATTTTTAAACAAGCTATTGAAAATGTGTCTTTTTAATTGGTATAAACATGCAAGTAAAGTTTTCTTAAAAGGAAAAAATAAACTACTTTTATCTTTCAGGATTGTAAAAAGCACCGGGGGTGCACAGTTGGGGTCACAGAATTCCAAGTATATCTTTCTAATTCTTGTGACTGAAGGTGAGAAGTGTGCTCTGTGGTTGCAAATACATTATATTTTGGTGTGGAAGATACCGTTTTTGCATTAGCTGCCAGGGTTGTTTTGACCGCCAGTATGTCGGCGTAGCCTGCTGGGGTCACGTGACTGCAAATCCTCAATGGAGCAGTGTCGGAGTGAGCTGCTTTGAGCTTATTTTATTGCTCTTTAAAAATATAAAAAACGTGAAGTCCATTTTACTCTTTCCCAGGACGAAATACATAACCCGTGGTAATGATGACATACCGTGATCTACAACAAAAATTCACCTTTCTGAATGCAGTACCAGAGATAGCGCATGAACAGAAAACAGAGATGAGCATTTCACACAGTACTAGAGTAAACGGGTGCAATTATTAAACTTGGATTTATTGGTATTAGCCGTCAGTTTGCATATGTTTTTACTAGTGTAACTAAAAAACAATACATTAATTAAACAAGCATGACGGAAGAGGTCAGTAAGTGTGCGTGTGCCTCAGACTCGTCCATTCCGTTGTCGTAGTGATCCACCTGTCCACACTTGACCTGTTCCAATTATACTGGTACAATGATGGTAACAAGTCCAGTGTGAACAAACCGGCAGCGCTGCAGATAAGGTTTTGGGTCTGGGAGTAACTTACTCTCTAATTCTAACACTGAGAGAGTAAAATGTATTTTCAGGGGGGTAAAATGCAACATTACCTTGAAGTTATGAGTAATCTCCATAAATACTGTACAATCTTCAATGGTAATGGCTTAGGCATTAAAAAAGAGCCTTCCATTTTAACTGTAATATTATTTTGAACTACTGTACAACCACGCGTGTGTTCTACAAAGTTCTTCATCAGCTCTTTTTTTCATGAAACTGACTCTTGCAAATGAATTATGTTACTTACATTTTAACATTAAATTCTTAAACTCAGTGAACATGTTAAAACTTCAATATAAAGCCACACATATAAATACAATAATGAAATGCATTAATAAGTTATAAAACAGCTTGTTTAATATTGTAGGCGTCTTTTTTTTAGCGGTTGTCTCCAACGACGGTTCCAGTTAGATTTGTAGCTGGACTGGGGTATTTATGCTTCAACCTGTGTTGCTTTGAATTTTTCTTATTCTTACTGCAAAGACAACAGGGCTAGCCAGAGATTGCATAATGTTTGTTGGGCTGTTTTTTCTTGTCTTCAGTTTCCTAATAACTGAAGATGTATTCTGGGAGATGTAGTTGTTAGTGGAAGTTTTAGGGGAGGTGGGAGGGGAGGCAGACAAGCTGTCCAGCAAAATTGCTATGTGTATTTTTAAGCATTAAATTTAAATTTAGTATTTCGGATTTTTAATGCGTAAAAACAGCAGGTACGCAGCTTATCTGGACCGATGGATACCAGTATAAAAATGCAAGTGTGAACAGGGTGTAAGTTGGCTCATCTTTTTCTGCTATGGTAACACATGTTATTCCCTGTGTGGTCTGATGTACATGATAATTATGATGCTGAAAAATGTCAAATAATGGCATTATACAGAGTTACGAATCAGACGAAAAATATCCTAATGAGAAAATCAGTCTCCAATGGCACGTTATCCTAAGGTCACGATCCTGACATTCTTATTTCAGTAAATTCAATTTATGAATCATCAGAAAACATATTCTCATTAAAACGCAAATACTGCCAGAATGAAGCAGATGGTAATGTTTATGCATATGGCGATGTGCATTTAAACACATATTCAACTGTGTAGCAAGAGAGGTGGATTTACTCAAGCAGAATAAATACTTACATGGACCATTGTTGTTTCCATTATTCTTTCCATTTTTGGGTGGCTTGCTTGTGCTTTGTGGTGCTTTGTTATGTTCGTCCCCTGTCAGCAATGCCTTGATTTCTGATGGGATCTTACCCTGATCCATTGCAGAGCACCACTGCTTGTACTGAAATAAAAACAGAGATTAAATTATTAATGTTCCATGGAGTGCAGAAATTGCTTTTATGTAGTTAACATCCATATTTAAAACCGATGATTGCCAACTAGCTATTTCAGGCTGAAACGGTTTGCCCCAAAACCATACCACGTATCAGAAGAACCATACCACATATAGGAGGCTGTGTGGTCCAGTGGTTAAAGAAACAGGCTTGTAACCAGGAGGTCCCCGGTTCAAATCCCACCTCAGCCACTGACTCATTGTGTGACCCTGAGCAAGTCACTTAACCTCCTTGTGCCTTGTCTTTGGGGTGAAATGTAATTGTAAGTGACTCTGCAGCTGATGCATAGTTCACACACCCTAGTCTCTGTAAGTCGCCTTGGATAAAGGCGTCTGCTAAATAAACAAACAAATAAAGAAGAAAAAAGTTTTTTTTTATACTCAGAACATACGAGTAATTTGGCTCATCTTTTTCTGCAATGATAACACATGTTATTCCCTGTGCGGTCTGATGTACATGATAATTATGATGAGTATCAGTACACCCCAATTAATATATATATATATATATTATTTCCCTTTCCTTAGTTTCCTTAGAAATGCGTCATCACTGCAGTGAATTGTGGGATTATAGTCCCAGGCAAGGTTTTTTGCTTTTTGTGCTGCTCACCTCGCCTCACTCAAGTCGTGTGTAAAAATCCTCCATAATATGGGTGAAAACACCAGGTTGTGTGAGTCAGCATTCTCAGCAATCACTCTGATGAAGTCAAAGTACCGCTCGGATCTGCTGGACACAAACCTAGAAGCTGCACTAAGATGTGTTCTATCTGATAAATTCATGCCAGAATTAAAAACTTTGGGGACAGCGAAAGACTGTAAAGTTTCACACTGCATGGTGGTAGATATTTGTTAATTAGAAGTTTGTTTAGTAAATATACATGTAAACGTAGATGTATTAAAACAACACATTATTCTGTTGTTGTTTGTTGATTTTACTACTAACTGGTGTTGTCCCTGTTTGAATGCCAGGCCCCGATTTTCATGGCGTTGCAAAGTAGTGGCGTCAGCGCAAAGGTCGTTTGGGAACAATTTTTGGAGCTCAAAGTCGGTGCAAACTTTTTTGCGCTGGATTGTGATTTTGGAGCCATGCTTTGTGCCATCTTTTAGGGCTAGTGCTAATAGTTGGCATAACTTTTGAGGCGTTATGTCATTAACATTTTGTTATGAAGTGATTTTGATGCGGAGCAAAGCCAGCGCTAGGTGCTGTGTTTGCGTTTTGAAAGAGACATCTCAGGCAGGCTTTTTATGAGCACAATCATCGGCGGTGGGAGTAGAAGGAAGTGAGTCGCGGAGAAACAGGAGAAGAGGAACGCAAGTATGTGTATATATATGTGTATGTATATATATATTATAAAACGTTAGGTTATTATCATAACCCTGGTTCACGGAAACAGAAATGTAACCATTACCTAATGGGTGTTTACCTCCTAAAGACCCTGAAACCTGAATATTATATACCAAAGCTGCTCCACCGAGCCTGTGACACAGTCATTCCCGCCTCCAAGGGTACTAAAGGACGACTGTGCTCACAGATCTCAGCAT
This sequence comes from Acipenser oxyrinchus oxyrinchus, assembly GCA_030684275.1. Lineage (NCBI taxonomy): Eukaryota > Metazoa > Chordata > Actinopteri > Acipenseriformes > Acipenseridae > Acipenser > Acipenser oxyrinchus. Next base: position 30,349,391 of record CM060256.1, read on the forward strand.
AATTTTCCATCAAGCCTGCTGCAATCATGGACGCAGTGACCTTTAACCCTTTGCGGTCCATTGTCGGACTGGGTCCGACATTGCAATTATTCCTATCAGGTCCATTGTCGGACCCTGTCCGACATCATCCAAAAAATGCAAAAAAGTCGTTTTTTCTCCGGAAAAAGCCGAGAAAACCATTCAATGGCCGAGTGGGAGCGAAAGGAGCCGAGACAAGCCGATAAAAAAAAAAAAAAAGGCGTATCTCATGAATAGTCATACTTGCCCCTGGTATCAGATAGGCGGTCATAAGGAAACAAGCTGGGTGTTACTGTATCAGCGCACAGAGACTATCACGGACATTTGCAGAGCTTTTTCGAGATGTTATAGTAATAAAATAATGACTTGGATTGCATTATTGAGGAGTTTGGTGATAAAACGAGTCATCAGGAGATGATTGATCGGTATGTACGACTATTATTATTATTATTATTTATTTGTTAGCATATGTGAAAGCGATAGCGAACGAAAGGGTGGGGCGGGGCTGGAGATGCCTAGTGAGTGCTTTGTTGATATGCAGGGCCATTTAAACCCGTTTGACTGTGGGAAAAAAAATACTTTTAAACAGCGCGTCTAAAATTAACTGCGCGTGTGAAAATAAATTAGACCTGGCGAGCCTGACGCACAATTAATAAATGGACTGCAAAGGGTTAAGATTAATAGTTTCAGTGTGTTACTTTACCTGAATGAATACTATATGACCATTACCATATTAGATCACTGACTAAATAAAGACAATCTATTAGTTAAATATATCCATTAAATAATCTGAATATTCATTCACGTTAACTAAAACCTCATCATAATAATTTTGATTTAATGACGTGTATAAGATCGAGGAATTACAATGAACACAGAAAAGACCCTCAACCACAACAAGGTAGATTTAAAATATAGTTGCAGTTTATTATATAATGATACTAATGATACAGAAAAGAAAAACATAGCAAATCATCTGAGGTAGCAGTTCAACATACACTCCAATACATCACTAGTAAATACTACTTCACTGGATATATGTAGTTACCAAAAATGCATTCAAATACAGTACAAATAAAATACTATTTTTCTTCTATCAGCATAGTACACATCAACTCTTCTGTATAAATCTAAGTCTGGGCTGTACAGACTTCATAGCAATGTAATAACATCACTCTGCTAGCAGTTCCCTAGCTTAGCTACACAGACAGCTTCTCGGCATCTATCGCTTACATGCAAACTAACCCTTGTTCAAATACAATGCATCTAACAATTACAGGCAAAATGACCCATGTTCAAATACAATCTCTTTAGTAATAGGTCACAGATAATGCTGGACTATATGGAGTATACTTTCAAAACAAGCACTTCATATAATAATATGAGTTAAGCAGCTTATAGTTACTTTTAACAAGGTTCAAACAAGGTTTTTTTATACGCACATTAAAAGCGCAAATTACCATACCTATTTTATCAACTTTATGTGTTTGCAATTACAATTAATTTCTTTAGTTCCACAAGGGAAATGTATTGAAAATATACTCAATGGTTCCTTGAAGAAGTGGAGACCCAAAAGTCTGCAGAAGAAATCTTCCGTTGTCGTGCAGTTATTCACTTTGTTGCAAGAGAGCTTCAAACCCAAGTTGGGGTTTCGCACACTTCCTATGTGTTTCTTCTTAGTTGAATGCTTCGCCCGAAGGCCGACACTATGCTGTCTCTCAATATGCTGTTGTTTCATGACTGGAAACGGATGCTTGTTTCAAAGTCGGGAATGGTTCTTCTTTTGATGCATAGATAAACTGACTTGCAGACGTCTCTTTTTCTATAAGCAGGTGTCCTTAACATGGAACTTTCTTTGACTTTGTTTATTGCAGGGTACAGAATCTTCTTGCCATCCAGAGATATAAAGCTTTAAGCCAACTCTTATTAAGCTAAGTAGGCTTGAACCAATTCAAATTCTGATTGCCAGTTACCAGTTTATATTGGAATTTCTAAGAAAAGACCTATCTATTAACCTATAACTGTCTTTCATGTGTTGGACAATGGATTTCCTCATCCTGCCGGGGATGAATAAATTGTCTAAATTATCCAACTTTCTGCTGTCCCTAGCTTCCTCTTTCTCCATGAATCCTGGTAGGATTGCTTTGATTCATTTGCGTTAATGTGGAGGCCCCTTTGTGCTGGGTTCAGTTAAAGTTCACTGGGCAAGAGCTTAATACTCTCTCCTTTGTGCTGTGTGCACAAAAATTGCTTCAGTCAAAAGTTGCTGGGTGCTCAAAAATTAATTCAACAGAATAGTCCAGATATATCTTTATATCAAAAAGTTATTAACTCAAGGCAATTGTTCTTACACTTTAGACAGTGATGTGACATTGTCAACCATCAGTCGCGGTTCAACGCGGGCTGAAAAACCCTGCTGTTTAACCAGGCCTGCAGAGGGCGCACACGCAGGAGAGAAGAGTCTGGGAAGCTGCTGACATCAATCCCATAAGTTTCTGGAACGTTACTACTGTGAGCGCACTGTTGACCTGAAAAACTTCCAAACAGGCGGCTATTCTCTGCACTCTGCCGTCCGACGGAGTGGACAGCATGGACCTGGAGTCCAAGCAAACGCCTAGATAGGAGACTGTCTAAGAAGACGTGAGGTGGCTCTCCGCATGATTCACCGTAAGCCCCAACTGCTGGAGGTGGCAGGTGACCAGTTCTGTGTGAGCCTCTGCCTGTGCTGGAGACTGGTCAGAAATGAGCCACTGTTCCTTGAAGGGCGAACCACAGGTACTTCTTGTGTGCTGGTTTTATGGGGAAGTGGAAATAGGCGTTTTTGAAATCCACCACGATGAACCAGTCACCTAGCGTGATTGACTGCAACAGCTGTTGCATCATCAACATTTTCAGCCTCCTTCGGCCCAGATACAGGTTGACCTCTCTGAGGTCAAGGATCGGTCTGAGGCCTCGATCCCGCTTGGGCACTAGGAAGCACGTGGAGTAGAACCCTGTCCCCAACTGCCTGTTTTTGCAGCAGAGCTGCTACCTCCTGTGACACCACAGTGGCATCCTGCGGGTCTGTGACTGATTGCAGTCACGCCCCGAAAGGGAGGGGGACCATGCTTGAACTGCAGTGAGTAGCCGGTCTGAATGGTAGTAAGCACCCAGATGTCCGAGGTGCACTGATGCCAATACTCCAGATGGCTCCCTGAAAACGGGGCCCTGGGCCTGTGTCAGCAAACTCCTAGGGCTTCTATATTAACGCCTCCGCGGTGAGTAGCCGCGGGCCGGTTCTGAACACCACCTCTGGCATCAGGCACAGCGGGTCTTTGAGTCTGCTGGGGCCTACGGCACCAGTTTGCTGTTGGTTTGCGCACTGCGGGTGGTCGCTTGAGAAAATAGAAAACAGTAATAACACAATTACAGATCAGAAAATAAACGCCTGGTAACTTAAAATGAGAATTTTAATTTAACTCCAGACGGAGCTAAGCAGCCTGTGAGGAGAGCACAACTCAGCCGACTTATGTTGCTTGATACCTGGGAAGGAGCGACTCAAGCCGCTTGCTTCCAAGTACTCCTACTAAACACAGATATAAATCAAGCCACCACCTCTGCTCGATCTGTCACTGATCGTACATTTGGAATGATAAAAATGTTTCAGATGGTTGGACTACAATACAGTCCTCAGGTCAGTGATTATTTCGTGGCATGTTGTGTTTTTTCACAATATTACAATACGAAATGCATGTCGTATTGACTTTCCAGAGGACACAAGCTTTTAAGGAAAACTAGGAGGCGCTCCAAATGCCACTACTACGAGACAGATCAGGGAGCATCTTTTTTTTTTTTAATATGTATTGATATAAATTGTGTACTACAATAGACATTGTATTACGTATACACATTTGTTTTGTAGGCTATCCAAGTATTTTTGTTTTCTAATTTTAAAACAATTTGTTTTTGCGGAAAAAGGACACATCTTTATAAATGCCTGAGTTCACTCTAAAACCATCCATTGATGGGAATGGCATATAAGGTATGTACTATTGACTACAATGTAGTTTAGGGGTCCCTACTATTAGCAAAAATCGCTTTATACTGAATCAATAAGACAGCTTTCAACATTAAATAGCAGTTAATTTTTATATTTTACAATTATGTAATTATTTTTGCATTGCTCTTTGTCTAGTTTTATATAATAAGGTAATTCCGTTGATATAATGAGATGTTGCTAATAGTGGGGATCCCTATAGTACCTAGTATTATCAAAATGATTTGCATTAGACAACAAAAAAAAAAAAGAAAGACGCTCAATGTTAGTTAAAATGTTTTAATTTTTTTTTTATAACAGACCACTCCCTGCAACACTACTGCAATGACATTGTGCTTGCGTTTGCCCCTGTGTTATCAAAATTGGGTCCCAGGTTTGCGTTATATACATCATATTTTTTTTTACAATGTTAAAGCGCATTTATCTGTATTGTGTAAGTACGGCGTTTTCTACTAAAATTAGTGCATGTGGCTAAAACAGTGTCGTCGTAGCCACACCTGTGGCTAGTCAGTGATTTCAATTGGACAACACTGGTACAGTTTAAACCAATACACACTGCTAATACCCTGCAGTACCATGGAACTATATAAGGACCACTGTGTAATACGTGTTCCAAATGCATTCTGTCCAAATTAATTCTGGTAAAGCAGTCACACTGGTAGTAGTATCCAAATATATATATTTTTTTCTGTAAAAGGAACTTACCATTTCCAGCTCTTCTCGAAGTGCACAGATAGCTCTCTCTCTGCTGGAGACCAGTTCCTCCAGGTACTGGTAGCGTAGCTTCTTCCTTGCCCTGCATTCCCGTGCACTCTGACGACTCCTCTCTAATTTCGCCTTCAGGTCAATTTTGGCTGGTTTACGACCTCGCTTTCCTGGCTTCTTCACTTTGCCTCCCACCATCTGAAAGAAAGTAGTCACAAACAAAATTGTTGTCTTGTATACTTCTGGTTGATGTGATGAAAAATATAATGTTGACAGATATGATGAAAAACGGAAGTGTATATATATATATATATATACTAATGGACAATGAAAACGTAACAGTCTAAGTTTTACATCAACAGCTCATTGGTCACATACATAATGTTATTTACATTTTTAAATAGTGAGCAGATAGGTTTGTTGATTGTTTGAGTAGTATTGTTCCTTGGGATAACAAAATACTGAGCTCAAGTCATGTGATTTCATAAAAAACGCCAGGTGCTCAGTGTTTGGTAATTGAGTTGAGTTAAAATTTATTAAGAATCTGTATAAATAGCCATTTGAAAAGACATGATTTTAATTAACGCAAGAACAGCGAAAGATACAACCATGCCCCGCTTGAGTAATGAAGATCGCCTGGTTGCTATCGGCATGATTGAAGGCGGTCTGTCTGTGAGAGAAGTTGTCCGGAGGATGAGATGTTCTGCTTCAACAATCAGCAGACTAGTCCAGAGAAACCAGGAAACCAGCTCTGTCAGGGACAGGCCACGTCCTGGAAGGCAAGAGGGTCACCACACTGGCCCACCACATCGTGGTGAGCGTTATGCTTACTGTTGCATTGTTCAAGCCAACCGGTGGAAGTGTGATGATGTGGGGAGGAATCTCCTTTAACACAAGAACACCTTTGGTGCATATTGAGGGCAACCTTACTGCTCTGCGATACATTGACAAAGTCCTTGAGGCAACAGTTTTTCTGTTCCTGCAAGACAATCCGGAAGTGTCAATTTTCCAGCAGGACAACGCAAGACCACACAGTGCTAGGATTACAATTGCACAACTTCAAGAAAACAATGTCGAGGTCTTGCCGTGGCCAGCTTTTTCTCCTAAGTCCAATAGAACATCTGTGGGACCAAATCGCCAGTGCCATCCACAGGAGACAAACGCGACCAGCCAACCTTCGCCAGCTGGCTGCAGCTACACAGGAAGAGTGGCGGAACATCCCACAGCAGTCTATCCAGAGGCTGATCAGGTCTATGCGTCAACACTGCCAGGATTGTGTTAATGCTCAGGGAGGTCATACCCGATACTAACTTTGTGTGTCTGTGTGTATATAAATTTTATATATATATATATACATATATACATATATACATATATATATATATATATATATAATTCTTCAATAGGTTTTGATGGGATACCAAGTTTATTTTACAGCAATACAGTACGAATTATACTTTTGTTTTCCATCCAATTCAAAATAATTAAAAAAAAGATTTGAATATCAATTTAAATTTTGTAAGACTATTTTGAAAGAAAAACACATGTACTCTACTGGAATTTTAATTTTTTTGAAGCAGAGTGTCTGTGCACAGCTCAACACCATAGTTAATTACTCAGTAAACACAAAATAAGCCGTTTTTGCGTTCTTTTGGTTTTAAAGGGGTGATTTTTTTTTTTAAATCTGCATTTGTTAGTTAAAACGTAACCAGTTGGTGTCCATATTTGGCTCATGTTATAATATTCAAAGTCTAATGTAATTGACATTGTGTTGTGTCAATTTTACAATGTGGACAGTACGTACTGTATATTCTTTGATTAATGTTAAACTTACGCGTTTTTTTAACCTCACTTACAATAAATATTATTATTTTCTTTATAATGCATTTAGCCAAGTGATTCCCCAATAGTTACACTTTTGACCTTAACGAGAAGTTATTTTGTCAAGCAGGTTCCACTGCGGACTATCCACTAACCCAACAAATAAGTTATATCAACGCTAGCATTGCATTTAATGTACAAGTACATATACATACAATTATATCTAAAATATTAAAGGTCACCTGGAACCAGAAATGTATCGTTTATATTATCGCCAGCACACCTAGAAAATAAGAACTCAAGTAGCGCACACTATATCCGTACTTTGCATAAGAACGCCTTGCTTTACCATATTCAAATGTACTGTAATATACCCGTAACTTGTGTAATATAATAGTAGCGTTAGTGTACAGCACTACACTAATAGCAGCAGTCTATGTGGAATAGCAATGTTATAAGTTCTAAAATAAACATATTCTTCTTACCTTGTTGTCATCCATTTTGGAGACCAGTTTCAATTCTTATCTAAACCAGGCCAGACAGCGAATTCTAATTTAGTCAACAGCAGAAATGTTAAATATATTTTTTAATAAAAAAAGCTGACCACACAGAGACTAGCAATGTAGTATATGTAAAATGTGATTATATCAGAGGTCCGCAGATCGTAAAAAAGTTGAATATTCTTACAGAAAAACAACAATCCTTCATTGTTTACCTCTCTTCACCTGCTTCCTGTTATGATTCCTCTAAGGCAGCCGATCCACGTTTGGGACGCTGGGATTTGTAGTTCTTCAATTTACGTTCCAAATGTGTTTTCCTGTTTAAAACGTCACTGAAAACTGCATCCCCAGACACCCTGGAAAGAAAAACGCCCTTCATGTCCTTCATGGGTGCGCTGTGTGGAACATGGGGTTTGTAGTTCTCTTGCAAACTGGTGGGAAATATTGAAAGGCTGAAAAAATGATTTAAAAAAGAGTGAAATATCGTTGCTTCTGAATGAAAGAGAATATATTCAACATTTTCAAATATGTATAATATATATTTTTAATATATCAATTGTAAAATAGTAACATAATTAAACAAGTCATTAAAAATACATTTTTAATACTGTATTAGAAATTACTAAATTAATTAAAAATATTACAAAAAATACACGTCTGTTAATATTAATAAATAACCAGTGCCAAAAGGAAATGTATTAGTTTTTAGAAAAATGAATAATACTGTAACGGTGCTGGCACTTTTAAGCACCATTATGGGTTCTTTACCCGAAGCAAGAGAGGCAGAAACTGAAGCTCCTTTAAAAGGTTTAATAATGCAAGCACTGCCAGACACAGGCGGTACAAAACTACTCTCACTCACTCATGTATGCTGACAACCCATTACCCCTCTTGTGGTGTGGGTGTTGTGGGATGCGGGTCGAGGGAGGTTATGGCCCTCACTGGCTCTTCTGGTGGATGGGACACCCTGGGTGAAAACGCGACGCTGTCAGCTGCTTCTGGGAGGGACCGGGTTCTGCCCCTCTGCGTCCGACGGGCCCTGTTCCTCTTCGACCGACACGTTGGTGTGGCAGGTCTCCCCCTCCGCCTCCTGGCCCGTGGTCAGTCGCAGGCAGCTCTGACCGATTTACAGGGTCTTCTTGGCCAGGTTGAGGGTGGCCCCCACCTCAGCAAGAAGATCCAGTCCCAGGATACAGCAGTCATGGATCGGCCAGTGAGAATTCATGCTGTACCCTATGAATCCCGAGCTGGACCTCCAAGCGGCGGCGTCCGAGCATGGGGGTGACCTCGCCAGTGATGGTACGGAGATGGACTCTGGTGGGCGTCCACTCCAATTGCCGTCCACTGTGACGGGCCACATGATAGAGATGTTGGAGCCAGTATTCACCAAGGCTTTGCACTGGACCCCGCTGACTAGGCACGGTGCATGCAGGCTGCTGTCTTGGCCGATATGGCCCACCATTGCCACCGTGTCCTCTTCAGTGGTTGAAAGTTTTTAAAAAACAAACTTCCTATTCACAAGTCCTTCAGTATGAGTGCTTTGCGACAAATCCATTCCGTGACTAATTTATATCCAAATGATTACTACACTCATTCAATCCTGGCATGCACTCGAGTTGATTAAAATAGTGTTGCAGGAAATTAATTACGGTATGCTAAGACAGAGGAGTCAAAGTTAACTGCGATTAATTGACAGCCCTACTTTTTTGTATTTATTTTTCATTTGAAATATCTATTCATGGCATGCTGTTTTTATTCTGATGAGGAACTTCCTAAGCCTATTAATTGCAAATGACACATATTAGCGTAGTTCCCAGCAATTCTCCAAGTGTTGTCCACAGGGGTTTTTATTTATTTATTTATTTTTTATCAAAGGATGCAATACAGTATACTGTTTAGTTGTGCAAACATTTTAATATTCTGCATATTGTTCCTTTTTTGTTACACATTTTATGCATCAATATTGGCACTATACTATTGAACAATAACAATAATTCTCACAACTGATACTGTCTTTGGCTTTATGGTGTATTATGAATGTATGTAATGTATTGTATCGGTGTTTTCGTATTGTTGATTAGCTTTATAAAGTGAAGGATCCTGAAACGGTCAACAAGGAGGGCAATTTGATTTGGTGTCAAATTTCGATGACTCATTTCAGTTCAGTCACGTTTATGACATAATCTCACGTGAGGGGAGTCAGGTGTTGTTTTTGAAGGTTCGAGCATAGATATAAAATCAAGGATTATGTTTTCTAGGTTTCATAGTCGTGTAGGAGTGAACAGGTTATTAAACAAAAAAATATCAGTATATAATATTATAGACTGTACACACAAAATGTATATACAGATAAAAAGTACACTCACACACACACAAAAATACACACAAACATGCACGCATAAATACATATTATCTATATATGTTTAAGTAAAGATGATTGAAGACAAAAGTTCTTTATTTTAGAAGACTACCGTATTCCTTCGAATTTAAGACACACTTTTTAAACCATTTTTTGCTTCTCAAAAAATGGACTGCATCTTAAATTTGACTACAATAGTGATGTGTGTATTAAAATGGACAACAAAAGACTACCCGAGTATACAAACGGCAATGTGACTGACTGCCGAGAAAAGACAAACCAAAACGTTACTGCCCGATCTCGAATCATCCATGACACGCAGGCAGCCATTTTCAAAGAAGCGTCATTAGCTTCCTGAGGAAAAGACGCTTTTACAATTAAAGCGTTTCTAAGAAACTGTACCAGCTTGGACAGATCGAAAATGTTAATCAGATTTTACAACATGCCAAGCAATACCACAGTTCACAAATTGGGAGAAAAACAGATGTGAGTAATCACGACTGGAAATGACAAGCAGCACAATATTAAAAGGTAAAGTCATTTATTTTATTGTGCAGGCAATACACATTTTAACCAAATTCTAGAATAAATATGTTCTTTGTATTTTGTTTTGGTTATGTTGTTCCTCTTACAATATAATTAGAAATAGATCAGTTTGGTTAACATAAAAGTATGTTTTTACAATCATTCACAGATTATGTTTCACTGTGGTAAAAAGTAATGTTACTTGTCTGTTTCAGATGACATTTAATGATGTTTTCAAAGAAGCCAGGAAGACTAAATTATAAATAGCCATAAAAATATGACATCCAATCAATCTCACTAATTATAAAGTGTACCCCAAATAAAAATGTTGATCTTACCGTCTTTAGGGCTCTAACCAAACTGGCCAATGACAGGCAGAATGACTGGGATATTTATTTGCCTGCGACACTATTTTCTTTGCGCTCAAAAACTCAAAGGAGCACAAGATTGACCTCTTACTTACTACATGAAAGAGAGGCACATTTCCCCAGTGAAGTGGGATTTACCGGTGAGCTTAAACAGAATTTAGAATAAAATAATGTACAACAGTACTGGAAATATTTAGCCAAGAAATATCAACATTAAATTTAAGATGCACTATTATAAGCTAGATATGTTTTTCTTTTGTTGTTTATTGTAGATCTTTGTGCCATAAACTATTGCTCTAGTCATTTTAAAGTTAAAAAAGGTATGTATTGGCTTAAGATAGAAAACCACTGTAGGTATGTTTGATATTTCACATATCTAAAAATTGTTTACAGTACATGAAAACTAAATTTTAAGCAGTATTTAACTATTTTACAACTTTTTCAACTTTTATTTAGTATTGTAGTAAACTCCATTCATTATAGTAAATGTAACAGTGTTTCGCTCCCGCAAACACTGCCTGGGGATGCTAGTTCGCCATCACCTGGGGATGCCAGTTCACCATCGTCCAGGGATTTGTTATGTTCACCAGCTGCAGTTTCAACATAGCCCCGACTACCACCCCTCAGCCCGGCGCCTGGGGGTTGGATCTCTCGACCTAGGCTCCCAGACGCCCGACCTGCGTGTCTGGACCTATGGTGTACCACCAGACATAAGTGGTCACCTGGTCTCCTGCTCCGCTCCTCCTGGTATCCCTGATGTAACTACATGGTTGCCTGGGCTCACACCTCTGCCTGGGGCTGCAACCGACTGATCGCCTGCCTGCGCTCCCGATGCCCCATCCACTGCACCCGGGTCTCCTGTCACTGGGTCTCGGTCCCACCATGAAGGCACCGGACTGTGGACCAACCCTCTCTTAAGGATGGGAGAAAGACAATAGGGGACTTGAGGCAGGGTGGTTGTGTTTTAGGGGAGGGGTGGCTGTTGGGGCCATGTTTGCTGCGCACAAGGGGGTATGTGGCAGGGCAGAAGAAAGCCCTGCTTGTAAATAATGTTTGGTTTATGTGTTGGTGGTGGTGGTTGGCAGGGATGGGGTTAATTCCTATCCCTGCCAAAAATGTGTGAGAATGTGGCTGGAGCCTTTGTTGAATAATTGATGACGAATTAGACTCCAGTCACATGGGCTATAATGGGAGAAAATCCTTTGTTTGAGGTGAGTGTTTGGATGGAGGAACGATAGCAGAGGAGAAAGATTGAAGTAAGGGAAAGAAAGAGAAAACAAAAGTAAAAATACAATTGCTACACGTGCTGGAAGCACCAGCACAGTATTTGTTTGGGTGGAGGGATATTGTGTTCGAGACTTGTTTTATTTTTGCTCTGTGAGCAGTGCTTTTGTATAGCCTTTTTATTTATTTTTGAATAAATATGCGCACCAGCGCTTTCAACTTGTCTGTGTGTCTGTATCAGACACACAGACAGGGATTCATAAGGGGACTCATAAGGGGACCAACAAGGTACTAACTATATTTTAAGCAAGCTTTATGCATGCATGGAAATGTTAGTTACTGTTGCCAACATTTGGAGAGCTACACACCCTTTTCAAATAATGCATCCTTTAAATAATATGAAATGAAATTGTCAAAAAATGTAAAGGAGCTCAAGCCACTAAAGGCAACACCAGTTTAAAAGCAGAATGAAAATGTTAATATTTTAAGTTACACACTCTATAATATACACCATTTCATAAATATATTTAAAGCCACATGCCCTAGAATACATAACACCATTTGACAGAAGAAAATAAACTTAACCACAATATTTAAAGCAACACACACTGGAATTCACAGCACTTCATAAGTAGAATGAAATTAAACTAAATATTAAATACATGTCACTAGAATACACACCACCATGACATGTACTTTATTATGTATAAAGTCTGAAATGCTATGATAAGCAGAAGTAAAAACAGCAAGACTTACCAAATCCAAAGTCTCTAATAATCCTTTTTAAAGTTCACAGCAACAGTCTTCGGCTGGATTTAGAAAACTCACTGACATACTCTAGTTCTCAATGTTTAGTGTTGAAGTGATTTCTTTGGTGGGTCTTTATTGAGGCCTTCATTAGCAAAGGCAACATGGAAGCTTGCACTAGCTATGGATTTTTGGATAGTTCTATTTTCTTTTCATGAGATACACTTTCATTGGAGGAGGATATTGTATGAAGAGATATGTCTGCGTTTTTCTTATAACATATGCATGAATTTTTTCTTACCATTTCAGTGTCTGCTGAGTTAAAGGCAAAGCTGTGTACTCAAACCCGCCAAGGGGGCCAGGCACCACTGCCCCGGCCCAACCCCACCCCCACGGCGCCTGCCCTGTTATGAAATACAGGTCTTTATGTAATATGACAACTCACAGAAAACTGATAGATAAGCATATCACCACACTTCTTCAAGCCAATATAAATGACATTACTTGCCCAATGTATGAATAGAAATGACTGATGAATTAGTGGAAGCATAAAATGGACTTCAAGTTTCCACTGTGAAAAAAAAAATCCAACAGAGCCAGATTCCAGGAAGGGTCACATAAGCATGTCTGAGCTAGTAAACAAGACACAGCAGCACAAAGAGGGGCATTGAGAAATGTCATGGGTATCTTGAATCAAGCATCTGGCACCCGAACAACAGTCTCTTATTGTTATCTGCACAGCATAGGAGCAAGAGGTAGGGAAGCAGTGGGAGGATCATGTGAAATTCACTAAATTCACTAAATGTGAGAGTCCTAGTAAGATTTTCTTTTTCTTTTTTATTCTTTAATGAACACTCTTGTGATGTAATGCATTCTTTCATTCTTCAAAGGCTTGGGCTCAGTCTTAGGTTTTGTTTCAAACATGATCCTGCTTACATACTTTTGCTCGCGAGCCTACGCCTGCAACTACGCCTTCTGCATACCTTCTGAAGCCTCGAAGTGGACACATGCAGAGAACTGATATCTGGGGAATATGTTTAGATCAAAGGAGGGCTGATGTTACTGTGTGAGACAGTCTTTTTGAAGGTCATATAAGTCATTGGTAAAGCCCCCAGATCAAGGCTGGTTTGTGCCCTTAAATAGTACTCCCAGACTCAGATACTTCAGTTTAGCGCTTCCTTGTCCACTTTTATTAAAAACAAAACAAACACAGGATCAAACACTTTGTTCCACTGTTCAGGCTTGGCATGCACCATCACTGAATCATCCTCCCAAAACAACCATTCATTTGTTCTTTTATAGAGTGTGGCCAGGGGTTAATTGACAGCAATAATTCAATTTCCACCTTGTCACATTCCATACCTCTCATTAATTAAACAAAACAATTAAATAATTAGTTAACAAAACACACATTTCTCAGTGTGTAGAGCCTCTGCTCTGTCACAAAGGTAACTGCATACTGCTTTTTAATATAAAAGGGTCTCTTACAGAAAATAATATTGCAATATATTGGATAAAATAGTGCCATATATCTTAAAATATACTGTAAACAAATACTGTGAGATAATATATTGTAAAATGCTTTCTAGCCATATATTTAAGCCATGTAATATCATTAATTAAATATACAGATCTATACAATGAAAGTCACAGTATGTATTTCATTGATTATATTTCACACTACTTTTTCAATACTTCTAAACTTATAAATACTATTATAAATCCTTATATTTTGAATATATCCCAACATTATTGAAAATATAATGGTAAATATATTGCATATTCTGTAGTACTAATATCTCATTGTTGTTTTTTTTTTAAATATTAAAATGTATAGAGTACACAAAGATGGTTTAGAAATCTATCACCAAAACCTTAAATAAACAGTGATAAAAAGCTCTCCTCAACAATTTTAATTTCATCCAGTGTAATATACACGCACAACAATGACAAATACACTATACAACTGTACAGAAAAACAGTGCTTTCAAAATACAAACATGCATGGCAGGCTAATGAAAACAAACAAGGATATAAGAATAGAATATTATGAGTACACTGTACTCAGCACAGCTGCAAGGTAAGCAATTGAGGGAGGATGTTTACTCCTCAGGATAACGAACAATGAACTGATAAAGTAGGGTAATGTGACTGAAACACTGCTGGCACAAATAGAAAGTAACCTAGCAAAAACAAGGTTAGCTTCACACACACAATTAGGCAAGATATATAACACAGACATTTGAGAGTGCATTTAGGATGCGTACCAGTCTCTGTAAGTCGCCTTGGATAAAGGCGTCTGCTAAATAAACAAATAATAATAATAGTACCAAGATCCTCTTTGAACACCCGCCCGCGCCATGTCCAATTGATTTGATTATTTAAATCTTTGAGTGCTCTCTTCTTCACACAGAAATAAATACATAATTTAGTTTCCTTACAAACCTATTAGCAACAAATGAAATGGATAAAATGCAGACACTATATAGCAAAATAAAATTTGCTATATAGTAATCAGTGGCATAAAATAACATTTGTGCTACAATACCTAGTACACATTATTTGGTGGTAAAGCTGCATACCGACATGTGGGATATCAATCATTATAAAATGGCTTGGTTGAATGAAATGTTGTGATTAGTTGAACAAGATCACATGACAGTGGAGTAAGAATTGTGTTACTACATGGCTAGGGGTTAATCATCTCTGAAGATCAAAGCGAGAAGCGTTGTTGACCTCGTTGGCATGTAAGACCTACAGTATGTAACTGGAACAGTGCTGTTCCTGGGGTGGTAGGCTAGAGGGTTAGTACCCTGAAACACTCTGGCAATGTAATATAAGCTTTGAAAGCAGTCAGAGGCTATGCCAATACATCAAAGAATAATTAAACATGCATTACATTAAAAAGGGTGTTTAAAGGTTATGAAAATTATTTATGAAAATATTTTAGTCTTTTCTATACTTGTGGTTTTGAATGACATTTATTCACTTGTTTTAACCATTTGTAACCTTACGGAATGTTTGTTGTATTGCTAAAATGATATATCTTTATTTGCACAAAGTGTAATGTTACAACCAAGAAATGGTCAATGCAACTGTAGCTGTAGCAATCTGAACTCTGGATACATACATTATATGACAGCTGGTCTCTACTGTAGATTTTATTTGAATTATACAAATAAAAACCTAAGAGTAAATAATGAAATCTTGGTATAGAAAACGACATATTATATATTACAATAAAGTTTCCTTACAGGTGATTGCAGATTTGCAGTGCATCCTTAGCTTTTAACACCTGTGTCTAATCCACACAAGAAGAACAGGTGTACAAGGACACACAGATCGATGAGAAACGTGATCAAGCGGACCTTTGGTTTACTATAAATGTGGTTTCGGTGCCTCGACAAACATGATGGTGTGGTTCAGTGCGACCCCCAAACCGTGGACTTCGTAGCGTGTTGAATCCAGGAGGAAGAAGCGCCTCATCTTGAACCATTGCAGCCTCCCAGAGAAGCCACCAGGGCCAGGGCTGTCAGGCAACAGATCATTGACATGGATTTTGCCTAAAGGTATATGTAATGTTGTCAGACTCCCTCCACACTTTATGTACACTTTCACCTTCACATGTTTGTATGCATATAAAATGTTCTTATAACACTGTGTTCGGTGGCTACTTCTAATCATGTTGAGTTTATTTATCATGGAGGCAAGCAAAGAGTGCCAGAGAAAATGCATGATTAGAGGAATTCACTGAACAATTAATTATAAACAAATTGTGTATTGGTTTAGGGAGTTCTATCATAATTTTAAAAGCTTAATACATATATAATGAAGTGTTACATACATGGTATACATGTATAAAAACGAACAACTACAAACACAAATGGCACTTCAAACGTATTTATTTATAGCCTACAATCATACAGACTAAAATACGGACAAAAGAGGATGTCAGCATAAGAAAATAAATTCCAACCAAGCCTACATAGATGGATTACCACCCGCCCCATCCAAAAAAAAGGTATTTTTTCCTTTTTAACCAAAAAAAGATTGCAACATGCACATTAAAATAGTTGTACACTACCGGTCAAAAGTTTTAGAACACCCCCATTTTTCCAGTTTTTATTGAAATTTAAGCAGTTCAAGTCCAGTGAATAACCTGAAATGGTACAAAGGTAAGCGGTAAACTGCCAGAGGTTAAAAAAAAAGTTTAGGTTACCAAAAGCTGAAAAATAATGTACATTTCAGAGTTATACAAAAAGGCCTTTTTCAGGGAACAAGTAATGGGTTAACAACTTACAGCTGTTCTGCAGCAATGGAAGTAAATTAAGCCTTGAAAGTTGATGCTAACAATTCCTACAGGTGTCCCAACTTTTGTTGATTACTTACAAACCCTCTGTCTGTAGAAAAGCAGTGTTGGAACAGACTGTGTTACTACTCCCTCTTAAGCATTATTTGGACAGTATTGTGCTGCAGGAAGTAGTATATTGCTATCATAATGGCGAGAAAAAGGCAATTAACAAAGGAAGACAGACAGACCATTATAACCCTTAAAAGTGTAGGTCTTTCCTTTAGAGAAATTGCAAAGAAAGCCAAGGTGTCAGTGAGTACAGTTTCCTACACCATCAAAAGGCACTTGGAAACTGGAGGAAACCCAAAGTCACAACAGAATCAGAAGACAAGTTTCTGAGAGTCAACAGCTTGCGTGATAGGCGGCTCACAGGACAACAGCTTCAAGTACAGCTTAACACTGTCGAAGTAAGCAAGTCTCAGTTTCAACTGTGAAGAGAAGACTTCGAGCTGCAGGTTTGACAGGTCGAGTGGCAGTAAGAAAGCCATTGCTAAGATGGCAAAATAAGAAAAAGAGGCTTGCCTGGGCCATGAAGCACCGCCAGTGGACTACTGAAGACTGGAAGTAGGTCTTATGGACCGATGAATCAAAATTTGAAATCTTCGGTTCATCACGCAGGGTTTTTGTACGCCGTCGAGTAGGCGAAAGGATGGTTTCTCGGTGTGTGACACCAACTGTCAAACATGGAGGAGGAAGCGTGATGGTCTGGGGCTCTTTTGCTGGATCCAGAGTCGGCGACTTGCACAGAGTGAGTGGCACCCTGAACCAAAACAGCTACCACAGCATTTTGCAGCGCCATGCAATACCCTCTGGTATACACCTAGTTGGTCAGGGGTTCATCCTACAGCAAGATAATGACCCAAAACATACCTCCAGGATATGTCAGAACTACCTTAGAAGAAAAGAACAAGACGGTAGGCTTCAAATTATGGAATGGCCAGCACAGTCTCCAGACTTAAACCCCATTGAGCTGGTTTGGGATGAACTGGACAGAAGGGTGAAAGCAAAGCAACCTACAAGTGCAACACATTTGTGGGAACTTCTGCAACAGTGTTGGGAAGAACTTTCCGAACAATATTTGATTTCCATTGTAGAAAGAATGCCACGAGTGTGTTCGGCTGTTATATCTGCAAAAGGTGGCTACTTTGATGAGTCAAAAATTTAGATTAAATTTTGTTAAACAAAACGATTCCATGATTTCTTTTTTATCTCCAATTGTTTATTTGTTCTATGCTTTAATTTCAGAGTACATTGAGACATTAAACTGCGTAAATTGCAATAAAAACTGGAAAAATGGAGGTGTTCTAAAACTTTTGACCAGTAGTGTATATAGTAAACTGTGGCAAAATATCCCCCCGAATGAGGGTAAATGACTAGTGGGGTTTTATTTATTTATTTATTTATTTATTTATTTATATCCCTGCCATCCAATTTTTAAGCCACACGCCAGATAATCGTAAATCAGTGTTCTAAATAAATGTACATTCTGGATGACAAAATGCACACTTTTAATTGAAGTTTACAAATTATACCCAAAATAGATATTCCATTATTTTTTATTTCCATTTGACTGCTGCTCTCTGGTGGGATAGCTGTCTCCCTGTACTCTAGTAGTTTCCAGAACAGCAAATTATGCTTCCATTCATTTTTCTTAATCTTGTTAACATGCATTTTGATTAACAAGTTCCCCTTATCTATTCGTAGACAGGAAGTGATGTACATGACCTGCGACAATTACGCATTTTATTGAGAAATGCGTTAATTAACGACATCATCAACTCATTTTCAAAGCATTAATGGATTGATTTTATTAACACATTTCGTTTGAAAATCACTTGCTACTAAAGCTGTCTTTACTATACTGCGAGTTCGATACACTAACATCCCCTCATAAGTTCTTAAAGTATTTCACCAAAAACTTAAACATTCCTAATATATTCCAAACTGTAGTAATGCATTCATATATTCAGAAAAGTTCAGAATTCCCAAAAGATGCTGTTTAAACATGTATTAATATATTAATTTCAATTCAGAACTTCAGATATAATAAAAACTCAATGTTTTGATATATTCCAAATATTTCAATCAATAACTAATATCATAGTAAACTCACTTTTCAAAAATCATTAATCATAATGTAAATAAGAATATTATTATTATTATTATTATTATTATTATTATTATTATTATTATTATTATTATTATTATTATTATTATTTATTTATTTATTTATTTATTTATTTATTTATTTATTTCTTAGCAGATGCCCTTATCTAGGGCAACTTACAATTGTTACAAAATATCACATTACAGAATATTGCACCATGTAATTCAATACAAGTTTGACCAGCAGCAGAATGTTCAAACAGTAGTTCAATTGATCACAAATTGTCCGTTTTTAATAATAATAATCCACCCTCGATACCATCAATGGTATGAAGGTAAAACGGCGGGTTACAGTCCCAAACACAAATAGCAACAAATAATAATAACGTACACATCACTGGTAGTGCACAACAAAGTGCTTTGTGATGGATGTCCACTATGAAAGGCGCTATATAAAATAAAGATTGTGCAGGGGTAGTAGTAGTCATAGGTCTGGAAGGGGGTATGTGACAATCAAAGGTTTGGGTCCTAGAACATAGTGATATAGTTAACCCTAACCAATACTATAAGCACAGTACAGAAACCAGGACCAGTGGACACAGCTGGACATTAAGTGGAGATACACTTAGGACAGAGGGTAGGAGACACTTCTTTACAGGAATGTCAGGAATGGGTTACCTATTCATGTTGTTGATGCCAAATCACTGGATCCTGTAAGACTCGGCTTGACAAAGTTTTGAGATCATTCAGCTGCTAGGAACCGGATGAGTTTATCAGCAAATGGAAATGGAAAATCAGCTGGACATAATTTACGAGTTTTATTTCCCCATTAATAGATTTCACATGTGCTTGTTTATCAAATGAACATCGATAACACCCTCTTTGTCACTCTTTTCCAGATTTCAAGTCAGCATTTTGTGTTTGATAAGAAAATCAATGCCATTCGTTTAGTTTTTTTGTTTGTATTTGAAATTACAGATATTTCCTCTAGGCCAAATATAGCATTATTATTGGTTGGTTATTCCCACAATACTGTTTCCCAGAAATTGCATGGTCAACAAAATTAGTGAGATAGGGAATAGTCCATTAAAATACGTTCTTTTAGGAGTGTGTCTGCTAAAATGAACACCAAAAAAGCTTCTAAAAGGTGTGAGTTTCACAGCAAACAGGTGAGATTGGCAGCAGTGTGGAGTGGTGGTTAGGGCTTTGGTCTCTTGACCGGAGGGTCGTGGGTCCGATCCCAGGTGGGGGACACTGCTGCTGTACTCTTGAGCAAGGTACTTTACCTAGATTGCTCCAGTAAAAACCCAACTGTATACATGGGTAATTGTAGGTAAAAGTAATGTGATATCTTGTAACAATTGTAAGTTGCCCTGGATAAGGGCGTCTGCTAAGAAATCTATAATAATAATAATTGACTTGTCTAGATTCCTTAGTGGATTGGATTTTTTGGCTTGGGCAGTAGCCTTCCTGGCTTAATTATAGTGAGAAGGCAAACCACAGCATTATATTTTCCTGATTTAAACAAAATCTTTGGAACTAAAAGAGATTATAAAAATATTAAGGGGCATTGGCAATGAATATAATGCTGTTCTCTTTTTATTTTTATTTAAGTTGTAAATGTTATGCTCAGTAGAACTGGATACAGTCAAGCATGGTGCCAGCAAGCTTCCCCTTACAGCTAGTGTGGGGTGTTTGAACCAGGGGCGGCTTGTCATAAGAGGCTACGTGCAAATTTTGTAAAAGTAAAAAAAGCTTACTTTAACATGTAGCCTCAAAATGGGAGGGAATCAACAGTCCATCAACAGTCCAAAGCACCATTGACCATTGTTACATAGTCCAATTTCTGTGTTCTTATGCATATTTTAGCCTTTTAGTCTGGTTCCCTTTTCTTAACAGAGGTATTCTTACTGCAACACATCCTTTAAGTCCTGATTTCAAGAGTGACCTTCGTTCGTACTGTTGATTTGATTGACAACCTTCTGCCAGTTCTGTTGTCAATTCAACACTTGTCTTCTTTCTATTCCTTAAGGATATTATCTTCAAGTATTGCGCATCCTTGTTAGACAGCTTTTTGGGTCTTCCAGTCCTGGGTTTGTCAATTGCAGATAATGTTTCTCTGTACTTTTTGATTATGCTTCGTATACCACACCTTGAAAATCGAGTGATGCAACCTATTTCACTATTTCAAGTTTTTCCTTCTTTATACTAGTCAAGGTTGTATAACAGCAGAAAATACTAGTGGACGCTTTGAGTAAATTGTTGATGCTCATAATGCATCAGAGTAGAACAATGCAACATGTCTAAGACTTTTGCACAGCAGTGTATAAGATCAAACATCTCTAAACGTGGTACTTTATCCTTCTGGAACAGCCAGTCGTGGAACCGCTGAGCTCTTACCTCTTTGGTGACTCCCACCTGGGACAAGATCTCCTTCTTCAACTGACCATAGTTATTTGCCATATCAGATTCCAAGTCAAAGTAGGCTTTTTGGGCATCACCGATTAAAAGTGGTGTTAGCATCCCTGCCCATCACTTTCGAGGCCAGTTCTCCCGTTCCATGGTTCATTCGATGTCCAGTTCGGTTACCTGGGTCGCTGGTACAACCCGTTCTTCCATGACTTTAGTTAGTTGCTCTTGGACTAGAGTCAACTGCTGCCATAGAAGACGATTAGCTTCCTGCTGGGCATGCCTTTACTGCTTCCTCCATCTTGGTGCTTTATCCCAAAGTACTTCACAGGGTAAGAGTCTGAATTGGCAATCAGACAGAACCCCACTTCTGGTACCAAGTTTTGGTGGATTGTCTCTGTCACAAGTTTTTATTCTTTCAAATAAACCAAATGAAACCAGGATGCCAGGAAACGCTGTAGCATGTGTTTATTATGCACAATAATAAAATAAAAAAGGCTAACCCGTTCTCGTGCCCTAGCTAAACAGTTAAACAGTTGTTAATATCTAACTACGAGGTAGGCTAAGCTTGTTCCGTCGTCAGCAAAACCAAATCAAAATCCAAAGTCGTAGTCCAAGTACCTTTTCCAATGTGTTCGTTTACCAGCAATTCAATAACAAATAATATTCGTTTGCTCGCTTTCCCACTTGCCAACCAAACTTCTTACATTCCCCTCAAACAAACACTCACAAACACAGACATTTTAAATGATAACCAATTACATTGTTAAACAATTGACAAATCATTAAATTGAACAATTAATTCAAACTGGAGCCAACACTGACTCCAGTAGCTTCCACATGGTCCTAATGCCTCCCAGTGTCATCCCCATGTAAATACATTTATTATTTTTAGTACTTTTAAACCAGATTTATTTGTTTTTAACCTTTCTTAATTAACATATGATTATTATTTACATTTTAATTTCCTAACTCTAGTCAGTTTTAACCCCAAACACTTTACATTTGTTTACATTGTCTTTTCACATTTTATTGACCAATCCTTTACTATATATATATATATATATATATATATATATATATATATATATATATATATATATATATAGATAGATAGATAGATAGATAGATCTTTATTGACCAATCCCTTACAATAGATAGATAGATAGATAGATAGATAGATAGATAGATAGATAGATAGATAGATAGATAGATAGATAGATAGAAGCAATTAAAGCAGGTTTTGTTGTTTAGCCTCCTGTGGCAAAGTGGTTAACTGTGTGCAGGTGAAGGTAATGCAGCAATGATCAAGAAACAGACAGACAACGATAATCCAGGTGCAATGTTGTTTAATGGTTTTTAAATTCAATGGCCTGATGGCAAACAACAGTAAATAATAACAATGTTAATGAAGCAATACAGCGGTGTGTATTGCTTATTTATAATCCGTGGGTTGGCCCTGAAATAATAACAGTCCTGTTTCAATTCACCCACACGTAACACATACTCAAACACAAACACCAGTCCACAGTATGTGTTCTAGTGCTAGTTTAATTTTAGTGCTGGCCTTTGGGGACAGCTCCGGATCGTGTTAGCCATCTAAATAATAACAAACAGTATTTAATAACAACAAAACAAAACAAACACTCATGATTATCACAGCACAGTTCTCCTTTCTTAGTTACCAGTTTTTAACAATTCACTAAGGAACAGATCACATCACTACATCCCCTTAAATACCGTCAACCATGACCCCTTGATCCTCCAGTCCACGGATGCCACATCGTTTCCCTTTCGGGTCGATGATATAGTGTACCGTAGTTCCGCCCCCTTTCTAGATGGCTGACTTCTGCCTAACCCTGGGAATGAACTGTCAGACCATCCAGTCCATGGTACTCTGTTCCCTTTACACAGCGCCTCGAGGTCGGAGGGAGATCTAATACCAAGAATCATTCGATCTCTGTCACACTCTCCCATTGGTTAAACGTACTCAAGACCGTCAGCCGAGGCAGAGATGACCTTTAACTGTGTATGTCCCGCCTCCGCTCACTTATGATTGGATTGCCGTGGTGAAAATGCATTTATACTCTTGGGTTTTTACTGGAGCAATCTAGGTAAAGTACCTTGCTCAAGGGTACAGCAGCAGTGTCCCCCATCTGGGATTGAACCCACGGCCCTCCGGTCAAGAGTCCAGAGCCCTATCCACTACTCCACACTGCTGCCCATCTCGCTGACAGGACATAACACTGTCCATTACAAAAGCTAATGACATTGCATTGTGCCGCCTAGCTAACTTGATAATAACTTTCCGTTACAGTTATTATTGTGGTTGTTGTTCCTCATGTTTATTCTCAATCCCCACCTCTGTGTTCCTCAAACATGACTTCAGCTTCACACAAAGTGCAGTTTTTCTTCCTCCCTGAAATATGAGTCAGGGTATCCCTCCTCAAAAATACCATAAGGATAAGATTATTATACCAGCGTCTAACCCTGAAGAAACCACGGCAGAAGCATTGCTACACAGTGGTCCTAATACAGTTATGCACAGGTACTGATCTGGTACTGCAGTTTATTATCAGTGTGAATTGGTGAATCCCTTTGGTTATACTATGCATGCCATAGTTTACCATAGTTTGTCATGGTTTGCTATGTTTTTAAATATGCTTTACCATACCTCTGGGCTTTACAACTATAGTAATATTCTACCAGTGACTCATCATGGTCATGGTCAATGTTGTTTAAAAGCATTTCCAATATTGACTTTCACCACTGACTCAACACTGACTCATAAATGCATAGAGATGAAAGGATGTTTACTTCCCTGTTGTAACAAATGGCAGCCTTGAGGAGTACAGTACTACTGCACATCTAAAGACACTGATGTTGAACATGTAAGCAGAACATGTTTCCTTGTTTCTAGTGCTACAGTAATTTATATTGGGGAAACAAATGTACTTGCACCTAGCTGTATTATATGATGTATTTCACCTTTTTATATAATAAAAAAGAATATATGGGAAGAGACCATTTGGCCTATCTAAGCTTGTTCCTCGTAATTCATTAATCTCAGAACTTTGTCAAGCTGTGTCTTTAAGGATCCAAATGATTCTGCCTTACCCTCAGCACTCTCTGTGAAGAAGTGTCTCCTTCCCTCTGTCTTAAATCTATCTCCACTTAATTTCCAGCTGTATCCTCTGGTCTTGTTTTCTGTACTGCATTTAAAGTATTGGTTAGAGTTGATTATATTAACTCCAGATTTCAAGACTTCAATCATGTGCCTCCTAAGTCTTCTCTTTGTTCCGGGCTAAATAAATTAATTTCTTTAAGCTTTATAGCCCAGTTTTTCAAGCACTGGGATATTGCAATAACAAGGGTTATCAATATGATATGTGATACATCCATTATAAAAGTTTATCACAATAAATTTGCACAATTATTTATCCCATGCTTTTCCAATGGTTATATTCAGTACTACAGATAAGGTTTTGGGTCAGGGAGTAACTTACCCTCTAATTTTAACACTAAGAGAGTAAAATGTACTTTCAGGAGGTAAAATGCAACATTACCTTGAAGTCACGAGTAATCTCGATAAATACTGTACATTCTTTAATGGTAATGGGGTAGGCATTATAAAAGAGCCTTCCATTTTTTATTAAATTTAAATCTTGTGCGTATTTAGGATTTTTTAATGCATAAAATGGCAGGCAAGCAGCTTATCTGGACTGCTGGTTATACCATGCATTTACCATAGTGTACCATGGTTTGCTATTTTTTTTATATGCTTTACCATGCTTTCACTATGTCTTATTACACATTGCTTTGCTTTTAGAATGGGAAACCTTTATAATGCACCTGACAGCAGAATGTTCTTAAATGTAAGCCCATTTGCTTTAAATTCTTACATCAGGCTTTCAACAAGGTTGAAGTTGACAGCTGTGTTTTGGAGTTACTCCTATTGGGAAGTAAATGTTGTGTTGTTATCTAAGAGCAAATGTGTATCTTTGACCCTAACACAAACAATCTTTAGAGACTATGAAAGATGTAATCATTGAAATTAACCATAGTTTTATTTTCATATTTTATATTTAAAATATATATATATATATAAGTCATCCTACTTGATTTATTAACCACGTCAGAAAGTTCAGAGAGTAAGTGTGGCAGGGCAGAAGCCCTGCTGCTGTAAGGCTGGCAGGTAATTGGTGCTAATTTGGGAGAGGCCACATGTATAAAAGGAAGGAGAAATCCTTTTTCTGCTAGAGGGAATAGGTGAGTGTTTCAGTGTGTGCTGTGTGGTGTGTTTGTCAGTGAAGGAGAATGTCCAGCCTGACATTAGTGTTTGTTATCAGTATTGTTTTGTTTAACCTTTTGTTTTGGCCCTTGTGCCTGTTTATTTGGCCAGTAACCAGCCTGAGTCGTGATGCTATCCTGTCACAGTTGGTGTGAGGGTGGGATAGTTCCCCCTAGAGACTCAGAGCAGGACTGCAGTTTTAAAAAAAAGGATAATTGGATCTGCTGGAACCCCCGACGCAGCCAGTGGGATGGGGGACTGGAGGACCTCCTCGGTGGCCTCGAAACAAGGTTGATACCTTACCTGCGGGGAGTTTGGGCACAAGGTGGCATGCTGTCCCCTCCAAGAGGTAGAGGAGCTACCTGCCTGAAGGCTGGAAAAGACAGAACTGCCTGCCCCAAAACGAAATAAGGGGAGGAGCAGCCATTCCCAGAGGTGAACAAAGAAGCTGGTGCCATCTCCAGCGCCAGAGAGGGAGGTGGTGCCTGCCCGAGTGCCAGAGAAGGAAAAGCTGCTGCCGTTTCCAGTACCAAAGGGGGAGGAGCCCCTTCCATCTACAGTGCAAAAGGGGGAACGGCTGCTGCTGTCTCCAGAGCCAGAAGGGGAGGAGCCTCCATTGACTCCAGTGCCAAAGGGGGAGGAACCTCTGCCGTCTCCAGTGCCAAAGGGGGAGGAGCTTCTGCTGTCTCCAGTGCCAAAGGGGAGGGTCCGATGTCGCCTCCAGAGCTGGAAGGGGAGGAGCTTCCACCGGCTCTAGAATCAGCAGGGCAACCGCTGGGCCAACCTCAGCAGCCACAACACCTGCTGCTGATGGGAGCACAGCAAAAGCCAACCGCATGTCCACGTCCACAGGGCTCTGCGCCCGCAATGCTGCCAGTGCCACTGCTAGAGTGCCCAGCATTGCACCTGCCAGCATTGCCACTGCCGGAGGGCCACCCTCTACAGAAAAGCCCACAGAGGGGAAAAGTCACACGGACTTAAGGGTAGAAAGGGAGTTAAACGGACATTTCCTCACAGAAGCCCAGGGGTAGTCATACTGTAGGGGTTAAACTAGTGCCCCCTTATAAAAACCCAGGGTTTACAAGAGGGGTTAGACGGGTGCTCCTATTTCAAGGCCCAGGACACCCCCAGCCGAAGGCGTGGGGACCACCTCCACCACAACCCCGACCGCCAACCCACCCACAAGAATTGGGAGTGATAGCCGGACAAGAGGGGAGGGGGTTGGTGTTTAAAGGGGGAAGATGGCTGATTGCACAAGGGGGGAGGTATTTGGCAGGGCAATGGTGCTAATTGGGGAGTGGCCACATGTATAACAGGAAGGAGAAATCCTTTGTCTGGGAGAGGGAGTAGGTGAGTGTTTCACTGTGTGTGCTGTATGGTGTGTTTGTCAGGGAAAGAGAGGGTCCAGCCTGATATCAGTGTTTGTTATCAGTTTTGTTTAACTTTTTTTTTTGGCCCTTCTGCCTGTTTATTTGTTCCAGTGTTTTGTTTGTTTAATAAACGTGTGCACCAGCACTTTAACTGCAGCTTTCTGTCTCTGGGTCTCTTTCCTGCCAGTAGCCAGCCTGGGCCGTGACGCTATCCTGGCACAGTAAGTTACTTCAAACGTATTTTCTTTTTACATTTGCCTTACTATTACAGGCCTTCACTCTGAGTGGTTATGGGTTATGTTGCTCCAATTATCAATTTTCTCTAAATCTGCTTTAAACTTGCTTGAGAATCTTAAGTGCTGGGATTGAACATTCCTCATTCCACTCAAACCATGTGACTATTTTGCACCCAGCAAACCACTAGTGCACACCAGTGTAAATTAATGTAATGTATAAACATACATTTACAATCTCAAAATCCCCAGATGTTTTCTGCAGCACAGTCATTTAGATTTCAATGCCAGGATGTAGCCGCACACGTGGTCTCATTTGCTTTGGCAGTCATACATTTCCACTAGAAGAATGTGTTTTGTTTGGAGCATGAAGCCAGGATGCAGTTTTGTTTCTGAACCACAATAAACTGAAGTACAGTTACTTCAAAGCACAGTCAAACACTAACCTCCAACCATACAAAAGAGGGACCAATTACTTCCTGGAGGTCTACAAAAAAGCCAGCTCTTGGGAGTTCCTCACTAGAAGTGTTACCAATTCAACCTCCTTTGGCAAACTGTCAAAAGGTGAACTAGATGACGTTATACACATTTATTTTTGCAAAACAGGATGATGTGTTTTGGATCCAGGGTATGCAGAAATTCAGTTACAGTTTAGAAACCACTGGACCTCACCCATAACCTGTATTTATACTCATTCCCTAATTACTTTACAATTTCCTTTTTGAATTTTCTTTGAAAACCTTTTACCATGGTAAATATACACAGAAATTTTGCACCCCTATGTATTTACCATAGTTTACCACTGTTGTTTTTAATATGCTTTACCATACCTCTCTGGGCTTAAAAATGCTTACCTTTGCTTTTACATGCTTTTAGTATGCCATGCTTTTACCTGGGTAATCTTTTGTAAAGAAAGCCTCTGAAGGTACCGTAGAGCAGCTGTCTCCTCCTTGTTGGTCTGCACCTATTTTGGTTCTTCATGCTTATTCTCTATCTACTTTCCATTTGACACAATTTATCCTCCTTTACTGTAGGAAAGGTGAATGACACAGTTACACATATGGCTTTTCTATAGTGTGGCACTATCAGATATTAAAAAGGGTCATATTGGATTCAAAATGTACAGTATCTCTTAAATTACATGGCCACTTAGAGGCATGGAAAGCTGCAATGAAACCTGACAGTCTGAGGCACCAACCAGTGCTATAGCCAAGAACTGACATTACCTGCTCTGTAACAGGGGTGTTCTGTTACTGTGTGAGTATCCGCTGATTGATAGGAGAGGCACAGAGACTGAATTTGAACCGTCCAAGTTTTATTGCAGTATTTACAAACTGTTGCAGTTGTAGGTGACCACCACTAGGGTACCAGCAACGGTTCTCCTAGTGCGGGAGGACATACAGAAACACAGTGTACATGAAAATACAAAACCAAAATGGAAATTTGGCCTACAAGAGAGCGCTACCTGTGCTAAAGGAGGGTCCCGCTCCAGGAACACACTAAATAAACTCTTTTGGGATTAAAATCCCCTAAATGTATTCCCTTTGCTAAATACCAAGGATCCCAGTTAAACACAGTGATTCTTGGTTGCACTTACAACCCAGGTTAAACAGTCGCATATCTGGTTTGCTCACCCTGGATCTACACACAGTCATGAGGCTTCCAGCTGGTAGACAAAGCACAGAAAAAAGGACTGGCTTTTTAAAGGCATGTGGCCAGGACTAATTGATAACTAATTAGTCAATCAACACCTGGTCACATACACCACAAACTTTATTTTCAAATGATCCCACTTTTATTCCAAACCCACCAAAACATATTCTTTACCTGTGCAGGGCCTCAGCCCTGCCGCATGCTCAATAAGGTCACCATTCATCTTGAAAAAAAAAAAAAGCACTGGTGCAACATTTTCTCTTGCTTAGAGAATCTGGCTCATCCCTTACCAAATGATCTTAAATTCTAGTGCTTTGGCTCTCTTCACACTCTTCTAACAAAGGTTCAAACAAAAGAATAAACACTTAAACCTTCACTACACATTTACCAAATCATAGGTCAAACACTCGCCCCAAACTGCTTCCCCAAACAAAGTATTTTGCTTCCCTTATATATGCACATGTGGCCATTCCCCCGTTAGCACTCAATTATCTAATTAGGGAATGGCCACATTACACCTGTGGGTCCTGGCAGGGATGCAATTAACCCCACCCCTGCCAAACTTACATTCTAAATATACTTCTTTACACCTGCAGGGCTTAAAGGATCCCAGTGATTCAGCATCAACAACACGACTAGGTAACCCATATCATATTCTCACCGTTCTCTGTGTAAAGAAGTGTCTCCAACCCTCTGTAACACAGTGGTCTGCTTATATTCGCTAGTGTTTCATTAGGGTAATACATTGGTTTTATAATGGTATCCCAATTGTATGGTATTCAGAAATGTCCGTAAGGGATAGAACAGTCTGCTGCTTGCTAGATCAAGCACTATATCAAAGTGTTAGTGCTGCAGCAGATGGTCAGGTCAGGTCAGTATTGATAAAAGTGAATGCTTCAACATCCTCCTTTTGATGTGTGTGAAGTACATGATGTGAGGCAGGAAGAGAAATAAGAGAAGGGCAGGAGGGGTGGTAGTAGATAATGTTTTAAAGTCAGAAGAATACAATGTGAATACAATAGCACAATATGTGGTCCTGATACAGTAACACACTGTCTGGTGCTGATCATGCTTTAAAAGAGTTGACAAAGTTAATCCTAATCAATTTCTGTGAAATGTACCCATTGCCTTGTAATAGGAGTGGCCATCCTGCCAAAATCTCTCCAAGAGCAAGGCGCAAAATCGTCCAGGAAGTCACAAAGAAACCTAGAACAACATCCAGGGATCTGCAGGCCTCTCTCACCTCGGCTAAGGTCAGTGTTCATGACTCCACCATCAGAAAGACACTGGGCAAAAATGGTATTCATGGCAGAGTAGCAAGGCGAAAACCATTGCTCACTAAGAAGAACATGAATGCTCGTCTCAAGTTTGCCAAAAAGCACCTGGATGATCCTCAAGTGTTCTGGAACAATGTTCTATGGACAAATGAGTCAAAAGTGGAACTTTTTGGTCGACATGGGCCCTGTTATGTCTGGCGAAAACCAAACACTGCATTCCACAGTAAGAACCTCATACCAACGGTCAAGCATGGTGGTGGTAGTGTCATGGTTTGGGGATGCTTTGCTGCATCAGGACCTGGACGCCTTGTCATCATTGAAGGAACCATGAATTTTGCTCTGTATCAGAGAATTCTTCAGGAGAATGTCAAGCCATCCGTCCGTGAGCTGAAGCTGAAGCGCAGCTGGGTCATGCAGCAAGACAATGATCCAAAACACACAAGCAAGTCTACATCAGAATGGTTGAAGAACAAGAAATTTAAAGTTTTGGAATGGCCTAGTCAAAGTCCAGACCTAAACCCCATTGAGATGTTGTGACAGGACCTGAAATGAGCAGTTCATGCTCGAAAACCCACAAATGTCACTGAGTTGAAGCAGTTCTACTTTTTCACACGGGGGCATTGGGTGTTGCATAACTTTCTTTAATAAATAAATGAGATATGTATCAAATTTGTGTGTTATTTGTTCACTCAGGGTCCCTTTTATCTAATATTAGGTTTTGGTTGAAGATCTGATAACATTCAGTGTCAAAAATATGCAAAAATGCAGAAAATCAGACAGGGGGCAAATACTTTTTCACGGCACTGTATGTGTATATATATATATATATATATAGTGTGTATATATATATATATATATATATATATATATATATATATATATATATATATATATATATATGTGCTTTAATACATAGTAGGCATGTGTTTAATTGTGAAATATCTTGAAATACCAATTTTTAGACCGTTAAGTAAGCCATTTTTATTGTGAAAAAAATACCGCCCTATCCATAACGGCACAGCGTTTAAACCACCTCCTCTTCTTCCATATTCGGAAACATTTGACTGATCCTATAGACCTTTACATAAGTTTTGTGTTGTCAGTGACACAGACCGTAAGTCTTTTTGAAAAGATCTGAAAACGTACAACCTAGCATTAAAGTTAAAATGTACCTAAGGCTTTATGAACAAGGAGGCTTTTCGCTCGACTGAAGAGCGCCCTGTGCCAGTCTCTGGTGCTAGCTCCACCGGACCCCCACTCTCCCTTCCTGCTGGACACCGACGTGAGTGACGAGGGGATTGGAGCTGTCTTGTCCCAAATGGGGCCTGAAGGGAGTACTACAGCCACTCGCTCAGCAAGGCAGAACGCTGCTACTGTGTCACACGAAGAGAGCTTCTACCGGTGGTTGAGTCGGCCCGCCATTTTCTCCACTACCTCTGTGGACAATGGCTGATGATGTTTCGAGAGCCTGAGGGACAGGTTGCCCGCTAGATAGAACAGCTGCAGGCCTTTCAATAGAAAATACAACACTGGGCAGGAGAAAGGCATGCCAGCGAGACGCCCTGCCCCGTCTACTATATCCTTGGGGGTTGGAAAGCTGTGAGCGGGAGAATGCATGTAGACTCAACTGGAGTGAGATTGTGAGGGACATAGCTAAAGGCTGAAGAGAGTGCCTATCTGTGAAGTAGTGAAAGAGCCCAGAGTGAGTCTGAAGAACAGAGAACGAGAGCGAGTGAGTGTTGGAGGAAAGAAAGAGAAGAGGAAAGTGAAAGGAAGAGCAGAGAGAGTGAGGGAATTATTTTTATTTATTGATTTGGCGTGAACCTCAGCCCAAACAGGGATTCGCTGTTATTTTATTTTATTTAGTGCCGTAATTAAAAGCAGCACATTTGAAATCCCATCTGGTCTCCCGAAGTCTTGTTTCACTTCCAATGCAGCGGTTCATTATTCATTACAATAATAATAATAATAATAATAATAATAATAATAATAATAATAATAATAATAATAATAATAATAATAATACATTATTAAAAAAATATATTACGTTGTGGCATTTTGCTTTCATTATTTCTTTTACTCACTGCGTCACGCTCTATTTATTAAAATTGTTGATGTGCTTCCAACCTCTCGCAGCTCTGCCTAGCGTCTGGGCTAAATCCCACCAGAATTGAACAGCTACAAAAATGACCGTATACACATTGTAGATTCATATTGAATAGATAAACTGGGGAATAAGCACGTACGCCTGTGTTAATCCATTTATAAAAATAATGTTCTTCATTTAGTACAGTACCTTGTTTTTTTTAAAAATTTGTATTTAGTTTTCACTGCAGGTGCCATAAACTCAAAGCGGTTGTTTACGTTATTTTGACATAAGGTACAGGAAGTGGCTGAAACCTGGGACTTTTTAAAGATTTTCATCGAAATATCGGGACACCTGGACCTTTGATGGAAAAACGTGACGTAGGTGAACTACTGTATGTTTATCTTTGATTGTTCCTGGTACGGTACCTATCGTATTAGCACATGCGTGTTTCTGTTATATTATCTTTATATTTTGCCAATACTATTTGTCAAAACATGTTTAACATCCAAAATTGCTGACAACATTGCACATGGGAAACCAACAAAGAGTTAACAACAGAGCGGAGCTTTCAGCAAAGAACTGGGAACATTCCCAGGCAATTAAGTGACTATGATGACCGAGTTAGCAGGTCATTTGAATACAGCCTGACTTGACTGTATTCGTTCGAGCTCCTCCCATTATTAGCACAAGCTTAGAGAAACTAAGTATAAACAACATAAGAATTAAAAGTGGCCCAATTAACCAAAACTAACACTGCGGGTCAAGCTGCAATTTTGTAACTATTTCTTGTTCGTTTTTAAGTGTTTCAAACAAAAAAAATGTATAAACATATAGAATGATAAAGTTAAATTATGTTTTTGTTCCTTTAAGAAGTTCGGTTTAGTCAGAGTGGGATTGGTTTCAAATGACGCCATCCTTTTATTTTTATCTCAATTACCTCATCCTTGCTTGAAGTTTACTGACCAGTAATTCTTTTTTTCTGTTAGTTTCAATTCTTGTTTTGTGTTTTGTTTTTTGTATTGTTTTTAATTCGTAAGTCAAAGCTGGAGCCAATTCCAAGATTTAAGATTTGAGAAGAGTGCGCAAATGGACTATCCGGCTGCCGGTTTTAGAACAGTGAAGTAAGTTACCAAAAAAAAAAAAAAAAAAAAAAAAGAAAGGACAAACTTGAATGTGTGTCAGCGGGGCCTGGTAAATCTTTCACATGTGGGGCGTTGGGGAAATTGAAGGGTAATAATGATACATTTTGGAGACGGGTATGTACAAACAGAGCATTTATATCAAGTTTTTACCGTCTATTATTATTTATGAAATGAAATGAATCATTCTTTTAGCGTCGTTGGGGTTGTTTTATTTTGGGAACTGGGTTAAAGTTAACTAGAATCCGTTTAAAACTGCTTGGAAATTGTATAATTTTTATTTAGTCCTCTCGAGACACCATAAAGAGCGATATGTAACGTGTATAATCATACAGTGAAAATACGAAAGTCCCCTCCAACTCCCCAAATTACTATGCTGTGTGCTTATCAGTATTGTCCCATGAAAATGACTTGTCTTGGTGGTTAATGTGAAGACACACTTTTCTGGGTTGATGATAGGACCTGTAATGATGGTACAGAGGAATGTGTTCCAAAAAAGTAATAGAAATCGCAGTGTTTCCGTATGTTGTGTAAGTTTACAGCTATGGCCAAACGTTTTGCATCACCTAGAATTTTAGGATTTAAGCAATTGGTTTGAAAAAAACACTACAAGAACATAATTTAGATGTTACATTTAACATAATGTAATCTCAAGTGTCTACCGGAGTTCATAATAGTAGTGCAGTATTTCATGTTAGATTTCGTAATGTCACATTTTTCAATTTGTCAGTTCATCGTTAAGAAAACTACAAAACGGTATGCAATTAAATGTGTTAACGTAACATTATTCAGCAGGTTTAATTCGATTTTTAGTTAATTCTATATAGGGTGATGCAAAACTTTTGCCCATAGCTGTAGAATTCTCTATCTTTGCAACAGCTGCTTATATCTATGCGGTACTACTAGATACACTCTGTATTGTATAGCCTATATTACATACAGAAAATGGTTAACTACTAATGTGATACAAGAAATATGCATGACATTGACAATATTAAAACAAATATCTCTATACTTGAAAACTGTTATGTACAAACTAAATACTAGAAAGCTTTTCTAAACGTTTGATATATAAATGAGAATGTAGTTGTCAGTCTATATTAATATCAATATCGTATCATTTAAAAACTTTGGTCTCAATGTTCAGAATTGTGGAAAGTAAGTAAAACTTTAACGCGTTTTAAAGTAAGGCTCTTCTAAATTTCCCGAAATGTGGAATCTAAAGCAATACTATAGAAGATAAAATCTGCACACGAAGCAATTTGTCATCTAGATTAGACGTCCAGCTATTGTATTTATTTCTGTTTGACCTTTTGAGAGCAAGAAAACCTGACATTACATAAACAATGTTTTACAAAAATACATAAACATATATAAAAATAACTTCTCTATTTAGTTGTTAAGTAACCCTATATTCCCTCACCATGAGGAAGCTTTGATTTTTCGCTCTTGCAGTATTTGCCCTCAAGGTGCAATGTATATTTAATTGTAACAATAAATCAAAGAGTATGCAAATTAGGTAACACTGTAGTAAGACAATCAAGATTAAGGTTTACAAACTTTGGCTGCACTCAAATTACTTGGATTTTAACTTTTTTTTTCATTCTTTTCAGTTTCTGAAAGCAGCAAGTTGCTTAAATATGTTTTCTTGGTCTATACAGTTAAAATAAGTTAAGTTGCTAAAGCACCTGAACATATGAATGTTGTATTTTATATTGTCAGAAATTCCTGCACTGTGAAAGTAACTAGAATTACTGAAATTACCTTTATTATTAAAAATCCCTGTGAGGAAAGCAGTCAGTTCATAAACAATTTGACTCCATATTTTCAGTGTTGTGGAAACTCATTACATCTAACATTTGACCTGTGACTTAAGATGGCTGCCATAACAGAAGAAAAGTTACGAACAAGAGGCTGTTAGACTCATAAATGCTTATCTGGTTCCTAGTAATTAATTTATCTTGTTGGTTCTTAAAGAGTAAGTAGCGGGGTTCTGAAAAATATAATGTTTTATGTCCCCACGTGTTGCTACAACTGTAAGTAATGCACCTGCAATTTCTTTTCATTGTTAACATCCTGACAACTTTTTACACAATGTCTTTAGTCTGTTTCAAAGTTATTTTCAAAATGGATGAGTGTGGGTGGGTCGTGTGCAGGAGCACCCAGAGAAATATTTCACATGGTGCGCAAAACCGAACCACACCAACATCCCTCCTGCTGATAAAGACGCTGCCTGACCATGCTGGAAAGTGTTTCAGCCAATCAGAATGCTGCATTTTTGTTTCACAGCACCTACACTGTCACATTAGAAAACTGCAATCAAATTGCATTACTGTTTCCCTTTCTAAACATTACTTAGGCTGGTTCGTTTGGATGTGAACTAGTCCTTGTCCATTTTTTTTTTTTTAAGGAACGAGTCAATTTGTGTTCACAATGCAGTTTTCAAGTGAACTCGGTTCGTTTTATATGGTGTGTGAACCGGATGTTTACACTGCTCTGCAAGGCGTATTGAAGATGGCAGCTATTGATGTATTACTCTAATTCTTAATATAGCATGTTTTAGATTCTTACATATTGCTGTGGAAGAAATCACTGGGGGGAGCACTTCGCTAATTTAATTAATACATGTCAGGGATGTGCAATTCGTATCTCCTGACGCCTGGGACAACAAGATTTGCTGTTATACTTTGCCCATCAGACAAGTTGTTTTTATGTATTTATATGTCTTATGTTCGTTCTGTTGCTAGAAAGACACTCCGGGTATATTTCTAGAGAGCCACGCAAATTTCTGAAAACTGAATTGCGGAAGTCTAGCACCTACACAAACAAATGTTTACGTCCCACCCCATCACTTCTGACTGGCTAGCTGTGGGGAAAAAACTGATCTGCTATTGGCTACAAAGAAACCCAGAAATGGATGCCTGAGAGCCTCTGGCAACACACAGACTAATCTTTTAAACGTAAGGTATTTTCTACGTATTTTGTAAATGAGCAAATAAGTGATACTGCTTTCTTAATGCATGAACCTGACATTTTAAATGCACCAATCTAGTACAGTTACAAAAAATAAACACCATAGTGTTTACTGGTTAGAAGCATTTCGAGACAAACTTTCCCTGGCAAAAAAAATTTATGATTTTTTTCTTTAGATTTTAGTATTGCTAACCTAGTTTCTATTTACCATATATATATATATATATATATATATATATATATATATATATATATATATATATTTATATATATATATATATAGTTTTCCCTAGATTTGAACAGAAGCGATATTTAGTTATTTATTGGACATGCACAATCCATTGATTTGTGAAACCTATTAAAACATGAAGATTGCCAAATATGTTTAATGATAGAAATGAAATGCATATATATCATAATTTAAAATAAAATACACTGTAAATCTAATGGCAGTGTGTATGTATTAATTCATGTATGTATTTATTTTTCAGTGAGAGTAGTGCAGGGAAGGAATGTTCCCCTCCCCAAACCAAAAAAAAAAAAAAAAGCCGTCCTGGTATGAAATTAGGATCACCCTGCTATCGCAGTGTTACAGTTAGCCATCGAGGGACAATATGTTAGATAAGGAAAAATTGCTGTAAAATGTTGTACACTGCTGAAGTATTTAATAGAAATAAGCAAAAGAAAAAATATTTGTTTGATTAAGCCTACTGTAAATATTGTGTGCATTTTGGTAGAAAAACAGTAAACAAATGGAGAGAAACTTGACAGGTTATACACAAGTCCTTTAAAAATCTGGGGGTCAGCAGTTACAAAACTGAAAGAACGTCAAGAAAAATCTGAATTCCACAAAGCAGCAGTAATAGTTTGGTATCTGTGATGCAACAGAATCAAACACCTGTACATCAGGAGTTAGATTCAGCTTATAGAGAAAGAGTGAAAAAAAACAAAACAGGCAGAAGCTATTTTATATTTGAATACCTCCCAAGTATTGCTTATTATAGTAGTACTCTTAGTATGTTACTTAAATTTACTAGCAAATGTGTTCCAAACTGCACGGAAAGGAACATTTCCTTAAAGTATGTTATAAATTTGTTGAGGTGAGGTGGGGTCACAGGGAACCTTTTGTGTATCTTGAAGAATTTAGTGAACCTGTCAAGCTACAAGGCTTGATCCGCCCCTGTTAATCCCTAATTGATTGATTGTGTTCACTGTTAAATAAAACCAATATCCTACGTTATATTCTACTTTGTGTGTGTTTTGTGCTACAGGGAGGGGGCAAGTAGATTTTTTTTTAATTTTTTTTTTAGCATTTTGTCTCTTGGACAGTTTTTTTATTTTTTTATTTTTTTCAGAAATTGTACACCCCTGCATTGAATGCCTAGGAGAATAATGCAGGTTACGCAAATCTGCACAGTTCTCCTACTGTCGGCATTAAACAAAGTAATTAAGATAAGACTGAATATATTTTATTATTTTTGTGAGTTTTGTTTTGTCCAGTTTGGTTTGGATTTTGGTGTCTGACCAAATTTCTGTCAGTTAAAGTTACTCCCACTGTCCAGATTTCCACAGTGAAAAACTGGGACTTTTTTTTTTCTTCAATTCACTGATGCCATACCAGCTCTGAAGCCATTAAAATAACAGTATGTAATAACACAATAATAGTTTAAAAATTAAACATTGAGGGGGTCTCCGAGTGGCTCATCCAGTTAATGCGCTGCCGCGGGGAGCTTAGGTTGAGTCACACAGCTTGGACGGTGCCAGTTCGCATCCATGCTGTAGAAAGATGCTGAATTTTGCTGGGGACCCTGAGGGGGATGTCACATTGGCTCTGACGCTCCTGGGGTGGGGGGTGGGAAACCGGCAGGGACTTATTCTCCTCATCACGCAACAACAAACCCTACTGGCCAGACACAGAGCACTGTAGATAAGAAGCAGAGCGGATCTCTGTCTTCCAGGATCGGTAGCCCGCACACTTCTGCTCTGGTTTGCTTGGTGTAAAAGTGATTCTGGATCTTGTGAGATCAGAGGACGTTCATACGCCCTCAAAAGGTCCGTGCTGTCTGCTAACACAACCTAATACATTACTGTGCTATTAACTTGTAGATCACACTGATTTTGTACTTAATAAAAAGCAAATTACAAATTAAGTCTGAAATGGACAATCCCAGTTTTCACTGGATGTCTGGTAACACTAATGTAAACTACGTGCAAAATGTTCACTTCAGAGTCGGGTTGCCTTGTGTTGTTCGTTTCCTATGTGCACAAGGACCGAGTAAGGCTGTTGTTCACGTTGAGATTTAGCAAGCGAACCAGACTCGGTGCGTTTGCCAAACAGACCGAGACCACCTGTTTAGGTGGACTCGGTATGGTTAGTTTCCCAACCAGACTTTGTTGTTCACACTTCACACCAAATGTAGCGTGTGTGGACCAAACCCTCTGAACGGACCCAGTGTGAACACACTCTTAAACTAAGGGGAAAAACTATCGCTCATATTTTATGCTGGTTCAATTTCTAATCATTACTCTCGCATCACTACAACTAATGTAATCCTTACTCACCCCCGAAGCATGGAGTATAATTAGTTTTTTTATGACAAAACAGCCAGTAAATAAAATAAAACATCAATAAAAACACAACTTGGAAATGATGTGTTAATGATTCAGAAAATGTATAATTAATTTTAATATAAGACACTGATAAAATTACATTTTAAATGTGCACTTACCATGCTCAATCCTGGAATTCAGAATTCAGATCATGCAGTAGTAACATTCAATCCTGGAATTCAGAATTCAGATCATGCAGTAGTAACATTCAATCCTGGAATTCAGAATTCAGATCATGCAGTAGTAACATTCAATCCTGGAATTCAGAATTCAGATCATGCAGTAGTAACATTCAATCCTGGAATTCAGAATTCAGATCATGCAGTAGTAACATTCATTGCTGCAAATGTATCAACTCCACTGCCATTACTGCCAGAATCACAGTTTAGTGCTTTTACTGTTTCCCTCCCCTCCTCCGATATTCCTTCTGGATCATCAGAAGAGAGATATTTGCTCTTTTTTGAAGGCTTCAACCAAACTTATCTGCTTCGGTTTGCTTGTTACTACCACTAAATAAAAAGTACAATTTTATAAGCCTAAAATGTCTGTTTCTTGTCCACATTATGAAGCCGAAATTTTGCAAAACAACGGTAAGCACAGTGCGTAACGTGCATACGACTTAGGCGCCAATTATTATGTAGTCCAGACCCAATGAGAAACGATCAGCCTCTATGGTTGCTGAGAGAAAAAAAATAAATTAAACATGTCTACTGGCGCCAGAATGTTATGTTTTTTATAACCCCTGTTATTGATGTAACAGTTTACATAATGTATTTTCACTGCCTAAATCCAACTTTAGTCATGCTTCTCATTTTGTTCGCCAGTAGTCAGCGTGAGATTAATTGGTGCACAACATAGTGGTTGAGAATGCTTGTGTCCCTACAGCTAGTGGTAGAGAACACACTTGATCAGGTCTGCATTCTTATAAAGTGTAGTATAAAGGAGGATTTGTTAATCTTTTTTTAAACAATCATATTCAGAGGTGATACTATAAAAACTAAATCAAGTAGACAAATGTTTTAACTAATGCCTCAACCTAACACAATAAGAGATAATAAGAGATATTCTCAAAGAACTGTTGTTGACTATTTTAACAAAAAATAAAATGTGATTATAAAAACATTCTTTAACTGAATATAGGAACCAATGTCTGTCGTACAGATGGCTATAAGAATGTCGTAAACTGACATGATAATGGGGTGCTGGTGCTTTTAAACGCTGTCTTGCACAGTTACACAGTGAGTTAAGGAAAATGTAAAAAAAAAAATCACTAATGCTGGATATACCATATAACAACACTGTGATCTGATATCTGACTGTATATAATGACATTATTCTTCATTACCTTATGGGATAATGATCTGTAATCACTAAGTAATACATGCCATAGGTCTGTTACACAGTTTAGAAACTGGCAATTTTGTGAGCTCCATGGCTGCACATTTGTAGTTGTAGATTTTTCAGGACCAAACAAAAAAACATATTGGCAATATTTGTATTGTACTGAAATCAAGTCAGTGACCACAACATGCTAATAATTTTATGAAAGGTTTTTGCATTGCCTAAATGTGGCTAGTAGGGCAGGTATACAGCTGATCCACAAACCGGCAACATTACTGGTACTGGGTGGTTTAAAGTGGGCTTAATACAGTGTGTGAGACATGTTACAATTCACTCCTATGTTTGGGCTTGTGAACTTGCAAGATACCAGTATAAATAGAGGTTAATTTGTGCGATCACACCGGATCCCAGATCCGGCACCTTTTGCCTGACAGGCGAGAATTGAACAGGGTTTGTTGCAAAAAAGAGCTCTAGTCTCAATACACAAGATGCACAGAAAATGCTTTTCTGTTCCCATGAATTGAATAACAAAAGCGTACTGTAATAAATAATACTGGTTGTTTTGCATTCCCAATGGCAAAACGCAAAAGTACTCAAGTTCTTAATAAAAGTGTCATCACTCATTAAGGTCTGAAAAAAGGGTAGCAGACCAGGCGTGGGTTACATAAATACACGCATGCTGTATAATAATTAACTTTTAATGGGAGTATAGGTGGTTTATTTTATTAAACTGTCTGCGTACAAGCAGCGATGTGTAAAACTATGTTCTTAATATAACTCTATACAGAGACACACACACAAACTTATTTTCATAGGAAAACTACTTCAAAATGTATTAACGTTCAATAGGTGTATTTTTCTACCCACATTTTTTAAAATGCTTCTTGCATGTAGAAAATAATAATAATAATAATAATAATAATAATGAAAACACCACCCAACCCTGGGAATTTGGAAACTCGGCGCCTATGAGATTCAGTACCTTTTTGCTTACAAATTAACCCAGGAGTATAAATATAAAAACTGATGAAAAGATTGGACTAAAAGACATTGGGCTCTTCACAAAGCTTTAACTCATGAGACTTGGCTTCTTTACAAAGACTATTGAAAAATACTCAGTACTTTTAAAAAAGAAAAAAAAAACAAAAAAAACCCCTTTGACTTTTTTCATACAAGTTTTTAGTTTTACTTAATAGTTTTTAATAAAACAAGACTTTTAGGTTTAGGGTCAGCAAAAACTAAATGTTATAAGAAGAGCCAAGGTCTCAGCCAGTGTAAATTATTAGACAGACAATTCATGTTCTGTTGCTTCCTGTAAACAATGATAACATGAAATTTCTCCCACTCCTCTAAACATTCCTGACTTGTGCCATATTGAGAAAGCTGAATGTTAATTGAATGAGTTACTGAACACAGCGACAGGGTTTCCATTGAAAAATAAAAATGTCTTGCCTTTTTTCACGCTGTTTTGGTAGAACCTACCTTTTGGGTAATTTGTGTTTCCATGTAGTTTTTCTTTTAGGGAGAGAAATTCTCCTTCCAAATGCAAATTACTCAATTAATATTAAAATATGGGAGGGTATATTTAAATGTTTGTCTGCCTTCCAATTTGGACTTTGCACAACTACTGATTGTGTTTTTAGGTTGTGCTGAAGAACCGCAAGTTCAGCCTGCCTAATTTGGCCACCATAGAAATATATATATATATATAATATATATATATGTGAAGGAAACAAAAACCCACATATAAAAATAAATACCAACATTCCATAAAGCGCTGTGTACCATCCATGTATTATTTGCTAAACCATTTTTTACTGCATATATATTTATTATAAACTTAATATACACGTACATATATGATGTATACACGTTTTCCTGCAGAACCATAGCTTCAGTATTTCTGAACCTTATCATAGTCTACGAACGGAGCTAAAATCCAAAATACTGATACGGGGGTGTGGAATTAAAAAAGAAAAACTTGTCCATAGGACAAAATGCTAGAAAAATCTACTTGCCCCTTCCCCCGTCACCTAAAACGCACACAAAAAAGTAGAATATAACTAGTAGGATTTTGCTTTTATTTAATAGTGAACACAATCAATCAATTGGTGATTTTAATAACCATTTTTGCTTTATGAAATTAAAAAGTGGCAAAGGCAGCATTATTGCTGGCACTAGGTTTACATGATCGTCATTTTATTATTTTTTTTCTCTGATACATGGTTAAAACTAGTTGTTTACTGATGTTTTATTTAAATGCTATCTTTTATTATACAGCACACTTACCTCACACAGAAAAATAAAAATAACACAGCTGCCTTCATTTTAGGAATAATGGCAAGTTATGATGACGTGTCGCTTAAAATAATAAACCATGCAGCCTTATAAAGACATGGGGAATACGAACCATTTGCATTACTGGCAGTCTGTAGTTTTCATAGGGCACATTATGGAGAGAAGGACACATCTGGTGTCAATTGGAGCCCTCCTAAGTTTTATAATATATATATATATATATATATATATATATATATATACAGTGTATGTGTGTGTGTGTGTGTGTGTATATATATATATATATATATATATATATATATATACAGTACTGTGCAAAAGTTTTAGGCAGGTGTGAAAAAATGCTGTAAAGTAAGAATGCTTTCAAAAATAGACATGTTAATAGATTATATTTATCAATTAACTAAATGCAAAGTGAGTGAACAGAAGAAAAATCTAAATCAAATCCATATTTGGTGTGACCACCCTTTGCCTTCAAAACAGCATCAAGCATCAATTCTTCTAGGTACACTTGCACACAGTTTTGAAGGAACTCGGCAGGTAGGTTGGCCCAAACATCTTGGAGAACTAACCACAGTTCTTCTGTGGATTTAGGCAGCCTCAGTTGCTTCTCTCTCTTCATGTAATCCCAGACAGACTCGATGATGTTGAGA
The DNA here is from genome assembly GCA_030684275.1 of Acipenser oxyrinchus oxyrinchus. NCBI lineage: Eukaryota > Metazoa > Chordata > Actinopteri > Acipenseriformes > Acipenseridae > Acipenser > Acipenser oxyrinchus. The sequence goes on from CM060256.1 coordinate 30,392,487, forward strand.
TCAGGGCTCTGTGGGGCCATACCATCACTTCCAGGACTCCTTGTTCTTCTTTACGCTGAAGATAGTTCTTAATGACTTTCGCTGTATGTTTGGGGTCGTTGTCATGCTGCAGAATAAATTTGGGGCCAATCAGATGCCTCCCTGATGGTATTGCATGATGGATAAGTATCTGCTTGTACTTCTCAGCATTGAGGAGACCATTAATTCTGACCAAATCCCCAACTCCATTTGCAGAAATGTTGCCCCAAACTTGCAAGGAACCTCCACCATGCTTCACTGTTGCCTGCAGACACTCATTCGTGTACGCTGTCCAGCCCTTCGGCGAACAAACTGCCTTCTTCTACAGCCAAATATTTCAAATTTTGACTCATCAGTCCAGAGCACCTGCTGCCATTTTTCTGCACCCCAGTTCCTGTGTTTTCGTGCATAGTTGAGTCGCTTGGCCTTGTTTCCACGTCGGAGGTACGGCTTTTTGGCCGCAAGTCTTCCATGAAGGCCACTTCTGACCAGACTTCTCCGGACAGTAGATGGGTGTACCAGGGTCCCACTGTTTTCTGCCAGTTCTGAGCTGATGGCACTGCTGGACATCTTCCGATTGCGAAGGGAAGTAAGCATGGTGTGTCTTTCATCTGCTGCAGTAAATTTCCTTGGCCGACCACCGCGTCTCACGGTCCTCAACGTTGCCCATTTCTTTGTGCTTCTTCAAAAGAGCTTGGACAGCACATCTGGAAACCCCTGTCTGCCTTGAAATTTCTGCCTGGGAGAGACCATGCTGATGCAGTATAACTACCTTGTGTCTTGTTGCTGTGCTCAGTCTTGCCATGGTGTATGACTTTTGACAGTAAACTGTCTTCAGCAACCTCATCTTGTTAGCTGAGTTTGGCTGTTCCTCACCCAGTTTTATTCCTCCTACACAGCTGTTTCTGTTTCAGTTAATGATTGTGTTTCAACCTACATATTGAATTGATGATCATTAGCACTTGTTTGGTATAATTGTTTAATCATACACCTGACTATATGCCTACAAAATCCCTGACTTTGTGCAAGTGTACCTAGAAGAATTGATGCTGTTTTGAAGGCAAAGGGTTGTCACACCAAATATGGATTTGATTTAGATTTTTCTTCTGTTCACTCACTTTGCATTTAGTTAATTGATAAATATAATCTATTAACATGTCTATTTTGAAAGCATTCTTACTTTACAGCATTTTTCATACCTGCCTAAAACTTTTGCACAGTACTGTGTGTGTGTGTGTATATATATATATATATATATATATATATATATATATATATATATATATATATATATATATATATATATATATATATATGTGTGTGTGTGTGTGTATATATATATATATATATATATATATATATATATATATATATATATATATATATAAACACAAATAAAATAGGATTTTTTTATTTGTTACTGGGGATCCAATGTACCAGCAGTCAGAGGTTGCGTTAATGCAAAATGTTGCATCCTAGATGTAAATTAAGTCCAATGGATGGAAAAATATTTTGACTTGAGTTTCACAGGATGCAGATGAAAATACATAAACAAAAAAATAAAATAAAACAGCATTTACCAAGTACACTCCTGAAGGTGGCAGCATTAAGCCTGAGTACTGTATTGCTTTTCAGACATTTGTGGCGGTCAGACTAGTGTGTGTCGAAATGGCGAAGCAGATGTCGATGTGAGTTTCTTTTCTAAGCAGTCTAATGAAATAGATCAGCAGCCTTCTACTACTGCAGGACAGTGTGTGAGTACATCAGTGACCAAAGCAGTAGGCAATAATGCAGAAAAACGCAAGCAAAAAATCAGTTCATATAACTCTGAATGGGAAAAGAGATATCTGAGGCTTGTTTATCGAGATGGCAAAATGTACTGTCACGTTTGTGAAAAAAGTTTCTGTGCAGAAAAATGCATATACACGTGGATGTACAGATTTTCAAGAAGGCACAAACATGGCGATGCTGTTATAGGAATGCAGAAAAAAATGAAAACACTTGTAGATGAAGGTAAAAAACAGAGCTCAGATCCCGTCTAATTATCAGGCGCTCGGTCTATTGGATGGGGCAAGAAGAAATAGCAACTGAGAAGTTCTCTCTAATGCAACTTCAGAGCTTAAATACAAACCTCAGACTTGATGATTTATAGAGACATCCCTCACCTGTGACACGCATGCAGCATGCATTCGCCGAGTGTGTAAGGGAAGAAATTATCCAGGAAGTAAGTGCAAGTCCTTTTGCTGGAATTTTCATTAACAGAACAGTCAATGTAAATATTAATTATTATTATTATTTGTTTATTTAGCAGACGCCTTTATCCAAGGCAACTTACAGAGACTAGAGTGTGTGAAATATGCATTAGCTGCAGAGTCACTTACAATTACGTCTCACCCGAAAGATGGAGCACAAGGAGGTTAAGTGACACGTACATGTCAGGCATTGGCAACAGACTATGCGGATATTTTCCCACAGTTTAAGACTTTCAAACATAGCCCTTGGATACCCGTCTCCACAGTGGAATGCGAACGTGGTTTCAGTGCTCAATCGCATTCTCAACTCCGAGAAGCCGTTTAACTGAAGCACACAGCGAAGACTTGATGATTCTTTTGCTGGAGGGAGCTGACATTGAACATTTTAACTTCACACAAGCAATTGAAATCTTCATGGTATTGCAGAAAGGCGCAAATTTTGATTTATAATGGGAAACATTTTTTATTTATTATTTAATTTATACTAAAAGAATGAAAATTCATAGTACATTGATGTACTTTTTGACTGTTTTTAAAGGATTTTTCTCACATTTTTTCCCCTATATGTGCCACTGTTGCTAAGAAAGAAAAACGACCCCACTAAACTGCTTTATACACACTCTTCTCATTAAGAATACAATTGTGATATTTTGTGAAAGCTTTCAGATAGGATTTTCTTCGTTGACTCAAACATTTCTAATTAAGAAATACAGGATGGAGTGACAAACATTCCACGATCAGACCCCTACCTTGTGGCGCTTTTTTTTTTTTTTTTTTTTCTCTGCTGCATAAATTATCCTGGGACTAGGGCAGAAACCTGTGAATGGGAGAATATTCTTCCACTGAAGAACAGTTTCAACATTATTGCACCCCCGCGGGTTGCCCAGGACTGATCTGTGGTCACCAGTAGATAGTAAGTTGACCCATTACTAAACTTAAAGAACAGTTCTGTGTGTGTAGCGAGTATCGGGAAGATATCTAGAATACTTTAAGATCTGATCTCTCAAAAATGGCCCCTTTTCAGTGCTTGTTTTCATTTGTCATGGGGAAACCCCCCTCCCATTAATATTTTTGGACTTTTCTTAAAACACCCAGGTACATCCATATGCGATGAGGTGGGGAACAGCCCAAAACATAGTTGCACAAGGAGGAGGTATGTGGCAGGGCTGGTGTAAATAGTGGGGTGATGTGTTTTATTTAAGTTTCGCAGGGCTAGGGTTAATTCCATCCCTGCTGAATACACGTGTGGAATGTTGCTATGTTTTGGATGAATAATGGATCATCAATCAAGTGCCAGTCACATGGTGCAAGAAGGGGAGAAATCCTTTGTTTGGTGGAGTGTAGGTTGAGTTGTGTTTGTGCTATGGACTGTTTAATGAAGGGCAATGCCCAGCCTGAGCAGTAGTGTTATTTTATTTTGGCCCCTGTGCTTTCTGTTGTATATAATAAACGTGCACAACAGCACCCAAAACTGCAGCTTCTGACTCTGGGTTTGCTTTGTTGCTGCTGACCAGCCTTGCTACCCTGCTACAGACTCTAAAATGCAATGTCATTGTAAATGCCTTAATATAGTTTCCTATAAATAGTTTTTTTGTGAAGCAAGTGGCTGTTCCACAGCATTGTGGTCTTTGCTGGTTTCTTGAAGTAGAACAGCTAAGAAACAAAACTTAAACCACCTGATTTTCAAAAGTGTCTTGGGGACTTTATTGCTACAGTAGCAGTTAATAACATGGTCCCTAAAGTATCGGTGAGTGTAGTATTGCAGTCACACCCTACTTTTATAAACAGTTGCTCAGAATATTATGAATAGCCTTCAGATTAGAAGAGGTGCCACATTGAAGACATTTAAAAGTTTCTAAAAACATTGTCAAGACTGAGAGGGAATAAATAATGAGTCATAAATAATGGCCACTCATAATCAAAACCTGAACACGTCACAAACTAAAAATACATGCCTTTTTATCTTCTCTTTGCAGATAAATACTTAAGTGTGAAGAATAGACTGGATAAGGGTGCAGAATGATGTAATCCCCAGGCTGCCTGAAGTGTCTTTTGTCCCAATTGTGCGATGGTGTGAAACGCTCCCCGCTCCCCGCCCCCCCCAAACATCTTCCTCTGAATCAGATGTGGTGTTGAAGCAGCAACTGCGGTATCATCTTACTGTTTGGCAGGGATCCTGTTTTTTTTTTTTTTTTTTTTTTAAACAACCAAAGAAAATAAAACAAACACGCACACATAGAGCAGCGATTTCCTTTTGAACATTTTATTCCTTTTGAAATGGCCTCTGCTTTTCTTCTGCTGGGCTTCACCAGCATGACATCATGCATCTCTGACACAATGAAACTGTTTATTCCCTGAGGACCTTTCTACTTACGTCATTGTTCTAGATTGTGAAAGAAGGCGAGTGAGGGGGAGAGAGACGGGACTGTTTTAGTACCATGGCGGAACTGAAGAGCGGAGTTGAGGGGATGGCAGCAGAGAGTCTGGTAGCCCGTCTGGAGAGTGGCACAGGCAGGGTGCTTCTCATTGATAGCCGCCCTTTTGTGGAATACAACACCTCACACATCCTGGAGGCTGTCAACATCAACTGCTCCAAACTGATGAAGAGGAGGCTGCAGCAGGACAAAGTGTTAATCACAGAGCTCATTCAACACTCTGCCAAGAAAAAGGTGGGCGACACCTAGACGTGGTGTTCTTTTAGTTGTAACACCTAGGTGTTAAATGTTGATATTTTGATTAAATCTGTCCGATATTAACGATGGCCTTGGACAACAGTACATATTTATTGGAAGGCTAATATACTTTTAATAAACTTAGTGTTACAGAACACTCTGCAAGGTTTATAAGAAACTTTGTTACATTTGCTGTGTCCCATGTTGTCTGTATCACAGTGTTCTATTTTTAAACATATTCCTGACTCCTCTTGAATTTTCTAATCACACGTTATGGGTCATAAATCAACTCTGCAATACATTTCTCAACATTTACTCAGGAACCTTCACAAATAAGGAAAAAGAATCTCCAGGTATTACAATGCATCCAGATCACGCTCCTTCCTACAAAAATGGTGATTTTCTATTCCCACAGTATGCCATTCATTTGGAGCACCAGAATTGTTGCAGGAGGGAGCAAGAAGTGCATATGTGTTTAGAAGAGAGAATTTTCCTGGTGAATGTTCCAGAGAAACTTTTTTTTCAACTAATATTAGTTAAAGAAATGTTAAAGAAAATGCTGCAATATGGACAAAGCAGGGTACAACACATTTAAAGTAATGTGTTTCTTTTAAACACTGCAGGGGGTTTAGTAACACTTTAATAAAATATTGATATACATATACACTGTTGCACACATGTAGTTTGCAGCATATAGTATGAGAGGACTTATCATGGTGAGTTTTCTGATTGTCTAGTTAAATCACGTAAACCCCACACAAGCTTACATTGTGCATGCCAGTTCCATTGTCCCTCACCTTGCCTGAGCAGAAAAATCCCAAGTATCAATAATCTAAAGTAAATAAATAAACATATAAATACATATCTTAAGAACCTGTCATCCACCTGTGATGAAACTTTGCATGGATATTCTTTTGCACAAGTTGATGAATCCTTTACATTGCATTAGTGAGAGGTTCGGCAATAACATTTTGCATGGATATTTGTCACAAATTATTTTGCAAAAATGAATGCCAACCTAACAGAATGGGTAAAAGCATTCTATCCAGAGAAGAGGAAGTTATTTCACATGCTGTGAATGTAATTTTTTCATATTTGAGCTAGTGAAGACACTATTGTCCGTGATGCACTGTACAGCTGTTAATAGTATCTCCTGTTCGTAATTCCAGCTGGAGATGGACTGCAGTCAGGAGGTTGTGGTGTATGATCAGAGCTCCCAGGCTGTGGCTACTCTGTCTTCTGACTGCTTCCTCACCGTGCTGCTAGCCAAGCTGGAGAAGAGCTTCTGTTCAGTGCGCCTACTTTCAGGTAGGCCCATGCTTCTAAACAGCCTCAGCAGTTTTCAAAGAATTGAGAGTAGGGGCTAAGGTGGCAGGCTAATTTAACTTTCTTCTACAATCTGTTAAAAGCTGGCTTGGTGCTCAAAACTTCTAGTAGTCCTCAATGGTCCACATCAATGGTCCACATCACACAACCATAGCACAGTTTGATACAGATGCTTTAAAGAGACCGAGGACTGGATGACGGGGTGAGTTGAGGTCAGGACTAAGGTGCCCTCTCTGAGTTGAGGGGGAAACTGAATTCTACCCAAGAAAAACGCTCATCAAAATATCCATCAATGCATCAAAAGGTTAAAGTGCAACTACAAACTGCTACATCCTATATTAAGCAATACAGTTCATGTGAGAGTGCATCTCAGTCCTGACCACAACAGCTTGTAAAAGACAACAGAAAGCTTTAAAAAGGCAAACTGAATGCTTGGTTATACTGTATATTCAAAAGTGTGGAGTACAAACCAAAGTTATGATGAGATTATGAGTACCAAAGGGACATTGCTCTCCGTTGGTCTCTCTCAAGGACAACAATCAGACTAATCCCAGGTTTTAAAGGACTAAAGTAAGGTTGAGGGAACTGAATTTGTTTAGCCTAGAACAAAGATTAATTGGGAAGGATTTGGTTTAAATCATAAAGGAGTTGACGAAGTTTACCAATACTTGAAGTGCAGCACAGAAATCAGAACTAGTTAGCATTTGAGTGGAGACAGAGTGGGAGTATCGAAATGGTTATCTTGCCATGTTATTGATGCTGAATCATTGGAATACTTTAAGACATGATTTCACAAAGTATTTTGATTAATCAGCTACTAGACTCAGACTGTCATTGATAGGCTGAATGGCTCCCTCTCATTTGTAAAATTCTTATGTTCTCATGTATAGGAATTGAAGTTCATGCATTTCCAAACCTTATTAATATAACAATATTCTTAAAGCTTTGTGTCGGCTGCAGTTCTGGTCTTGTGCATGTCATCTGTTTTGTTGGTTCAGTTAAAGAAAAACCACTGCCCATTTTTATTGCTTCATAGGAAGAAAGCTGCTATAAAATATAATTAACATTTACACAAGGTAAATAAAGTATGATGTGCAACATGAAAATGGAGCAAATAAGAAATAAAAAGCTAGACAATAGTTTAATATACTTCAGGTTTATTACATGTATTTTCAGAAACCTTATTGGGGAATCAATTTTAGAATGTCTGCTACAGTAAAGTCATGGCAAGGGCAGTTCATCCCCGTAAAGCAAAACGTTTGCATTATAAGCGTGAGAAATATGTCCACATTTACAACGGCACATTTTTGGATTGGTTTTTAACAAAGTTTATAGAGACAGTTCCACAGCCAAAGTTTATTACACAGTAATCGCACCACTGCGTCATCATCCTCATAATATTGACTCAAAAGCCCTTTATGACACACAACTAAGGTCCATAACACTGTGTATGATTCAGAGGTTTATTCAGTGTGATACCATGGTGGGATATGTCCAGTCATACAAAAGTCCAAAGAGGTAATGTCATGTGTAAAACCACAGGGATCTTGTGTAATTTTACTATTCTTTTCTATTATATTAGAAACTACACTGTCCTCCAATCATTGTCAATTTTACACCTCGATAATATAATTCAAAGTTGTCTGTCCATTCCCTTTTAAAAGGTTCCCACAGTAAAAGCATAGCAAAGTGTAATAAAGCCTGGTAAAGCATAGGCAGTGCTTGAGTCCCAAAAAAGAAAGTGCCAGAACACACTATATTTCAACGATAATTTCAACGACAGATAAAAATTAATTAAAGCCCGATTCGCCCAGGACTAAAAATCGCCACATAAACTGGTGGTTTCGGAATTTTTACCGACATCGGTGAGATTTAGTACCATGCGAACCGTCCACTTCTTTTTATCCTAGATAATTCTCAGGTGCTCCGATTTTGGATGCAAGTTTACAGAAAACAATACATGTACAGTGCCGTCAAAGTATTTGCCCCCTGTCTGATTTTCTGCATTTTTGCATATTTGACACTGAATGTTATCAGATCTTCAACCAAAACCTAATATTAGATAAAAGGGACCCTGAGTAAACAAATAACACAAAAATTTGATACATATTTCATTTATTTATTAAAGAAAGTTATGCAACACCCAATGCCCCCGTGCGAAAAAGTAATCTCCCCCTTGGACTCCGCCACCTTTAGCATCAATAACTGCAACCAAACGCTTCCTGTAGTTATTGATTAGTCTCTCACAGTGCCGTGGAGGAATTTTGGGCCACTCCTCCATGCAGAACTGCTTCAACTCAGTGACATTTGTGGGTTTTCGAACATGAACTGCTCATTTCAGGTCCTGCCACAACATCTCAATGGGGTTTAGGTCTGGACTTTAACTAGGCCATTCCAAAACTTTAAATTTCTTGTTCTTCAACCATTCTGATATAGACTTGCTTGTGTGTTTCGGATCATTGTCTTGCTGCATGACCCAGCTGCGCTTCAGCTTCAGCTCACGTACGGATGGCTTGACATTCTCCTGTAGAATTCTCTGATACAGAGCAGAATTCATGGTTCCTTCAGTGATGGCAAGGCATCCAGGTCCTGATGCAGCAAAGCATCCCCAAACCATGACACTACCACCACCATGCTTGACCGTTAGTATGCGGTTCTTACTGTGGAATGCAGTGTGTGGTTTTCGCCAGACATAACGGGGCCCATGTCGGCCAAAAAGTTCCACTTTTGACTCATCTGTCCATAGAACTCTTCTCATCCAGGTGCTTTTTGGCAAACTTGAGACCAGCATTCATGTTCTTCTTAGTGAGCAATGGTTTCCGCCTTGCTACTCTGCCATGAATCCCATTTTTGCCCAGTGTCTTTCTGATGGTGGAGTCATGAACACTGACCTTAGCCGAGGCGAGAGAGGCCTGCAGATCCCTGGATGTTGTTCTAGGGTTCTTTGTGACTTCCTGGATGAATTTACGCCTTGCTCTTGGAGAGATTTTGGCAGGACAGCCACTCCTGGGAAGATTCACTACTGTCCCAAACTTTCTCCATTTGGACAATATGGCTCTGATTGTGGTTCGGTGGAGCCCCAGAGCCTTAGAAATGGCTTTGTAACCCTTTCCAGACTGATAGGCATCAACAACTTTTTTTTCCCGGAGGTCTTCAGGAATTTCTTTTGTTTGTGGCATGATGTGCCTCTAGAACAGGGGTGCCCAGTCCTGGTCCTGGAGGGCCGATGCCCTCCTGGTTTTTGTTCAAACGGTACACTAAATTGATTAATTGGACCAATTAAGCTTCTAATAAGGGTTTGAGGGACATCGGCTCTCCAGGACCAGGATTTGGTACCCCTGCTCTAGAACCTGTGTGCTGACATCTTCACTCTGATGGTAAGGGCCAAAGTTAGTCAGATTTATATTGGGCAGAGCTAGCCCAAATCAGGCCTGGTTGTTAACCAAAATACTCAAACAGCTGACTCTAATTATGCCTTTTAATTGGGTTGTGTTAGCTAGGGGTTGCAATAACTTTCACACCTGAAGATTGAATGTTTGATTACCTTGCACACCAAACAAATAAATGCTTTCAAAAATAGACATGTTAATAGTTTATATTTATCAATTAACAAAATGCAAAGTGAGTGAACAGAAGAAAAATCTACATCAAATCAATATTTGGTGTGACCACCCTTTGCCTTCAAAACAGCATCAATTCTTCTAGGTACACTTGCACACAGTTTTTGAAGGAACTCGGCAGGTAGGTTGGCCCAAACATCTTGGAGAACTAACCACAGTTCTTCTGTGGATTTAGGCAGCCTCAGTTGCTTCTCTCTCTTCATGTAATCCCAGACAGACTCGATGATGTTGAGATCAGGGCTCTGTGGGGGCCATGCCATCACTTCCAGGACTCCTTGTTCTTCTTTACGCTGAAGATAGTTCTTAATGACTTTCGCTGTATGTTTGGGGTCGTTGTCATGCTGCAGAAAAAATTTGGGACCAATCAGATGCCTCCCTGATGGTATTGCATGATGGATAAGTATCTGCCTGTACTTCTCAGCATTGAGGAGACCATTAATTCTGACCAAATCCCCAACTCCATTTGCAGAAATGCAGCCCCAAACTTGCAAGGAACCTCCACCATGCTTCACTGTTGCCTGCAGACACTCATTCGTGTATGCTCTCCAGCCCTTCGGCGAACAAACTGCCTTCTGCTACAGCCAAATATTTCAAATTTTGACTCGTCAGTCCAGAGCACCTGCTGCCATTTTTCTGCACCCCAGTTCCTGTGTTTTCGTGCATAGTTGAGTCGCTTGGCCTTGTTTCCACGTCGGAGGTATGGCTTTTTGGCCGCAAGTCTTCCATGAAGGCCACTTCTGACCAGACTTCTCCGGGCAGAAGATGGGTGTACCAGGGCCCCACTGTTTTCTGCCAGTTCTGAGCTGATGGCACTACTGGACATCTTCCGATTGTGAAGGGAAGTAAGCATGATGTGTCTTTCATCTGCTGCAGTAAGTTTCCTTGGCCAACCACTGCGTCTACGGTCCTCAGCGTTGCCCGTTTCTTTGTGCTTCTTCAAAAGAGCTTGGACAGCACATCTGGAAACCCCTGTCTGCCTTGAAATTTCTGCCTGGGAGAGACCTTGCTGATGCAGTATAACTACCTTGTGTCTTGTTGCTGTGCTCAGTCTTGCCATGGTGTATGACTTTTGACAGTAAACTGTCTTCAGCAACCTCACCTTGTTAGCTGAGTTTGGCTGTTCCTCACCCAGTTTTATTCCTCCTACACAGCTGTTTCTGTTTCAGTTAATGATTGTGTTTCAACCTACATATTGAATTGATGATCATTAGCACCTGTTTGGTATAATTGTTTAATCATACACCTGACTATATGCCTACAAAATCCCTGACTTTGTGCAAGTGTACCTAGAAGAATTGATGCTGTTTTGAAGGCAAATGGTTGTCACACCAAATATGGATTTGATTTAGATTTTTCTTCTGTTCACTCACTTTGCATTTAGTTAATTGATAAATATAATCTATTAACATGTCTATTTTTGAAAGCATTCTTACTTTACAGCATTTTTTCACACCTGCCTAAAACTTTTGCACAGTACTGTATATATATATATATTTTTTTTTAAAAACGCTGTTGCACTATTTTTGTTTTCATAGACAAAAATAAAACAAACAAAACCTAACTGTTTGGAGTACTAAACTAAACTCTTCCACAGGAACCTTGCACGAACAAATCAGGCAGCTACTCTGCTTACCGATTTTAAAACAAAAACACACTTTGCAGAAAAAGGATTTACACAGTACCTTTTCTGTTCTTTAAGGACACACCGTTGGGCTCTTCACACAACAGCAGCCCAGAGCAGACTGGCTGCTGTCTTTTTATACATTACAGCTGGCTTGAATTTACAGTTAGTGCCAGCTGGCAAACAATTAACAATTATCAATAATACAATTAAGGCTGTTCAGCCTGTGACCTTCTGGGAGGTGTAGTCCTGTGCTCCCCAGGACTACACTTTCTCGGCTCCTTGTCATATATATATAGATGCCTATTTCCATATCCCCATAAAAACCGCTGCACTTGAGTACCTGTGGTTCGCTTTTCAGGGAACAGCGTACGAGTTCGTGGTCTTGCTGTTTGGCCTCTCTCTCGCTCCCCATGCCTCTCCAAGTGCAGGGAAGCTATACAGGCCCCATTTGAGACTCAAAGGTATCGGATTACTCTATTATTTGGACAACTGGCTCATTGTGCCCAGTCTCCAGCTCTGGCAGACACTCACACGTAACTGGTCATCGGCTACCTTTAACGGTTGGGGCTTACAGTGAATTATGTGAAGGGCCAGCTCACACCTTCTCAGACAGCCTCCTGTCTAGGAGTGTGCTTGGACTCCAGGTCCATGCTGTCCACTCTGTCGGACGGCAGAGTGCAGAGAATAGCTGCCTGTTTAGAGCTATTCACCTCATGGTAGTGACATTTCAGAACTTCCGGGCTTGAGGGCAGCAGCTTCTCAGACCCTACCTTTGGGTATCCTACACATGTGCCCTCTGCAAGGCTGGTTCAACAGTAGGGCTTTTTCAGTCCCTATTGAACCTCACCGCCTATTGACGTGTTCATCACTGTCTAAAGGCACTCTTGGTGCAAACAGCCTGCCCATCTGCACCTCGGCGTAGTGTTACCACAAGGGAGGCCATCACCACAAACGTGCCCAGTTTTGGGCTGGGGTGCTGTGTAGAATGACACTCCACATAAATGTTTTGGAACTGCAGACAGTTAACTAGCCTTGCAGTATTTGTTAAAGAAGGTTTGAGGGAGGCATGGGCTTAAGTCAACCACAAAGGTCGTCAAGTCGCCCAGTCTCCAGCGCTTGTCCCTTAAGCTTTGCTCTGGGCACATGAGAACCTACTCTCACTGCGGGCTACTCTCAGAGTGGAGCCGAACCCCGAGGTGGTAGCCTCATTTGGGAGAAGTTCGGGAGAGCAGAGATATATCTCTTGTCTCCCAGGAATCAACCCACTGTACCCTCTGGCTCTCCATAATTGGAGCCTGGGACCCGCTGGTGGTAGATGCCTTGGCACACCAGTGGCCAAGGCAACTATTGTTTGCCTTCCCACCGCTCGCCTTGTTTCTGCTGTATGTGGAGGAAATCAGGCAGCGGGCGAATGTGCTCCTAGTAGCCTCTTTTTGGCCCAGGAGATACTGGGTTAAACCCTGATGCAGCTCCTGAGCAGCCACCCATGGAGACTGCCCAAGCGTTGTGACCTGCTCAGTCAGGCACGGGGGACCTTATGGCATTCTGACCCATTGAGTCTGTAGCTCCTGGTCTGCCCACTGAACGGCTGAATTGAGCCATCTGGGTCTGTCCAGTAGGATTATTGATGTCTTGCAACGTGCCCCAGCAGCATCCACACCTTCCCAGTATGGGTACAAGTGGAGCATCTTACAGACGTGGTGTCTGCCTTGTCCCAAAGGCAGTAATGCTATAGTTTTGCAGGACCTGTTGAGGAGTGGAATTCCCATCTACATTAAAGGTCTATCTGGCAGACATTTGGCTTGCCATGTAAAATTGACTCGGTCTCCCCAGGAGCTCTGCTTCTTGGCAGGTCAAACGTTTTGAAAGTGGTTCAGGGGCTTTGGCCGCCTATGAACGACTGTTCAACGTTAAACGTGCTCAATGCACTCTTGAAGCCTCCATTTGGCCCACGCATTCAGCTGAGCTGAAATGTTATCGCTCAACTGACTGTTTGCTTGCGATCACCTTCGCAAAGTGGGTGAGTGAGATGCAGGGTTTCTCCTTAGTGAGAACCTGCTTAGGCCAGGACAAGGGTTACACTCCGTACCGATCCTGCGTTTTGCCGAACACTATCTTGGCGTTCCGTGTCAAGCAGTCTATGGATTGGAGGCTCCTTTCCACCTCCTTCTAGCCTGACAGGAAGCTGCAGCTCCATACGTTCTGCCCAGTGCAGGCCCTGGCGTACTGTGTTTACCGGACAAAAAAGGGAGGCAGTCCAGACGATGTGTTCTGCTCTGGGACTAAGTCTCTGGTCAAGCCCTGTCTAGACAGAGGCTGTTCAAATGGATAGCAGACACATGCAGGACTGCCTATGAGCTGGCCGACTTGCCCCCTCTAAAAAGCTCACTGCCCATTCCTTCATGGGCATGGCAACTTCATGGGCTTTATTCCAGGGTACATCTGTTAATGACATTTGCAATGCAGCAGTGTGGGCTACTCCCCATACCTTTACTAGGTTCTACAGACTTAGGTCGTGGATCCTCAAAACCCTGTTTTAGGAACTAGTGTTAAGTGCGGCTTCCGGATCTAACCTTACAACATAACATTGAGTTTCTCCATCATTTTAGCCCAAGCTACTTGTTACTGGGGTTCCTAATGGTAATGCACAAGGCAGCCTCCGCTTAGCCTTGTAGCATTCCAGTCGTTCTGCAATATTGCCCTTGCGATGACTTTGGTACACTCACCCATTCGGTAATGGTTACATTTAATTCTTGATAAGGAATGTTGGGTTATTATCATAACCCTGATTGCCTGAAATAGAAATGTAATCATTAACCTTCAAGATTACTGCATCCATGATTGCAGAATACTTGAAGGAAAAATGATGCTGGTATCTGTGTGTGCAGTGTTCTTATGCCCTCTGGGGCAGGCATGACTGTGTCACAGGCGCTGGCACGCAGCTTTGGTATTTCTATTCAGGTTTCTGGGTCTTTCTTTACAGGTAAATGCTCATTCAGTAATGGTTACATTTTATTTTAGGGAACCAGGGTTATGATAATAACCTAACGTTTTAATTTGCTGGACCCGACTTTATTTTATATATCTCGGAGCCTTCAACACTACGCTTCCTGTGATCAACGAATGCTGTATGAAAATGAAGGGTGTAGTTAACTCCAGTCCTTCACGTTCCTTTGGCACCCACATTATACTTAATCATTCACATGAACTCATATTGCAGCAGCATTGAGGAAACAATACGCTTCTGCAATATGACTGGATATGACAATAAACTGAGATCTGGTCATGTGAACACAATCCGTGCCAGGCAGGTACGAGGGTCAGCAACCGCTAGAGAGAGAGAGAGAGAGAGAGAGAGAGAGAGAGAGAGAGAGAGAGAGAGAGAGAGAGAGAGAGAGAGAGAGAGAGAGAGAGAGAGAGAGAGAGAGAGAGAGAGAGAGAGAGAGAGAGAGAGAGAGAGAGAGAGAGAGAGAGAGAGAGAGAGAGAGAGAGAGAGAGAGAGAGAGAGAGAGAGAAAATAGTATGGCGCTAGAGCAAATTTCAAAGGATAAATATCGGGATTTACTTCCTATGCATCAGTATGCTGGATATTTGCTAGGAAATCAGGACTATCCGGGCCATATAGGGACTGTTGGCATGTATGGACTAGGGTGGTAGCAGGGGAATAAATGTTATAAAGATAAATCGGGGTACCCTGCATTGTGTAAAAAAAGTTGAAAGTAATTAATCATAATTTTATAATGGTTGCAACCCTACTTTTTGGGTTCAATAAATTGGCAAGAGCTGTACAGTATAGGGTTACAGTAACATACGCTCTGTTTGGAATGTAAAACTGTTCAACAGCTGATATTTAAGCTCAATTTCTTGAAATACAGTTTTTTTTAAATTTTGTTAGCAATAACAAGACACATTCCAAGAAACGTTATATGTTTTTTATTTATTCAGCCAATCATAATCATTTACAGCCGACCAATTGATAACAGAAAATTGCATTGTCATCCAACACTACATTAGAGAGGCTGACAGTTCTTCTTTAAACCCGATTTTGAGGGATATGTTTTCTGGGCCGTTTCAAAACCGATCGGGACGCCATTTGGCATGCTTGGTGTCTGTGTCACAGAATTTTTTTTTGGTATAGATTGAGGAAATCTGTTTGGTAGTTTTAAAGTTACAGAATGGAGTAAAAATGTGTTTTTACAAATTATTCAGACCAAATTTTTCGCTCAAATAACTAAAAAACGACTGTGATTTTAAATATCTCCTTTGGTAGGCTGGTAGAACACTTCCTGGGTGGTTGACCCAGGGCGTGCGGTAAGAATTGTCTTAACGCACGTACTGTCGTGGGTTATTTCTTACATAAATACGCCAAACAAACAAAATAATAACTACAAACGTGTAATGATAATAGAGTTTTCAATTGTTTATCGTAGTCTATAGCAGAAATTTCATGCTGAACAATATAGCAGCAGTGTGATTTATTATGTTAATATATGAACTGCTTTTATTTTTTTATTTTTATTAATTATTTATTTATTTATTAGACACCCTTATTTTGTAATACTACTGTAGAAGCCTAAGGGTTTTGCAAGTCGGTCTCACTCTAAAGTAGAGTTTAGTCAAAGATATTCTATGGTTTAGTTTTTTGACAGAAAGTTACTTCCTATTTTGCTGTTCTGGAAGGTAAGTAAGATGGCGCTGTAGTCAATGTGAACTGTTGCAAAGGACGGAAAACTAAAAGAATAAACGTCCATTTCTGGTTAAATAAAACCCATTTATTTGATTAGCTTATGCATTGGAGTCCTAATAAATACGTACTCTTACACAAGCTACCATCAGAGCTGTTTTATCTCAAAGACTCACCCGTGGACTACATCAAAAATTCCAGGCCATCATTAATTTCAAAACCGCTTCAAAAACAGCTCTTCTTTGCAATCCAGCACTAATTTTTTAGTGGTGGTTTTCATAGTGGAAACACTTGCTCTGTTGAATTGCAATTCTGGGTAGTCTGTGTACTGTACTGACAGCAGTGTAGGCTGGATTGCAACTCACAAGCAGCGTGTTTCAGGCAAAGACTGCAACTTCCAGAGTACATTGAAAAATTGTGTTTTTTTTTTTTTTTTAGTGCGTCAAGAAATGAGGCCAACATAGATAAAGAGATGGATCACAAAAAATAGCAAACCTATATAAGAGGTCTACAATCATACTTTCCATTGCATGTACAAATATATTTAAGTCAGCCGTCCAGTAAAAAATCAATGGATATTAAATACAAAAAGCTGACAAAGCCGAAAGAGAAGGGAAATTGTCAGGGAAGACCGCCACTGCACTCTTACTTCACCCATGTTCTGACAAGTCTTTCCAGCACACACTGATTAACTGGTACAGTAGGTGGTTCACTTCAGACAACATAGGTAGTCACCACCACTGGGCAGGTCAGTGGGTTGCTGAGGATTCAAAAGTTCTCTGAAACAGACCAATACAGTAGATATCCTTTAGAAGTTTTGAAGAGTCTGTCCTTTGTGATTAAAACCAAAACAACATGAATCTCTTCAGTTAAAAATCAATAAAACAAACCCGATGATTGACACTATTTTATGTCCTTTCAATGATCTCATTACTATGCCACACATACATCAAATTTATTTTCCAGCATATTAAACATGTGGCTTTTGTCAACAAAATTTAATAAAAATAGCTCAAAGGGTTTAAAACAAAGGTTACTGTTAGAAATGTTTGTATACCTGGAAAAAGAAAAGTACACAAGAAATATATTGTCTCACTTCAGATGTGTTCGTATTCTAATTGTTCTGATTATATTTTACAATTCACATGTCAATGGTTTTAGTCACAAAGAACAGTGATCTTTCTTAACTTCTGAAGCAGTGGTTCACAGCCCTGGTCATGGGGACCCCTTGTGTCTGCTAGTTTTTGTTCCAGCTGAGCTCTCAGTTACTTAAATGAACACTCAATTGAACTAACAATTTGGTTAATCACATTTTTAAACTATTCTTCGGCTTATAAGAAGTTGGAGATTTCAAGTTCTATTCAATGTCATACATAACTTGAAATCTCCATCTCTTTCAAATCATTCAACAGCTTTGATTAGGCCAAGTGTTAGTTTAATTGAGTGTTAAAGAAATTGAGTTGGGGGAACAAAAGTAACAGCAAACACAGGGGGGTCCCCATGACCAGGATTGAGAGACACTGATTAGGCTGTTTCAGAGAACGTTTGAATCCTCAGCAACCGACTGACCTGCCCAGTGGTGGTGACTACCTATGTTGTCTGAAGTGACCCACCTACTGTACCAGTTAAGCAGTGTGTGCTGGAAAGCCTTGTCAGAACATGAGTGAAGTAAGAACAGTTTCTCGTCTTTTTTTCGGCTTTGTCAGCTCTTACTGTCACTTAAAACGTAGTTTTTTGTATTTAATATTTGAGTATCACAAGCAGCATCAGTTACATGTACATAAACATGTATTTGTTTTTTAATTTAAATTATAAAAACATGATGACTAACATTTTTAAACTACATGTGAATGTTTTACCTGTAAGATAATGGGATTTTCAATCAAATATAAACTAGTAGCTATGGTAAGTCACCAGTAAATTATGCAAATTGGTATTATCGAAGGGTTGAAACTTCATTCGGTAATGTGTTCCGAACCTTCGAAGACAGGCCTTCTTTAAAAAAATTAAAAAATAAATAAAAAAAATAAAAAATTCTAGTTTGTGCATGAATTGCTTCATTTTAAAATCAAGTAGAAACAAAATTAATCCACTGAAAAAAAAACAAATGACATTAGAAATGTTTTAAATATCCACATATAAATATTCTGCTGTGTTGTTGCTTGGTAGTTACCTTAAGGAGCTTTTAATTAAGGCGCTTCCAGTCTTTGAGCTCTGGGGAATCTATTTGCTGTTGCTGTTATCAGGTAACCAGGTGAAGCACCAGCTGAAACGGAAATAAAACATTGAATTAAAGCCACTGAATCTCCAGACAGCCGTAGTGCCAGTTCACAACATCTGCAGACAATTTAATTAACGTTATGAAATTAATTCATCTGGGTTTCACTCACAGCACAGCTTATTTAAGTAACCAAAGGGAATCACAGCTTTTTTTCAAATTTGATTACAAGTGTAGTGCAGTGTTTTAAATCAAGTACAATATGCTCCCTCCACCCCTAAGGTGGGTGCTTATACAGTTGTTCCAAAATTATTCAGACAGTTACACAACCCTAGTTTCAATATACATACCGTTTTATTATCCCCTGTGGAAAATGCCTGTTCCTGGCAATGGAGTACATAAGAACATTTACAAACGAGTGGAGGCCATTCAGCCCATCTAAGCTTGTCCAGTTCCTAGTATCTGGTTGATTACAAAATGTCAAGTTTGAGAGGATCCAAGTGATTCTGCCTCAATCATGACTAGGTAACTGTGGCAATGTGCCCCGTCCCTGTGTGCATTTCTGTGTTATATGTTGCGTGTGGTGTGTTAATGTTGGTGTATAGATATGGCTGCACGGGATATAAATGGGTGTGTGTAGCATGAGTATTTAAAATGTATAATTGTATTTAGGCACGGGGATTGCACTTCACGTGCATTTAAAGTATTTAATATGTGAGCACGGGGTTGAACAGAATTAGTTCACGTGCTGCGATTCAAGTGAATAATTAGTAATTGAATCCTGGCACAACAGTATCTATAGAGGCACAAAGCACTCACTCGGGGTTGTGTGTTCAGGGCGAAAAAACGGGAGAGAGTGTGAGGAGTTAAAAGTAATAATAAAAATAAATAACCAATTGCTAAGTGGTGCTGGAGGACCAGCACTGTACTTGTTTGTTTAGTGTTCGTCCCTGTGTGTTAGTGTCTGTTCATTTTGGTTATCTGTCTATTTATTTTGGCATAAAGTGCCGTGTAAAGTGCTGGATATTGAACCGCACAACAGCGCATTCATTTACCATTTCACAGTCCTGTCTGTGGTGTTCATTTCCTGGTTCTGACGTCACCACTCAGCCAGACTGCCACAGTAACCCATTACATACCCTTGCTGCTATTCTGTGTGGAGAAGTGTCTGCTTCCCTCTTGTCCTAAGTTTATCTGAACTTAATTTCCAGCTGTGTCCTCTGGTCCTGGTGCTTAAAGTAATGGTTTGAGTTAACTATGTCAATTCCTTTTAAGATTTTAAAGACTTCATAGAGTCTCCCCTAATTCTTTTTTTCTATAGGATATATATAGGATAGTTTCGACCCTTCAGTCTTCGTCAGATCAACTGATATATTAAATCACAAACTTATAGTCACTGTTTCTAATGAGCAAACATGTCCCAACATTTGTCAATCAACATTCAGCCTTAAACAGTTAACATTAGATAACAACAGCACTTAAGAGGGTTAACTCCAATATCAATGTTTCAAGAATTTCTACATTAAGATTACACGTGAACAATTAGCTGTAGTCACCATTTCAGATAAACAAAACAAAACATATCAGCATTCAAGTCAATTAACATTTAGCTTTTAACAATTAACATTCGGTAATAATGGCGCTTAAAGTAATTGACTCAATACAAATGTTTCTATAGTAAGTCTATAATGAGATTACACAAACACTTTATTGAGAAAAAGATTGGAAAGCTTTAGGTGACAATTTCTTGCAATCTTTCTGTCAAATTAGTAGAACATATTCAAATCAGTTGACATTTTGTTTTTATCAATTAACAACCAGTACTAGACTAACTAATTAAATCAGTGTAGAAAGTTTGGTGGTAGGTCTGCAATATAATTGAGCTTGAACATGGTGGGAGGATCTAACAAGAATACTCTATGAGCACATCGAAGGCATAACGAAGAGATGAGAGTGCAAGATTTGACCTTAACCTCCTGGACCACACGGACCACCCACACCCTGAGAAGGCTAAATTACAGCTAACAGAATAATATACTGACTTGCACTATTGATACTAATTTTCTTTTCTGGTTTTGTACCATATTATTTTTACTAACTGTTTGCTAAAATTCATAAAAAGAGATAAGTGTATTATTGTCAATTATCTATGCAATTTTGGCCGGGAGAAATTTGTAACAGAGCGCTAATTTTAAAGTAAAACCTTTACACGTGAATTAATTCTTTATTGTGCATTTAATCACTCATTCTCCCTATCTACAGATTGTATAAGTTATGCCATTATGTAAAAAGTTACCAGTAAAGCCACGTACCTGACTTTAATTCTCCCAAAGAACATTTAAAACATGGAATGGAGAAAATATTTTGGCAGTTTTCACCTAAATGAGTGTACATACAGTACACTAAGCTAATGAGTCAACTGAATAATTCATACAGTAGTCCCTCTAATTCAGACACTGTTATGCTGTACATTAGGACAGTGGTGCACATAGTATGGGGCGCACCGTCCTCAGGGTCACGGAGAGGCAGTAAGGGGGGTGTGACTATGACTAAAGAGGCAGTTCTGTACGTTTTCATTTTAAGGATAGAAAAATTTAAATAAATACATAAATGACAGCTAATTAGTCCAAGTTATTGCCTTTCAAATAGTCCACTGACGATCACGCGAGGACTTGTAGAACCGGAGACATTATGTTTGAAGTGGCGCATGTAAGTAAAACTACAGTGAACAGAGCTGAAATGGCAGCTTCCATGTATGTTCAGTTTTAACTTAATACATAAATGTTAAACACATTCTTAAAAGTTTTGAAATGTGTACATTTTTTTGGCATTGTAGTGTGCAGAGGAGGCAGGGAATCGGAGCCATTGGCTCTTGGAGTGTAAGGGCAGCTCTGCAGCATACAATGCCAAATCAAACACTTCATTTAGCTTCAGATTTAGCTGGCAAAATAAATATTTTATTTTGTGAAAACCCAGATTTATTTTTCAGATTTAATTGCTGAATGATAAATGTGTGTACGTGATTTATTTATTTATTTATTTTAAGCCAGACACCTTGTTTCAGACAACTTGTCCATCTCCCGACATGTCCTGTTTAGCGAGGTTCTACTGTGTTGACTCTAGCAAATGTTACCCCCATGTTTTTGTTTTTTGTGTGTTTTGCAGTATAATAGCAGGTAGTAACACTTGATGTAGAATAATGCTACAGCTTGAGAGAGAACTTTTGTTTTTGGTATAGAGTACACTGTAACTTTGGATATTAAAACTTGAGGTATCTTTTAATTTTGGAGCCATTATGAGTTTGTACATCAGCTGTCTACTGCCCCTTATCAAAGTTTACCATAGTAAAAGCATTGCAAAGTATAATAAAGCATAGTGAAAGTATGGTAAAGCATAAGCATGCATTGTAAAGCCCAGAAAGGTATGATAAAATATATTAAAAACACGCCAAAATATGATCAATTGACTGTATAAACATGGTTATAACATGAGAAAATCACTGTAAATTTTTATAAGGTGCAAACAGCTAAAATATTACATACTACCTATTAATGTATGTTTTGCTCATTTATTAGTAAGCTCAGGAACCTTTTAATTCAAAATATGTGAATGCATACATATTGCACAGCCTCTCATTGGCAAAGGTCACTTTGAAACCTCTGCTGCCTGAATGCCTGACAGATTTGGAAAGATGAAAAGTTGATTAAATTGCTTGATCTGCCCTACAAGCAGTGCTTATACTCCTTTCAATGTTTTGCACGTTTAAAGGTCATCAGGGGACTTGCTAATGTTCCCTGTTTTTCAATAGCAAAATATCCATTAGTTAATTTGTTTTTTCTTTTTTTAAACACCCAATACTGCCTGCTAATACAACATCAACTACCCAGTCACCTCTTTACTATTTCTGTGCACTGCAAGGAAATCTTTAGTATATTCTTGTTTTATTCCTTCATTTTGTTTATATAATTTTTGGTTTTAAAATGTACTGTTTGTTCCCTTTCAAGTATGAAATATAACCTTTACCAAAATGGGTATTTACCTCCTAAAGACCCGAATCCTGAATATTTTTTTTCCAAAGCTGCTCACCGAGCTTGTGACTCAGTCATGACTCTGCCCCCGAGGCATCAATAGGACTGCGCTCACAGATCTATGCGCCATTTTTTCCTTTCAAGTCTATCCTGATCAGATAAGTACTTTGTTGCTTCTATTTGTATATATTTTGTGTGTTTTTTTTTTTACACAAATTATATGTGATATTAAACTAATCTCTGTAATCATTTTCTATTACGCGTATTGCGTGCACTAGAGCCTGTTGCTAGTAACGTCCCACGGCGGCCTTGTCCCCTGCGTGAAGCCAGAGGCTCGAGTCGCTCCTACCCAGGGATCCAGCAACAAAAGTCGACTGACTGTACTCTCCCCCAAGGCTGCATAGCTTATGCATAGCTTATACAGAGCTTATTTTCTTTCTCATATTTGATATTTAGGTATGAAATTCTGGGTGGGCCCAGAATTACGGTGGAGGGGCATGCAGTGCACAAACCCTCACAGTGTTACATCACAGTATTAGTTATTGTACAGAGTTCACAAAGAAAATAAACTTTTATGCATATTTTATCATGATGAGTTAGCTAAAAACATCACATAACTTCAAACGCACAATAATAACTTATGCTAAAATAAACTGGGCATTAGTAATAAACGTATACCGTATAACAATAAAGAGGGAAGTCGAAATGTCTGATACCAGACTAATCTCTAAGTATTCTATGAAATGATTAAACACTTTATTAATCATTAAAATAAATAAATGTAAAATAAATACCTGGTGATGTCTTCTCCCCGCTCCACCCCACTACATGACAAGGCGTCGGGGCTTGCTGTTGAATATGCCAACAATACTGTCATAGTTCAGTGAATCACAGTTTCGAATTCCCTTACCCAGACTGTCCAGCACGCCACCTATAATATATATATATATATATATATATATATATATATATATATATATATATATATATATATATATATATATATATATATATATATATATATGCAAGCAGACTGAGGCAACAGCTGTACAACCCTATACTGTACATTGCATTGCTTGCTCCTTGCATCATGCCCAGGTTCTGTCCCTGAGAGACATGCAAGGCCAGTCTGCCTATGGAGGACAAGCACAGCAGGTGCTTAAGAACATAAGAAAGTTTACAAACGAGAGGAGGCCATTCAGCCCATCTTGCTTATTTTGGTTGTTAGTAGCTTATTTATCCCAGAATCTCATCAAGCAGCTTCTTGAAGGATCCCAGGGTGTCAGCTTCAACAACATTACTGGGGAGTTGGTTCCAGACCCTTACAATTCTTTGTGTAAAAAAGTGCCTCCTATTTTCTGTTCTGAATGCCCCTTTATTATTATTATTTGTTTATTTAGCAGATGCCTTTATCCAAGGCGACTTGCAGAGACTAGGGTGTGTGAACTATGCATCAGCTGCAGAGTCACTTACAATTACGTCTCACCCGAAAGTCGAGCACAAGGAGGTTAAGTGAGGGTCACACATTGAGTCAGTGGCTGAGGTGGGATTTGAACCAGGGACCTCCTGGTTACAAGCCCTTTTCTTTAACAACTGGACCACACAGCCTCCTATCTAAGCTAGGATTTTGAATGCTTGAATCAGATCACCGCGTAGTCGTCTTTGTTCAAGACAGAATAGATTCAATTATTTTAGCCTGTCTGCAAATGACATGCTTTTCCTGTCTGGGGCCAGTGCATGCCACGGATGCACTGGTTAATCACAGCTTCTGCAAGTTTTGTGCCCCATTCTCCAAGTGCTCACTTGAGAAAAATGGTTATCCCACAGCTCTAAGGAGCGCTGTACATCCCTTACTCCTCCTCCGCTTTCTTCCCCATCACCCTCTCTTACAGAGATGGCTGCTTCCTCACCCCATGGCTTTGTGCCAAGGGAGAGTGGACGACTCATCCGGAAAAGTAGCCTAGGCAGGAAACAGGGTCTTCATGGTCTTCCTTATCCTTGAGTTTCAGTTCTTCCCCTCCCCGTGGAAGAAGGAGGGGGAGGGGGAAGGAAGAAGTTGCCGTTCCAGGCGATCAGCAGACTCTGAGCAGATGGAAAAGACCTGGGCAGCTGTTTCCCACCAAGGAACTGTTCTCAATTAATTACTGCAGGAACGTTCGGTGCCACCTGCCCAGTCATGGGGCTGCAAGCACAGATTGGCCACAGAAGGACCTCCGAGCAGGTGGGCGAACAAGAGCTGGTGTTCCCGTCCTGAGGACGTGGAGTCGGAGAGCACGGCCCCTGCGGTAAAGTACTCTTGTCAGCAGAGCTCATACCGCTAATCAAGAGGGCCACTGCATCCTTGCAAGTGCTCTGGCCTACAGCAGGGGAAACAAGGCTATCGATTTGCTATATGAAATCCAGTCTTCCTGGGACCATCTGGCAACAGCTCCTGCTGTTCCCTGTTCGATGGAAGCCCTATACAGGGCGCATGATGCGGAAAAGCTGGGCCTGGCCCATTTTCCAACGGTTGAGGTTTCCATTGCTGCCTTGGTCCAGATGCTTAATTTGGCGAACCTATCCAACGATGCTGCATGCCCTAACAAGCAGTACCGGGTTTCTGAGGTGATCCTCAAAAGAGCCTATTCAGCCGAGGCATTTGCCGCATGGCAAGGGAACTACAACAGCATCCTGGTAGTCTACCAGTCGCATTTGCTGCGGTCCCTCTCTGAGAACCACAGGCCCTCACCACAACAGCTGGATGAGCTACGCCTGGTGAACAAAAACCTGCTCAGTGTGTCCAAACTCAACGGATAGGCTGTAGGCAGAAACCTGGCTGTGCTGGTAGCCGCCTGCAGGCAGCTTTGGCTTTCCCAGGCACGTGTGCCTGACAGGGACAAAACACCACTGATGGACACCCTGACCACTCCAGGGTATTCGTTTAGTCCTGCAGTGGATGAGAAGCTGTTGCGCTCTCAACGCGTGCAGGAATCCACTAAGGAGCTGGTTCACCTGCTTCCCAAGCTACCACCTCCAGTACATAAACCAGTGGCAAAAACAGGTTATTCGCAGTTGGAGAAAGGGTTCTACTCCAGGTATTTCCTAGTGCCAAAGCGGGATGGTGGACTGATTCTCGATCTCAGACAGGTCAACCTGTATCTGACCCAAAGGTGGTTCAAAATGCTGACAATGCAAAAGCTGTTGAGTCAATCAGGCCAGACGACTGGTTCACCAAGGTGGACCTCAAAGATGCCTATTTCCACATCCCTATAAAGCCAGCGCACAAGAAGTACCTGTGGTTTGCCTTTCAGGGAACAGCGTACGTGTTCTGTATCTTGCCATTTGGCCTCTCCCTAGCTCCCCATGCCTTCTCGAAGTACATGGAAGCTATCTTGGCCCCATTGAGACTCAAAGGAATCGGAGTAATATCTGGACGGCTGGCTAATTTGTGCCCAGTCTCCAGCACAGGGAAAGGTCCACATGGAACTTGTCACCGGCCACCTTCAGCTGTTGGGCCTTACAGTGAATCCTGCGCCAGCTCATGCCTTCCCAGAGCCTCCTATCTCGGGGTGTGCTTGGACTCTGGGTCCATGCTGGCCAATCTGTCGGACGGCAGAGTGCAGACCATAGCCGCTGCTTGGAGCTCTTTCAGCTCAACAGAGTGCTAATGGTAATAATGTTCCAGAAACTGGGCCTGATGGCAGCTGCTTCCCAGCCTTCCATTGGGTCTCCTGCGCATGTGTACTGTGCAGGCCTGTTTCAACAGCAGGGTTTTTCACCCACGCTGAACCACGATCACCTATTGACAGTGTCCCACCACTGTCTAAAGGAAACAGCCGGTCCATCTACGTCTAGGCGTAGCGCTGGGCAGTGTCACCAGAAGGGAGGTCGTCACCATGGACGCGTCTAGCCTGAGCTTGGGCACTGTGTGGAATGGCCGGGATGTGCAAGGTGTGTGGAATCTGCCATGGAAGGGTCTCCACATCAGTGTTTTAGAGTTGCAGGCAGTTTACCTGGTCTTGCAGAATTTGCAAGAGAGACATGTGCTTATCTGTACAGACAACACAACAGTGGTGGCTTACCACCAGGACGGCCTCCGGTCACCCAATCTCCATCGTGTGGCCCGCAAGATTTTGCTGTGTACACACAAGAACCTCCTCTCACTGCGGGCAGTGCATCTGCTCGGGGTGACAAACTGGGCGGTGGACCTCTTCTCAAGGGGAGTCCCCAGCAGCTCAAAGTTGAGTTTTTTGGGTGGTGAGCCTCATCTGGGAGAGGTTTGGGAAAGCAGAGATAGACCTCCAACTATCATTTAAAGCAGCTTTCTTACTTGCTATCACCTCTGCAAAATGGGTGAGTGAGATGCAGGCATTCTCTATAGCAAAAGCCTGTTTAATTTTTACAGAGGCCAGGACAAAGGTCATGCTGCATACCAATCCTGCATTTTTGCCAAAGACTACTTTGGTGTTCCATGTCAACTAGTCTATGGAATTGTAGGTTTTCCCTCCACCTGCTTTCCAGTCTGACAGAGAGCGACAGCTCCATACGCTGTGCCGAATTCAGACCCTGGCATACTATGTTGACAGGACGAAAAATTGGAGGCAGTCCAAACTATATTTTTTGTCTGCTATGGTCAAGCCCATTCTAAGCAGTGGTTGTCCAGATGGATAGCAGACACAAAAAGTTGAAAAGGAGTGGCAAACCTACTGAGTCCACAAATTTCATGTGATCCGGGTGCAATTTCAAGTGATCCTGGTTCTCTGAGGTTTCACATATAACTCCAACTGAACCACACCTTAAATCTGCATCAAACAGTCAAACAAACTAGGTGTGAAAGTTCCCTTTTAATCATTTGTAAAATTGCAAAACTAGTTTGACCAGATATGTTAATAAAAATCTCAAAATAATCGCTATTTTGCAAAGCAGAAAGTTAGGGAAACTGTTGTGTTTTAAATCCAACAGCCTATTCAGTAACCCTTTCAATTCCATGTAAAGTCTAGTTTTGCCCATGATCATCACCTTACATTCATCTTAATATATACCCTGGCCCAAAAAATGATCCCCTTCATAGTTAATCGTTGTGCCACCCTTTTAAGTGATAGTCCCAGAGAAGGAGCAGTATTTGAGGAACCTCTGGCTTACTTCAATGAAAATAAGACTGTCTTGTACCAAAGTTTTGTTAAACTGCACAGGAGTCTCTCTTTTGTTCTAGTGAAGTCCAAAATTAGTTCATGGACCCTTAGCAGCTTCAATCACCAATGTAGAACCTGCTTGGAATATAGACCAAGGGGGCCGTTTACCAAAAACTTAACGAGCATTGTGAGAGCATTGTAAGAACAACTTTCTCAAACTGCTCTACATGTCTCCTGATGCTCTTGAACTTCTACTTGAGTTTACAAGGAGTTTGGGCAGTAGTCCACGGAGATTTAAAATACATTAAAACACCATTGGGAGAACACTTACACACAAATGTGTAAGTGCACGACAGTTAAACAAATAATAGTCTTTAACCCTTTAGTCATCCAAGAAGATTGAATTGTGTGAAGATTGAAATGTTTTTCCCCAAATATACCCTTAAGTGATAGTTGAAAAACAAGTGCTGCTCATGAGAAAATCAAGGGGATTTGGGGAACTCATGTCAAGATCAATCGGAAGCAGTTATATCTCACTAGAAAGAATAACCTTGAAGTCACAAGTACTAGTGTTACAGTGAAACTGCCCCTGGAGTGGAATGGTTCTTGAGGTCCACCATTGGTTTAAATCAGCTGAGAAGACCCCAATGTGTTACTCGTAGTATGACCACACTTGAGCCCCACACTTGCATTCTATGGTTCAAAACTACATGAGGTCAGTTGGAGTCCTATTATCCATATTTGGGGAAGTGAATGGGAAAATGAGAGAATTAAATGTTTAGTGTTGTGTAGGGATTCATGGGCAGGCTTCACCAGAGTAAAAATCTGGAAGGTACTTATGTTTTTAAGTTAAGGAGAGGCAAGCTCAAAATTGAATGTGTGCATTTATTTATAGACTGCTGGACTATTCTCTCCCTACAGGTGGATTTGCAGAGTTTTTCAAATGCTTCCCAGACCTGTGTGAGGGTAAATCTGCTGTGACCCCCACCAGTATCTCCCAGCCATGCCTCCCCGTAGCTAACATTGGACCCACACGAATCCTGCCGCACCTGTACCTGGGATGCCAACGTGATGTCCTCAATAAGGTGAGTACCAGCAGGGTGTCCAGCCCTTTTAATATCCGCAACTATGAGATATTAATAATTGCATTCGTGATATTTAAAATGTACATTTAAACAACGTCAGTGTCATGGCTATAAATTCAAATTTATAGTCATCATTAAAAAGTGGAGCGCCATGGTTTATTTCCACTCCAAGCGCATGTAAACATGCAAGATTGTCAAATACACAGGCAGACAGGTGCCTTCATATTCCCTAGATTCTGCTACTCTCAATAGTTTGCGCTAAAGCATTTCGAGATTGTCACATCTGAATCAGCTCTTCACTATATATATACAGTACTGTGCAAAAGTTTTAGGCAGGTGTGAAAAAATGCTGTAAAGTAAGAATGCTTTCAAAAATAGACATGTTAACAGATTATATTTATCAATTAACTAAATGCAAAGTGAGTGAACAGAAGAAAAATCTAAATCAAATCCATATTTGGTGTGACCACCCTTTGCCTTCAAAACAGCATCAAGCATCAATTCTTCTAGGTACACTTGCACACAGTTTTTGAAGGAACTCGGCAGGTAGGTTGGCCCAAACATCTTGGAGAACTAACCACAGTTCTTCTGTGGATTTAGGCAGCCTCAGTTGCTTCTCTCTCTTCATGTAATCCCAGACAGACTCGATGATGTTGAGATCAGGGCTCTGTGGGGCCATACCATCACTTCCAGGACTCCTTGTTCTTCTTTACGCTGAAGATAGTTCTTAATGAATTTCGCTGTATGTTTGGGGTCGTTGTCATGCTGCAGAATAAATTTGGGGCCAATCAGATGCCTCCTGATGGTATTGCATGATGGGTAAGTATCTGCCTGTACTTCTCAGCATTGAGGAGACCATTAACTCTGACCAAATCCCCAACTCCATTTGCAGAAATGCAGCCCCAAACTTGCAAGGAACCTCCACCATGCTTCACTGTTGCCTGCAGACACTCATTCGTGTACACTCTCCAGCCCTTCGGTGAACAAACTGCCTTCTGCTACAGCCAAATATTTCAAATTTTGACTCATCAGTCCAGAGCACCTGCTGCCATTTTTCTGCACCCCAGTTCCTGTGTTTTCGTGCATAGTTGAGTCGCTTGGCCTTGTTTCCACGTCCGGAGGTATGGCTTTTTGGCCGCAAGTCTTCCATGAAGGCCACTTCTAACCGGACTTCTCGGACAGTAGATGGGTGTACCAGGGTCCCACTGTTTTCTGCCAGTTCTAAGCTGATGGCACTGCTGGACATCTTCCGATTCATGAAGGGAAGAAAGCATGATGTGTCTTTCATCTGCTGCAGTAAGTTTCCTTGGCCAACCACTGCATCTCACGGTCCTCAACGTTGCCCGTTTCTTTTGTGCTTCTTCAAAAGAGCTTGGACAGCACATCTGGAAACCCCTGTCTGCCTTGAAATTTCTGCCTGGGAGAGACCTTTGCTGATGCAGTATAACTACCTTGTGTCTTGTTGCTGTGCTCAGTCTTGCCATGATGTATGACTTTTGACAGTAAACTGTCTTCAGCAACCTCACCTTGTTAGCTGCGTTTGGCTGTTCCTCACCCAGTTTTATTCCTCCTACACAGCTGTTTCTGTTTCAGTTAATGATTGTGTTTCAACCTACATATTGAATTGATGATCATTAGCACCTGTTTGGTATAATTGTTTAATCATACACCTGACTATATGCCTACAAAATCCCTGACTTTATGCAAGTGTACCTAGAAGAATTGATGCTGTTTTTGAAGGCAAAGGGTTGTCACACCAAATATGGATTTGATTTAGATTTTTCTTCTGTTCACTCACTTTGCATTTAGTTAATTGATAAATATAATCTATGAACATGTCTATTTTTGAAAACATTCTTACTTTACAGCATTTTTTCACACCTGCCTAAAACCTTTTGCACAGTACTATATATATATATATATATATATATATATATATATATATATATATATATATATATATATATATATATATCCTTCCTTAAGGAATAGAAAGAAGACAAGCGTTGAATTGATAACAGAACTGGTGTCGTTGTCCATCCATCAACAGTCCAAAGCACCTTTGATCATTGTTCCATAGTCCAATTTCTGTGTTCTTGTGCATATTTTAGCCTTTTAGTCTTGTTCCTCTTTCTTAAGAGGTATTCTTACTGCAACACATCCTGATTTTCAAGAGTCACCTTCACCTGTGCCTTCTGACAGTTCTGTTGTCAATTCAACGTTTGTTTTCTTTCTATTCCTTAAGGATATTATCTTCATGTATTGCTCATCCTTGTTAGACAGCTTTTTGGGTCTTCTAGTCCTGGGTTTGTCAATTACAGATGATGATTCTCTGTACTTGTTGATTATGCTTCAGATACCACACCTTAAATCAAGTGATGCAAGCTATTTCACTCAATGTTTTTCCTTCTTTATGCAAGTCAATGTTGTATAATAGCAGAAAACACTAGTGGAGGCTTTGAGTAAATTGTTGATGCTCATAATGCATCAGAGTAGCAAAATGCAACTTGTGTAAGACTTTTGCACAGCAGTGTATATATATATATATATATATAATATATATATATATATATATATATATATATATATATATATATATATATATATATTAGTGGTAATGTATTGGGTAGAATAGCAGAGGGGAGATATATTGGTCCCTATATCACTAGGAGTGTATACCCTATGTAATACTCAGGTAGAGTCCTTGGTTTGTGGTGTTAGTGTGCGGTGTGGCTGCAGACACTGCTAAAAGAAAGCCAGTGGTTAAAACCAAAAATAGTCTTTTGGCATACAAAACAAACAAACAGTGCTTTGTTTTGCATTTAAAGGGCCAGTTGCCCTATTTCTGTGTTTTGGACTTGAAAATCAAATAACATTATATACACATACACAGTAAATGAGTTTTTTCTACATTTAACAATGTAAATTCTACCAGAATGTAACTGTCTGCATTTGACATTGTGTTTCAAGGGAAATTATAGAACAAAATGGGTTTTGTTTTTTTATTTTTCCTTTCAGGAGCTGATGCACCAGAATGATATAGTTTATGTTTTGAATGCCAGTAATACCTGCCCCAAACCTGACTTCATTCCGGAGTCTCATTTCCTGAGAGTGCCAGTCAATGACAGCTTCTGTGAGAAAATCCTGCCCTGGCTGGATAAATCTGTCGAGTTTATAGGTAGGCACTTAAAGATTTCTTTATGAACTTTATATTTTATTTTACTGTGAAACCCCTTTTATTTCCCTGGCATCAGTTGTATCTAATTTTGCAATGTCTTCTTGCAATTGCAATACAACAACTATTTTTCCTACATATATTGCCAAACTGCTGTCTATGCACTGTAATATCTTTGTAACTCAGGATTTGAGGTAATGGTCATATTTGCAGTGCAAATATTGACTCTGGGTAGCACACACAGTAAGGCTGCAGATTTTAGCAGAGACCTGAGAAATTCAAAACCTATTTTAATATGTCAGCTGGCAATACAATGTCGTGAGGTGAGGCATGTTGCCCTCTACATAATTTAGATAGCAACTTGTGTAACAACAATGTTAAACATTCTAAAAAATGAGTACTTTTTAATTGGTTATTTTAAAGAGTAAGTAGCGAGGTTCTGAAAATGCAGCGTTATACGTTCCCACGTGTTGCTACAACTGTTTACATAATGTACCTGTAATTTTTCCTTTCATTGTTAACATCCTGACAACTTCTTACACTTATAACTTTGAAGTCAATTTTAAAATGGCCACTCTAGTGCACTGAGGTTTGAGATCTGTCTTCTGGGCAGCAGTGTGGAGTAGTGGTTAGGGCTCTGGACTCTTGACCGGAGGGAATCCCAGGTGGAGGACACTGCTGCTGTACCCTTGAGCAAGGTACTTTACCTAGATTGCTCCAGTAAAAACCCAACTGTATAAATGGGTAATTGTATGTAAAAATAATGTGATATCTTGTAACAATTGTAAGTCGTCCTGGATAAGGGCTAAGAAATAATAATAATAATAATAAATCAGGGGTTCTCAAACTGGGGGTCGCGGGGATGTCTGAAGGGGGTAGATTTGGTAGATTCAACTTTTATGTATTTTTTTAATGTATGCACATTGACTTACAAAAACAGCACACCCTCCCTATACTCCTTCCTTCATATCTGTGGGTCCAGTCTATATCTTTACAAAACCAAAAGTGACTATACTGCTGTTTTTGGAGGTTACAGGTTAAACTGTGAAGGGTGAACAGCGAGTCTCTTTAGAATTGGGTATTATAATTATGTGGTCCTTTCCTTGACTTCTCTCACCGATTTATTCTGGTAACCATAAAAGAGGAGTCAAACAATGAAGCAAAGAAGAGTTCATCTCATATGAAACTGTAAAGTGAGTCGCTTATATGTGGATGTCCCTGCAACCAGTTGCGAGCAGTTGCGCAACCAGTCACTTGAAGTAGAGCAGTGCTCTACTTTCCAAGCAACCAGCTGAGCGACTTCTGTAGACACAGGCAATCACATGGCAATTCGCCAACTCTGATTGGTTCTTATAATGCTGACTGCATGGCTTGCATATTAAGAAGTTCTAATTTTAAAAATGTGGGAGGTAAAAAAAATAAATAAATGGTTTTCTCCAGCTTTTACGCGGCTTCGTTTGTTTCTTTAGGGAATATGGCATTTAAAATAACAGTTGAAAAAATAACAGCCAACTCTTCCTCGTTTAATTACTGGACACATTACGACCTGTGTCACCTCGGTTGTCAAAAAATAAATAAAATAAATTACGATTCTAAGCTTGTAGACACGGGAGAAAAAACAAGTCAACTTGGTTGTCCAAAACCAAAAAAAAACTACTTCACTTTGTAGATAGAATAAAAATGTAAAAAAAAAGCAATTGGGTTGCGCAACTGATCGCTCAGGTGTGGACCCGGCTTTATAAACGAAGTGACCAGTTTACAAAGACAAGCTTTTTTGTGGTTGAGTTTGTCTTAGCGAACTACCGTATTCCTTCTAATTTAAGATGCCCTCGAATTTAAGACGCAGCCCAAATTTACCACCCTCAATACGTATTTACAAAGATACAACCTCGATTACGCTGTTGTATCGTACAAAACTGACATGGAACTTGTTTATTGTGCCACGCACTGTATAATACCTAAGATGGCGTGTCACTTACAGCATCGCACATCCTGGCAACAGCAAGCGCGACACAACACTGCACGGCATCAGGCAACCCAGCAACCACAACAGCATTGAACATTGCTTGGCATGTCAAAAAATAGGGGGGTCTGATCAGCATTTCCGATCTGTCCAAGCTGGTATTGTTTGTTAGAAATGCTGAAATTGTAAACGTTTCTCTTGGAATTCCTCAGGAAGCTTGGTTTGTTTTTTCTCAGCAGTGTCACCTTGCTGCTTCTGTATTTGTGCAGATACCTTTGTTGTCTTTTGTTTGGCGACTTTTTAATATACGCATCACTATACTGTACTTGAATTTTAAGACGCAGGCTATTATTGAGAAGCAAAATTTGTTAAAGCGCGTCCTAAAT
Organism: Acipenser oxyrinchus oxyrinchus; assembly: GCA_030684275.1. Taxonomy (NCBI): domain Eukaryota; kingdom Metazoa; phylum Chordata; class Actinopteri; order Acipenseriformes; family Acipenseridae; genus Acipenser; species Acipenser oxyrinchus. Next base: position 30,426,649 of record CM060256.1, read on the forward strand.
TCAAAGGAATGTGGTACATTGTGTAATAATATGGATTGTTTTTTAAAAAGCCTGCTTCTAAGACTGCCAGTGAGCAATGTTAGCATGGAAGTCATGTGTCAAAAGCAAAAAGTCAGAAATATGACGACAAATATATTGAGCTGGATCCGTGACTAACCCGCAACCGCAGAGTGTTCTTTTGTGGTGAAATACTTGCTTATGAAAGTAGGCTGTCATTTAGAAACCAAGCATCCTTCCCTGAAGGATAAACCAATTGTTTTTTTTCCCAGAGTATGTTGGCAAATCTGAAAAAACAGGATGTCATTTTTCAAGCAAGCAGTGTGAATACTAAAGCTCTCCATGTGTCCTACATGGTGGCTTTAAGGATAGCAAAATGCAGTAAGCCCCACACCATTGCTGAATCACTGTAGCACCATGTGCTGCTGACAAGTCAGCTATTATTCTGGGACCTGATTCCGCAAGTAAATTATGTTATATATCCCTTTCAAATGATTTGGTTGCACGGCGCTTCTGTCTTGTTGAAGGGTTTCAAGAAGTATGCTTTCAACAACAGGAGCACAGGCAGTTTTGCACTTGGGTTTGAACACACAGTACCGGCACAAATTATGGAAACAACAAATAATTTACAGCAAGATTAGGGGTGGAGATTGTATTACCATTTTCCCTCTCAAACCCTTTATTTACTAAATATCTTGTATCCCTGAATAGATCTCCTCTTAATAAATATGCTAACTATTTAGCAAGACTTCTCACAAATTCAGTGGTAACCTAAATATGATTAACTTACTAACATTTGTTCTCGATGTTACGTAAAAAAAAGTATTTTCCTGAGTGGTGAGTGTCAAGTCTGCTACAATATTCAATGCAGTGCTGTCCTTGGCAGTCCTCAGCCAGAAACCCATTTTTGAGGGTAAAATGAAGAGAAAATGTCACACCCAGTCATTCTGCATTGGTAGTAAGTGGATCATATTTGGGGTACCACAGCACTTGTGGGAGAGACTGTTCATTAAAATCTCTTGCACATTTTTAAAGAGGAGACCATTTTCTATTCAGGGATATCAAGATATTTAGTGAGCAAGTAGTCTGAGTGAAGTTATCCGGCAACAACCTCCATCTCCAGTTGTACTGCTTTCCTTGAAAAAGGAGAACATTTCAGGGTACTATTCTACTTGTGAGATGTCTTGCTCATTAAAATATTATCTATTCAGGGATACCAGGGTATTTAGTAAGTAAGGGGTCTCAGTGAGGAAACATGGGCAATACAATCACCACCCCTAGTCTTGCTGTAAATCATTCATTTCCATAATTTGTGTCGGTACTGTATATTCACTGTGTTAATTAGGAGGAATTGGCAGTTTTAGGAGGAGTAATTTAGAAATCAGCCAGACTTTGTAGTATATCTCTTTTGGTTTCTTTTTTAATGCAAGTGAAGTACTGCAGCAGGAGCAAGATGGCAAGGAAGAACCGGCAGGTACTTTATCGCGTATCCCAGGAGATTGAGCGGGAGCTTAAGCCAGAGTTTTGTCAGGAAATCGAACCAGAGGCAAAAGAGAAGAAGATTGTGTGCGCTCTAGAAGGCTCCCCTTTCACCAGAATGATCATCTGGTTCATACCAGTGACCCGGTTCGGTCCGGTTTGACACCAAGACCGTTACCAGTGCTCCATTTTTTGTGCAGTCTGTGTACACCAGTCAGTTTACTGTCTTTTCTTGTCCACATACTGTTTTTTCAGCCTTGCACCATGCTTGGGTTTCACTTTTTGTGCTGGTTGCAAGACAAACATTCCAGCAGAGGATAACCACGACAAGTGCACCCACTGTCGGTAAGGTTTCCACACTAATCCTGCTTTTCTCCCAAAAAGCATTTCTGTTTGCCATAACCAGTCAGTTGAATTGGAGGCCTTCCATCTACCTCCTTTCCAGTCTGACAGGGAGATAACGCTCTGTGCAGTTAGGGCACTGGTCTATTATGTTGACCGCACCCAGAGTTGGTGGTAATTTTAGAGCAATTGTTTGTTTGCTTCGGGTCGAAGTTCCGCAGACAAGCCCTGTCTAAACAGTGGCTGTCGAGGTGGATTGTAGACAGTCAGGATTGCATATAATCTAGCCAGCCTGCCCCCACCAGAAAAGATCACTGGTCACTCCACAAGAGGCCTTGCAACCTCTTCAGGGTTTACAATTCGTTTTAAGGTATATGGCTACTTACAAGGTAGTAGGGGCACCGATCTCATCGAGTAAATGGTGCATTCTGCAGTATTTTTGCATAGTTTAAGCATGTGCTAGACTAGTAGAGGTCTGCTTGCAGTCTGACAAAATATTCCATTAGTGCAATTTGTTTCAGCACTGCTCACAGCAAAGCAAGATCAACAAGAAGGAAATTTGACTTTGAGCATCAAGGTCCCTGCAAGTTGTGTACAGTTGTAATATGGGAAACAGCATGCTGCAGCTCCCATGCTCAGCGTTAGTGAAGTCCTGGTCTGACAGCATGTAAAAGACTGCTGTTATGATTACATGTTAATGTTTAGTTTTCAGTAAAAAATAAATTTCAATTGCATACAAGTTTGTTCTGCTATCTATGATATTAAATACGCTACAGCAAGCACATTGTCATATATTAGATATTTTCATTAGCACAATCTGAGAGTTAAATGTAGTGAAAGGCAGTTTTTTTTTAAGCAAAGTAAGCAAGCTGCAGTACGTTTCATTTTTAATTCCCAAAATGTTTTGGCGTACACTTCAAAATTACAGTCCCAATTATTTCTATGCGTTCTGCTTTCACTTTAAAATTTCCAGTTTGAGAAAAACTCTTTTTCCTTGCAACAGCTGACCCTGCTTTAGTACAAAACTGTCGCTACATACTGTTTTTCATTATGGTAACGTCTTAAATTACCATGCCTGCAGCTTTGGCTGAAGAGATATTATCAGCTCATCATCTAACTAGGGACTCTTCTACACAATTAAATCATCCTTAAACTCCTTACAGTAAACAATGTAACTGAATTTGTTTATCTAGGATATTTGCAGCTGCTAAAGAAGATGCAACAGACTAAATAAACCTGTTTGTGTTGATTCAAAACTTTATTTAGGCACTCTATGATTTTGACTGGGGAAAGATAATGTTGGTTTATTGGAGTTCAGAAATAACACTTTTCAGCTTGATATGGTAAACTGTTCACTTTCTTTTTTCTTTGCATTACAGCTGTTCATTAAAAGGGCATTTTGTTAATGGCATGTGTGCAACACACAAACCTTAAGTGTATTTTTATTTTTCGCTGTTCTTGTTCCATCACAACTGTTGCGTGAAACTGGGGTTCACCATATTTTGCTGGTATTAATAATAAACAGCACCTGAACTGAATTTGCAAGCATTTCTATATCATCTGACAAGGGCACAGCTGATATCCCATCATGCCTTTTTTTTTTTTAAAAGGCTTACAGCCTGTATACCTGAAACCCCAATATGACAAGCTCTATGGGTACATATTTTTTATTACAATCATAACAAGAGGAATACATTTTTTTTGGTGAATTTGTATAGCTATTATGCAATATATGTAGGGCTTCTGTTTTTCGGTTTTTGTTAATTTAATTTTTCGGTGCTTATTTTGAGCTATTTTCACGTTTTAATGTAAATCTTTTTTGGGGGCTTTCGCTTTTTATACAGTACTGTGCAAAAGTTTTAGGCAGGTGTGAAAAAATGCTGTAAAGTAAGAATGTTTTCAAAAATAGACATGTTAATAGATTATATTTATCAATTAACTAAATGCAAAGTGAGTGAACAGAAGAAAAATCGAAATCAAATCCATAATTGGTGTGACCACCCTTTGCCTTCAAAACAGCATCAATTCTTCTAGGTACACTTACACAAAGTCAGGGATTTTGTAGGCATATAGTCAGGTGTATGATTAAACAATTATACCAAACAGGTGCTAATGATCATCAATTCAATATGTAGGTTGAAACACAATCATTAACTGAAACAGAAACAGCTGTGTAGGAGGAATAAAACTGGGTGAGGAACAGCCAAACTCAGCTAACAAGGTGAGGTTGCTGAAGACAGTTTACTGTCAAAAGTCATACACCATGGCAAGACTGAGCACAGCAACAAGACACAAGGTAGTTATACTGCATCAGCAAAGTCTCTCCCAGGCAGAAATTTCAAGGCAGACAGGGGTTTCCAGATGTGCTGTCCAAGCTCTTTTGAAGAAGCACAAAGAAATGGGCAACGTTGAGGACCGTAGACGCAGTGGTCGGCCAAGGAAACTTACTGCAGCAGATGAAAGACACATCATGCTTACTTCCCTTCGCAATCGGAAGATGTCCAGCAGTGCCATCAGCTCAGAACTGGCAGAAAACAGTGGGACCCTGGTACACCCATCTAGTGTCCGGAGAAGTCTGGTCAGAAGTGGCCTCCGACGTGGAAACAAGGCCAAGCAACTCAACTATGCACGAAAACACAGACACTGGGGTGCAGAAAAATGGCAGCAGGTGTTCTGGACTGATGAGTCAAACTTTGAAATATTTGGCTGTAGCAGAAGGCAGTTTGTTCGCCGAAGGGCTGGAGAGCGGTACACGAATGAGTGTCTGCAGGCAACAGTGAAGCATGGTGGAGGTTCCTTGCAAGTTTGGGGCTGCATTTCTGCAAATGGAGTTGGGGATTTGGTCAGATTAATGGTCTCCTCAATGCTGAGAAGTACAGGCAGATAATTATCCATCATGCAATACCATCAGGGAGGCATCTGATTGGCCCCAAATTTATTCTGCAGCATGACAACGACCCCAAACAAACAGCGAAAGTCATTAAGAACTATCTTCAGCGTAAAGAAGAACAAGGAGTCCTGGAAGTGATGGTATGGCCCCCACAGAGCCCTGATCTCAACATCATCGAGTCTGTCTGGGATTACATGAAGAGAGAGAAGCAACTGAGACTGCATAAATCCACAGAAGAACTCCAAGATGTTTGGGCCAACCTACCTGCCGAGTTCCTTCAAAAACTGTGTGCAAGTGTACCTAGAAGAATTGATTCTGTTTTGAAGGCAAAGGGTGGTCACACCAAATATTGATTTGATGTAGATTTTTCTTCTGTTCACTCACTTTGCATTTAGTTAATTGATAAATATAAACTATTAACATGTCTATTTTTGAAAGCATTCTTACTTTACAGCATTTTTTCACACCTGCCTAAAACTTTTGCACAGTACTGTATACTGTATGAAATTATTGTTTTTACTTTCCAAAATGCTCGACAGTACTTGCACATTTAAGCTGTACCTGCTTTCCTTTGTTGTCTTCCACAACGTAATCCTTACGGTCACAGGCACATTCTTCTGGGGGTTTTGTGTGTAAGCATTTTTTTACATTTCACCACAATTTGCAATTCTGTTTTAAATCCTCTGTATTTTAACAATAATATCCCGCGAACAAGCCTCCATTCCTAATTGTAATCTAATTTTAAATCTCACAAGCAGAGTCTCCAAAAATTTAGGAATGTGCTGCCACTCAGTAGTTGGAGTGGGTTTAAAGTATTCAGAACGATATATACAAGTCAGGAAGGAGGGGCATTGCCCAGCTGCACTGGGAAAGGTGTGTGTGTGTGTGTGTGTGTGTGTGTGTGTATATATATATATATATATATATATATATATATATATATATATATATATATATATATATATATATATATATATATATGTATATATATGTATGTATATATATGTATATATATGTATGTATATATGTATGTATATATATATATATATATATATATATATATGTGTATATATGTATGTATATGTATGTGTGTGTGTGTGTGTGTGTGTGTGTATGTATAAGGTGTGAAAAAATGCTGTAAAGTAAGAATGCTTTCAAAAATAGACATGTTAATAGATTATATTTATCAATTAACTAAATGCAAAGTGAGTGAACAGAAGAAAAATCTAAATCAAATCCATATTTGGTGTGACAACCCTTTGCCTTCAAAACAGCATCAATTCTTCTAGGTACACTTGCACAAAGTCAGGGATTTTGTAGGCATATAGTCAGGTGTATGATTAAACAATTATACCAAACAGGTGCTAATGATCATCAATTCAATATGTAGGTTGAAACACAATCATTAACTGAAACAGAAACAGCTGTGTAGGAGGAATAAAACTGGGTGAGGAACAGCCAAACTCAGCTAACAAGGTGAGGTTGCTGAAGACAGTTTACTGTCAAAAGTCATACACCATGGCAAGACTGAGCACAGCAACAAGACACAAGGTAGTTATACTGCATCAGCAAGGTCTCTCCCAGGCAGAAATTTCAAGGCAGACAGGGGTTTCCAGATGTGCTGTCCAAGCTCTTTTGAAGAAGCACAAAGAACGGGCAACGTTGAGGACCGTGAGACGCAGTGGTCGGCCAAGGAAACTTACTGCAGCAGATGAAAGACACATCATGCTTACTTCCCTTCGCAATCGGAAGATGTCCAGCAGTGCCATCAGCTCAGAACTGCAGAAAACAGTGGGACCCTGGTACACCCATCTACTGTCCGGAGAAGTCTGGTCAGAAGTGGCCTTCATGGAAGACTTGCGGCCAAAAAGCCATACCTCCGACGTGGAAACAAGGCCAAGCGACTCAACTATGCACGAAAACACAGGAACTGGGGTGCAGAAAAATGGCAGCAGGTGCTCTGGACTGATGAATCAAAATTTGAAATATTTGGCTGTAGCAGAAGGCAGTTTGTTCGCCGAAGGGCTGGAGAGCGCATACACGAATGAGTGTCTGCAGGTAACAGTGAAGCATGGTGGAGGTTCCTTGCAAGTTTGGGGCTGCATTTCTGCAAATGGAGTTGGGAATTTGGTCAGAATTAATGGTCTCCTCAATGCTGAGAAGTACAGGCAGATACTTATCCATCATGCAATACCATCAGGGAGGCATCTGATTGGCCCCAAATTTATTCTGCAGCATGACAACGACCCCAAAACATACAGCGAAAGTCATTAAGAACTATCTTCAGCGTAAAGAAGAACAAGGAGTCCTGGAAGTGATGGTATGGCCCCCACAGAGCCCTGATCTCAACATCATCGAGTCTGTCTGGGATTACATGAAGAGAGAGAAGCAACTGAGGCTGCCTAAATCCACAGAAGAACTGTGGTTAGTTCTCCAAGATGTTTGGGCCAACCTACCTGCCGAAGTTCCTTCAAAAACTGTGTGCAAGTGTACCTAGAAGAATTGATGCTTGATGCTGTTTTGAAGGCAAAGGGTGGTCACACCAAATATGGATTTGATTTAGATTTTTCTTCTGTTCACTCACTTTGCATTTAGTTAATTGATAAATATAATCTATTAACATGTCTATTTTTGAAAGCATTCTTACTTTACAGCATTTTTTCACACCTTATATATATATATATATATGGTGGTCAGCGTGACAGTATGACAAAAGATTGACTGAATGATAATAACAGAAAATTATTGGAATATTTTTTAATAAGTATTTTGAAATCCCTGCTCTTGAGCGTTATTCCAAGGCGCATTTGTCGCAGACATTTGCAACGCTACAGTATGAGCCACGCCTTACTTTTTCCCTGTTCACACTACCATTTTTATACCTGTATTGTTGCAGAACCGTAACGAAACAGTACCGAAACATCTGTCCAGATTTCACTTCTTATCGGTGTCGTACCAATACAACTGCATCGATACGAAACTCAAAAAAGAGCAGGTTTCATACTGGTACTGTTTCAACACGACTCGGAACAGCTTAAGTGTGGACAGGTAAACGGACACAGTATCGATACAGTTAAGTCAATATTCTGAAGCACGCGCAATTCTTGCTTTCCAGTTTAAATACTTAAACAGCTTTACATTTTTAAATAATTTAAACAGCTTTACATTTTACGGTGAGCTGCAGTACCTTTTATCATGGCTACACCAAAAATACGTGACAAAATAATCTCCACAAAGTTATTGATCGTGACTAGGAGGTAAAGCGTACTGCAAAGTGCCCCTCAAAAATAAAATTCCTTGAGTAGATATCAAAAAGCAAAAAGAAGAAAAACCATTCCCAAAGCCATGATGAAGCCCGTTGTCTTCACAACCTCATGCTTTTAAAGACGGCTAATTGTTTTCGCCTTTTTGTTCATCTCATTCTTTCGCATTCTGCTCGTCTCTTAATAATGATTGAACACCAAAACAAAATACTGTACGTGGACAGGACGGCAAAACAGCGGATCCATTTCTAACGTGACAGCGGTCGTCATGGAAACTAGTTCAGAACCCGAACACTGTTGATTTAAACATACATGAATGTGGACAGGTATATCGCAACTGTATCGGTACTGTAACAGTATTGAAAATTGAGTTAGGACAGAAAGTGGTTTCGTAACAAACTGTACTAGTATTGTACCGATACAAGTGTGAACAGGGCTTTTTACCAGATTCTACCGAATGAATGTCGTGCATCAGCAGAACCCTGTTTTTTGGGACCAGAGTGTTAAGGGCAGCTACTCATTCTGCCTTTTAACACACTTTGTCTTACACACAATTTAATTGGACTTCTGGTGTTAAATGCTGAGGTTGTTTCAGACTGTCCCTTTCAAGTCATAATCAGTCTTGAATACAAAACACAAAAGCTCCTACTACAATGCTCCCCCCTCCTGTAACGCTATTGTCAGGAGCCAATCCTATTTATTTCGTGTCGCCCCGGTGTTGCCGCCTTTCGTGTCACCTGTGGTGTGAAATATACTTTAATTTTGACGCATCACTGCAGATTTCAGCTTGTTGCTTCGTGTCTGGGGTGTAGCGGCCTTAAGTGTTTCAATCTTGGCAGTCCGATTTGGCTTGCCAAACTCCCTTTATAGCTCTGTAAGACAGTAAAGTTGAACACTGCTGTCTGGATATTTCACTGTGGTAAAGACACGTTTGGAAAGGATCTGGTAGCTTAGAAATAATTATATACCGGACCTAAATGTGTTTTTTCACAACCTAGTATATATACAGTACATGTTAATGGTATAATCCCTAATATTTAAAGGTCCATTTTCCTCCCCTATTTACTTGAAAGCCCCGTCATTCAACGTTAATTTCCTAAAGCATTTTCTTTAGGTTAAAGTCTCTTGAGAAGCCACACTAGAGAGCAGCCTCTACCCTCCATGTTCCACACCTGTTGGAGTCTCCAATGCTGCCTTTGCAGACAGGGTATCTCCACTTGCATGCACTGTACTTATTCTATCCTGCTTTTCACAGTGTTTAAATGCAAGTGGCATAGGTACAGAGTTCAGTCCTCTGAAAGGGACACTCCAGCACAGAGAGCATTGGAAATATTAGAAATTAAAAGAACTGAATTATAATGAGGGACAGTGACATTTTCTACGGAGCTATTCAGTCTATAGGAAAATGCATTTAAAAAAAGTTACTAGGGCTTTAACAGAATCTATTAACATGATTTTATGCGCCATATCAACCTAACACAATTTCCAGTGCAACACAGGAGAATTTCGAATGACGTAAACGTTTGCCAACATATGAAACATGAAAAGCTTAGCATTTTTAACTGAGATTTGCCATATGTAACATTCGATACAAAAACTCTGTAATTCCTCACCAGTGTTTTGAAAGGTTATTTACTTCAATGAGTATTCAAACTATTGTGTAAGACACCACAGAATTATATTTTGGCTTGAGAGAGATTCCTCCAGTACTTTTGGCTTAAGAAAATGTATTGTGAAATACTTGAGTTAAGAGGTTATTTTTCACTGTCTTTCCAGAAAAAGCTAAAGCATCAAATGCTCGCGTTTTGGTCCACTGCCTAGCTGGAATTTCCCGATCTGCTACAATTGCTATTGCCTACATCATGAAGAGAATGGACATGTCACTCGACGAAGCATACAGGTACATTGATGTGATACTGAACCTCAAAACAGCACTAAAACTGCCTGAAATATGTTTTTCTTAATACAAGATAAACACAAACATAGGAAAGCATAATGCAGTATAAAAATGTCAGGTTTTAATAAGTAACTGCTTGCTTGTACTTTGACTTCTATTTTTCTAGAAACCTGCTTGTCCAGTTGTGATGAAACTTCTTTAGTAGTCTGTCTGTCTAAATGTATCTAGAGAACCTGTGGCGGAGTGTCCCGCCCCTATATATTTATTTATTATTATTTGTATTATTGTTTGCGGCGCAGTTAAAAGCGCTGCGTATTTGTTAATGTTTTTAAATTTAAAAACCTTGTGAGGATGCGTGGCTGATCAGCTACTGATTATTTAACTAGCTGACAGTCACGCATTCTTACTAAACTCGTGCAGACTGTGGCCGAGGGGTAATAAGATAATTAACAGCTAGTTAACCCCTCGGCCAGAGTATAAGAACCTGCAGCTGTCCGTGCTGTGGGGAGGAATGTACAGAGGAGAGTACAGAGAGCGGAGAGAGCGAGGAAAATAAATAAACAACTGCTAAGTATCGTGCTGGAACTAAAACCAGCACACTTATTTGTTTGGCCAATGTGCCCTTTTGTTTTGTTGTTTGTTTAAATCTTTTGTTTTTGTTTTATGAGTTAATAAATACGCTGAGTGCAGTAGCATTCAGCTTCACCCGCCCATCCACTGTTTTGGTTCTGTTACTTCCTGGTCCGTGACGTCACCACTGCAAGCCATCCTGCCACAGAACCCCTTGTTCAATTATGTTTAAACTTGCTAAAGGACACCATTGTATTAATAGTAGCATAATTCAGGGGCTGTCTGTATTTCACACTTGCATGGATGAAAGTGACTGATGATCATTTTAAATGAAACTCCTGGGGGGAAAAAATCTTTTGGCTGGGGGCCACCTAGGGTCTGTACATGCTCTGAGCTATGGGTCTGTACATGCTCTGAGCTATGGGTCTGTACATGCTCTGAGCTATGGGTCTGTACATGCTCTGAGCTATGGGTCTGTACATGCTCTGAGCTTTGGGTCTGTACACGCTCTGAGCTATGGGTCTGTACACGCTCTGAGCTATGGGTCTGTACACGCTCTGAGCTATGGGTCTGTACACGCTCTGAGCTATGGGTCTGTACACGCTCTGAGCTATGGGTCTGTACACGCTCTGAGCTATGGGTCTGTACACGCTCTGAGCTATGGGTCTGTACACGCTCTGAGCTATGGGTCTGTACACGCTCTGAGCTATGGGTCTGTACATGCTCTGAGATGCATTCTGAGCCATTTTGGACCACTTTCAAAAGCAAATTTGAACTTGACTGTAGAAAAAGAAATTCAGAAATGACTTCACTTACAACTTGCCATTTTACCAGATGGATCAACCTGATAAATCACACATGAGGCTTGTTAACAAACAAAGTTTTTTAAATGTTACTCATCAAACCTTTTAAATGTATGCCAAATTCTCATATTAATTTTATAAAACCTCAGCTGTAAAAATCACTGAATTAACCATTTATAACATGATCCCATCTCGTGCAAATTAAAATGGTTGGACCAATAAAGATTAGAACAGCACTGGCAATAAAAGGCAAAATTGTTTTTTTCACACGCCACATTAAATTTAATCAACCATCATGGTTTGTAGTTTTCCCGTCAGATCATTGTAATTTGTAATCCATGTTAACACTGTGTTGATTTTATTTCTTTATTTTTTTATTAAGATGCCTAGCCATCATAATATACTGCTTGCAAAAAAAGTGGATATTCAGCTAATATTGCAAAATCCAACAAACCACAAAAATGTATTTGAATGAATTCAATTTGCTCAGTTAGAAGGACATTACAATTACAATTTTCATCCCACATTTACATTCCACTTCTATTCATGTGTCATTTTGAAATTATGTTTTGAAACCAGATACCCCCTACTTTTTGTGAACCAGTATATTTTTTTTTTTTCTATTTTGGTTTGCTGGCAGCCACTATTTTTTTCTAACGAACTCTAGAAAGCAAGACCAGTCTTCGGTGCTTAAAAACAGCAAGTTAAAGCTAGTCTTACATAAGACCTCAAGGTTTTGGTTTGTGCAACAGTCTTATCGCAAGGTCTTACTTTTGACCAATTTAACTGGAGTCTGAGACTTGTCAATACCTTTTTAGTTCAACCAGCCCCAGAATAAAATGTTTTAGTCACTTTCATTTTATTTTCGTCACTAATGAAAAAAACACTGCCATCAAGATGTTTCTAACTCAAGTATCTGACGAGTCTGCCTCTATGGAGAGTTCTGCTCAGAGTGCTCAGTGATGCTCATGAACTTTGCAGTTTTCAACTCGTTGTATAATTGAGTACTGACCAGTGAAGCACAATCAGTCAGCTACAGGATCAAGACGATCCCAGCAAGCAAGATGTGCTGAAATGGTCTACTCTCGTTTTGTAAACCGTTCTTTTTATATGGCCACAAAAATAAGAAACACACACACGTTATACAGAGGTGATGTACATCATCTCCGTGACAGCCGGAAAGTGAAAGCACAGGTGATGTGACCTACCTCCACATACAATCTCTGCTTAACTCAATCAGATATTGTAAGTAGCAGCGCTCCTGTGTCATAAACCTGCCACATTTTGATAGATGGAGCTCGCTGATATTTTTAGTTCAGTGATGAAGCTTCGAGAGTAGGAGGAATCGCACTAGGCCCCCCCCCCCCCCCCCTTTTTTTTTTTTTTTTTGTGCATTTCTACATGAATCATAGGAATGCACCTGGGAGAAGCCTTTTTAACTGAAAACTTTCATTTATGCATTTTTCTTCTAGAGAACTGTTTTTCCAGCTAAATCCTTGTTCTTGGCACAACAAAGGTGTCAGAATCTGGTGTATAGAGAGACGCCCTGTCTATCTATCTATCTGCACCTTCTCCATATCTAAAAATTTGGTTTAGACATTCTTTACATTGATAGTATTAGACCATTGGTGTATATGGAGTCAAGCTTACATTTGTACATGGATATATGGTGGATGTAGGCAGAGTTGCAATGAGTCACCACAATTGGGACTCGAGTCATTGGGGAGTAAAGACTCGAGTCTGTGACATGCCAAGCTCGAGTTGAGTCTCCAGTCTGGCTCGAGTCACTTCAAGTCATTAGTTCTGACAGTTCAAGATATTTTGATTTAATCAGATTAGTTTTACAGGAGATTTAGCATTCTATACATTAAAAAAGTTAAATACAAAATTAGGGTGCACAATAATGTGGTCATAATTGCTCCACTTATGTTCACCATTAAGTCCATGGTTTCTGCTTTGTTTTTGTCTTTCCATTTTAGTGAATTTGATTCCTTGATCTATTTATAAGCATGTTTTGCCACTGTATAAAGACCCCTTTTTCTCTGCTCAATTGGGTTGGATGTTTAGTAATGAATGATACCACAAAACAAAGAACATATCTATCTAATATTTTCTCACTTCTCAACACTGACGCTTCCCCTTATAGTTTTGTTTCAGATACATTAACCAAATGAAAGGAAATTTGGTGGCATTTAATTTCATGTTGAGATATTACTTCAAGGTTTTAACACATTGGAGACAAATAGAAAAATAAAGAAATTTTATATAATTCACAGGTGACATAGAATCTGTACTACACATCTCTCCTGTTAGTGTAAGCTGAGCTATGGAGTGTCTTTTCACATTAAATGTCAACTAGACATTTTTAAGTAACAGATACAGCTTCACAAAACATAATAAATAGGTGTCTGTTGAAGTCCTAATGGCATAACAAAACACAATACTGTACTGAAAAAAGTACAAAAGCAAATTAATCTTTAAAACTTTCTCTCTGGTCACGTCTTATACTTTTAATATACATATACAGTACTGTGCAAAAGTTTTAGGCAGGTGTGAAAAAATGCTGTAAAGTAAGAATGCTTTCAAAAATAGACATGTTAATAGATTATATTTATCAATTAACTAAATGCAAAGTGAGTGAACAGAAGAAAAATCTAAATCAAATCCATATTTGGTGTGGCAACCCTTTGCCTTCAAAACAGCATCAATTCTTCTAGGTACACTTGCACAAAGTCAGGGATTTTGTAGGCATATAGTCAGGTGTATGATTAAACAATTATACCAAACAGGTGCTAATGATCATCAATTCAGTATGTAGGTTGAAACACAATCATTAACTGAAACAGAAACAGCTGTGTAGGAGGAATAAAACTGGGTGAGGAACAGCCAAACTCAGCTAACAAGGTGAGGTTGCTGAAGACAGTTTACTGTCAAAAGTCATACACCATGGCAAGACTGAGCACAGCAACAAGACACAAGGTAGTTATACTGCATCAGCAAGGTCTCTCCCAGGCAGAAATTTCAAGGCAGGCAGGGGTTTCCAGATGTGCTGTCCAAGCTCTTTTGAAGAAGCACAAAGAAACGGGCAACGTTGAGGACCGTAGACGCAGTGGTCGGCCAAGGAAACTTACTGCAGCAGATGAAAGACACATCATGCTTACTTCCCTTTGCAATTGGAAGATGTCCAGCAGTGCCATCAGCTCAGAACTGGCAGAAAGCAGTGGGACCCTGGTACACCCATCTACTGTCCGGAGAAGTCTGGTCAGAAGTGGCCTTCATGGAAGACTTGCGGCCAAAAAGCCATACCTCCGACGTGGAAACAAGGCCAAGCGACTCAACTATGCACGAAAACACAGGAACTGGGGTGCAGAAAAATGGCAGCAGGTGCTCTGGACTGATGAGCCAAAATTTGAAATATTTGGCTGTAGCAGAAGGCAGTTTGTTCGCCGAAGGGCTGGAGAGTGTACACGAATGAGTGTCTGCCGGCAACAGTGAAGCATGGTGGAGGTTCCTTGCAAGTTTGGGGCTGCATTTCTGCAAATGGAGTTGGGGATTTGGTCAGAATTAATGGTCTCCTCAATGCTGAGAAGTACAGGCAGATACTCATCCATCATGCAATACCATCAGGGAGGCATCTGATTGGCCCCAAATTTATTCTGCAGCATGACAACGACCCCAAACATACAGCAAAAGTCATTAAGAACTATCTTCAGCGTAAAGAAGAACAAGGAGTCCTGGAAGTGATGGTATGGCCCCCACAGAGCCCTGATCTCAACATCATCGAGTCTGTCTGGGATTACATGAAGAGAGAGAAGCAACTGAGGCTGCCTAAATCCATAGAAGAACTGTGGTTAGCTCTCCAAGATGTTTGGGCCAACCTACCTGCCGAGTTCCTTCAAAAACTGTGTTCAAGTGTACCTAGAAGAATTGATGCTTGATGCTATTTTGAAGGCAAAGGGTGGTCACACCAAATATGGATTTGATGTAGATTTTTCTTCTGTTCACTCACTTTGCATTTAGTTAATTGATAAATATAATCTATTAACATGTCTATTTTTGAAAGCATTCTTACTTTACAGCATTTTTTCACACCTGCCTAAAACTTTTGCACAGTACTGTACATCAAACTTGAACTTAAAGTTTTATGTATATATATATGTTAAAACATAAGATGTGACCGGAGAGAGAAAGAAAGAAAGAAAAAAACATTTTAAGCTTTAAAGTCTTTAAGACTTTAAACATAAACCTCCAGTTTCACATACCCTGATTAGCACTGACCTTGGACTACCAAATATTAGTTTAGGTAAACTTCAAAGTGTTTGTAGTTTGCATTAGCTTAGCTTAAAGGGAAATTTAAAAACAGTTACAGAGCACCAACTTCATTAAGAGATATGGTGTCCATAAATAAACAGATAAAATACATACAACCATGCATACATACGTTAAATAAAAAGGGGCTAGTGAGCACCAAATACTTGCCAAATTATTTACTTTTCAAGCTTTCACTAGGCAAAATGTAACTTATTAGAAACATTTCCATGCATTCATTATCTTTTATTTGTGTGCTAACAAACCTGAAAAATAACTCCAGAATTGGTGCTTTTTCTGCCATGTTGTTTAATTTGCCCTGGCATTTATTTATTTTATTTATTTATTTATTTATTTTTAGAAAAATACCGCTGTTGCATTGTGCCTGAGTTTAATTAATTCAGATGATCATTTTAGCCATTGGGGAAAAAAACAAAAAACCTACCAATATAAATTAGTGGCAGTTACCGTTGCTATGTTTTGAATGCAGTTTATTCATATTGTCACTTTACAGTGCTGGCAGGATGCAGCCTGCCCGGTCGACTGTATAATTATTAAAAGCGAACTCCACCGCAGGTACTTTTAGTGCACTCTCCATGTTATTGTTGTGTTGTGTGTGTGGTTTTTTTTTTTTTTTCTTGTCTGACAACTCAGAAATCACTATTTTCCTCAGGATTGTCTGTGATCAGTGATCAGAAATCTGTCTTTGCTTCCCGCTTACACATTCCGGCTGCTTGTGACGTTGTGATCACAGAACGGTGCTATAGGCTAGAAAGTTGTTTTCTATTTCCTTAGAAATGGTCTTAACAACCATGGCAGGAACCTGTTTATGTGCACAATGACAAGTGCGTGTGTTAGAGAGGGGCTGCATGTATTGAAAATGAAATAAGTTTGTTATTGATTTTATCATAAAGACAATGACTCAAGTCAGATCTCGACTTTTTTGCACAAGTCGAGTTACGTCTTTTAAGCAGGGAATCGAGTATTTGCTTGCAGGGACTAGAGTCAAGTTGAGTCATTTGATGGCAAGGAGTAGAGACACGAAAAATTGCGACTTGATGTCGAGTCATTACAACACTGGATGTAGGTCATGGTGATGTACTTGTTAATGATGCTCAAACAGCAGGTCTAATTTTGTATTCACAGATGTGGTGAAGTATGTTACTAACGTAGGTGTTTATTTAGCCTGCTGTAGGATAGTTTAGAAGATACTGGTTTTACTGAAAATTATTCTTTTTCTTTTCATAGGTTCGTGAAGGAGAAAAGACCAACCATCTCCCCCAACTTTAACTTTCTAGGGCAGCTTTTGGATTTCGAGAAGAAGATCAAGAACCAGACAGGGCCGATGGGAAGCCTTTCTAAGTTGAAACTGCTGCACCTGGACAAAGTTGGCGACCACAGCTCTGGGCAAGAAAGCATGCTTAGCGGAGGCAACACAATCTCGCACAGCCAAAACTTCTTATCTGAGAGCTTAGATCCCAGCTTAAGAGAACCCCTTACACTGCCCTGCACTCTCGCCGATTCATTCATCTTTAACAGCGCAGAGGAGTGTTTGCTGGCACAAAGCCTGAACAGCCTCCACGTCTGTACAGAACAGCTCCAGGATAGCAACAAGCTGAAACGCTCCTTTTCCTTGGATATTAAGTCATATGGGTCAGGCAGTAACGGGGTAGCCGGAGCGACGCACATCTTCTCCTCTTCAGAGGATAATGTGGAATACTACAAGCCATCCGTTTACGTGGAAGGCAGCAAACCTTGCCAGTTCTCTCCCGTAGAAGAGGTCTCGGAACAGATGACTCCTGAAAGGAGCCCGGATTCGGAACAGGCAGCCACAGTTGACCCAAGCAGTAGCAGCAACATCAACAGGCAGCCCAGCATTCCCAAGACCTCTCTCCCCACGCAGAGATCACACCTTTACTCGCTGCAGAGGAGCGGCAGCATGGAGGACAACCACAAAGCTGCCAACTTCTTGTTTGGCCTGTCCAGCAGCCAACAGCACCTTCCTAAGTCAAGCTCTGGGGTGGGGCTAAAAGGTTGGCACTCGGACATCCTGGCACCCGCAGCTGCCTCCTCTCTGGCCGGCAGCTGGTACTTCTCTCCTGAGTCCTCTCGCTTCTACTCCATGTCAGCCATATTTGGAGGCGGGGCAGCAGGGTCTGGCTACTCTTCAGCCTACAACTGTGGCCAGCTGCCCGTAACTGGCTTCGAGCAGGCTGGGGCGGTGCGCAGGCGACAGAAACATGGTGACCGGGGCAATTCACGGCGCAGCTGGCATGAGGAGAGCTCCTTCGAGAAGCAGTTCAAGCGGCGAAGCTGTCAGATGGAGTTCGAGGAGAGCATGTCGGAGAGCCGGTCCCCGGAGGAGCTGGGGAAAGTGGGCAGCCAGTCGAGTTTCTCGGGCAGTATGGAGATCATTGAAGTTTCGTGAGAAGCAGAGCTGCATGAGGTAGTCCTGAGGATTGGGCCTTTAGAAAAGCCTAAAAGGGATTCTTCAGGCATGGTGAGACAATATTGGGTGGGGGGAGTGAAGTGGAGTGGAGTGAAGATCACCCCTGTAAAGGTGGCTGGCTGGTTGACCGTAAAACAAACAAAAATCAGCATATTTTCCACAATAAGTCATAAGTGCACTTTGCCCAGGACTGAGCCGTTTTTTCTCACCTTTCCTTTTTTGTTGCTTTTAGCACTACAGAGTCCATTTTGGCAAAACAGAAAGTTCTCACCCAGCTGTAATCTAAAGCTCAATTCAAACTGGACTTTGTAAATAGTGGCATCGATACAATATTGATCTGAAGTTTCTTTCTTTAGCTTACTTGCCAGGGTTGCTTAGAAGCAAAATACAGTACCTCAGATTCAAACTCAAATTGAGAGGCTTGATTTTATTTTTATTTTTTTTGTGTTTTCCTTTTTACTGTATGTAGCTATTTGACAACTCAAATCTCAGGTCTTGCTGTGTGAAACAAGAAGAAATAAAAGCAAAAGTGCCCAGTAATACAGACGCACATGATGGGGGGATAAAAAAAACTCCTCTGGACGGTTTAACTGATATTGCTTTATACTGTGGAGTAGACACATGTTGAAAGAATCCAGAACAGGTGACATGGAGGTTGTGGGCGTTTGCATTGCTTACGGACTCGGTGGGACAATTGCAAGTGTTTATTCAGGAAGAAAAGGTATGGATACGCAAAACCTAGTCCTATACAATGAATGGCCCACATGCAGCTTCTGAAACCTGATTTACTATAAGATCTATGTTTTAATCGAAACCCATCTATCCACGTCTTTTATAACATTGTATTACTGCAGCAGGGAAATATAAAGCATTTGATTGCACTGTATCTCTATCTGTCTCTATCTCGCTATCTCTCTCTCTCATTCATATATATGTGCTCCCCCTTTTATAACGTTGTAGTCGGGAGCCATAGTTAAGAGACTGTGCTATTTGTGTTCCGCCTTTTAACGAGACTGCTGGTGTTAGTGTAATGGCATTATGGGGCAAATGGGAGCCACGACCGCATGCACTTTATAACCTGTTCCGCAGTATAAAGGGCCGCCTTATAAAGGGGGAGCACTGTATGTATGTATGTATGTGTATATAAAACCTAAACATTCTCATTTGCTTTGCTTAAATACAATAATAATCATCTAATCGTGTTTATTACAATATAACTTTTGAAATTTGCCATATTTTACAAAAGAAACATGACACTGATAACTGCCAACTAATATTCCCCATGGGGAACAGTGCAAGAAATTCTGTGAAGTCCTTGATTTTTAATTGTCAAAAAGCTTCTAAACCCCAATTTAATCAGTTTGACTTTGCACTATTGCAGTAAAAACAAATGTACAGCATTGTCGAAGACATTTTGGTGTAGATGATAATTTGGCCAGGGACTGCTAGTGTAAATTCCTGTTTCTGTACCAATGGGAGATGGATTACAAATGAACATATTTACCAGAATCTGCTGCTGCTATGCCAACAGGTGGACTCAAAGTTTGTGTTGAATTTCACTTCTATCTGAATACACTAATTGGTTGGCCCTGATGAATCATATGAATACATTAAAATATGAATCCAAATGTGCAAATGAAAGCAGTAGTGCCATAAGCTTAAATGCAGGGAACTGAAGGAACCGATTGTTCACATAGCTACAGTAATATACATCACCAAGAACGCTGTTAGTGGGGCTATTCATAAGACACACATTTTGACCCTATCAAATTGGGAGGAAACTTGGTGTAATGATTACCTCCTTTTGTTCAAGCCTCTTGATTGGAGCTTGGGTATGTTCCAGAATTTGATGCAACTTTTGTTACAAGAAACTGTCCCACATATTGTCAACATAGGGCACTGTGATCTGAGAATTATTTGTTGGCTACCGCTTGTCTGGTTTTCATGAAATTATACATGGGCATTGTGGTTATAATGGTTTAGCTGGATAGAAAGATTAAATTCAATTTAAAAATCGATTTTGTACTCATTTAATCTTAATAAACATTGCTACACATTTTTTTTTTCTGGCAGTTGCATGAGCCTCTAATAATCCTTAATCCTTTCAACTAAAAAGTTAATTGAATTCTTCTCTTTTGTATTGGTTTGCAGTGGTAAAGACAAAACAGGATTGTTAAAATTGAATCAATGTGATTTCACCCACATGTGAACTTTTTCATGAGTTCTGGCATTAAGGGTTTTTTCTTTCTCTAGAAGTTTTATGGTTATTTCTGTTCTAGTGACTGCTTTTCTTTCCTTTGTGTTTGTCTGAAGCAAACATTTTAAATATATAGATATTGTATGATGATAATATTCAATATTTAATAAAAATTAATCCATCAAATTATTTCACAAACTGATGGCAGCCTAAGAAATGAAATGACAAACCATATTCACATCTTACCAATCGGTTTTAGCAGATAATCCTTAAATTCAGATTTATTTTGGTAGTAGCTTCACTCCCAGTTTCTTGTGTGACGTTAACCGCTCTTAGAAATTACAGCTGTGATCTCACACGTTAGGAGAAGATGCTTGAATGGAGTTCTGTTGCTGGTAGATATCAATAAGCTCATCCAAGGTTTTTTTTTTTTTGTGTTTTTTTTTTAAATTTAGTTGCCAATTAATTTTTTTATTAGTTGCTCCCAATTTGATATGTCCAATTATTTGTAAGCTTAGCTCACCACTACCACCCCCGTGCTGACTCGGGAGCGGCAAAGACAGGAAAATCAGTAAGGGGGGTGCGACTGACTAAAGGGGCAGTTCTGGAAAAATTCTAACTAATACATAAATGACAGCTAATTAGTCCCAAGTTCTTACCTTTCAAATGAGCCATTGACGATCACTCTAGGACTTGTAGACCCTGAGAAATGATGTTTGAAGTGGTGAGTGTGAGTGAAACTGCAGTGAACAGAGCCAACATGGCGGCTTCCATGCATGGAACGCCAAGTGTAAAGAAAAGCACTAATATTTAACAGGTGGGGGTTTTTCCCAGACTTAATGTAAATCACAAACTTGTCCTAGATTTAAGAAAAAAAAGTCCAGATTTAGCTAAATACATAAATGTTAAGCACATTCTTAAAATGTGAAATGTATACAGTCTTTTTTTGGCATTGTATGCAGAAAGGCAGGGAAGCAGAGATATTGGCTCTCGGAGTGTAAGGGCAGCTCTGCAGCATACAATACCAAATCATGAAAGTACAAATTTATAAACTTTTAAGAATGTGTTTAACTTTTATGTATTTAGCTAAATCTGGGCTTTCTGTGGTTAAATCTAGGGGAGAAAAGCGATTTACATTAACAACTGTTAAAATATAAACTGTTAAAATATAAAGTTTGAACATTAATATGTGTGTCACCGGGGGGACACAACAAAAATGTATGCTAAGAAAAGGGGGCAGCATAGAAAATGTGTGCGCACCACTATAGCCACAATGTCATTTTTATATTAGATTTAGGAGGTTTGTATTTTTTTTATAATAAATTAAATAACTATACTTCCATTTCATTTTTAAGTAAGTGTGTTTTATTGGAGGGATAGAGAGAGGGCAGATATTTTTCAGGTAGTAGGGGGATCTTGAGCACACCTTCTAAACATCAGTTAATTTCGAATACAGTAACCTATATGCAGATGATTACCGGAGAAAGGGTGTGGGGTTTTTTTGTTTTGTTGTTGCATTTACCAGATCTGTTGACATTTAGAAGGTGAGCTCTGGGCTCCCACGGCACTGTAATAAATTCTCAGTAAATTAAGCAACTGTTCCAACTATCATTACATAACCTAATATACAGTAATATATCAACTTTTTTTTCTCAATCTACTGCAAAGATGTACTGTTCTAGAATTGCAGTACCAATCAGTAAAAAGAGTATTAAAAAAATTATTTGTTCTGCATATCTTTATTACCTAGTTTCAAAATGTTCCCTTGCATTCAGTTATAAGAAACGATATGTAGTTAATCTATTTCCAAACGGAGCATTCATATGCAATGGTGTAGTCTCATAGCAATCCGCACAACATAAGGCAGTTAATATTACTTTAAGTAGATAGCTTTTTCATACTGAAATGTCAGAATAAATTTTTATAAACCACTCATTTTAAATTAAAATAGTCTGAGGCAATAAGGACTCTTGGTTCAATACACAAGGTTGGAATTGTTTGTTACTAATGATTGCTTAAAAGTTATACTACAGTGTCAGGTGTGCATGCTACACTGAGAAATAACTAATTCATTAAAAATAAAATAATGCTTTTGTAAATATCAACAAGTGATTAAAACCAGGTGATAAACGATAATGGAATCAGAATTCAAAATAGAAAATGTCTTTACAGTAAAGGACAACCTGCAGGTGCCATCTGGATTACTACAAGATCCAGCTAATTGGTATCCGCTGCAGTTGACTGATGAATAAATAACATCAAAGCAATGATGATCATGAAATTGGTATTGCAGGAACACATCAACAGGGTTAGTAATGAGTTTGTTCTGAACGATATACAGTGTTTATTACTGTTTTAACAGCTCAGTAGGGGTACATTTCATCTCCGGAATAGCACATTAATAATGCATTGTTTTTACTGGGTCAGTCAACTGCTCCTGTGCTTGGTTTTAGTTTTTCAGCAGCAGCTTTTTTTTCAGCAGCAGCCATCTTTTTTTTAAAATTTTTTTTTTAACTGCTCTGAAATTGCCACAAACCAAATAAGGGATAAACAGTAAGTGTTGAATCTAGACACTGTGGATTATTTTCTTACTGATTCAACACTTTGAGTTGTTTATGCCCCTTAAAACATTTCTTCCTAATTGATTCCCGTTTGATAATGAGATTCAATCGATTGTTAATTTGGTAATTTTAGATTCGTTTTTTACTCTTTTGGTTGCGCTTAGTTCAAACAGTTAAAATGTTTGTCCCTCGCATTGTGGAAATGTTGTCATGAGTTTGTTGGAGTTTGAGTTTGAAATCCCACTTGCAGACAAAAAGTGTCTGTTAGTGAAGATAGGAGCGAGGACTGTGTTTTAGATGTAGAACATGAGTGGCATTCGTAAAATAAGTTTGCAAAAAAACCTAAAGGAATGTGAACCAGTAACAGAGAATAAAATCATTGATCATTTTGCCAAACCTAAAACGGATGAAGACCTAACTATCATTGCCAGTGATGGCTTTTTTGAGAAGTACTCCAGTCAAAATGTAAGTGGGCTGTAAGCTTGTTTGAACAATGGTTAAAGCCAGGAAAGAAATGAAAAAGCTGTTTAAATCTAATGTCCGTATAATTGATGGAGATTTACTAAGCGATGAAATTACTGTTCCTGAACCTGTCTAGAACACTAGAATGGGGGTGCAGTAAAAAATGTGGGTGGTTCTTCTGTTTAAATGAGGAATAGAAAACTACATCTCCCAGAATGCCATAGCTATCCAAGAACACTGATTGACTGTCGGTCAGTTAAGCTAATACACCTGTTTGTAATTTAACAAGCCAGGCAGGTATAAAAGGACAGGTTTCAAAGACAGTAGCTGTCTGTGGGAAGGTAAGGACCTGTGTATAGACCAGAATACAGTGTACGTTAAAACAAAGTTTATTAAATCTCTGATTTGTGAAAAATTATATTTAGTCAGTAAGCCAAATTAGCAGTCTGACTGAAATGTTAGGGATCCGTTTAGTTAGCGCTGCAAAACAGGAGCTAGGGTTTATTTTTGTTTTGTATTGTTTGTTAAAAGAAGCCACGTTCCCACTGGAAAGGGAGACTGTGGAACAAATAAACATACAGGTACAGTCATGTTTAAACCCATCTTTTGTTGTCGAGAGTGCTTTATCCACCAAAGACAGTGTTAGGAACCCAGAACTGTGTTCAGTTATACTGTAAATAAAGAAGCTTTGACAGAATTTGTAATTATGAAAAATGTTTTTACATTACCTTAATGTATAATTATTACTTTTAGCAAACAATATGAAATGTTAAACTGAAATTGCAAGCCCTTTTCTAAGTGTTACTTTTGAAAGGTGTAATACTTCAATTTACTAACTGTTGAAATGATTGTTGCGTAATAAAATGCTTTTTCGGTTTTCTGTTGATGGTTCTGATTGTGGTTTTGTTGACGAATCAACAGTTTTCTGTGGCTTTGTAGCACAAACTGTGGATTTGTTAATCAACAGTATATCTGCCCCGCACTCCCCTTCTCTTCAAAGCCACACAGCCACTTTTAGTTAGATGATTTGTAGAATGAACCAATCAAATGATCATAGGGTGACATCACAGAAATGTTTTAAGTGTTGGAAAACAACTTGGTATTGGTATATCCATACTTTTCTGCTGAATATCCTCTCCTTTTTGTGATTTGCTGGAAAAAGTAAACTCCAAGGGACTTAAGATGGTACATTAGGAGGAGTTGTGGAGGGATGGGAGGGATGTGTTAATGTTTGAATATAATGTGCTTTGGTTTTGGTGAATGGCAGGTTGTGTGTACATGGTTTAAATGAACTGTTTCATGTTTCTGAACTTTGTTGTAATAAGCTTAGATGTATGTTGATTTGTTGAAATAAAATCTGAAACAGTACTCCTATATTGTGTTTGTTCTTTTTGGATTTTGTGGAGGGAAGGGTACCTAAATATAAATTGACCTTAGAGGGTATAAAGAGGGCAACTACACTTAATCATAGACTTGTACTCTACGAGAGCGGTTTTAAATAACCAAATCTCTTGGTAACATGAGATGGGCAAAGTAAGGAAGATGACCCATAATCATGTTAAATGTTTAGGTTGTAATTATGCAAACTTCAGTGATGCAGTCAGGGGAGTGCAGGTGTGCTTCATACGAAGACCAGGGAGCTCAAAGGCACTCCTGACCTAGTCAAGACATCAAAGGAAATTGATTACCTTTTTAGATGTATACGATTTTTGGTGCTTTGACAGTGTCGGACAAATGTATAAATATGAAAAAAGCTGAATATCTAAGTGGACTGTAATAACCACTTGTAGGTGGCAAAATTCAAGTCCATAATGTTATAGTATATGTCTACGTTTTTCCAAATGTAATTTAACTTACATTTTTTGTTACAAACCCAATTTTGAAGTGAATAATCTCTATTCTCTTTATTGATCATTACATAAATCAGATTTATATGCACCGTAGCAGACAAATTGCATGTAAATCATAGCATTTGATGTACCACTGCATTAAAATAACAAGAAATAGGTTTGGAAAATCCGCTGCCATAAGAAATGAACGGGGAAGGAAGTCCACACCAGGAGGCCCACGGCCCGAAATGAGGAGGTCAGCTGCAGAGAGCTGATATCCCACCCTGACAGGCCCGCTCTTCAGAGAATTCAAGCTTAGCGTTCTGAAAATCCTATTTCTAAAATAACCAATCAGAACAAAATAACATAGGCATTCTACCATGTGATTGGCTTAATATTCCTTAAAATATACAAGTCACAAAATTCTATAAAAACCACAGTAGTAAATGAAGTCAGCAGAGATTGCTACCTTTGCACCAAGTACTATAGCTGCAGGTCTACATAGTATAGCAGCATTTGATAATTATAATGGGAGTCTTGATGTGATGCTTGGGACGAAGTTGCAGCACCTCACTATTTAATAGTTTTTAAATTCAGTGACTTCCCTTCCAAAATCTCTAGAATTTCTACTGTACTGGAAAGCACTTGCTTCAGACTCCCACCATGATGGATTCCTCCTTGAAAAATGTAAGTGATGATTCTGGTGAAAGGGGAGCCTTCTAGAGCGCACACAATCTTCTTCTCTTTTGCCTCTGGTTGGATTTCCTGACAAAACTCTGGCTTAAGCTCCCGCTCAATCTCCTGGGATACGCGATAAAGTACCTGCCGGTTCTTCCTTGCCATCTCGCTGAGCTGCAGTACTTCACTTGCATTAAAAAAGAAACCAAACGAGATATACTACAAAGTCTGGCTGATTTCTAAATTACTCCTCCTAAAACTGCCAATTCCTCCTAATTAACACTGTGAATATACAATACCGACACAAATTATGGAAATGAATGATTTACAGCAAGACTAGGGGTGGTGATTGTATTGCCCATGTTTCCTCACTGAGACCCCTTACTCACTAAATAACCTGGTATCCCTGAATAGATAATATTTTAATGAGCAAGACATCTCACAAGTAGAATAGTACCCTGAAATGTTCTCCTTTTTCAAGGAAAGCAGTACAACTGGAGATGGAGAGTTTGTTGCCGGATAACTTCACTCAGACTACTTGCTCACTAAATATCTTGATATCCCTGAATAGAAAATGGTCTCCTCTTTAAAAATATGCAAGAGATTTTAATGAACAGTCTCTCCCACAAGTGCTGTGGTACCCCAAATATCCACTATTGTAGAAGTCTTGGCACTCACCACTCAGGAACATTTTTTTTTAGGTAACATTGAGAACAAAT
The DNA here is from genome assembly GCA_030684275.1 of Acipenser oxyrinchus oxyrinchus. Taxonomy (NCBI): domain Eukaryota; kingdom Metazoa; phylum Chordata; class Actinopteri; order Acipenseriformes; family Acipenseridae; genus Acipenser; species Acipenser oxyrinchus. Next base: position 30,453,093 of record CM060256.1, read on the forward strand.
GTTAGTAAATTAATCATATTTAGGTTACCACTGAACTTGTGAGAAGTCTTGCTAAATAGTTAGCATATTTTTTAACAGGAGATCTATTCAGGGATACAAGATATTTAGTAAGTAAAGGGTTTGAGAGGGAAAATGGTAATACAATCTCCACCCCTAATCTTGCTGTAAATTATTTGTTGTTTCCATAATTTGTGCCGGTACTGTGTGTTCAAACCCAACTGCAAAACTGCCTGTGCTCCTGTTGTTGAAAGCATACTTCTTGAAACCCTTCAACAAGACAGAAGCAATCTTCATCCTCAAACAGAGCTATGGATTGACTTCAAGCTTCATCCTCTTCAAGGTGTTCCAGAAGGCATGACTCAGCACCACTACAGACCCTGAAATCACCACCTTTCATTCCAGCATTCAATTCTCATCATTCTATCTCGGTTACCCAGAGATCATTGACAGAGCCCGGAGACCGAGACTGAATAGAAAACCCTGTCTGGGAAAAATCCAAAGGTTGGTAAGGGATAGGTTACTTTGCAAGCATGAGCAACCTCGCTGCCTTTAGAAAAAACACTCTCTGTTAATGTACTGCTTGCACAGATTGCATTCTTAAATAATAATATGGAAGTCCACATTTTTCTTTATTGGTTTGCATGCGTACCAGTTATGTGAACCCCTGGTTATATACAGTTGAAGTCAAAATGTATACTTTCTAGAAATTTCTCAAACAAATAATTATAGGAAAAATCTTTTGTAGCAAAAGTTTTGCTTTTGTGGATGAGGATAAAAAAGTTACAAGAAATAGTCTACAATTATTTATTTCAGCATTTTTTTTTTTTTGCAAAACTCCAAAAATGCTAATTCAAAAGTATTCATACCCTGACAAGGAAAATGAAATGAATAGCTAGTTGAGGCACCTTTAGCAATAATAACCTCTGTTAAACGATTAGGATATCTGTCAATGAGCTTTTGGCATGATTCTTTAGTGATTTTTGACCATTCTTTAACACAAAATTGTTCCAGTTCATTTAAATTCCAAGGACTTCTCTTGTGCACAGCCTTCTTCAACGCATACCAAAGATTCTCAATCGGATTTAGATCAGGACTTTGACTAGGCCATTCCAGAACCTTGATTATTATTCTTATTTAACCATTCTGAAGTAGATTTTGATGTGTGATTGGGATCGTTGTCGTGTTGGAACGTCCAGTTGTGCTTTAAACTAAGTTTTGTAGCGCAGTGTTTCAGATGATTGGCCAATATATTTTGGTATGCTATGAAATCCATTTTACCATGTATTGGAACTAAATTCCATGTGCCATTAGAGGAAAAACAGCCCCATAGAAGGATTTTACTACATCCATGCTTAACAGTAGGTATGTTGTTCTTTTCTTTGTATGCCTCACCAGACTTTCTCCAAACGTAACGACTATCAGCCTGACCAAATAGCTTGATTTTTGTTTTATCACTCCACAAAACCTTTGACCAGAACTCATATCGATTGTCCCTGTGACGTTTTCCTAAGAGTGGCTTTTTCCTTGGTCTGCGACCATTGAGACCTTCACCATGCAATACTCAACCTATGGTTGAAATGGAAACCCCAGTCCCACTTGCAGCCAATTCACTTTGAATATCTTTGGCAGTCAATCTCGGATTGTTATTAACCTTCCTCACATTTATTTTTCTTGTTCTTGGTGAAAGAACTTTCTTTCTTCCAGACGGAGGGAGCGTTGTGACATAAGAACATAAGAAAGTTTACAAACGAGAGGAGGCCATTCAGCCCATCTTGCTCATTTGGTTGTTAGTAGCTTATTGATCCCAGAATCTCATCAAGCAGCTTCTTGAAGGATACCAGGGTGTCAGCTTCAACAACATTACTGGGGAGTTGGTTCCAGACCCTCACAATTCTCTGTGTAAAATACACTTGCGTTGGCCGTGACAGTACTTGTACTTCTTGATAATAGAAACAATATTTGAAATTGGGATACTCACATGCTTGGAAATCTTTTTGTATCCTTCTCCAGCTTTATGACAATAAATAATTTTCTGCCTAAGGTCTTCAGATAGCTCTTTACTTTTTCCCATATTGACTTATTGGTAATGACAGCAATCATCCTTTGCCTAACCCTTTTATACTCTCTAAGAATGTTCACCTACAATCCAGGATTTTCTAGACTTCTAGAATTAAGTTCTGCATTATCATATTGAAATTTCTAGCACCTTGTAGACAATGTTATCATAGCATCAAAAGGTATGAATAATTTTGAATTAGCATTTTTGGAGTTTTGCAAAAAACAAATGCTGAAATAAATAATTGTAGATATATTTCTTGAAACTTTTTTTTCCTCATGCACAAAAGCAAAACTTTTGCTACAAAAGATTTTCCTAAAATCTTTGTTTTTGAGAAATTTCTTAAAATTGATTTATGTTTTATTTTCTTTCTAATAGTATTTTATAGCAATTTCAGGGGTACAAATAGCAAAACAAATTATTTCAAAATCTGGTACCTTATATGCTGGAGTTTTATAAATAATCATAAGTTACTCTTTGTCCTTCTGGATGATTTTTTACATATCGGTTTCCCAGCTGCTCCTCCTGCGCCTTAAAATCATTGTTCAACTCCTTGGGTGTTTTTCTGTCTAAAGAAAAAAAGTTGTGGCCTACTACATGTTTAGATTTTCTGGGTATAATTCTGGGTTCAGTTGCCATGGAAGCCCGGTTACCTCAAAACAGGATAATCTTCTCTTTCTTACCTAAATTCAAAATAAGGAAGTATGCACCAAAAGAGAACTCCTATCGGTACTCTGGCATTTAAATGTTGCCATTAGGATAATGCTGCAAGGACCCCACCAACAGCCATGCGCTACCATTGTTGGTAGGGTCACGTGAGCTGTTCAGTGTGTTGATATGTAAATAAATCCTGTTCGCTCGCGGGCGATCAACTTCAACCTCTGTCTCGATCTCCTGCCTATCACTCAACAGTGAATGTATGCACCCACATGGCAGATGGCTACCCTGTCACAAGCATTAATACCCTGTATCTTTCTAAACCAGGGATTTAGGGGAGATCCCTAATAAAAGCTGAGTCTCAAAACAATAATTGTGTGAATATAGTAATTGTTACAGCTGTGTATAATGGTATTTAAAACAGGATTCATTTATCCGACATTTTACATATCCGTCCTTACTCTGGTCCCACCTCAGTCGGATAGTCGACGGACGACTGTATTGATTTATTCACAGACGCTTCTTCAGCGGGCCTTGGTGGGCTGTTAGGTACTTCTTGGTTAAAAAAATTCTGGCCTTGCCAAATCACAGCCCTCCCTCCTAAAAATGCACTCTACAATCTTGCATGAACTTTACTCTCTTGTTGCAGCTGCAGCTGCAGCCTATGGGGTTGCAAGTGGGTCACAAATCTATTGTTTCATTGTGAAAATAAATCTACAGTTGCCAAACTACCCAACCTCCCAGTGCCAACATTCCAAGACCTCACCATGAACCAACATCTCAATTACTTCATTCAGCTCCCTCCACAAGTGCCTCCTATAAATCTGGACGGTCAACATTTGTTACTTTCTGTGCAATGACAGCGCCCAAAATACAGCCTTAATCGAATCCTCTACTTTATAATTTACTGCCATGAACATCGTCGCAACTCTTTTAAGGACAAATCTGTCTGTTTCGACCTGATATTCAATTTCGAATTCGTCTGAATGGTTTTCAGTGCCCATCCCTTCAGTCCCAACCAGCAGTCAAATTGGTTCTTCTTTGGTATTGAGAGAGATAAACCTCCAAGCGCATCACAACGGCTTCTGATTACCATCGATATCCTCTCTAAATTCATGCCCACTTTAAGACGAGGATATTTCGCCCCTTATGAGCATACCCTAATGGAATTCATGATATGATGGGCTTTTATTGGCTTTATGTGCTGTGCGGAATTTACCACCAGTACTACTTCCTGTCGTCCTGGAGCTGGTCTATGTTTCCAGGACTGCTTCAGATCTTTAAATTGCTTCTTGTTTCATCTGCGCTCATCAAAAGTTGGATCTTTCACATGCCCAGTTACTGTGCCCTTTTTTATTCTATTTAACCAAGTGCCAGTGACAAGACATTGTTTTTTTTTCAGTCATTTATCAGATGGTTCCCAACACCCAATCTTGGTTAATTTCTGAACGCTGTCAGAAATCTCACCTCTCCGAGGATGGTTCCCGTCGGTCCAGAACGCATAATCCTGGGAGCCACACAGCATTTGAAGCAGGTACGTGAACTGTTGTTTTAAATCTGTTTCATTAGGAGAACATTTAAATCCTATTAGATAAAATTATACAATTCTCACAAGACAGACTAATATTAGATCACACTTCTGAAAGACCTTTTGGCCAAAGCAGTCCCCTCTCTCTCTAATACTTTTTTTTTTTTTTTTTTAAACGAGCATGCCTTACTTCTAGCTATTTTTCTTTACTTTGCATTTAACTCTTTGGAACACACCAACACACCCAGTCCTGGGTTTGTCCATTACAGATGATGTTTCTCTGTACTTGTTGATTATGCTTTGGATACCACACCTTGAAAATCAAGTGATGCAAGCTATTTCACTCACTGTTTTTCCTTCTTTATGCAAGTCAAGGTTGTTCTAATAGAAGAAAACACTAGTGGAGGCTTTGAGTAAATTGTTATGCTCATAATGCATCAGAGTAGCAAAATGCAACTTATGTAAGACTTTTGCACAGCAGTGTATAAATAGTGGTAAAGTATTGGGTAGAATAGCAGAGGGGAGATATATTGTGCCGATTCATACATGGCCCTATTCATATTCAAGGGGGTCATGTTTATCAGTTTCCTTTGATTTTTGTTAAAATCTTGAACTCTTGATCCTCCGCTACAGCAAGACCGGATTAGAGCACCCTGGTCTTTTTACTGAATGCAGTTTCTATAAGTGGGGTAGAGCATGGTTGTGATGGACCTTAACAACAAAGAGATTGCATATTTAAAAAAATTAAATAAAAATAAAAACTATTTGATTCAGATTTTAAAGTTGGTGCAAGAAGTAATAAAGTTATTAAAAGTTCAATAATTGCAGACATCAGTGTGTATTAAATTACAGTAAACAGTTTTGTCTACGAATCTAACTGGTGGTGAGAAAAAACAAAGGCTTGGCGTTTAAAATTTAAAAAGGGGCAAAGCGCCATTATTGTAAACATCACATTTACATACCTTTACTTTACAGAGAGTTTAATCAAATATGGGCAAACAGTTATGTAGCCTTCATTAGCCCAGCTAATCAGAGGCCAAATCTCATGCAAAAAAAAAGGTCACAATGCCAAAGTTATGGATACCCTCAAGCACTTGTATATTTACTCTGACCCACAATGGCCTCCGATTTATTATTATCAACATAAAAATTACAACTCATTAGTAAGCTATCAGTACCTTTTCCTGTCTGATAAGTTTCAAAATGCAGTTTGTCTTCTACTTTTTAAAAAGCATACACAACATAAAATATTTAAATTTGCTTTCGACAACACTCTAGAGGCCATCACAAAATGGTGATTTAATGTTGTGGAAAATAAATACACACATAATTTACACATACCTACATACACATAGTATACAGATTTGACCAATATCTGCACCAGAAGTGAATCCTGTTTTTGCATTCAAAAGGCATTCTTTTCCTTGCAAATTACTTGTCAGTTTGTTCAAGAAGCAATCCATTTAGATTCAAAGAAGATTATTTTTAAGGAAGCAATAGTCCTTTTCCATTATAAATGCATTCATTTCACATTACAGCTTACAGTGCTCCCCAATTTCAATGCAACCTTTAATAGCAAAGAATGGGTTGCAAAGCTGCCTACCATTCGCCCCATTACACCTTGTCATTTCACTTATATTCACGTTTAAGGTAGAAGACATGCAACATGGCCACTGACTACCATAGGGAGAAATGTACAGGTACAGTATTAGCATTTAAAAATATCAAAATGCTCTTTTCAGCATACATTTAAACTCCAGTTTGAATACAGAAACAAAAAAGTTGCCTTGAGCGAATGCTTTTTGAATGTAAAGGATTTTGACTGTACAGGATGGTGTTTCGGTGTTTGGCGCCCCTGGCGGGCCCTACTTGGGTTCCCTTTCTGGCTTCATGCTGAAGGGTTCCAGGCGCTCACTCTCTGGCAGCAGGCTGTTGAGCTTCTCCATCAGGGGCACTGTCTGATCGATGCCCATCTGGATCCGCCGTAAGATGACAGACATCTCATTTACCTTCTGAATCTGCTCAGCGTACTTGGCGTAGCGCTTCTGCCGTTCCTGCATGATGCAGAAGAGAGCCTCCACTGACAGGTCCATCTAGCAAATGGGGGAAAAACATGCTTAAAAACAAACAAAAAAACCCATCTACATCAATAGACTTATTAGTTTGATGATGACATCAATAAACAAATCAGACTAATCACTGTAATCAATCAATTTATACATCTTAAAACTAATTAGAAAATGATTCAGTATCATCAGATTCCTGATATAGCGGGCAATAATACATCACCGCATCACCTGTAAACCAATTTTAAAATCAATCTGACCAGTACTGGCTTTTTCATTTTGTTTAAGCTTAGGAGGTTAAGTGACTTGCTCAGGGTCACACAATGAGTCAGTGGCTGAGGTGGGATTTGAACCAGGGACCTCCTGGTTACAAGCCCTTTTCTTTAACCACTGGACCACACAGCCTCCTGTGATCTTTCAACATCATCAAACCGAGACTGATAATTCAGTAATATTGCTCCATTTAGACGCACTAAGCAGCTCTGGCAGTTATTATGTGGTGTGTCATCCTGGCTTTATGAACACTTTTGGGACTATTTTCCTAATGCTTTTCTCAGTGGGAGAGTACCCGGCAAATAATTACAAGGTAAATGTAGGTTTTAGAGGCTCTACCGTGTGGTAGTTGGCCTCGCCTTCGTCTCGTAACGCATACCACCAGTCGCGGTACAACCCTCATCGACGGGCACTATCACTTAATTAGAAAATGGATCAGAAATGCCCTTTAACCTGATTGGTCAATACAAGGTCCTTAATCTCTGGTAAAAGACTTTGAATGTTATTGTTGAAATGATGTTTAATCACAGTTCCAAATACGCAACTACAGTACAGTATTCATGTATTTTACCTTTTTTCTGTTTGATGAAAGAAAATCTCTGTTCTAGTACACACCCTCTGAATGTCAATGTAACTCTGTCCTGTACGTTCAATCTACACTACCGTTCAAAAGTTTGGGGTCACTTAGAAATTTCCTTGTTTTCGAAAGAAAAGCAAATTTTTTGTCCATTAAAATAACATCAAATTGATCAGAAATACAGTGTAGACATTGTTAATGTTGTAAATGACTATTGTAGCTGGAAATGGCTGATTTGTAATGGAATATCTACATAGGCGTACAGAGGCCCATTATCAGCAACCATCAGTCCTGTGTTCCAATGGCACGCTGTGTTTGCTAATCCAAGTTTATCATTTTAAAAGGCTAATTGATCATTAGAAAACCCTTTTGCAATTATGTTAGCACAGCTGAAAACTGTTGTGCTGATTAAAGAAGCAATAAAACTGGCCTTCTTTAGACTAGTTGAGTATCTGGAGCATCAGCAATTGTGGGTTCGATTACAGGCTCAAAATGGCCAGAAACAAAGAACTTTCTTCTGAAACTCGTCAGTCTATTCTTGTTCTGAGAAATGAAGGCTATTCCATGCGAGAAATTGCCAAGAAACTGAATATCTCGTACAACGCTGTGTACTACTCCCTTCACAGAACAGCGCAAACTGGCTCTAACCAGAATAGAAAGAGGAGTGGGAGGACCCGGTGCACAACTGAGCAAGAGGACAAATACATTAGAGTGTCTAGTTTGAGAAACAGACGCCTCACAGGTCCTCAACTGGCAGCTTCATTAAATAGTACCCGCAAAACACCAGTCTCAACGTCAACAGTGAAGAGGCGACTCCGGGATGCTGGCCTTCTAGGCTGAGTTGCAAAGAAAAAGCCATATCTCAGACTGGCCAATAAAAAGAAAAGATTAAGATGTGCAAAAGAACACAGACACTGGACAGAGGAAGATTGGAAAAAAGTGTTATGGACAGACGAATCTAAGTTTGAGGTGTTCGGATCACAAAGAAGAACATTCATGAGATGCAGACCAAATGAAAAGATGCTGGAGGAGTGCTTGACACCATCTGTCAAGCATGGTGGAGGCAATGTGATGGTCTGGGAGTGCTTTGGTGGTGGTAAAGTGGGAGATTTGTACAGGGTAAAAGGGATCTTGAAGAAGGAAGGCTATTACTCCATTTTGCAACGCCATGCCATACCCTGTGGACGGCGCTTGATTGGAGCCAATTTCCTCCTACAACAGGACAATGACCCAAAGCACAGCTCCAAACTATGCAAGAACTATTTAGGGAAGAAGCAGTCAGCTGGTATTCTGTCTATAATGGAGTGGCCAGCACAGTCACCGGATCTCAACCCTATTGAGCTGTTGTGGGAGCAGCTTGACCGTATGGTACGTAAGAAGTGCCCATCAAGCCAATCCAACTTGTGGGAGGTGCTTCAGGAAGCATGGGGTGAAATCTTTTCAGATTACCTCAACAAATTGACAACTAGAATGCCAAAGGTCTGCAAGGCTGTAATTGCTGCAAATGGAGGATTCTTTGACGAAAGCAAAGTTTGAAGGACACAATTATTATTTCAATTAAAAATCATTATTTCTAACCTTGTCAATGACTATATTTCCTATTCATTTTGCTATATTTCCTATTCAAACTCATTTCATGTATGTTTTCATGGAAAACAAGGAAATTTCTAAGTGACCCCAAACTTTTGAACGGTAGTGTATCAATTTAAATTTACTATAGTAATTAAAAAAAAAAAAAACACATTATAAAACACACTGTGAACAAGTTACTGAACAAACAGCATGATCAACATTAACATCTAGACGACCTAGTAGTAGTATGTGAGCTGTGATAGCTACTAAAATTCTCGACTGGTAAAAAAGAATTAAAAAAAGAAAGCACAGTAAATGCGTAGTATAAAGCATGGGATAAGGATGACAAACTGTTAAATGCCGAAGCAAACTTATGATCACTTTTATAAGGGTAACGTTATTTGTTTCTCAGTAAAACAAAAAGGCAACCTAAAATGTCTGTTGTGCAATACAAACTCATGCAGACATAAAATGGCTGACAAAAATCATCTACCTAAGCAACTATCGATAAGCGATCGATCTGACAGTTAATTTATATATAAAACACAGTAAATAAACCGACTTGCAAGATAACTGACAAACACGATAACGTGTCGTAAATATATACTGATGATGTAATATATGTAATGGTATAGTAATAAATAAAATATCTAAATTATGTTCATATAGTTTTTTAAATCCTAAAATTCTAGGTAATGCTAAACTTCCTGGCCATAGCTGTATATTGGTAAATGCATTCAATGCATCTAGTTTCTTTAAAGATCTCCTGTTACAAAATTACATCTTACTGGTTTGTTAACAAATCACATATTCAATGAAGACACAATCCTTAATCCCTTTCTAATATTTGCAAATTAGATTAATAATCTGTGCCATGAGGCAGATCAAGTTTCTCTCTCTCTCTTTCCCACACACTCCCATGTACCTCTTTGATTCTTTTCACCAGAGCATTCTGATCAAAGGCAACGGCCTCAGCACACTGGTGGAGGTGATCCTGGTAGCGCATGCATAACTGCAGAACCTGCTGGGAGTCCAGTTTCTCCAGTTTGCTACTACTGGGAGAGGTCTGTCCACTCAAGACCCCTGGAGGGAACACAAGGACAAAGCAGATTCATCATTGTATTTATTTGTCACCCTTACAAAAAGTTTGAAAATCAACAGTGAGATACTGCTTTTATACCAGTCTATTACTCAAAAGAGATCTTTACAGAATTATTTGCTATTGATATCACATGGACTAAAAGGGATTTGCAGATGATTGCAACTATACAATTAAGCCAACTGCATGTTTCCCATATCAAAAGGTGATCAATGGTACAGCACTGCATGCATTATCCTATAACAGCATCCCAATCCTATGTTTCAAACTTTATTAAAGACACTGTTGTTCTAACATTCTAGCAATATTATGTGCTGGCTTTTTAATGATCTTGCAGGAAAACCAATAAGGGCCAGCCTTAGCTGACATGAAATAAATTATCTTTAAGTTAAACATTTTGCTTTGACTCCCAGTGCCCAAGTTTGTATTTCACTGTCAAAACCTGCTTTTGTGTCAGATTCTTTTGTATAAAATATTTAAAGTAAGCTCGATAATATATCTCTTAGGGACTGATGTTCAGTGCTAGGAGGATGCGAGAGCCTTTGCACAACTTACTTACACATGCTTTTTGTCTGACCTAATAAATTTCTGTTATATAACAGATATGGAAATCAAAAGCTGGCTCATGAATCGATAGTTTATATAAAATGCATGTACATGGACTTGGATAGTTCAGGGAATGAAAGAATTCCTAGATTACTAATTGCAGCTTGCTTGGATGTCAACTAGCAATGTCAATTATAAAAAAGTTTGAAACTGGGAGTCAAAAAACACTCTTCAGTGTAGTTGTAATATAGTTTGCAACTGCATGAGGTGAATTTTCGTGCTAAATGTAATGCAATAAAAGTACTTTTTTTTTTTTTTTTTAACCCAGGAAAGGTAACCGACGCTTGGGTATAGACGCGCTGGTGTGGCACTGTCTACTGCGCATCAAAAAAATAAAAAAAAACGACACAATGGGAAGTGCTGGTGTGTCCAGGCCCTTTAGGGTGCTAAAAGGCATGGTGCAAACATAGATACACAGTATAAAAATGTAGGCATTAATGAATGGGTTAACTCAGCTTTTGCTATTACTTTAATTTATATTTTTTTCATTGAACCTTTACCAGATAAGAAGGTTGAGAACAAATTCTCATTTACAACGACAATCTGGTCATGAGGCAAACATCACAGCAGCACAAAGCAAACAAACACAACATAGAAAAACAAACAAACAAATACAAACACATTAACAAATGCATATACATGCATCAGATAACAGTGAATTCAGATTCCGATTAAAGACATCCTCCAAAACAAAACTCTGTAGCTTTAATTTGATTTGAAATTTATTCCAGTCATGAGCAGCCGCAAACTGAAATGAATTACACCCAAATACAACGGACACTGGGAAGAACCAATCTAATAAATGAATCAGATCTTAAACTTTGAAACTTTTTACTCCCAGCTGTATAGTTGGCTCATCAATCTGAGTGCCTCGGTGGTGGTGACACGTTCTGGCAAAATTGAGCTACAACAGTTTTACATTGAAAGTCTTAAATAGAGTGTATACAATATGCGTTAATAAACAATTTGTATATGTAATTTGTACACCAAAGTGATTTTCCGTTTCAACATTACTTTTTTCCTTTTCATATACCTACAACTTGATATTTATGTATTCAACTTTTACTTTCAAGCTACATTGTTCAAGTAAATGCCAATACATTACTTATTGTTATTTGTATTTATTTTAATCAAGCAACAGTTTACAGAATAAAAAATATATAAATTAAAAAAAAATACAACTTACAGTAGAAATCGATTTAATGTTTACAGAAAATGCAACAGAAACAAACTTCTGAAAACTGTAAAATAAACAGTGTTTGAGATTGGTTCTTGCAAGCGCATTTTTAAAAATGTATTTATTTATTTATTTATTTATTCATTTATTAATGCACTTGCGCATTCTCAGAATAACGACATGGGAAAGTATGTATACTCAATCTTGGAAGACTAAAAATAAATGTAAGGACTGGTTGGTCCCATGAATATTTTTAGAAACTTAAAATGAGTCTTGTTTTTGGTTTTTTGTATGAAATGCAAAGGAAACAATGGATTACATGTAAAAATAGAAAACAAAATACAGCTTATGGCTTACCTTTTCTGTATTCAAATTTACTACCAATTAATACTGCTTCTTATCGTCTTTTAATTTAGAAATTGCTTCACATTTTTCTCACTTTCACTTGGTGTTATGGTATCTACATAATGTGTTTGTTTTTGTGCCTGAAATATAATTTCACTGCTTCATTGGTGTCTGATTCTGTCTTTCACCACTTTTTTCCTGTGTGTAATTATTGCAAAACCAAACTGAATTTGCTTAAATATGCAGACTTTCCTTACCTAAAATTACTTGCCAAAAATCATTAAAAAATTAAGAAAGATACACTTATTTTGAATTTTGGGACCCTATTAAGGCACATATTTAGGCCCAGGATATGCAGGATTTAGACCCCGGTAAAACCTTGAAATTTGCTTTCGGGGGCGTTACCTGTAATTTACTGTATTGTCTATTTTTTGCTCTTATTTGAATTTGATATTTTGCTATTGATTTTATTGTACTTTACTGTTCTTATCTGTAATGTGATATTCTGAAATGTGATATTCTGTAACAATTGTTAATAATAATAATAATAATAATAATAATAATAATAATAATAATAATAATAATAAAACTGAAAAATAGAAATTAATTGATGCATAAAACATGTTGTCATAAGATTTACAGCTTGTATTTTATTTTATAATAAAATATTGTACTGAAAATCTCATATATAAGCACTTCATTTATATATTTATAAACACGTGTCAATCTTCATGTTTTAATAGTTTCACAATCGATTGATTGTGCATTTATTTATTCCAAAGTACTGTTCAAATCTAAAAAAATATGTCAATATGGTCAATAACAAACTAGGTTCCAACACTAAATCGAAAGAAAAACATGTTTTGTTTCTTAGACTAATACCTTTTTTTTGTTTTTGTTTTTTTACTTTACTAGATTGATGCATTTACATGTCAGGTTCATGTAAGCAATACAACTTATCTGCTAATTTACAAAAAATGTAAATATTTCCTTAAGTCTGAAAGTTAGTCTGTGCCTTTCCAGAGACTCTCTTGGCAGCCATTTAAGGTTTTCTTTGTAACCAACAGAAGATCAGCCTTTTCCATAGCTAGCCAATCGGAATTGACAGAAGTGGGACTTAAAAACTTACGTTTGTGTGTGTGTGCTAGACTTATCAATAACAACAACAACAACATTGTTTACAAAATAAATAAAACAAAATAAAATCAAAATACAGTTTTAGCAAATAGTCCCATCCCTTTTGATTCCAATGCAGCAGAAGTAACAATATTTATTATTACTGTTTATTTATTTTTTACTGATCTGGACGATAAAGCATTAAGTTACAGCATACTGAACTATCTCGTCAGTCAATTTGAAATATTAAGGTTATTTGTATGTTTTTGATTAAGATCAGGATTTGAAAAAAATTACGCTCCACTGCCTGTGCATTGGTGCACATCTTCTGTACCATATTTTGTTGGAACATTTACAAATGAGAGAAGAACATTTTGCCCATCTTAGCTCATCTGGTTCCTAGTAGCTGATTGATCTAAAAACTTTGTGAAATTGGGTCTTAAAGAATCCAAGTAATTCTGCCTCACCACCACGACTAGATAATCCATTCATTTCCCTAACCACTCTGTCTATCTCCACTTAATTTCCAACTGTGATCTTCAATATAGGAGTTTAAATTCACCCATTAACTGACATCAAGATATGACAACAGCTAGAATGTGTTTGTATAAAATGCACCACGCTTAATGAAAATGCATTAAACATGAACTGTTACACTCTTAAAAGCTACAGAGGGCATTTAAAAAAAGATGTATTATTGTAGTTTTATGTTATGTTTTCAGAGTAAAACTCCCCCCTCCCCCTGGACCCGTCCGTCCGTCCCCGTCCCCCAGTAAGAAAATGGTACGGCCGTGGTCCCTGATTCAGTGGTTGCCACAGTGGTTTCAAGTAGAATGTACAGAAGAATTGAAGAGAAGAATCAAATTAATAACTTACTGGGAAGGGTGTAAGGGTGTCTACTATCAACTGCATAAATATTTAGCGCCCTATTTTGAAGTAAGTACATATGCAAAGGCTACATTTGAACTTCCACCAGCTTAGATTTTACCACAGACCAAACACCATCCTTTTTGGTTTGGTAACCAATAAAAACAAAGCCATTTCTATTACCTTTCAGAAGAGGCTGAAATGTTGGGATTTCCTGCAGTTTAATAACATCAGGGTCGTTGTATATGTTCCTCAAAGACTGTGTTCCTGGAGCCACCACTACAATGTCATCCATTTTGGCTTTCTGCTTTGCTGGAGAAGGCACAGCTACAAAAAGAAATACATCAGTGCATAATGTGATAATAAAATACAGCATGCTCACTTACATAGTTCATTGTACTGTAGAGGAAATAATGTATAATATGTTTAAATATATATATATATATATATCCATTCTCAGCACTTTTGCCCAATATATCCCCCAACATTATTTCTGAGGCTTAGATTTGAAAGATGAATTGGTCTTACCCTACTAATCGAAAGTGATGAATATAAAGATTTTTAGATCTATAGGGTGGTGAAAAAGCCTTGTCTGCTGTCCCTCTCCTTGAGGAAAGAGTCAACCATTCACCTGGACATGTCTTGGCTCACCCACCTTCAAAGTGGTGTAGTGTACAACTCAATATTTCTAACATTGGGTAAGCAGTTACATAGCTAACGTTTATTGGTACAAAAAAGGCCAGCTAACGCTATTTTTTCAAGCTAGAGCTGGAAAAATACTTGGTTCAAGAACTTCAGGTTTCTTACTCATGTAAGAAATAATGTATATTGGAACAAACTGTATGCAGGCTAAGTGACTTAAGAGGTGAGGAACACTACATGTTGTGACCTAGAATAAAACAGTAAACTGCTCACTGCCCAGGAAAAAAATGTTTAAAAATAAAATAACTTTAAATGATTGCAGGATGCTGCGCTTTAACCACTGCTAAAAAAACCAAAACAGACTATTCATATGCTATAACCATATGAATGTAATGCACTTACTTGAAATAAATATCTTAAAAGATCCAGATGTAATAAGAAGAAAGAAAAATGCTAGAACATCTGCAACACAGATACCTAGGCCGTAAAAAACAAAACACTTTTAAAACATACAGTGAAGCTTTTTTAGATGCATGAGGTTTTCAATCATTTTAAATGGTACTAAATTATGTTGCTCCAATTAAGAGATCAAGTCATTTATCCTACCTATCTAAATTCCTTTCAACAAAATTAACTTGTTACTAATTGTTACTCTTCACTGTCTTTGATTTCCTCACTCAACGTATTTAACAATTAAGGGGGTCAATGTGGATGAATAATTAATTTCCATGTTGTTTGTTCCAAGTCTTCAAACTAAGTGAACGAATATTTGGAACACCCTGTCTATTCAAAGTTAATTCACAAGGACTGCAGTATTTGACAATAGGTAAGCGTTGCAGGTTTCAATAAAAACTTGGATAGCTCCTTAAGTCCTGGACATCCCAAGATAAACTCAGTAAGCATATTCCTGGGTGATAGAAGAAATAAACATGAAATTAAATAAAGATGGAAGAGGGGGTGGGGGGAGAGGGGGAATATTATGGTGATCTTTTAACACATTAAAACTCACTGCATCAATTTCATGAAAACTGTCCAAATACACCCTTACCCTAATAATATAACTTCATATTTGAATATGTCAATGGGTTTCTTTTGTCTTTGTGTTGTCGCTAACCTTGACTTAGAGGAAAAGACTCCCAGCATTCGTCTTAGCTTGGCCTGGCCTTGAGGATACAACACTGTTCCTATATTTAAAAAGGGAGATAAATTTAACCCTGGAAACTACAGACCAATGTTTAACATCAATCTTATGTAAAATCATGGAAATTATAAGAAGATCAAAATGGAGGAATATTTATATAGTAACAACATCATAGGAGACAGCGAACATGGCTTTAGGAAGGGTAGATCTTGTTTAACTAATTTACTAGATTTCTTTCAAGAGGTGACTACTAGAGTAGACAAGGCGAGTGTGTATGACATCATCTACTTTGATTTTAAAAAAGCATTTGATAAAGCACCGCACGAAAGACTATACCTAAATCAGTAGGAATAAACGGTAAAGAAGCAGCATGGATTCATAACTGGTTACAAGATAGAAAGCAGAGAGTTATCAAACTGGAGTAACATAACAAGTGGGGTACCACAGGGCTCAGTATTGGGATCATTGTTATTACTAATCTATATAAATGATCTGGACCAAGATATAATCAATATGCTATGCAAATTTAGAGACGACACAAAACTGAGAGGGGTAGCCAACTCCCAATCAGCAACTCCAAAGATTTAGACAAGATTGAAGCTTGGGCTGACATTTGGCAGATTAAATTGTATGTAAATAAATGCAAAGTCTTGCACGTAGGGCGCAAAAACATTAGAGGCAAGTTCAAAATGAATAGTAACGAAACAGAGGACACTATGTACAAAAAGGACATGGGGGTAGAGAAGTGGGTGAAACTCTTAAGTCAACTAGACAGTGTTTGCAGAGAACCTATAAAAAAAACCTATAAAAAAAGGCAAGTAGAATGCTAGGTTGTATAGCTAAGAAAGTTGAATTCAAATCTAAAGAAGTTATATTAAAATGATATAAATGCACTGGCATGACCACACCTAGAATACTGTGTACAGTTCTGGTTTCCATATAATAAGAAAGATAAATGCCTTGGAAAGAGTACTGAGGAGAGCAACACGATTAATTCCAGGATTAAAAGACTTGTGTGACAGGGTAGCACCCATAGCAAGGCTGTTTCCGTCAGGGAGACTCAGACACAAGAAGCTGCAGGTTTAAGCGCTACTGTGCATGGTTATTTACAACTACAAAAACGTAACCCTAAAAAACAAAACAAATAGGCGTAGTGGCCAAAATATATGGTTGAAACAAAATGACTGTACATACACCGCCTCCCTGCCAACCCAATATTCCCCACCCACACATTACACCAGCAGTGTTTCTGCCCTGCCACAGCATGTCATATGAAGAGAGACTGAAAGAGCTGAATCTATATAGCCTAGAAAGAAGGACAGTCAGAGGAGACTTAATGGAGGAACTTAAAATTGTCAAGGGGTTTAACAAAGTAACTGCCGAGAATTATTTTTCAGAACCGAGGGCAGAAGGAGCTTTTTACAGAAAGGGTGGTGAACCATTGGAACAGGCTGCCGGACTGTTGTTGACGCAGAGACTATCAAATCCTTCTAGAATAGACTGGATGCTGTCATGAACAATACTGTATTACCCTCTGTGACTATAATAAGACCATTAGCTAGCCGTCTGGATTCCCAGAGGTTTCATTTCCCTTACTAACCTGGTCGGGGCGGGTGGCGAGAGCGAGAGTAAGAAAGGCTGTGTGAGCATTATTGTGGGTTGTAATAAAGAGGATATCTTAGACACATCACTGTTTTAAAACAATCATTTCTTTCTTTCTTTCTTTCTTTCTTTATTTCTTTATTTGGGAGTTACTGTAACTCAATGTGCTGTGTAAATGACACCCGAGAATAGATTTCAGACAGGAGTCTAATTGATTGCCGCAGCAAATACATAAACTAGCTAACGGTGGGAATTATACATTTAAAATACTGTATTTATAATTGAGAACATTTGGCTGAACAAATATATAGAAGGGTATAACGCATTTAACCAAATACTCACCATCCCGATAATACTAAATATGGCTAAATATAAATAAGTCTCTTAATGCTGTTTTGTAAAGAAAAGCTGGGAGAGTTTGCTTAACATTTGTGTGATGAGCAAGCTCAGCTCGTCTCATTTCTGTTTTACAATAATTGTATTTCACCCTCTGATGATTGGAGGTGGCATTTTAAAAATAAAAACGGAAATTTTAACAAAATATGAATACAAATAAATGTAACTATATAGCAAAAAGCTTGTATTCCCCGATGCTGTGTTACTCTATTACTGCGGTCACGTGTTGTTTGTGAGCATACAGCATGCAGGGTAAAAAATGACATCATGCTTTATCTTGGATTTGTAAATACACCCCAAACAGAGCAGAACATGATTATTAAAGTGAGTGTGCATCTGTCAATATTCTCAGAGATTGACAAGGCCCTACACCTTTAATATTGAATGCTTTAGATATAGTAACTAAGCACACATCAATAATACCAGGGTCATTAGTTATAAAGTATTTGCACTGAAAAGACCTACCAGAGGTGTTCAAGTCTGAATGCTTGTGCTCCGAATCAGCACTCTGCTCGGCTCCCATTGTGAATGCTGTCAGAATTGCAACTCTTCTCTCAGCCAGGAGTTTCCTTAATCATTCAAAAGACACAGCATTACAGTCGTTCCATAATGTAAAGTGACCATTTTATGTAGTTTGCAGCATGGACCTTATACATAATTTGTAAACAAAAAAGTCTGTTAGGTGTCTGATGTAACCAGTATGTTAAATGTGGGCCCATTCTGTCTTGCGCATTTCCTTCAGGTCAGACAGACTGGATACACAATGCTTGGCTACAGCATTTTTCAGATCAGTCCAAAGCATTTTTTTTTTTTTTTTTTTTTTAATTAAAATTTCCAGTTATGCTTTAGGTCAATGTAGTGTTGGATAAATAACTGTCTGCCAGTCATCCTATGAGCATGAGGTATCATTGTACTTTGTAGAATGTTTTGATACATGGCTGCATTCATTCCATCTAAAACACCCTCATATCATGATCAAACTTCCTCCATGTTTTCCTGTAGGTAAAAGGTTTTCTGCATTGAAGACTTTCCTTTTATTTTCCCCAAAAATACTGGGCTCCCTTGTTGGGGAGAAGTTCTATTTTAGTCTCATTGGACCAAAGAATTTAAAAAAAGCTTCATTCCTGTTTGTATTTCTTGGCAAATTGTAGATGTTTGTTTTATAAATATTCTTTAAAAGTGTTTGCAAGGAGGTCTAGTGCAAACAACTCGTCCGTGTTCAGGTGCCGATTCTCCTACCGGCTGATTCCAAAATATTCTTTAGCCGTCCACGTCTTTCAAGCGTTTCAGATGAATTTATTATGTGATGCTTCTTGATTATTGCTCTGATTGAGGGTTTTGGCATTCTGTATTTCTTTGATAGTGTTCTGCTATTTCCTTTGTTGCAGTTTGCTGGGAGTGCTTTTCTCATCCAACTCCTTTGTCTTGACTGTCATCTGCTTTGCTGCCAAAACATTTTTCTTCAACAGATGTTGGAAATCATTACCTCTTTTTCTGGCTATTGTCTTTATAATGCAGCTTTGTTACTGTATAATGGTTTTTCAATCAATGATTAGATTTTTAAATTAGTTCTATAAAATTGTACAGACTTTTAACGAAGGTGCTAATACTCTTGTCATGAACAAATATTTGAAATGGCTTAAGTGCCTTGTAAATGTTTTTACTTTGTTAAAATACCAGAAATTGTGTTTTGGTCTTTGTCATATTAATTAGTGGCTAATGTTCAATAAATGCTTGTATTTAACATATGTTCACGAATATCTCATATTACGTGTAGGGTGCCAATACTTTTGTCTGTGACTAAGTATATTGTATTACAGTACTTAACAATGTTCCGTGTCTACGCACTCTATCTATCCAGGTATTTATTACCCCAGTGTAAAAAAAAAAATTGACTTACCCACAACTCTTGGTATACAATCTACTACTCTAGAAGTCTACCCATGTGAACGTGTTTACAATAACCGTTCAAAAAAGTAGAGTATTAGCTTGGGGAAATAAGAATTACTGCAATAACAATTAGACAACTGTTTTAATAAAAGAAAGCATTGTCAAAAACTTAGACACACGCTACAATGCAATGTTTAATGCATTTGAAACACTTCATTCATAAAGTAAACTTACCCGATTGTCCAGAATACTACAATCTCTCGTAAGTAAATAGAGAACGCTATCTTTTCTTAGTATATTATTATATAAATATTACCGGTAATGGCGATTTACATTAAAACAAAAACAAAAAAAACGCAATTAGTATTATTTATCGTACTTCCTTAAATCGTAATATTCATGACGTACTGTACGCCAAAGGCATTGGGATGTAGTGACAAACACCGTTACACACAAAAAAAATTGTTTTAAAAAACTAGACGTCTGTAAAAAAAAAAAAAAAAAAAAACTTTCCTAAATCAAGAAGGATAACATTATTGACGTGTTCACAGATTGCTCGAACAATCCTTGCTCAAGCAGGAACGTGGAAACGTTGTTACATTGCACATCAAGACAGTACGTTTTATTTTGCTGCAACACAGTAGTTTTTACCTCAGGTACTTCCACTTCCAGGTTAAAATAAGACATCCTATATGGTGTATGTTCTAGATATAATTATTTTATTTTATTTTATTTTATATTTTTTATTTTTTGTAATCCATAATTGCAATTTAGTCTCCAAAGAAAAATGCAATCGCAAACTGCAGTACAATTTTGCAGAATTTAACCTGGGGTTAAATACCCACATAGCCCACACCATTGGCCCAACCAGTAAAGGCCTTCTGTAATCATCGCCAGTGTTCGAGTTCAATAACTTTATTAACAAAGCGTCACAGTTCAAGAAAAATTGCTAAGCGCTATAATGCTTAACCCATAGATACAGAAGGATTAGATAGGACGTGCCGTCATTTTGATGTGAGTTTCGACACGCCATCTTATCTAGGGTATCAGCTACAGGTATGTAGAGTGGTCTCGTTTTTCAATTTATTTTTTGCATATTTGTCATCTAACGGTTATGCCTCACAAAATACAAACCGTATTTACGTCGTTTTACTATGTGCAAGTAAAATATTTTATTTTACTGAAAGTATCGAGCTGTGAAATAATGCCTAAACAAAACCAAAAATCTCCCCAGATTAGCATACTTTTTTTTTTTTTTTTTACAAAAACATTGTTTTGAAATGTGTACTTTAAGATATAATTAAGTCTTGGAAAGTAAATCTGGGTTTTGTCAAAATAAATATGTTGCAAGCTAAATCAGATTTAACAGGGGGCTGGTCAGATGGGTGGGGATCGTTTGCATGTTGGCTTCAGATTTCGCATGCAAAACCCAGATTTATTTTCCCATACGTATTTTTTTTTCAGATTTAATTGCTAACCTCAAAGATTTATTCTGAATTTATCTGTCTGCTAAATGTTGACTGGCCAAGTGTAAAAAAATCAGATTTAAGTTTAATGTATTTTTTCATGGATTTATTTGTTAGATTCCCAGATTTAACATGTCAGCTAAATGTTGACCCCCCAAGTGTAAAAGAAAAACCGCAAAGAAAGTGATTTCTATAATTGTTCTATTGAAATATATAAATTAAAGCATAGATTCAGCTTTATAATAAAACCAAAATAACATACAGTGGCAGAGATGAAGCCCAGCTACTGTAAATATAAAATGTACTGTTTTTGTAAATACTGTAATATGTGTATTAATTTAATAATGTATGTGGATGGTGTTTGTTTTTTGACTGCATTTGGCAGAGACTGGGTTAAAACCTGTCCCTGCCAAATGTGTGTAATGTAACCAGAGTTAATTGTTTGGTTGTTGATTAGCTCAGGCCATATACTAGAAAAGCATTCAGAGGCTGTACCTCGGGGCCATTGTGTTGCAGCATTCATTGATCCTTCTACAATACAAAGGTCGCCAGCGCCTGAGGAAGAAAAGCAAGCCCATAACAACCTACAACTGCCACCTTGTTTAACACTGGGCAAGATGAACTTTTGATGAACTCTTCCTCCAAACATAATGTTGTTATTGTTGCTTTCTTGGTGAAAAAAGTCACTATATTTTGCAATTTAATAATCAGTTTTGAGATACTGTACATATATTCAATTTTTCATGTACTGTACTTAATATTTTTGTCTAAAGAAATTAATTATAACTTCATAATGTGAGTGAATTTGTTGTTACATTACTGTGTAATGTGTGTGTATATATAGTATATTGTATTTTAGTGTTTGAAAACCTGCAAGTCGCCTTGGATAAAGGCATCTGCCAAATAACTAAATAATAATAATGTTCAAGTTCCTATCTATCTTACTATTACATTTCTATTAAAATCTACTATAATTTAAAATGATTCATGATTACATTTCTCTCTATATTCCCTTACATAAAATCTCTAGTTATACAGATGGAAAAGTTTAAAGTTATGTCACTTAATATCAAGCTGCACAGACAAGGTCCCCCAGGGTGAAGTGGTAGGTCAAACACAGCCGATGATGATGATGATGATGATGATGATGAGGAGGATTTTAAAGATGACCAATGGAACGACTAGTTTATTTCCTCCCTATATTGTTCACAATAAAATGTTCCCATCTTTCCAAATCTTATTAATTATAATGTAAACTTTCTATCAATTTGCTGTTTTTTTTATTAATCTATGCAATACCTCATTTAATCTGTAAATGTTTGTCCTATATCTTATATAAAGTTACTCTATTAAGTTGTGTAATTTTACATCAGGACAATTACACTAGACTTGTAGATTTTAATGGTATGTTCTTTCATCAGAAAAAAGTAACGGAATTAAAGGTGTCAAGGAAAAGTTAGATACAAATCCTTACTGTTGTAGTTTATGCAAGATAACATGATTTTCATCTCATACTTTTTCTGTACCTTAACTGTTCTTATTAAAATCATAATGTAGCATTTTCTTATATTATTATTTAAGATACAGCTCTTGGAATATTTAGCCCCTTCATTTCCAATGTAAAGTTACACAAATGTTGAGGCTGTTATATCCCAGGTGGGACACTGCTGCTGTACCCTTGAGCAAAGTACTTCACCCAGATTGCTCCAGTAAAAACCCAGCTGTATAAATGGGTACCAGAATTTGTATGTAAAAATAATTAATCGTACCCCTGTAAGCCGCTTTGGATAAAAGCGTCAGCCAAATAAATAAATTAGTATTATAAGATAATAATGTATTTTTGGAAAAAACACTATATTAGTATAACCTTTTTATAGCTATGGTATTTATACTTCATTACAAATTATTATTGGTATTTATACCTATTAAAAAAAATTAAAAAAAAACTTGAGGGTAGCGTTGAAATAACCGGGTGTATGTATGTATGTACAGTAGGTATTTATTTATTTTAATCAAAAAGCCTGCGGAAAAAAATCCTCCTAACCTGTTCATTAGCTGTCTGACCTTCTCTATATATTATCACCCTTCATTCTGGGGTTTTTATTTAACGATCAAAAAACTCACGTTTTGTAAATCAGTATTTTCACGTAATATTTGTGATTTTAATGTATTACCACAAGTCAAAGTTTAAACAACAACTAAACCCCCCTTCTGTATCTCCACTCCTATCTGTTGCCTTATAGGGAATGAAGTTCTTTTCCTAGGCAATATGGCCGCCCGGTTTGCATACTGCTGCTTGGAGTTTCCATGGGTGTGTCTGATCCAATTCCTCTATTTCTATGGTTTAACCAAAGAATTCTATAGGCTACTTGCATCTAATGATATCATGTTTCAGCTTCGGGCAAGTGAGCGGCGTATTCGAAATCCTTTTATTTACATTTTGTCCAGTGTTGTATTGAAAGATTTATCACTTGCTGAGAGAAAGAGGACAAGTTATACTTCAGGCACAACTGTGAAAACCTTTTAAAGTATCAGTGACAAGAAGGAAATGGCAGTGATCACTGCTGTGTCCCCCATGCTCCGCTTCAGCATGGTACAATTCAGTCAGTTTTCATGCATTTCCTGTGCATGAAGAGACGAGAAAAATTCACAGTCACTAAAGACACCAAAGTTTGTAGTCGGTGTTTTGGTAAGAAACACCTAATTGAACCAACACCAGGAGGGTGTCGGAGACTGCATCAAGGTGCTGTTCCAGTTCTGTTCGACTGGAATGAGTACTCCTTGCCAGCCTAAAGGCTCTGTGTACGGGACCCAGAACTCTGAACTTTACACCCTACTATTAAACTGCGGCTTCTCGTTCAAGGATTTGAAACAGTGAGCCCTTATCTTGATTTGTGCTGTCACATTCGTGCCTCATAAGGGTAGAAACAGGATTGGCATGTATCCTGGAGGGTTAGGTGAATTATATATATTCGTGCTCTAGGCCCGAGTGAAATGAATTAAAGCAACCCAATAAACCTTTAAAGAGAAACAAAAAAACACAGTCACGACACTAGAATAGGATAACAGCTTCCTTCTGAGAAACAATATTTATTAAAAATACACACTGCCTTTGTTCAGAACAGAATTTAATTTATTTTTAGTTTACAAGATGGTTCAATCTTTCAAGAATGCCATCCTATGTAAGCATTTAGAAAAGAAAAGTAGCCTCCTTCAGAGCGATTATGTTTATCAAGTCCAGGCCCTTGAATAAAAAATGGTAAGTTTAAAACAATAATCCTATCTAAGCACTCAATTATGTAAAAAGCTTTTATAAAACAGTACTGTGTTATTCAGGAATACAAGACAATAGTAATAGCATAATAAACACATACAAGACATTTTCAGGCAGAGAATTTTTGCATCCTCAAATGCAACCAATCCTGTACCTGCAAAAGCAGAGCAGAGATGGAGTCTCGAGACCTCTGTTTCGGCACGTCTGGTCTTGGTCTTGATCTTGGTCTTGGTCTTGGCACGTCTGGTCTTGGTCTTGGTTTTGGTCTTGATCTTGGTCTCGGCACATCTGGTCTTGGTCTTGGTCTCTGTCTCGACACGTCTGGTCTTGGTTTTGGTCTTGATCTTGGTCTCGGCACGTCTGGTCTTGGTTTTGGTCTTGATCTTGGTCTCGGCACGTCTGGTCTTGGTTTTGGTCTTGATCTTGGTCTCGGCACGTCTGGTCTTGGTTTTGGTCTTGATCTTGGTCTCGGCATGTCTGGTCTTGGTTTTGGTCTTGATCTTGGTCTTGGCATGTCTGGTCTTGGTTTTGGTCTTGATCTTGGTCTCGGCACGTCTGGTCTTGGTTTTGGTCTTGATCTTGGTCTCGGCACGTCTGGTCTTGGTTTTGGTCTTGATCTTGGTCTCGGCACGTCTGGTCTTGGTTTTGGTCTTGATCTTGGTCTCGGCATGTCTGGTCTTGGTTTTGGTCTTGATCTTGGTCTTGGCATGTCTGGTCTTGGTTTTGGTCTTGATCTTGGTCTCGGCACGTCTGGTCTTGGTTTTGGTCTTGATCTTGGTCTCGGCACGTCTGGTCTTGGTTTTGGTCTTGATCTTGGTCTCGGCACGTCTGGTCTTGGTTTTGATCTTGGTCTCGATCTCGGTCTTGACAATACTTTCGCTTATCTTATATCCTAATTTTCACCGAAGTTAATGATCATAATTTTTTTTCAAAATTCTCACGCACTTAGACATAGTTATTTATGACAAAAGATATGATTTAATTACAAAAAATGTTTAAATACCCTCTAGTAGCATTTAATGTCCTCTCAACATAGACCACACAATTAACACAGGTAAAATCATAGTAACGAGAAAAGATGACCACACGAGCAAAAGGATGCTTCCTTTTCTGTTTGTTTATTTTTCAGTAATATTTTGCAGCGAAATTATCAATAAATAGAAAGTCACTGTAGGCACATTAGAAATTGCAGCAACTATAAAAAGTTGCGATTTAGTTTTGTTTTCTGCAACAAATTAACACCCCTCGAGTTTCTTGCAGCTTAAATATTACTATTAGTAAATGTGGTCACGTGTTTGAACACTTCACAATTGAAATGGTATCCAAACAGCCAGTCATCGTCCAATTTTGAAATTGATGAGAAAAATAATAAAATGGGACAGCAAAGTGCAAACATTGCCACACAAAGGTGTCGGAGGTGTGGGGAACATCTTCCTTTTTGAAGGTATAGCTTGTATGTAAAGATAGTGAACACAATATTTCAGCTCGCTTCGTCATTCTTGGATAACCCTGATTAAATTAGGAAACAGTTTTAAAGACGGGCTCAGTGGTCAGATCTCAGAAATAAATGCAGAGAAACATCAGTCCAATGATTTTTTTTTTTTATGTCACTAAAGTAATATTACACAGTAGTGTGTACATTTATCGGAACACCTCAACATTTGTCATTTATTGCAAGAAAACCTCGATTCAAATTTTGGTCAGTAATCGGTGGATTATAGAAATAACAGACATGTGAATTTTAGACCACTTTGTGCTTAAATTTGACATAAACAACTTCTCATTCTGAATGGCGTCATGCATTTAACCATTTGTAGCTGTGTGTTCTTTTTACTATTACTATTTTAAATGAATTGCACGTGTGACATTAAAGCCTAAACTACATCACTGCTGCTAAGTCAGCCAGTCACAGCCTGTCAGCTTGACTGGAGCTCAGACACAGCATCTTTCAACAACCATCTGAGACATGGACAGTTTAGTAATACAGTTCAAAAATGTTATTAGGTAGAAACCTGGCTGCGCTTGTAGCCGCACATGGGCAGTGTGCCTGACAGAGACAAAGCAACACTGTGCCCGCCCGCCCGCCCGCCCGCCCGCCCGCCCGGGCATCGTCTGGTCCCTGCGCTCTCACAGCGTGCAGGAATCCACTAAGGAGCTGATTCGTCTGCTTCCCAAGCAACCACCTCCAGTGTGTAAACCAGCAGCAAACTAGCACCCTAGGCCCCAGCAACCTCAAAGTGATGTTTGGAACTGGCCCACGGCTGTTCAACACGGAGGCTTTAATAGGTTCCACTGCCCTCCACAGAGACAGTAGCCACAGGCCAAGCAGCAACCCTAGAAATCTGCTGCCACAGGCCCTTTTGGCGTCAGTGCACCACAGACATCTGGGTGCTTACTACCATTCAGACTGGCTATTCGCTGCAGTTCAAGCACGGCCCCCATCCCTTTTGGGGGCGTGACTGCAATATCAGTCACAGAACCACAGGATGCCGCTGTGGTCTCAGGAGCTAGCTGCTGCAAAAACAGGCTATTCGCATGATAGACCCTCTCTTCACGGAGGAAGGGTTCTACTCCAGGTACTTCCTAGTGCCCAAGTGGGATGGTGGCCTCAAACCGATCCTTGACCTCAGACAGGTCAACTTGTATCTGAGCTGAAGGTGGTTCAAAATGTTGAAAATGCAACAACTGTTGCAGTCAAATCAGGCCAGGCGTCTGGTTCACCACGATGGATCTCAAAGACGCCTATTTCCACATCCCATAAAACCAGCGCACAGGAAGTACCTGCGGTTTGCCTTTCACGGAACATGTGCTTAGCATGTGCTTTTGTATCCTGCACAAAATATTGAAATATTGAATAATAATATAATTCAGTTATACAAAAAGTATAAAGCCAATATCTGATGTTAGGTCTTGAATCACCCAAAAACTAAAAAGGTCTCATGACCTCAATATTAAGTCTCAAAGTGAAGTGTATTGTTACATTTTGCCCGATGAGTTCTAGAACACTGAAAATAAGACTGGCATCTGAAATACAATATTAGCAGCAGGTTTACAATAACATACAAGCTACACCCACAGGGATACTTACACAGCCAACAAGATTTTTTTTTCACTGTTTTATTATAAAAAAAAAAAATCAACATTTCATTTGTTACAACTGCTTATAGAACTTATGGAACGGGCTTTGTACAAGTCTGTTTATACACAGCTTACATGTAAAGCACTTTTTAATTCACAAAAAAGTGGAGTGTATTAGTGAAAACAAAATGAATAGGACTAACCAAATGTTGGTCATCTTCAATGTACATCCTAAAAAAGCACCATGGTACCAAAATGGATGAGAGAGAGAGAGAAAAAAAAAAGACCCAAGACATACTTTGCAGCTTTTAAAGCAACACAACCCTCTTTTCAGACCTTTCTAAAGCTTTGCAATTGCATAAAGCCAAAAGTGCTTTTAATAATGAACTTCAGGATTTTCAACAATTAAAAGTGGGGTACTCATACTTATACACAACGTGGCAGAGTGGTTCTTCCACAGGAGAGTTAAATGCTTTTCTTTGTATGCAAATATTCTGTCAAACAAAAAAAACAACAACACAGGAATATGGAAATAAGTAAATACTTGAAATACACAAGCTAAGGTCACACATACTCAGAAAAGTCAGGAGTATTTACAGACTCAATCCAATATTGCAGTTAAGCTGAACTTCAGACAAACTGTCGTTGGCAAGGTTTCTAATGAAGGCATTCCAATACAGTACATGTAGACATAAGACAACCACATAAACAGCATGTCAGTTAGTTTGTTCCTACTTCAAAAAAAACTCCTGAGCATAAAAAAGGTAAGATTCAAAAGACAATTATCAGTCAGCAGTATCCGAGGCAGCCAGGCCTGTATTCTTGCAGCTGGTGCGTATACTACAGTTTTATGCTTTCACTAAGGGTAGGTTAATGTTTCATGTATAGAAATGTGTTTATGATTATATATGCTTGTCCAATAACACTTCTTATTTCAGGGAGGGATTCTGAATGTGGATTGTACTGTTAAATGGCCAGTGTCTACTGGGAACTCCTTTTGTTAGAATCACAAAGCAGTTAACCAATTTGGACCCTCTTTCCTAATGGTTGTAAATCAGACTAGGTTCTTTTTGGCTAATTAGTGGCAGGGCAGAGAAAGCAGCTGCTCTGGGCAAGATGTACTGGTCACTTTTTATACATCCAAACTTCTCTACGGCATTGTTTCCATCTGACTCATCATATGGGAGAATCCTATATTATTCTCATGTTCTTACCTTGTATGTTGCTACCCAAGGAAAAGTAGGGATTTAAAATGAAGAAATGTACAATTAATATAAACATACAGTATTCTAGTCAGTTGGCCGTTTTGTTACATTCAACATTATTCAAGCATGTAAACTTCTTTCTGGAACTTTTATAGAATAGTAAAATTCTGGCTAAATGTCCTTATCAGTGAATTTCTTGCAATTGTATAGGTTTTGCGTAATCAATTACAACTGAACAAACCGTTTTCTGTAGATGAGCTTTGCAATAGATGTGAAATGCGACTTGTGTACCACAAGAAAACAAGATAGCTCTGTGAAAGCTCACAAGCCCTTAGCAGCTCAGAAACTTAGGTGAAGGTTTTAAATTTGACTGGTCAGAAAGAAACACACAGTGCCATAGAAATGTGTGCTTTCAGAACAGAACCTAAACTAATATGACACAGGTGAAAACACATAGCACCAGCAGTGCTGTTTAAGAATTCATATAAAAATGATTTCTATAGCAGTTTTTTTTCACAATCACTAAAATGTAAATTAAAAGAGAAAGGCAACAAAAAATAAATTCATAAATTGGAATTTCAAATCTGTCCATTAGGAAACCTAACTACTTATACGGATGTCAGCATGGCAACCAGCAAACATTCCGAACAGCATGCTGAGAATTTGCAGATGGATCACCACGTCCTTTCTTTGCCATTTTCATGGCATTTTTCCTTGCTGTAGAAAAGCTTATGAGTTTCACTAGTCATATTCTACACAGGTTTCAGAATAAAATAAAAACAAATGTGCCCTATTTCATAACTTTAAAATATTAGCTTTTGGGTTAAATGGTAAAGTGAATGACGACTATTTCCTTGTTGGATGAGCTTTAAACAAACAGTTATAAAAGGAGCCCATCCCATGAATAAATGTCTTTAAAATCTTTCCAGCACTAACTTTTTAACCCCTTTATCAATATTGGGTCCACATGATAACATAACGTCAAAGGGTTAAATACAACTGATTCCATTGGAACCAAATGATTGTTTTGTAGAACTACATATTGAAAATCCAGAATATAGTAGTAAAAACAAAAGTAGCAGTCATTCACATAACTTGTTCACTACTGAGTGCAGACTCAGACAAGATGGACACCAGCAGGTTTCACAGTCCCTGATAAGCACTAATATCAAACTACCAAATGTTAGGTAGTCCAAGTTTAGTGCTAAACAGGTTTTGTGACAGCAGCTCTAAGTGCTGATGAGCATCTTGAAATACACCCCCTGGGATTTTCTGAATCACACATGGTCAGTCTTCCTACCCATGTATGCTTATATGGTTGATGAAGCACACCACAACGCAAATGTATTTTAAAGAGCAACTTGATGTTCAGCACACATACTTGCTGAAGCGTTCAATGTAGGTGATTCCTTTCACAAATGTGCCAAGAAACAAGAGGAATGCTAATAAGATTGCACGTTTTGCTTCAGTGAAACTGACAAGGCCCTTTTTACAGACAGGGAATGTTTAAGATGACCAGCTTGGTTTTCTCTGATTGGATATGGCACAGCCTATAAGATTTTGGATGATGTATGCTGAGATAAAGAAAGAAAAAAAAAAAACTTGAGTACTGAAAAAAATGAACGACCACTTTTGGGTGCTTCTCAGTGTGCATGTGTTTGTCCAATTTAATTCATGTAGCACTGTAGCATATGTACAGTAAAATACTTAATTCTAAAAAACATTTATTCAACACACCTTTTAATTGTATACAGTATAAAGTTACTTTCAAAACAGAGAAGTGGAAACATGATACTTAAACAACACGCTGCTGTAGTGAATATTACACAGCAACAATGATACAGTATAGGCACAACTAAAAAGTACTGATCCAGCTCCAGGACAGTATTAATAAAATAAAAAAAATAAAAAGGTAAACTCAGTGGCCAATTCCCCTATCTGTACTGTATTGTGTAGGTCAACAACATGGTTACATTTGTATAAAAGTTACTTCCAGGTGACTATATACAGAAGTTTGTGTTTCCTAGTTTCTCAATTCTTTACAGTGCTCTAGCCAAATTGTATTCTTTAATGATCAGTGCAAGCTTGTGTAGCTGGAATATGAAAACTAAATTAAGCAGGCAATTTAGTCACATTTCACTTATCTATTGCAAACCTACATGCTGAAGAGACTGCCAAGAAGCACAGCTTTAAAGAATTACATTTAAGTAAATGTTCTTATTTTAAATGGTCAGGTTAACGTGCTCTAACAGATGACACAGATTTAAAAAAAAAAAAAAAAAGCAGATCTGTCCAATAATATAAACATAGAATATTGGCATCAAACACAGTAAAGAAAAACAGACAAATAAATAATTTAAATCAAAAAGTGCAAGTTTTAAATAGAAAAGTTCAGCTTCAAATCTGCTAAAACTAAAATAGACATGCCAGCATCTGACTTGAAGAAAGTTTGACGGATGAGCACATTTTTTGAAAGACTGACGGCAGGGTGTGTGTGCAGGAGTTCCATTAAAAGAACTCTGTGCCAACTCATGACTGGGCTTCCCCTAAACTCCATGTGGGACTCCACCTGCAGTTTTCTAAAAGCTCCAAACCAAGTGTGGCTATTAAGCTAAAATCAGACTTTGTGACTGACCACACCTTCAGCTAATATGGGGGTGGGGAGGGTTACAAAACAGCATGGGAATCCTGCATTATGATGGTTGTGTCTTGGTTCACTTCTATTGCTTGCCGTTTCTACAAATGACCCAACTGACTCTTTCTATGTTAGTTTTCAATTTGAAACAAGACAACTATACAAGATTTCAGTCTATCTATTACAAAATGTGGCTCAGTTGTGTAGGCAGTAGATAAAACGAAGAATCAACTCTGCCATCAAAACTAATTACTGTGAAAGTATAAATACTATTTTATCAACTTGACATGTTTCTTTCAAATCTTCATTAAAATGCATTAACATTCACCACACACAGTTCAGGCAGGTACATTTGTCAGACCACACCTCCATTTCCTAAGTCATGCTACAACTTCAGAACTGCATGAATACCTTTCCTGTCACTGTATTTAATCTATGGCACATAATGGAACTGGTACTGTATATTTGAGCGTACTTGTATAAAAATAGATTTCTAAAGAAATATAGCACTGGTACTTTTACAGGACAAGACATATAGGGATACCTGGATATCTTTTTTTCTTCTCTTTAATTGTTCTTAAGATTGTCTCCAAACTTTCAGGCTAACACTTTTATAGAAAAATAAAATGAGGGATATACTGTAAGAAGTTATGAGGAGAGTACTGCAAGGATATAATGGATAGATTTACAGGAAACTAACAATACAATTTTTTATAGCTTATAAATACGTTATCTACACAATATGTGGTATAAAAATATTGAAAACATTTGCGGGCACGGGATTTCTGATTAAAAACAGATCAGGCACAATCACTTGTCCTTGGTTACATGTAAAAAGTCTTGTGCTTTGAGCCGAGTTTTTTTTTTCAGTACAAAGGGTACTCCTTAAGTTTATGCTGATATAAAACTTTTGGTTACTTGCTTCTGAATGTAAATATGTCATTTGAAGACTGAACCTCTGCTTGTTTCCATTTTCCTCTCAACTTGCTGTTCTCTAAAGTTCTGTCGAGCAGCAATTCCACGTTGACATTGATACCTTATGGTCCAGAATAGCAGCTGGCATTAAATGAGCTGGTATTATTGTTCAAGCTAACCTGCTCCACATAGCAAATATCTTCTATCTTCTGTGAATGTGATATGAACATCAATACAAAAACAAAAGTACCATCTGGTAAAATCCTATTCATTTTTACGAAAAAGGGCCTGTAAATTTAAACATAAGCAACTGTGTTATTGAAGCAGGCAGCAAGATGTTGGAGG
Source organism: Acipenser oxyrinchus oxyrinchus (assembly GCA_030684275.1). NCBI lineage: Eukaryota > Metazoa > Chordata > Actinopteri > Acipenseriformes > Acipenseridae > Acipenser > Acipenser oxyrinchus. The sequence goes on from CM060256.1 coordinate 30,485,621, forward strand.
GCAAGTTGTGACAATCACCTCTGGCCATGAAAACACTGTGACCGGTACTAAAAGCCCTTAAGATATTATTCCTGCTCTGACCCAGGTCCACCAACTGCTACCATGAATAGAAAAAAAAAAAAAAGTTTTTTGGCATCAGATAATTATACTTCAAACAGTGAAATGCATTCTTTGTCCTTCTGCCTCTTAAAAGGAAGGTAGTTCGTTCCCCAGCATTAAGGCGATATTGTATTCCATTTGCGACATTGAAAGAAAAGGAAAAAAAAAACAGTTTTGTAAAAAATCTCTCTTTATACAAACTTCTATGGCACAACCATCAGGTGCTGTATTAGAAAATATATAAATATTATTTCTCTTCTGTACATATCTCTAGCTTCCCCCCTTCCCCTTTTAATATATATTTTTTTATACTGTACAAACCCTGCCCCCGCTCTCCTTCACCCGTAAGTCTGTCTTTTCTCTTAATATGCACAATTTGTATTTACAGTGTGGCTCGGAAAGAGAGGGGAGGAGGGAGGGAGGGCTCAAGGCTCAGCTCACGAAGAGTCTGTGCAGGGGGAGGGAGGTGGAGGATAGAGGTGGTGGGAGTAGCTGCGTTCCGTGAAGGGGATGGGGGCAGCTCGTAGTTCTCCTCCGCAGACAGGTACTGGCTACGTGGCGTGGGTGGGGGTGGGAAGGGCTCAGAGTCATAGTTCAGGTCGCTGGTGTAGCCTTTTATCACGGCTGTCGTGATCCTTCTGCTGGGGTGTAGTCGCTGTCGCAAACATCCGTGCTGCACGGGTGGTGGGGGAGCAAAGTGGCGGTAATTGTAAGGTCGGAAGCTGTAGAAATAAGAGAGAGAGAGAGAAATAAATGAAATAAATAAATAAATAAATAAATAGATAAATAAAAAAATAAATAAACACACACTGTTTGAAATCACTGGTAGGGTCTTTTCTAGAAAATGCTCCACATTACCTGTATGACCTGTGTGTGGAAGGGCTGTTTGATGAGTAATCAAACTCCATGGTGTAATGGGAACGCTCAGTTGCTGGGGAAGGAGGGGGGTTTAAAATCTAAACAAAAAAAAAAAAGGAGAGAAAAGAAATCTATTTAGCATTGGACAATGTACAGAGTACACTTACTGGTGGCTACACTGCTAATTTAAGTATATTATATGAAAAAATACATAAAATTAGACATATGCACATTTAGTTCTGTAATAAATCCAAAATCTTTCTCATTTAAAAAATAAAGCGGTCTGTCTCTACCCTGTACTGGATCTTAATTCACAGACCCTTTTTTTTATTGCTCAGGCAACAGGTCAAACTTAACAGGTCTATCAATTATATAAATTGCTATAAATGAATACAATACCCACGCTAAAGTACATTAACAATGTATTAAAGTTAAATAAAAACAACAAATATTTTAACATTCCTGTTCCATTGACATGCTGAACAACTCCTAGCGAAATGTAACAAAAGTATAACAATTTGCAATGCTTTTACATCATCAAATTAAATGTAAAACTGTATAAAATATAACCTAGAAGAATAGGATGTGAAGGCCTTACTTAATAATAATAATAATAATAATAATAATAATAATAATAATAAATTATTATTTCTTAGCAGACGCCCTTACCCAGAGCGACTTACAGTTCCCACTGAATTAAATGATTCTGACTTGCTTGCCAAATGTGAAGCAGCAATTTGTTGAATCAAAATGAAATCTACATCAGAATGAAAGCTCGACCAATCAACATGCAGCGACTATACCGTCAATGCTGGCCAATAACAACTAACAGAAACAGTGTGAAGAATCAGAATGCAAGCAGCACGAATTGCGCTTGATTTTGGCGCTGATTAAGGTCAAGTTTGATAAAGAGGTGTTGCTGGGGTGCTACTGTGGTCTCACAGAATCATACTGGTGGCTGCATTTGAGAAACACTAATACAGTGACAACTAAGCAGTCCAAAAATAAAAAGTGTTTTTTCTCCAAATGTTGGTGTCCGGTTAATTAACTGTGTATGTTTCAGCTATTTAGTATAATTTTAGGTCAGAACAGCAGTACTTCCAAAAGATAAAAACCTTGTCATTTAAGCTATTGACTTACACTGACCCCAGATAAAAATAAAATCCATGTAGTGAATTACACAAATTCCAGACAATACAGCCTATCTGGTAGCACCTTGATAGGGCCATGGATTATTTAAATGAGTAGAAAGCACCTTGGTTTAAAATGAGCACAGAGGAGATGTGCCTTTGCAGAACCTAGGAACAGTGGTGTAGTCCTAAATCTGAAAGTAGCGGAACACCAATTACACAGATTATAAGAATTTACGTTTCATTTGTACCTTGAACTTGAAGGAACATTTAATAGGTAATGCATGCGTCTCGCATGCGACTTTTAGGCTACTCCCCCTTAATCGGTGCTGCCTGATTGGTGTTTTTCCAAACAAAGCATCTGAAATGGGTAAATGTTGTCTCTGGTGGTTTGGTTATATTTTGGCTATTTTATCATGCATATTTTTTTCTATTCCTTTCAATTATGAGGTTATCACCAGTGCAGAACTTTAAAATCCTCCCCCTGTCTTTTCTGGAGCTCTGCATCCAATACAATTACGAATCACACAAACGTTAAGTTCTTTTAGCTAAGTCATAGACACGGGAAAAACACGGAAACACATTCCAGCCCGCTGGCACCTCATTCCTCCCCCACAAAATCATAGCTTATACACCTTTTTCCCTGCAAATGTACAATGTTACCCCCAGGGCACAAAGTGCCACACTAAGCCAGTTGCAAGGGCAGTTGTTCATTCCAATTGCCGGGTCTCTGCACTGACTGATATACAAAGCAGCTTTGAGCCTGTGTTTATGTCCACAGTACTATGCACTTCGTCAGCATTTTTACAAAAAAGATTGTTAGCGTTATTAAAGTAGTATTCGTTTGTAATAGATGTTACTACTGTTGTCTTCAATGTGCGGGAGATGTGTGGACTCTTGACTCAGCAAACATTTAACACACGCACCGGTTATCTGAGGCTCTGATTCGGAGTGTAACATCAAAACTGGTATGTGGGGAACTGGACACAGATTGTTTTGTTCCTAGTGGCAAGGTACAGAAAGACTAATTTGATTTCCCCGCTTCATTGGTGCCCAGGCACCGAAAATAGAGTGGTGGGCACCACATAAGCATTTTCATAACAAATTGGTAAAGATTATTAAGTTAATTCTTAAGTCAAGGTTCTGCCTACAGGAAAAAGTAGTGGAACAGCGTTCCGGCTCGACTACACCACTGCCTAGGAAGTAAGGCTCCATGGCTGAAACACAATTCATGACTCACCGGAGGGAAGTAAGTGCCTTTGGTACTTGAAGAGCTGCTGGAGGAGGCCCCGGTAACGTGGGCTCTGTCGTAGGGTGGTCCGCTGCTCCCACCCATGATGCTTAATGAGCTAATGACAGATTTCCCTCGAGACATTCCTGGGAAACAAGACACACACCACACACATTAGCATCAAATCATAAATAACTGCTAACTATGTCTCCTGTTTGCAAGCCCAATATCAGCGACTGGAGGGCATACAAAATGTGAATTAGTCCTTAACTGTGACCAAACTTGTTTTCACCCATCTATTTACCTTCTCATAAATTCAGCCGGAGTCGGGTCAGGTAGTGCACCAAACCACATTCCATGTCCAGTTCAACTCCTGACTAAGTCAGCATTTTGAAAGAAGTTAGTGCACTGACAAAAGCCCATATTAAGCAAAGCCCATTAAAATTGGTTTAACTTCAATTCCAGAATTTGAGTCAGCATTTTGAGAGAGGAACTTAAACAGTGATATAAGCAGGGATTAAATGATAGCAAGACAAGCCATCCACCAGCCTGCTGAGAGCAACCAGACTGCAAGAGCTTCAAGCTTAAGAAGGAGAGGGTATAGATTCTAATCTTTGAACCTGCTTGATATCCAAGTGTTGAATTTCTATTCTTTTGTTGAACTCTTAATTGCTGAACTTACTCTTTGTTGAAAGATTGTTATCTTGCTTAAATGCTTAATGCGGTGTGTTACAAATTGCTTTTAAAACTCCATGTTTGAGAAATAATAACGCTTATTTATTTGATTCAAAGACTTGACTCATTTTGCCATTTGTTCCGAACTGAGCGATTTCTTACAAATGTCTTGCTGTCTTAGAATCCACTTAAAGCTCATTGCGTGAAGACCGTTGGGGTTCAAAAGCGTAACACAAAACACAACTGAAATGGAGGTCTTCCCTTAGAGAGTAAATGGTTGCTAGGTACCTGGTAGAGACCCGGAGAGGGAGTTTGGGTGTGGAACGTATCCCAGTGGAACAGAAGAGGGGCCGTGGACCACAAAGTCATTGGTCATCGTTTCTCCGTCACCCTTCATGCGCGGACACAGCACACGCTGACACACGAAGTACATGGCACCAACGACGAACAGGGCCAGAATCACTCCGATGATGGACCCAATGGTGTTTGTTGGCTGAGGAGATGGCTCCTCTGTGGGGTCTGAAAACAAAAAAAAAATCAAATACACACATCCACTCCACAGGTGTTAATACAAAATTAGAGTAGCGCAATGGAAAAGCTAAATCATGCAAAAATCTAAGTAACAGACAAACAGAGGGGCACCTCCAAGTACCCCCAGATTCCGGTACTATCAAATAATTTGTGCCAAAATAATGTCCTTTGTAATAGTTATGGGCAACCCGACTTATTTTTTCAGGATCTACGGCATTCAGGTCATGTTGCTAGGTAGAAACACAAAACCACTGTTCTAATTAAAAGTTTTAATTTGTTACTCTTAATATTCTAGTCATTTTGAATGTTTGCGTGCTGTTGAATTTGCCGAAGTGCATGGCAATCGCAATGCTGAAAAAACAAAGACAAACTTAAAATGGCGAAATAAAAACGAGCTGATAGGAGGAAAGTGTTTATGACCTGATGTAGAAAACATTTTGTTTGAATGGAGTACTTTGAATGACTTTAATACATACTGTAACTTGTTCTACATGTCAGTGCTACGCAGTGGTACACTTGTAAAGTATGGTTATGGTTCTGATTAACAAAACAAAATGAATGTATTTGTACAGCTGAATTTAATGCAATTTTACTGCACTGTATGCAACAGTAAAATGTTTTGTGGTTATTAGCTGGAGTACCATTTAGTTTATTGCTTTTTTAATTGATTCAAGCAGCACTGTTTAATACTTTTCTTTTAAAATTTGGATTAATACAACACATTTGTAAAAGCCAATGCAGCTGGAACTGTTGTCCAAGTGGTTTTGGAAAGAAATGTTCAGTGAAGCAAAGAGGATATGTTCTTGAACTTTTTTGGGTACTTGATAAACTAAAATAAATAAAAGAGGTTAAGACAGCTGTGATGTGGAATGTAGAACTTGATTTTACACTGTTAATTATTATTTTTACATTTTATTAATCTTGAAAAACTGAATAGTTCCTATCAGTTTAACTAAAGTGAATTTTTTATAATGTCCCCAGATTGTGGAACTCAATCCCCTTCTCTATTAGAGATGCTGCTTCAGTCAATATTTAAGTCCAGATAAAATATTTACTTTTATAGTCTAGCCTTTTTAACCTGACTTATATAATAGTTATCTATTTTACTTGCTTATTTTTGGAATTTTGTGTTTCTTCACACTTTTTTTCTAAATGTTTATTGATATTGTTATTATGATTACGTATTGTTATTTTGTAATTTGTACTACTTGATTGATACTGCGTACTTCTTTCTGTTTGAACCCACGTGTAAAGTGCTTTGAGATCCTGTGGTATGAAAGGTGCTATATAAATAAATACATTTAAAATTTGTTAAAATATAGTTTGCGCTCCAAAACAGGAGCTAGGATTGATTTTTATTTTGGTTTGTTAAAAGAAGTCGTGTTCCCACTGGAAAGGGAGACCGCGGAACAAATAAACATACCGGTACAGTCCTGTTTAAACTCATCCGTTGTTGTCGAGCGTGCTTTATCCACAATTTTTAATTAAGAAAACTTTTTTTTTTATTTTTTATATTATGTTAATGTATAATTGTGTTACTTTTATCAAATCATGTGAAATGCCAAACTGAAATCGCAAATACTTTAAGTGTTACGTTTGAAATGTGTAATATAGTAACTAACTGTTGAAATGACTTTTGCATAATAAAATGGTATTCACTTTTCTGTTGAATTGTTCTGATTGTGGTTTCATTGACGGATACAGTTTTCTGTGGATTCGTTACTCAATATACCTGCCCTGCTCTCCAAAGATTCACAGAATTAATCAATCAAAATATAAATTATACCATGACTGTTGACAATACCACATTGTATGATCTCTTTTTTATAGGTCTCTTGTACTAATTACATTGAATATAATTTAATATATTTTTTATATGTCCAATGGTGCATTCCAGCCTCCTCTGTTACCCATAGCTACAGTATGGTATCACTCCGCACTTTTAAGAACGCCTGTTTTTATGTCAAGATCTTGAGTAATTTAGAGCTATAGAAAGAAATAATGGTTTATTTAATATTTGGCTGCAGCAGCAGGCTTAGCGTGGTTAATGTGTCTGTTCAGATCATTTATATTTGTTGCAATACAAGATAGATGATACTATTAATTATCTAATTGATTAATCGCATAAATGATTACACATGCCATCCCTACTTTGTAATATTCATTACAACTGGTTGGCAATTATCATCAATACATGTATTTAATTTGCATGTACTACTGGCCAGTTTATGAAACTGTGCAAATGGTTTCCAGGATACACAGTGTTCAACAGCTCTGCTAAAAAAATAAATAAATAAATAAAACTTCAAACTTACAGCAGCCCAGTTCATCTGAGTTATCGTTGCAGTCAGTGTTATGGTCACATTTCTTATGCTTGCCTATACACTGCCCGTTTGCACAGCTGAACTGGTCAACTGGACAATTAACTGCAGAAGAGACAGAAAAAACAGGCTTAAAAAAAAAACGTACATTTGTTAGTACCATGTATTCAGGGCTGTGGCACATTTAGCCGATACAAGGGGAACACATTGATGACATACCAGAAATTGGCCATAGGGAGCTGTAGTAAAGCCTACAGTTTATATTATTCTAAACAAAGAGCCTGATCAAGGTTTTAGATTTTAAATACCTAAAGGTACTAGAAAAAAAAACAAAAAAAACCTAAACATTGGGTATGAGATCTGAAGCAGGAGAGACCAGGTACCTTCGCACTTCTTCTCGTCTGACTTGTCCTGGCAATTCGCCTCCCCGTTGCAGCGCAGGGTCATGTCGATGCACTGTCGGCTGTCGCACTGGAACTGGCTGTCGGAGCAGACTGGACAGCTCTCCTCGTCACTTTTATCGCCACACTCCGGGTACCCATCGCAGCGCCATGCTCGTGGGATGCAGTCCACCTCACCACTCAAGCAGGAGAACTGGTCCGGGGAACAGGTCGGAGGTTCTGAGGTGAAAGGGAGAGCAGGATGTAAAAGGTGCATTTCAGAGTGCAGTGGCAATCTTTTAGGCTGAAGACTTTTTTTAAAATTAGGCTTTTGTTGGTTTGTAAAACTACCTATGCTTCTTGCACCTATTAATGTAATTTGAATGGCATTGACACCCCTGGAATTATAAAAATAGTTTTAAAAAGGTTGTGACTTTATAATCAGCTCTATATAAGCTTCCTATTAAACATAAATCTAAGTTGTAAAATAATGTCCATCTGGCTCACAGATTGACTTGAAGCATCTTTAAAAGTAGGGAAGAAAAACACATCCTTACAGTTTAAACTAGGTACTGGAACAAGGTGTGCTTGTTAATAAAAGTGCAGTTCACAGAAGGCTAAACTATAAAATAATGTAGCAAACAAACCAATATTTTTTCTACTGTAAGAATGATCATGATTGTGGTTCAGCTATATCCAAGTTAAAAAGGGCTAACCTCCACAGGAGAGCTCATCCTGCAGCAGTACAAGGTGAACAGGGCAGGAGCAGCGGGTGGTACCATCCCCTTTAACAATGCAAATATGTGAACAGCCACCATTGTCTTGAGTGCAAGGATGCTTCCCTGAAATACAAAAACACAAATACAATTAAGTCCAGTTTCATCACAATTGGCAAAGCAGGTTTCTAGGTGAATGCACAGCTTTAAAAACTGCCTTCATATTAACACAAGAAAAACGCTGGTCTGATTTTACTACTAGATTTCTTTTCAGTGCTATTTATCTCATGATTGCGTGTTTAAATTTATAGGTGACTGTTTATGTGTTTTTAATACTGTACAATAATACCATGTCCAATGATTCCTCTGTACTTACTGTACTCCCTCATGTCGAGTTCGCTCACTGCATGGATGTCACTCAGCGAGGCGATGCGAGCTTGAATCTTCGTGCGTCCCTCCCGTGTGGTTTTATCAATTCTCTCAATCATCTGTTGCTGCTTGTCGATCCAATACAGGTAGTTTCCAAACACAGTCAGCCCAACCGGCTGCAAGATGTTTGAGTCTTCAATTACAATCCGGTTGGCACCTGTGGATTTCAGCAAGGAAACAGCATTTAGGGATTTATTTAGAAGCAAGTTCAATGTTACACTTTGAGTAAATGTATTTATGCCTGGATTTAGTTAATGCATGCAGTTCAGTGCCACATAAGCTCATTTGGGCTACATTTGAGGTCTTCAGCATACCCAGTACTGTAACAGAGTTAGTGAACTCCTACTTTGGGGACTTGCAATTCTGTTTCTCAACTCTAGAGGTTAGCTTGCAATTTCTAAGTTGGGAATCATGGCAGGTTGCACCACTTCTCCACTAGCCTTTAACACAGCAATGGAAGTAATTATTAGGGCTCTTAAAATGGGTAGTGAGAAGAGAACAGCTGGCTTCTGGGATACAGCTGCCACCACTTGGAGCATAGATGAATAACATGACCACCATGACTACAATGGTAGCCTGCACCAATCGGTTACTTGGCAAACCAGCTGATATCAGATGGGCATATGCAGTTCCAAGTCGAGAAGCATCTCCATCAAAGACGAAGTAGGGTGTTCTATACTGATGGCGAGGCCATTCCAACAGTGTCAGAAAAGCCTGTAAAGAGTCTTGGGAGGTGGTACGGTGGGGATTTAAAGGACACAGTCCAAGTGCAAAGTGCCCCACTCAGCCCATTCCAGACAGGTTGCCATGCTGAAGCACCAGGGAGGCCACACTTTGGTTGATCCCTGGAACCAGTATTGCCGCCATTGTGTGTGTCGATGTACCAGGGAGGCCGCAAATAGCCTGATCCCTGGAGCCAGCACTACACTTCTGCCCTTAACACTGGGCCAATAGGAAATCCATGTTACCTGGCACAGGAAAAGCACTGAAGGCTCATATATTAGAGATGCTATGTCTTGGTCGTTAACCATTTTCACAACTAAAACACCCTCAATCTAACAATATACAGTAGCCTGAACTAACCGGTCACCAAATGAAAAAAAACAAACAAACAAACAAACAAACAAACCATTTGCGGCCGCTTCAACGTAGGATTTAAAAAAAAGTTAATGGTTTGGCATCAGTTCGCACAACTCATGCTGTCGAACTCGTATTTGAAAATCACAGGGAGGCAGGTTATCACCACTCATGGCAGACAGATCAAGGAAAAATTATTTTATGAACTATTAATCTCAAAAGTGTTCTCCTTGCCAAGCAACTGTTCACCACATCCTTTCACTGCTATTTACAAGGATGCAGAGCATAAATATATGCTTTATTTAAAAGTGGTTTAATGCCAGCCGCTTGCTGTATTTCACCGACTTCATCAATCTAATTTTTGCTGGATACGGTACACATGCCAATAGCCTGTGGTTAATAGGAAACGTCATAATTTGCAGTCCAAAGCTTTAACACATTAACTGCACTAAACGGGGGAGGAAAGGGTGGTTCCCAACTCCGGTATCTTTAGTGCTTATTTTAAATAGAAGCTTTAAATTGTAAGAATTCCTTAGAGCATATGACGGTTCCTGACGGAAGTCATAAGGAACGGGTGTTTGTTTACCCGCCAGGTCGCTGCTTTCAATGCGCCGCAGGTCAGAGTCCACCCAGAACAGTTTGCCCATTTCGTTGTCGATAGCGAGGGCAATGGGTTTCCCGAGGCCTCTGAAGAACAGTAGTTCCCTCTCTGTTCCATCCAATGCTGCTCGCTCAATCTTGGGAGACCTCTCTTGCAGGTTAGTAAAGTACATGTACCTGAGGAAACAATGGGGAGAAACACTTAACCCAGTGTAGCAATGTGTACTGTTTCTACAGCAAAATCCTAAAGAGCCATGAGCTGCTGTTGGTAATACTTATCTGTTTGAAGCAGTGCCACCACTCACCAGCAGGTGTCACTGTAGGAACAGAATTGTATCATAACTGTCCTTGAGAAATTGTCTTCCTGGAAGCCTCTACAGCAGAGGTGCCAAGATTTTACAGAGCAAAGGGCCGCATAGCAAGGCTACTGTGGGACCGTGGGGCACAATGTGACCAAATTGCAAGGATTGCAAATTTCAAGTACCTTTTTCAAGTGCATTTATTTGTGTTGCAGCCGAAATGACAAGCTTAATATATTTAAGATATTTCTTAGCATTTACTCCCTCTGTCAATGACAATAACAGCCAGCTGAATAACTTGTAAAAACATTAACCCATTTCATTAGCATGTATTCCTGTTGCCAGAGACAATAACGCCTAATTCAATAAAATTAAAAGTATCAAATCATTTACTATATTACTACTGTATGCGCGCACGGTGTGAGGGGTGGTATAAAAACAGTTTTTTACGCTCCACGAAATTGTTTACTATTAAGGCGATGGGTATTCTAAAATTTCCAGGCAACTAATATTGTGACTTGGTTGAGTTATCCCAAATAAACAATGCTATGCTGACCACCTCAACAATAATCAATTGTATCTTAAACTTTAAAAAGGAGAATAAATGATATTGCCAAAAAAAATTAAATAAATAAAAATCCAACCATATATACACTTTGCATTTATTCCCATTGTCAACTACAAGGTTGGTACGTGGCACTATGCAACAGAATAAAAAAAAATGTAAAAAGTAGACATGCTGGTGTTTGTATTTCTACAGTAACTGAATAAACAAGTTCAATAATGGGAAGTCTTCCTCATGTATTGTGTATTTTTGTGCATGTGCTTTTGTTGTTGTTGGCAGATGCAAAATGTTCTTGGCCCTGAAGCTTGAGATTGAGATGCCCAATGACATCCACAAGGAAGCCGAGATCACATAGCCATGCTTCATCTGTTAATTGTGGTAAGTGGTAACCTTTCCACTGCATGAACTCATCACTATTTTCACAACTGAAAGAAGCACTTTACTGTCACCCCTCTACTAATCCATCGTACAGCCGAAAACATAAAAGGTATGCTGGGCATGCGTTTCCTGCAGAAAGGCTCTGAGCTGACTATGGTTCAATCCTTTGCTCTTTATAAAGTTGACACACTCCACCAGTGTCCATTACACCTTCAAGATTGAGGACGAATGACCCAATATATCTTTCTGGTGTATGATGCAGTGGTAATTGAGAATCTCTGAGCAGCCCATTCTTCACAAGACCACCTACACCTAAGGAGGCTGTGTGGTCCAGTGGTTAAAGAAAAGGGCTTGTAAGCAGGAGGTCCCCGGTTCAAATCCCAGCTCACTAACTGACTCATTGTGTGACCCTGAGCAAGTCGCTTAACCTCCTTGTGCTCCGTCTTTCGGGTGAGACGTTGTTGTAAGTGACTCGGCAATTGATGCATAGTTCACACACCCTAGTCTTTGTAAGTTGCCTTGGATAAAGGTGTCTGCTAAATAAACTAATAATAATAATAATAATAATAATAATAATAATAATAATACTACTACTACTACTACTACTGACACTTCAGTAATACATAGTGCCCCATCAGCTGTAACACCCACGAGACCTAACCAGCACAAAGCATTTCTTTCCATTTCATTACAAAGCACTTCAAATATCACGGCCCTTGGTTCGATCCTTCAGAGAGGCGAGTGCAAGCAACTCTTAAGGAATCTCAAACTCCTCTGTCACTCCATGCACAAAGATAAGTTGAGCCGTCCTATTGTCAAGAGAGACAAACTTACATTAGCAAATGCAGACTTCTTTTCAGAACACACAATATCTGCAAATGTGTAGCACTGAATTTTTCAAAAACTCACCATCACTGAATGGTCTGCTGTGTTTAGCGATTTTCTATGCTGCAACCAGGCTTGCATGAGTGGCTGCTTCATTTCTCTCATCTGAGTTTTGATACGTTGTTAATTCCTTGCGAAGACTCTCCACCCACCTTTTCTTCTGCTCACCCAGGTATTAATCACATCCTGCATGTTTTGTTTCATAGTGGCGTTGAACATTAGTCTTTCATGACTCCAATGGACAGTTGGCACAGAAGAAAGAGGATTGCCATCCTTTAATACCAAAATATGTTCCTGTCCATTAGTCTTGAAATGTTCAAAACTCCGTCCCTTTTTTCCCCCGCTGCTGCCTTTGCTTACGTAGCTGAGTTCACTCTCTCAAACTGGCATGCACGTAGAAACCAGTATGTCAGTCATTACTGTTCACGCATAGTACGTGCAAATATATATTCCTGTATTAATATGTAAGTAATCTTACTCTCCTGCCTGCTGCTTAATATCAACAAACCGCCACCGTTTTTATCATTCGCTATTTACAACAAGCACAGTACAACAGAATAAATAATTTCACATAATCACATTAAACCAAACAATAGAAAGTCAGAAACTAGGTTTTGCCAATAACAGATTCAGTTAAGTTTTTATTTATTAAGATTTATTCTGCAGACTTTTGGGTCTTCAAGGAACCGCCAAGTATAATTTCAGTACCTTTCCCTTGTGGAACTGAAGTAATTAATTGTAATTGCAAACACAAAGTTGATTTTATGTTAATTTGCGTTTTTAATGTGCACATGAGAAACCTCAGAGTTTGAACCTTGTTAAAAGTAACTATAAGCTGCTTAACTCATTTTCATATGAAGTGCTTGTTTGAAAGTATACGTATGCAATTATTATTGAACAATTGTAGTCCAGCATTATCTGTGACCTATTACTAAAGAAATAGCACTGTGTAGGACTGTCTGTGTAGCTCAGCAAAGAACTGTCAGCACAGTGACATCATCACAGCCTGAAAAGTCTGTGCAGGCTAGGCTGAGTGATACAGAAGAGTTAATGTACTGTGTTGGAATGAAGTGTTGAACCTAGACTGAATACTAGTAAAACAATAGTATTTCACTTGCTCTATTTAAATGCATTGTTGGGGAATTACATATCCAATGAATTCATATTTACTCTTACTGTATTGGTGTGTATGTTGAACTATTACCTCATGATGATTTTCTAGGTTTTTCCTTTCTGTACCATTAGTATCATTATATAATAAACTGCTACTATATTTTAAACCTACCTTGTTGTGGTTGAGGGTGTTTTGTGTGTTCATTGTAATTCCTCGATCTTATACACGCCATTAAATAAAAATAATTATGATGAGATCTTAACGTGAATGAATATTCATGGATAACTAATAGATTGTCTTTATCTAGTCAGTGATCTAATATGGTAATGGTCATATAGTATTCATTCAGGTTGATTAACGCAATGAAATGTAAACAATTTAATTAGTCAAATTGCTTGTTTAAATTGATTAAACAAACTAATGTGATTAGCCCCACACTTCTCTTTCCTTCATTAAAACTTAAAAGAACACACATTGTTAACAGATTTAAAAGGATGTCTTTGCAAAATCCTGCCTTTTGCTGTTTAAGTTCAACAGTACTTTTCTTCAAAACAAAGCAGCTCATCCAAAAGTTTATAAGCATGGTGGTGGTCCTTGAATCATGCCACCCATCATTTGGCACCTCTACATGCCAAATGCAATTGTTCAGCAGTGAATGGACTTGCCACACCAGCACTGCATAGTGACAAACACTTTATAACCCTCTGTACATGAATAGTACTGTTACATATTTTTTGTACAGTGAATTTGCTTTTAAAAGACCAGTTCACCGTTAAGACCACTTTTCATCAGTCCCTTTCCCTTGTCTGAAGCGCTCCCTCTATTAGGACCAGCACCAATACAAAAATGAACGACAGGACCTACCCTCTCTCAGGATGGACCACAATGGCTCTGGGCTTGTCGTGCTCTCCTCGGATGACAATGCCCACCGGTCTGCCGTCTATGCGGGTGACGTTGATGACGTTGGTGGCCTCGCAGGTCCAGTAGATGAAGCGGCTGTAGATGTCGATGCTCAGGTCGTATGGCTGCATATCTAGGTTCTGATTGGGCACTGGGCTGGCCACCACAGTAAAACTCTGCAGGGTGAGGGTGAAGGGTTTCAGTAAACAGAGATGGAAATAAGGCTCCCATTGCATAGCAGTTTGTTCCAAATCCTAGTTTTGACCCAAGTTTAATAAGGACATACCTGAGCTTGTTACCTACACACTGATTAATCAGTAGGGGTGTGCCCAAGTATGAGCACAAACAAGTAATCGTAATGAGTATGGCCATTACATTAGGTAGTGCAAGATTAGTGCTCAAGGTATATAAAACCAGCTGGAAAGGTTTTAAAAAAGTACCAGGTACTGCAGCTAATTTTGGTGTGTTTGAAATGTGGCAGAACTGGAGACTGAATCCCTCTAATGTAATCCTCTGAGCAGAGACAGCATGAGCAGTGGCAGTAGGAGCATCCCTGGACTCTGTGGCTGAGTGAGAGCTGATCAGTCAACAATGCCAGCCCAATTATTTTCATATATCTTTCGACACAAAGCAAAAACTTGTGTTGTGGTTTTGTGACTATCTAGTACTTTTCTCATGAGACCACTAAGGTTGGTGCATTAAAATATGTAATATCACCAACAGAGAGGTAGAAAAGCCAGAACAATGCATCTGTTATTCCTTTCAAAATACAAATGTATCCTTCATACATAACCTAATCTAAAATTAAACTTTTTTGAAAGTGCAAAACAGAAATTTGTTTTAAAATATAAATAAATACAGTATTTTGAGCAGTGGTACAAAATGGTTACATATTTGGTTTACCTGAGAAATAATGTTTAGCTAATGCAGATTACATAAGCAATATATTTATTTGGGACACAAAACAAGTCTAAAATAACTGTGGTTGTACCTGGTTGCCGTCTTCTTGTGCTCTTCTGAGGGCGTTCTGCCGGGAGTCAATCCAGTAGAGCTGTTTGTCCAGGGGGTCATAGTCAATGGCTCGGACGTTGCGCAGGTTGTGGATGGGCAGGATGATGTCAGGACTCTGCTGCTCATCGATCACCATACGGTTGATTGCTGTCTTCTGACTGAACAGCAGGAAGGAGGTGGGAGCTGGAAAAGGGAGTGACTCGTGAGTAAGAGAGTATTTCTGGAATACGGTGCTTTTCACTATACCTGTCTGAAAGTTTTTGGTTATGATAGGAAACCACATAGGAGTCATTTTAGCAGTAACATTTTTAAATCCATTCATTCCAAGAGCCTGCATGATTTCCTGGTTAAATGAATCGGGGGAGAAATCCATTTGAGACACAGCGATCTCTTGCAAAGGCTGCTAATTGAGAAGTTCCCAAGACAACCATTTTTATGTATGTAAATTGTAAAATATTACTTTTAGGAAAAGGGTAAAAACCAAGAACAAGACAACAGCACATTGCTGTTTCATTTTTACCACATTCTGCCGAGTCAACACCCCGGTTGGAATTATCTCCTCCCCCCCAACTTTTAGCTGAAAGAAATTTTCATCAATTTCCGGTTTTTAAAAACCACGGGCAAATAATGCCTGAGAGGAAATATTGTGGCTCACGTGAAAAAACTTCCTAGAAATAGTTCTCTTTGCATTAATGATTAATGCTCCCTCTGTGTAATGTTGGAATGTATTTTCTATTGTTTTGGTCAGGTTACAGTATTTGCACTGTTCAGATTATTTTATTAATACTATTAGTTGTTAATTAATACAGCAAAAAAACAAAACAAAAATGAGTTAGTACTCTGTTTTGTACTGCACAGCTAATGCAACTGTAGCTTTATTATTATTATTATTATTATTATTATTATTATTATTATTATTAGTTTATTTAGCAGACGCCTTTATCCAAGGCGACTTACAGAGACTAGGGTTTGTGAACTATGCATCAGCTGCAGAGTCACTTACAATTACGTCTCACCCAAAAGACGGAGCACAAGGAGGTTAAGTGACTTGCTCAGGGTCACACAATGAGTCAGTGGCTGAGGTGGGATTTGAACCGGGGACCTCCTGGTTACAAAGCCCTTTTCTTTAACCACTGGACCACACAGCCTCCTAACTGGAAGACCTCACGCACTGTGACGTGGCTGCTGAACTGTTTTAAGTTATGCTGTGTCTTGGAACTGGGGAGAGAGGTTGTTACCACGGGGTACTTTGAACAAGTGTCTCTGAGCTCTGTATTCTAATGCTGTAACAAAAAAGTAATAAACCTGTGCCAAGGAAATTAAGAATAATGAACGGAGAAATCTCATTAGGAAATTGTTTATACACTTCATGAACCCTCTGAAGAGTTCACAAACTTACACCGGCCTACACCTGTAATTTCAACACCTTGTTTAAATAATGCACCTGTCATTTCTTTTCATTGTTAACATCCTGACAACTTTTTACGTTTTATTTTTTTATTTATTTATTTATTTTTTAATTGCTCTTCCTGCTGTGACTTAAAGGACATACCTCTGATCTCAGTGCACTAGAGAAGCCATTTTGAAAAACTTAAGTGTAAAATGAATGAATGAATCACTGTAGCAGGGATGTCATTTATTGAAGCAGTTGTATATTCAGAACTACTGTACTAGAATATAAAAAATTTGAGTTATTTTAAAAAAAGTCAAACATGAATAAGATGATTCTGCTTAAGGTCAAACTGGGTTAATTTTTTTTTTCCTAAACTTAAGCCAACAGCTGCATAAATCACTCTGGTTTAAGAACAAACAGCCAACTATGTTTTTTTTTTTTGTTTGTTTTTTTAATATTAGAAATAAAAACATGCTTAATAATGACGATGCTATAAAAAACATTTAACTGACATGACAAACATAACACTACTAATCAAGTGACGGGAAGTACAATGCACTGTACATTTCATAAGTTCAAGGTAGACATTAGGGACGAGTTGGTATACCAGTTTTATGGTTACCACAGTTTGCGACACCGCAAATACCATAATTCCGGTAAACAGCAGTTAATGCCATGTTCGTTTTGCTATGAACAAATTAAAGGAAAAGGTGATTTTCATTTGAACACCTTTCTATTCAACATCCTGTACAAAACATGTCTCTATACTACTCCTCTTTCTCACCCCGCCTCATCCTTGAGCATTCCATCCACATCTACCTTACTGGTCACAGTCTTTTCATTGTCATTTAAAAGTAGGTGGTTAGAAATCCTAAGTATTTCAAGGGTGTATAACTGTTTATTTTTTTATGAATTTAGGCATCCAGATTTAAAGAGATTTAAAAGAGCAAGTAAAAGTTACTTGTGTCTATGAAAAGGAATTTCTCTTAGCACACAGTAAATTTCAAAGTAAGGTCCAAATTTAAGCAAATTCTGTTTGGCTTTGCAATAATTTATTACACAGAAAAAAATGGAGAAAGAAAGACAGAACCAGACACCAATGAAACAAATTATATATTTCAGGTACAAAAACAATGCCCCATTATATAGACACCATAACACCAAGTGAGAGTGAAGAGAAAAATGTGAAGCAATTTCTAAATTAAAGACGTAAGATAAGAAGCAGTATTAAATTGGTAGTAAATTTGAATACAGAAAAGGTAAGCCGTAAGCTGTGTTTTGCTTTCTACTTTCATGTATTTCCATTTTTCATTCCATTTTTTCTTTTGCATTTTATACAAAAAACAAAAAACAAAACCAAAACAAGACCAATTACTTTTCTAAAAATATTTATTGAGCCAACCAGTGCTCACATTTATTTTTAGCCTTCCAAGACTGAGTATACATACTTTCCCCATGATGCTGTTTCTCATTAACTTATTAGAACTTTTTAATTGTTTTCAGCTCCCAAAAACTTGCATATTTCAAGTTAACCAAGATGTTAAGTAACTTGAAATCTGCAACTTTCTAGGAACCGAGAACAAGTAAAAAGGTCTAAAAGGAAAAAATAAACAAATAAATAAATAAATACTACATTTTTTAAAAAATGTGCTTGTGAGAACTGCGATTTCAAACAGTTTATTTTACAGTTTTAAGAAGTTTGTTTGTTGCAATTTCTGTAAACATTAATACGATTTCTACAGTAAGCTGTATTTTTTTTTATTTAATATTTTTTTCAATTCTGTTAAATGTTGCTTGATTAAAATAAATACAAACAACAAGTAGTGTGAAGTGGTTAGGGCTCTGGACTCTTGACCGGTGGGTTGTGGGTTCAATCCCAGGTGAGGGACACTGTTGCTGTGCCCTTGAGCAAGGTACTTTACCTAGATTGCTCTAGTAAAAACCCAACTATATAAATGGGTAATTGTATGTAAAAATAATGTGATATCTGTATAATGTGAAATAATGTATAATGTGAGATCTTGTAACAACTGTAAGTCGCCCTAAGAAATAAATAATAATGCTAAGAAATAAATAATAATAACAACAATAATGTATTGGCATTTACTTGAACAATGTAGCTTGAAAGTCCAGTACATAAATATCAAGTAATAGGCATATGAAATGGAAAAGCATGGAAATGACTTAAACGGAAAAGAGTAATGCTGAAACAGAAAATTACTTTGTCGGTAAATTACGTTTATATACACACAAATGGTTTTGGATATTTCCTATTCATTTTATGAATATAGATTAGCACAAACTAACATAAGCCTTACCACTTTCTTAGGAGATTAGCATGAGCAATAAAGGAAATCTAGAGAAGCTTCCCTTTTTGGCTGGTGGTTGCAGTCTGCCACAAAACACGGCTTACAAGCTTTAAATTTGTATGACATTAAAAGTACGACCACTTACTGTAGAAATCACATTAATGTTTATGTAGGACCCTGAAAACCTACTTGCTGTTAACGTCTTTGGAGATTAATTTAACGCATGTTAATCGCACTCCTGTCTTGACCCTCTTTGCGTACCGTAACTCATTCCCATTTTAACTGGTCACCATTTTAATATACATAATCAAGCAGCTTCTTGAAGGATCCCAGGGTGTCAGTTTCAACAACATTACTGGGGAATTGGTTCCAGACCCTCACAATTCTCTGTGTAAAAAAGTGCCTCCTATTTTCTGTTCTGAATGCCCCTTTATCTAATCTCCATTTGTGACCCCTGGTCCTTGTTACTCCAGCTCATGCAACACAGTGAGTGCAGTCAGCATTTGCATAGAAAGTTAGTCGTATAACTGCATTATGGAGCAAAGTACTAAAAGTGAAGGACTTGCTGTGAATGGGAATTTTATTTTATTATTATTTAGCAGACGCCTTTATCCAAAGCGACTTACAGAGACTAGGGTGTGTGAACTATGCATCAGCTGCAGGGTCACTTACAACTACGTCTAACCCGAAAGACGGAGCACAAGGAGGTTAAGTGACTTGCTCAAGGTCACACAGTGAGTGAGCCGGGATTTAAACTGGGAACCTCCTGGTTACAAGCCCTTTTCTTCAACCACCGAAATGCAGAGTCTTCTGCAAAAAAGCAGTGTAACCTTTGTCCTGGCCTCTCTAAAAACTAAGCTGGCTTCTACAATGGAGAATACCTGCATCATGTGTGATTTACACCATGTTTAACCTCCAGCAAGGAAGGCCAAAGCCACCAAGCCCCTTTCAAAAATTGCCCTCCCAGGAAGTGAGCTCCTGGGGAGACAGAGTCAATCTTGACATGACAAGCTGAAATAGCTGCCAGATAGACCTTTAATGTAGAGGGGGATTTCCCCTTGTCAAACAGGTCCTGCAAAAATTGCAGTATTACTACCATGGGACAAGTCATGGGGTCGAACCCACGAGGCAAACATAACGTCTGAAAGACGCCCCACTTGTACCCGAACTGGGAAAGTGTGGATGCTGCTCTGGCATTTTGCAGGGTGTCAATGACCCTATTGGACAGACCCAGTAGTCTTAAATGCAGCCGCCGTGCAGGGGCCAAACCCAGAGCTGTATGCTTGATGGGGTGGGATGCCATAAGGTCCCCCGTGCCTGACTGAGTAGGTCGTGGTGCTTGGGCAGTCTCCATAGCTGACCGCCGAAAAGAGTCTCCTGATCCAATAAGGGGCTACTGGTCCGGTCCTGGTCCAGTCCTGTCTGACTTTCACCAGACACAGCAGGAGAATTGTGAGCGGTGGGAAGGCACAACACAGTTGTGTTAAGGCTTCTATCACCAGCGGGTCCCTGCATCCTGTGATGGAGAACCAGGGGGCACAGTGGTTTGATTCCTGGGAGGCAAAGAGATCCATCTCTGCTCTCCAGAATCTCTCCCAAATGAGGATCACCACCTCGGGGTGTAGCCTCCACTCTGAGGCTCTGGGAACTACTCTCGAGAGGAGACCCACCACCCAGTTTATCACCCTGGGTAGGTGTACTGCCCATAGTGAGAGGAGGTTCTCGTGCACCAAGAGCAAAATCCTGTGGGCTACGCAACAGACTGGGAGACCCTTAGGCCATCCTGGTGATTTATGTAATCCACCACTGTAGTGTATGGACAAACACATATCCCTTGAACCTCCTGCAAAAAATTCTGCAAGGCCAGATAAACTGCCTGCCATTCCAAAAGGTTGATATAGAATCCTTGCCTAGGGGGGTTCCCACAGCCCCTGTGCCCCCCTACCATTCCACACAGTGTCCCAGCACAGGCTGGACACATCCGTGGTGATGACCTCCCCTCTGGTGACATTACCCAGCAAGGGGCAGGCTGTTTCCACCAAGAAAAGGCCTCATACAGCGGCTAGACACTGTCAATAGGCAGTCTTTGGTTCAACGTGGGCTGAAAAACCCTGCTGTTGAACCAGGCTTGGAGGGGGGCGCATATGCAGGAGACCAAATGGATGTGTCTGGGAAGCTGCTGCCATCAAGCCCAGAATTCTCTGGAACATCACTACTGTGAGTGCTCTGTTGAGCTGAACAAGCTCCAAACAGGCAGCCATTCTCCGCACTCTGTCGTCCCACAGAGTGGAAAGCATGGACCTGGAGTCCAAGCACGCTCCCAGATAGGAGGTTGTCTGCAAAGGTGTAAGCTGGCTCGTTGCACAATTCACCGACAGGCCCAACCGATGAAAGTGGACGGTGACGAGCTCTGTGTGGGCCTCTGCCTGTGCTGGAGTCTTGGCACAAAATGAGTCATCCAAGTCTTAAATATTCTGTTTAAATCATGACTTCTTAAAATACCTATTTTAGACTGTCAAATGCTGTGAAATTAGCCATTATGGTGAAAAAATAGCCCTAATTTTAATACACACACAAGCAAGCAATGGGTACAAACATGCAGTCTCCCAAAACAAAGTATGGGTTGTTTGTTAACAGGCTCTCAGTTCTGCTACTGAACCACACTGAATTCACTTACACAGCATTGCATATGCCCAATAAGAAATATTTACCCAAGTTTGTACGTTTCTGTGGGGCGGGGCCTGGAGGGATAATATACAAAACATTGACAGTGGTGTGGTGGGAATGAGCATCCAAATTCAATACCAAAGGGAAGCAATATGCAGGGCCCTTTGAGCCGCGGCGTCCTATGCGGTCGCATAGGCTACATAGGCCGGCTAACTGTCAGCGACACGGAATCCAAGTTTCAAAGTCTCAATTAGCTGAGACAAGCGATTGCAGCAGGATAGCCATGATTATTTTCAAAGCAGTTTTGTTTAAACATTATTCCAATATTCCAATTTTTTAGATAAGTGAAGAAATCTGTTTTGTACAAATTACATACGTATAAATCATTTGTAATAACATGGAAATCTGACTTGTGCAATATCACAGGAACTGCAGATAAAAATTCACATATATTTGAATGTTAAAAAACATTTTTGAATGGTTTTGCTATAAGTGTTTAGGCCCTGTGCCAAAAATAAATAGCTGCTCTTAAATAACCTGTATTAGTAAATGTTTGTGTTTTAAGCAAAATGATCAGAGCTGACATTTTACCAAGGTCAAACTTAGGTTTCAAGCTATAGCTGACAATATGTATATACAATACAGTATAATTTTACATTTCTATAAAGCCTGAGTGCTTTACAATGGAACGACATAAAACCTGATAAAAGCTACTGACAGTCAGGTTTAAAAAATAAGTCTTAAGCCTAGATTTTAAAGTTATTGTATCTGCTTCCCTAATATTCTGAGACCTAGGATTCCACAGACGAGGAGCATAGTAACTGAAAAGCCCAGGTGCCATATAACATAACACATACACTCCTGTATGTTACTGTCTACTTTTGAAAGCCGTTTCAAAATAGAGCACAAAACCCACACACACTACATAATACGAAACACAGCCTTCCAGTCTTAAAATAGAGATAAGTGCAGTGTTTATTATTAATTACATTTCAGCATGCTAAGAACTTAATTCCATCAAGTCTGCTCGAAGTACAGAACTGGACGTACAAAAGTTAATAAAAAAGGCACTTATGCTAATATCAATAATATGTGATTTTGTGAAGAACCTTTTAAAGCTTTAAAAAAATGTTTGACATGCGAGTATATAAAAACAAAGATTAAACGAAATACAGAAGACAACAAAGTCCAAAAATAACACAAAATTACAGTGACCAGTTCTAGCTGTCACTTTATAAAGTATTGTCAAGTAATTGCAACTGGCCTCTTTCAGGAACCAGTTTAAATTAAATCATACAGAAGCGTAAGGAATGTATTAATGTTGGACAATTTAGTACCTTCGCGAATCTCGATAGTGTGCACACAACATTGAAATGTATGGTTTCTGATCACTGATTCTGTACATCCGACTTTATAAATACTGTCAATTACAAATAATTGAGATGATGTAAATACAGCACTATATTTGCAACCAGCGACATGGGTGCATTCTAGCAAGGAATGAACACATTTGGAGTGTGAGCCTAATTTGATTTTAAAAGGACTGCCCCCGCCCCATAATAATAATATCAAAGTAATTATTAATTATTTCAATTGTTTAAAATAACAGTGTCTAATAAGACGAATAAAACATATAAATCTACGACATTGAAAATTAATCTATATAGCCTCCGTGGCACCGCACAACAGACATGTGAATACAATGACCTCCACTTTTAAAACATATATCTTAATAGTTAGAATGATACATATTGTGGCAGTATAACATAGTACAACATTAGGGTGTTCTTTTAAAGCTTTAAAAAAAATGTTAATTGCTATGCTTTTTTTTTTTCAAGTCCTGGTCACACACAAATATAAAATAGCCAAAGTTGAATGCATAAAGTGTGATTGTTTGTGAATTACAGTAATGCATGTAATTTATAGTAGTATTTCTCCATATTTAGTAGGCCATAATTTTATAACTTGCTTGATCTATACTGTGATTTCTGACGGTTATCGTACCATGGAAATTTTATACCGGCCCACTCCTAGAAAGAGTGCTAGAATTTGCATGCTAGCATTCTTGAAAATTCTTGAAGTTTTAATTCCATTACCACCATAAAAACAAACTCCCCTAAAGAGTTGCATCTTATAACCACCAACTACAGCAATTTGTAGCAGAGGGAGCTAAAAACTCCAGCTTTACAGCAAAATTAGCAAATTAAAAATAAGACCTCTCTGATGATGGAATAAAGTTAAATCAACACCAAGGAATTATTGAACACCACGGAACATTAACTACAATGCACCAAGATCAAGGTAGGCATTTTACACCATTTCCAGCATCCTTAAACTTAGTTTGAGATGGGGGAAAAAAAAGGCCATTCAAGCCTTGGCCTTTTCTCGTTCTCAAACTTTTCTTAGGTTCTTGTATAAAACCTATTTTCTTTACCATCATAATAGTAACACAAAATCCCAGGCAGAGATTCAAGTCAGGTTACCAAGTTAAAAGTGTACTGTGCCCTATGCTGTGTTTTGTTCCCCCATTGCAGTATAGCAAAAGCACACTTATACCCACCTACTGCAGCAATCTGTAGCATAAGCCTGCCTATCTGACTTCAGAGCAAGTCTGGGCATGCATGTGTTCCTACAGCTAAGACTACCTTTGATGAGCACTAGCCTAGTCTGTAGAACACTGCAGATTTAAAACATCTTTAATAATAAATAGAAAAAGGAACACTCACCACTGCAGGTCTTGTTGTCAGAGTTGAGGGAGTAGTGGGCAGGACATCCACAGATATAACCACTGATGGGCACGGCCAGACAGAGATGGGAACAGTGCCCGTTGGTGGAAGCACATGCGTTCCAGCCCCCTTGTCTTGAGGAGTGAAAGACCAGGATGTCCATAACATAATCCAAATGGCCCTGAATGATGGTGCGGTTTTGGCCACTGGTCTTGTTGGCTCTCTCGATGCTGCGCCGGCTCCAGTCTGTCCAGTAAATGTAATCCTGGTACTGAGTCAGGCCAAATGGGTGGGGCAAGTCATCTGCAATGACTTCACGCTCCAGACCTGGTTTGGTTTTATTTAGAGAAAAAAATGAAAGCATAAAAATAAACCATGTTCAAAAATATCTTTTAGGCACAGTAGTACCAATCAAATCAAAGATTATAGAGAGGTCACAGCTATTTCAAGGTTAAATTGCTACTTATTTCAAACTTTGGTGTATTCATAGGATTATTGTAATAGTTTAAATTTCTGCACCACACTTCTATACAGTAAATTTGCACATCCGCAAAATTAGATAAACATCTGTATGAATTAAAATCTTTAACGGTAAATTCATTACACGTGGCAGGTTCTTGGATTGTTTTTCCAAATGTGCCAGTAAATCATATTTTGACCAGTAACTACTTCCAACAATATCAATGTCCAACCCCAGACTTTTGTTCTGGAATCAGAAAGCATATGCAAAAAAATAAAGAAAAAGCATACCTAGCATATTGGAGGATTCGATCAACGTGGTATCGAGGTCTGTCCAGTAAAGTCTTCGTTCAGCATAGTCAATGGTGAGGCCGTTTGCTCGGCCCACGTTGGGCACAATAGTAATGCGCTCCGTCCCATCCATGGCAGCGCGGTCAATTTTTGGCTTTCCACCCCACTCTGTCCAGTACATAAACCTACAAAAGCAAAGGAAACAAATAAATCACATAAAGTCTGATAAATTGATTCACTCCATTTGTTCCATGTACCCATTTGAGCCTAAAAAATTTGCATTACCATTTGTGTTTCAATTAATTCTTTGATTCAAGAAACCACAGCAAATAACCTACAGTAGCCAACCACCTAGTTGAATGTCTTCCATGTGCAGCCATACAAGCAGATACTTGGGCACTTTTGACCATATAAAGTGCAACTGGCAACCCTGAACGTGACAAATAAAGCAAATGTAATTAAAGTCTTTTGACATGAATAAATAATTTTGACATGTTACTTCTGGTTTACACATTTTGTGATACAACTTTCATGTATTGTAATACAGATTCCCATATTAAATAACGTGCTGGAAAACGTCCTAACCAAGTGAACGAGACCTGTATTTATTTTAATAACACACATACAATACAAAACAAAAATGTCCCTTCTTCATTGCAAATACATTTAGGATTGTTTCTTTGAAATAATTTAAATTAGTAATTATTTATAGTGTTTCCTCAAATCAGTCCCCCAGTATTTTCAACCGAACCAACACTGCAGCGTGCGCTACACACTCTACAACTTCCTGGCTACATGCGTAATTTGATGCAGCACATTTTTATTACTAATTTCAAGTTTTATCTAAAGGAATTAAATCAGTCTTCCCGACTAGTAATCCAGGAGTGTTCGTAATCCAGACTAGTACTTTCCGTTCAAACCTTTTCACCATTTACTAACCATTTTACTATTGAAAGAGGGGGTGAAAAAATCCCACAGGATGTTTCAAAAGACAGGTAATGTGCCAGAGAAACATAGCAGGTTTTGTTGATTCATTATTTGAAATTCCTGTGGATTTGCTGCACTCCATGGTGGGTAATGTCACCCCAAAGTGCACACTACTGTAAATTTGAGCACCTACCATGCTACCTGCCATGTTTCACCTTATGGTGCTACTTTCCATGACAGTACTTTGAAATGGTCCACAAGCCTAAATGTCATAACTCTGTGATACCTGTAGACCAGTGAGCCTTACCCTTCAGCAGGGTCCAAAGCCAGTGCTCTTGGACTGTCCAGATCTTTCCATACCAGAACTTGCCGGTGCTGCCCATCCAACTTGGCTACCTCTATCCGGTTAGTGCCGGTGTCTGCCCAGTACAGGTTCTTGCCCAACCAGTCCACCGCCATGCCTTCTGGGTAATCCAGCCCAAACTCAACAACATGTTCAAGGGCACTGCCATTCATGAACGCCCGGCTTATGGTCTGCAAATAAGAAAACACGTTTTCGCACAAGAGCAAATCACCATTGTTTTCTCCTAAATCACTTTTGTGCAGCATGCTGTGTTAGTGGTGGTCACTGACAGCTACCTGCAGCTGCAATATGGAGCTGTTGTACTGCAAACCATTCTGGTATTCTAAAAGAACACCCTTAGTTTACTAGGTAAGATACAACCAGAAAAGCAGGGGCTACTGTATCTGGCATCAGCATTAACTTGTACTTCGAGATCAAATTACAAACAGAATGAGAAAACTTTGTCTATAAAAGGCACTGTTGTTACATGTTATACAACAAGCACAATTAAAGCTTCCCAAGGGCATGAAAATTAGTCAGGTACTTTATTTTGCAGATAATTTAAAAAACATTCTAGTTTGTAAAACGTTTTTGCTCAGAATACTTTTAAAATGTCAGCCTCATCCTGCCACGGGAGCCTATAAACCACGGCAGCTCTGAGACTGTGGATGCAAAGACCTTGCAGCGAGGCGAGCACAGCCTCTCCTACCTTCAGGGTAATGTCTGTCCAGTAGATGCGGTTGTCAGTCACGTCGAAGTCCAGGGCAGAAGCCTCCTTCACGCCAGTCAGGGGAATAGCCACGTTGTTGTTGTTGGTTTCCAGGGAAATGCGCCGGATGTCAGCCCGGCGGGAGAAGAGGAGGAAGGCTTCAGGGACAATGCAAGTGGTCATGTCGCTGATCAGCTCCAGGCCAATGGGGCAGGCGCACTGCACACCCTGGGGCTTGTACAGGCAGAGGTGACTGCAGCCCCCATTGTTGTCCGCGCAGGGGTTTGTACCTAAAAATAAAATTTTAAAAAACTTTTAGTAATAGCCAAAGTCCCTAAACAATGTTAAAATAAATTATAAAACTGAGTTGATTTTGCTAGTGCTTGTTAGTCTATTAACCAGTTTGAAATTTAAAGTATTTTAGTTTCGTCTTTATTGAGAATTTTCACACGTGGCAATACTGTTCTATGTTTGTGAACCATAGCTGAGTTTTAAAACTTAGAGTTAGCAAATGCCTAGCGTTAAAAGTGTACTGCAGTTAGTAATCCTTTCCAATTACTGGTATCTTAATTTAAGGGCCATATAAGAACGATAAATATTGTAACTCAATTTTTACAAGGCCTTCTTTGTTATTCTCCAAGTGGCTGCAGTGACAATTTGTAGATGCATTTTTCTTTGTGTAGTGCTAAGTGAAAAACGGGGGACACAGACAGCTTCGTCACTTCAGAAATTGCATTGATTTACCATGCCGTTACTCATCACCACAGCTACTTGTCTCGGGTAAGATTAGCCACTAACGTATCATGATATAGCTAATATTCTTTCTGGCTTGCAAGTTTGATTGCTAGAAATATCAAGAGCACAATACTGTGTATACTGCATGATTATTGATTTGTACCGAAATCTGGTGGTATTGTGTTAAACTGTATTGCAGTATACTGCAATTGATAGACCTAGGCTGACTGAGGAATATGTCTGGGTTTGGTCTGTGGAAAAGGTGGCATCCCTTTATTAGGACGAACATATACACTAGGTAAAACGATACTAATACAGAGCTAGTTAGTCCTTCTAGTCATGAGATGAACCCAGCTACTAACCTATAATCTGATGGACATTAGTGGCCTTCAGACCCATGAGGTCAGGCAGCTGGTCGATGATGATCTCACGCTCAGCAGAGCGCTTGTGCACTCGCTCAATGCTACGCCGCTGCCAGTCCGTCCAGTAGATATAATCCCCCAGTAATGTGAACCCAAAAATGTGTGGCAGTTTATCGTCCACCAGAACTTTCCGACCAGATCCGTCTGTGTTCATAACCTTTGAGAGAGAGAGAGAGAGAGAGAGATTTCAAAACACCCATTTCCATTGTTCATTGGTGCCATGGTCAAATCTGTCCTTGTTAAGCACTGTCCAACAAGTTTATAGAACCTTTCATGATGAAGTGTGCATTCTATCGGTGCACAGATACCAGGTGTTGAAAACAGCTGCTTAGTCACATGATTGTGGTCCAACAAAAAAATTTTCAAAGCTAACCTAGACAATCAAATAAAATGTGCATAAAATGCAAAGCTAATACAATACTTGTGGTCACATGAGTACAAAAGTGATCTCAGAAGATATGGATGAAAACTATAAATCTACTCAACAAAAACACTTTGCACCAAATCAATACCTTTAAATGGCTTCAAACACAATGTTTCCAAACAGGGCACAGCACACTTCTTTCTAAACTTTAAAACTTTGTTTTAAAGCAGTAGGCATTACAGCCAGTAAGTGGCTGTCAAGTATAATCTATACAGTACATATGCAGATGTTAAAAAGTATAGTACTCAACCAATCAGACTCTTTCAATGTTACAACCGTTAACGTAAATTACAATATCAAATACTGTATGCGTAGAACCTGGATGCAATGTTGTTCTCTGCAAAACTAATTTGCAAAAGAAACAACAAAATACATGACTTGAGAGAGACAGAGGTCAACTTATGGGGTATGCATTAACTACCTACGGTTTTGCCCCCTATCTGCAAGTGGTCCAAAACATAGGCCATCACAAGGTAGATTCTGCACACAAAGCAGCTGTGGTGATGGCCTTAGAATAGAGAAAGGGTCTGCTTATAACAACTTTTGGCCAGTTTTGCAGTTAGTAGGGTCCAGGCTTCATTCCACAAGCAAAATACACCTGGGCGGCACAGAAAAAAACATATCGGACAAAGTAAACCAATGAATTGCTATCTGACTTTTGATCTTTTTTCCTGTTAAATGGCAATTGAGTAACAGGTTTGTTTCCTTAAATAGCAGGACAAAAAAAAATCTCGATTTAAAAAAAAAATCGCCAGAGATGTTTTTTTTTTTTTTTTTTTAAACTAGAATATAACCTTTATACTTAAGCATTACCCCATAGAATAACACTGCTGGAATTACGGACTGCAGAATCTAGAGAACAGTATTCTACAGTGGATGGTGAAATATGATCTTTTCAAAGCACTGCAGAGGGGCCTTTGCCACTTAATGTAACCACTTACGTGCTAAACCACAATCCATTAGCTTTCTGTGCTACCAAAATAATTTTGGGTGGGTTGGTGGGGGTGTTTCCATCCCCTACCAAATTATTTCAGTCAGTGTCTCCAATGATTTGTGTGCTGAAACCAGTGTGGTGTGGGTTTCACATTTGGGGCTATTCTAAACATTGAAAACCACAGTAAGAATACAATTTACAATATGAACCAGATGTGGCTTTACCACAAGCACCACCTCAGCAAGCTCAGAGAAACCATGCTCATCCCTGAAGCACCTTAGCAATGCGACACACACACCTTTCAGCACACAATTAACAAAACATAATGGTATGTTTATGCAGTATGCATAATTTTGGGTTATATAAACCCACTATTATTCCAGTACAACAAAATATGTTTTATTACTCACCTGGAATGTGAGTTTGTTTCAAAATACCATATTATACCATTTTCATGTAGGACTTCTATAAGTCACAAGGTTAGAGCGCTTTAACAGGTCATAACCCTCATATACCACAACGTGGCTGAGCCTCAAAGTCTGTGTATTGTGTAAAATTTTCCATTGTACAACCGAGCCGCGCCGGGTCTGTACCTAGCCCTCACGGCGCGTTTAAGGGGAGCCTGGGTTGTTTTTCCACTGCAGAGCCGAGCCGTGCTGACATCACACGCAATGAAACACAGGTGTTATTAATTATTATTAATTAACTCAGTTTGCCAAAAGATGCGCAAACAAATGGTGTTCAAAAATTAAGACCAACGGTACAGCTGTATCTTGTATCACTATATTTTGTAAGTATGTCTTTATGAATCAACAAATTTTACTGATTACATCGACTTAGTAAAGTTAAATTATTTCTGTTGAATGGGAAAAAGGAAGGTTTTAAAAATATGATTTACCAAAGACATCTCGCTTAAGGATAGTTGTTTTTTCCTAAAAACAATGGCAATAATTCTGTGCTAAAAAGATAATTGCAGACATTTCACAGTGGAACCCCAGCACTCAGGCCAGGAAGTGTTTGAAGTGACTCCCCCTCGAGTTAAGAAGTCAGGAAGTACTTTTGTTGTGTGTTGAAACCCTTTAGGGTCCAAGCTATTTCCACCTGTTTTTTAACTGTTGTTAGATTTGCGCCTATAACTAACTATAAAGGTTACATGTACATGGCATACATTAAATGAATGTGTACACACTAGGCTTCCATAAAGACAAAGTCTGAGATTCACCCTGTTTAGTACAGATAAACACAGAAAGAGAGACGCTTTATAGAAACACATGTATTGTTTATAAAATGTATTTTAAAGCATGCGTTGCAAAGAAAACAGACACTATGGCTACAGTAGTGCAGTTGTTAAGCACTGTGCTGTTTATTGTGTAAAAAGTCAAAAGTATTCTTCTGTGTATGCAGTTTTTTCCCCCCAAATAAATGTGCATTCACAGTACTTGCTTTCGTATGTATGTTTATTCGAGATGCAAAATAATATTTATACTCCAGCATGAAAAGGGAGATAAAAAAAGCTATCATAGATAGTTTCTCATTTATTACCCCACCCCCTTCCCCACTAAATCACAAACTTCTCTATATCAAGTGCCACACTGGATAAAAGCGGATCTCCCCGCCAAGCATGCATGGCCTACCCCCCGCCGTGTGAATTGGCTAATCAGATTCAATTGCATTAGCTACTGTACTGTCCGTGTAATAGGCTATTCACACATACTAGAAGTGCAGCAATATCCTACTATACGATAAGCAGTATCTATTTGAAATTAAGTAAACACGATTACGATATTTTAATTTTGCAGGATGCTTTTTTCTAAATAATAATAATAATAATAATAATAATAATAATTATTTACTGCTGCTTGTTTATTGGGTTAGGGAACCCAATACAATTCATTATAGCCATGCAGCAGCTTGCACCCGATCCATACTGATGTGTCAAAATGTATACAAATCAATTCAAAACTTGACATTCTGATCGCTATCTGCTCCTTCTCCGTGAACTACAGTGTTTCTCTAGCCCATTCTGAAAAAAATAATTAAATAAATAAAATTAATTAATTCATTAAAAAAAAATATATATATATATAAAAAAAAGCTTTTTTATTTAAGATTTGGGTCGCTCTTAAGAGTCTTTGGTGGTTAAATGGATGTTTTGTTGCCGCTGCTCCTAGTCTGTTCGTTCTCCTCTGGGCGGGCTGCCCACCCCCTGCTGAGCTATGTGATCTGATGCAGAGTATTTATAAATGCATCTCGACAATTCCCGCCGTACCTTTCTCTCCACATACATTCGTCCAGGTACGATCATATCTTCTGCTGTGCCCTACATTGTTTTAAATTGTTTCTTAACATGGGCCCAGTAGTTCTCCACGTTGTCCAGCCATTAACTGCAAAGTCAGTTTGATAAGTAACCGGGTATTCCATCATGCAAATAACGTCTTTTCTCGTCACTGTGAAACTGTGGCAAAAAAGGCACCGTCATCTGATACTGTTGCAGGTCTTGTGAGGAAGGATCTGCATGATTTTTTGGCAGACTCATTTGTGTTGTATCATGATGGAAATGGGTAAGAATATTTCTTTAAAATGTAAAGCCTTTAAACCAACAAAGGGCATCCATGACAAAACAGTGGCTACATAATATAGGAATGGGACATACGCTCAAGAGAATACTATGTGTGACTATAGAGCGAGTCAACGACAGGACGTCACACGGAAGAGAGCTCCAATACATTCAATGTTCATTTGTTTTAATGGTTTTTATACGATATACTGCTCAAGAAGAGGCTGAAAATGCATCAAAAGCTTTAGTTAACAACATGTTTTCTATTGAAATGGTTATATATTCATTTGCATTACTGTTCCCATTTAAGGTAGGTGTGTGTTGGAATTAAATACTGATTTAAATCAAACTTAGTATTCAAATTCTTTCAGCTGGTCCGTCACTGAAAAGCCTTGCCCAGCTTACTACACCTATGCCATAAAATGTCTGAAGTCATTTCAGATTTCTATTGTTGTTTTGATTTGGACTCCGATTTCCTTTAGAACAAGTTTAGTCAAGAAATGCCAGCTACCAATCTGCCTGTGTCTGACTTATTGGAGCAGACTGTAGCCCCTTCATTAAAACCGGTAAAAGGTAGGAAACAGAGAGGATGTAGATTGACAGACTGAGCTCAAGGTTCTATCTAAAGATGGTTGCGAAGAGGCCATAAACAGGGTCCGAAATTAATCAGTATCCAAGCACAGTCTTTTGAAAATGAAAGGAAAGGTCCGCAAGGTAAAGTAATCCCTCAATTAATTGATTTAATATAAAACATTGACACATTTTATTGTTATTTATTTTAAATATATACTTGTGGTATAAACTGAATACTGAATGATCGTATACATTTTTTAATTTCAGAGTATGTCCTTACATAAACCATTTGCCTCTGTTGGGGCTCGTGATTTCCTGCGGTGAATAAAAAACATATACCACGAACCATCATTCACTATCATATATTCAGTCACTCTCATTATATATATATATATATATATATATACAGTACTGTGCAAAAGTTTTAGGCAGGTGTGAAAAAATGCTGTAAAGTAAGAATGCTTTCAAAAATAGACATGTTAATAGATTATAGTTATCAATTAACTAAATGCAAAGTGAGTGAACAGAAGAAAAATCTAAATCAAATCCATATTTGGTGTGACCACCCTTTGCCTTCAAAACAGCATCAAGCATCAATTCTTCTAGGTACACTTGCACACAGTTTTTGAAGAAACTCGGCAGGTAGGTTGGCCCAAACATCTTGGAGAACTAACCACAGTTCTTCTGTGGATTTAGGCAGCCTCAGTTGCTTCTCTCTCTTCATGCAATCCTAGACAGACTCGATGATGTTGAGATCAGGGCTCTGTGGGGGCCATACCATCACTTCCAGGACTCCTTGTTCTTCTTTACGCTGAAGATAAGTTCTTAATGACTTTCGCTGTATGTTTGGGGTGGTTGTCATGCTGCAGAATAAATTTGGGGCCAGTCAGATGCCTCCCTGATGGTATTGCATGATGGATAAGTATCTGCCTGTACTTCTCAGCATTGACGAGACCATTAATTCTGACCAAATCCCCAACTCCATTTGCAGAAATGCAGCCCCAAACTTACAAGGAACCTGCACCATGCTTCACTGTTGCCTGCAGACACTCATTTGTGTACGCTCTCCAGCCCTTTGGCGAACAAACTGCCTTCTGCTACAGCCAAATATTTCAAATTTTGACTCATCAGTCCAGAGCACCTGCTGCCATTTTTCTGCACCCCAGTTCCTGTGTTTTCGTGCATAGTTGAGTCGCTTGGCCTTGTTTCCACGTCGGAGGTATGGCTTTTTGGCCGCAAGTCTTCCATGAAGGCCACTTCTGACCAGACTTCTCCGGACAGTAGATGGGTGTACCAGGGTCCCACTGTTTTCTGCCAGTTCTGAGCTGATGGCACTGCTGGACATCTTCCGATTGTGAAGGGAAGTAAGCATGATGTGTCTTTCATCTGCTGCAGTAAGTTTCCTTGGCCGACCACTGCGTCTCACGGTCCTCAACGTTGCCCGTTTCTTTGTGCTTCTTCAAAAGAGCTTGGACAGCACATCTGGAAACCCCTGTCTGCCTTGAAATTTCTGCCTGGGAGAGACCTTGCTGATGCAGTATAACTACCTTGTGTCTTGTTGCTGTGCTCAGTCTTGCCATGGTGTATGACTTTTGACAGTAAACTGTCTTCAGCAACCTCACCTTGTTAGCTGAGTTTGGCTGTTCCTCACCCAGTTTTATTCCTTCTACACAGCTGTTTCTGTTTCAATTAATGATTGTGTTTCAACCTACATATTGAATTGATGATCATTAGCACCTGTTTGGTATAATTGTTTAATCATACACCTGACTATATGCCTACAAAATCCCTGACTTTGTGCAAGTGTACCTAGAAGAATTGATGCTGTTTTGAAGGCAAAGGGTGGTCACACCAAATATGGATTTGATTTAGATTTTTCTTCTGTTCACTCACTTTGCATTTAGTTAATTGATAAATATAATCTATTAACATGTCTATTTTGAAAGCATTCTTACTTTACAGCATTTTTTCACACCTGCCTAAAACCTTTGCACAGTACTGTATATATATATATATATATATATATATATATATATATATATATATATATATATATATATATTACAGTGCCATGAAAAAGTATTTGCCCCGTCTGATTTTCTGCATTTTTTTGACACTGAATGTATCAGATCTTCAACCAAAACCTAATATTAGATAAAAGGGACCCTGATTGAAAAAATAACAAAAATGTGATACATATTTCATTTATTTATTAAAGAAAGTTATGCAACACCCAATGCCCCCGTGTGAAAAAGTAATCGCCCCCTTAGACTCAATAACTGGTTACACCACCTTTAGCAGCAATAATTGCAAACAAACGCTTCCTGTAGTTATTGATTAGTCTCTCACAGCGCCATGGAGGAATTTTGGCTCACTCCTCCATGCAGAACTGCTTCAACTCAGTGACATTTGTGGGTTTTCGAGCATGAACTGCTCGTCTCAGGTCCTGCCACAACATCACAATGGGGTTTAGGTATGGACTTTGACTAGGCCATTCCAAAACTTTAAATTTCTTGTTCTTCAACCGTTCTGATGTAGAATGGCTTGTGTGTTTCGGATCATTTTGCAAAGCATCCCCAAACCATGACACTACCACCAGCATGCTTGACCATTGGTATGAGGTTCTTACTGTGGAAAGTAACCGACATAACGGGGCCCATGTTGGCCAAAAAGTTCCACTTTTGACTCATCTGTCCATAGAACATTGTTCCAGAACTCTTAAGGATCATCCAGGTCCTTTTTGGCAAACTTGAGACGAGCATTCATGTTCTTCTTAGTGAGCAATGGTTTCCGCCTTGCTACTCTGCCATGAATCCCATTTTTGCCCAGTCTTTCTGATGGTGGAGTCACGAACACTGACCTTAGCCGAGCCGAGAGAGGCCTGCAGATCCCTGGATGATGTTCTAGGATTCTTTGTGACTTCCTGGACGATTTTACGCCTTGCTCTTGGAGAGATTTTGGCAGGACAGCCACTCCTGGGAAGATTCACTTCTGTCCCAAACTTTCTCCATTTGGACAATATGCCTCTGACTGTGGTTCGGTGGAGCCCCAGAGCCTTAGAAATGGCTTTGTAATGCTTTCCAGACTGATAGGCATCAACAACATTTTTCCAGAGGTCTTCAGGAATTTCTTTTGTTCATGGCATGATGTGCCTCTAGAACCTGTGTGCTGACAACTTCACTCTGATGGTAAGGGCCAAAGTTAGTCAGATTTATATTGGGCAGGGCTGGCCCAAATCAGGCCTGGTTGTTAACCAAAGTACTCAAACAGCTGACCCTAATTATCCCTTTAATTGGGTTGAGTTAACTGGGGGAGGGGGGGGGGGGCAATAACTTTTTCACACCTGAAGATTGCATGTTTGATTACCTTGCTCACCAAACAAATGAAAGACGCACCAAACTTTGGTGTCATTTTCTCTCTCAGACTCCCGCTACATACTACTACTACGACTGCGACTACTACTACAATAACAACCCACAAAAAATCTGACCAAATACAATGTGAAAAATCAGACAGGGGCAAATACTTTTCACAACACTGTATATATATATATATATATATATATATATATATATATATATATATATATATATATATATATATATATATATATATGCCAAGCGCTGCCTGAGCCGTCTAACAAAGCAAGCTGCCAGGCTAGCAGTGTGCGGCTGTCTACTGCAGGCTGCCAGATAAACTGGGAACAAAGGAGTCCCACTGAACACTCCCACTGCTCTCCATTAACCCCTGCTGATACTTTATTATCTCCTCGGGGCCGAACAATCAGCACAGTCGGAGCTGCTGACATACCGTTTAATGAACATGCAAAGAAAGGGACAACAAAATACAGTGTGGGGGATAGTGACAGCTAATACCAGAGGATCATTCTACTTAAAAGGAAGGAACATACCGTTTTAAAAATACACAGTTCCCTAATATCTGTATTTGGTAGACAATTAAACTACATTAACTAAAAACATAAGGCCTTCTGAATTGCCTTAACAGCATATTCCTAGAAATGTACTCCTTTCTTGGCCATTGGTCTTTGAGTAAGCCATATTATTAAGCAAACAGCAAAGGACAAATTTGCAAGACATTTAAGTTTCTCTCCCCCAAAACCATTGAAATCAATGGAGACAGCCTTTTTGTTTTGCAGAGAAATCCATTACCAACCTCGATTTTGTCAGTCTTGGCATCTCCCCAATAGAGCTTATTCTCAACGTAGTCCAGCGCCAGTCCATTTGGCCAGCCTAGTGAAGTGTTAACCAGAATTAGCCTGTCGGTGCCATCTAATGCAGCACGCTCGATCTTAGGAATCTCTCCCCAGTCTGTCCAATACATATACCTGCATTATTGGGGGGGGGGGGGGGTTCTTGAGTTGAAAAAAAACAAACAGATAATTTCCATAAAATCCACACAAATTGGATTATACATGAAAGTATTATGTGAAATGAAGGTAATAACAGCCAATAAACCATCTATGCCAAGCTCATAACTCCATACACAACTTGCTATTATGTGTCAGTTCAACCATATTTAGGAAACTATTTAGTACATTTTGCATTGAAACACAAATCAACCAAATCTTACCCAGACATAGGATCCAGTACTATTGCTCTTGGCTCGTCAAGGTCCTCTGAAATGAGGATCTTGCGCATGGTCCCGTTAAGTCTCGTCACTTCGATGCGGTCTGTTCCAGTATCGGTCCAATAAAGGTTCCTGGCAATCCAATCTACAGCGATGCCGTCTGGGTGGCTCACCTGAGACGTGACCACAAACTGACTCTCAGAACCATCCAGAAAGGACCTGCGAATGGCTCGCACCTCGTCATCAGTCCAGTATATGTGTCCATCCACAGGGTCGTAGTCAATGGCTATGGCATGGCGTATGTCGTCCAGTTTTAGAACAATGTCAGTGAAATCTGGGGTGTCGAGGGATATCCGTCTCAAGTCTGTGCGGCGAGCAAGAAGCAACAACTCTGTGGCTCCTTGAGACAGGAAAACAAAAATATATCTTGTTACTGACACCAACTACCCCAAACACACCTGCAAAATACAGAGTAGAACAACTTGGATAGTACAAGCTTACTAAACTGGGACCTCCTCAAATATTTAAATATGAAAATAAGTCGGGAAGACAAAATGTTTACTGGTAACACCCCATTTACAGCCATTTTGACCAATATAAAAAATAAATTCTGAAACACTTTCTATTCAAATAAAAAGCTACTCAGATCCTGGGTACTGTCCTCTAGTCATCACAAAAACTTCTTATTTGAAATCCTGATGGTGAAACTGAATTTCCCAGCAAGTCTTTCTGTATTACTTGTACATACTGGGGTGCCACTGCACTTGTAGAATATTTTGCTTATTAAAATATCTATTTTTGAAGAGTGGATGAAGACTTTTTCATGGATACCAACATCAGTATACAACTCAATAAAAGTCCCTCCCCCAGGCACTGATCGTTCTTAGAAAACAGATAACATTTTGGGAAAGCACTACTCTCGTGAGACAGTTTCTCATTAAAACAATTTTCATATATTTGAAGAGGGGACAATTATATATATTTTCAGGGATACCAAGATATGTAGTAAGGAAGCGGGCCGAGTGGGATTAAACAAGGAAACTTTTGAGGCACTGAACTCACATCTTGGTATTTAAATGGCACAACTACTCAAAAACACATACTGGTGTTGGAGTCCTGATTGAATTAAAGTTTGTGATTTGTAAAACTAATTTTAGGTTGGGGCAGACATTCTGGCCCCCCTTTTAAACTTGGAAAAAGAGACTCAACTAATTTAAAAATGCTTTAATGTAAATCTCTCTCTTGCAAAGACATTTTTGTTCCAACCTCATAAAATAGTGATCTGAAGAGAGCCGTTGGGCTCGCTTTATACTGCCATGCATGACTGATAGGTTAGTTTCTATTCAGACCCTGGAAATGTATTTAACATCTCATAAGCATTTTGCTGCTGGCATGAGAGATTCTAACCGCATGTTAAATGCACACATGCAACCTCTCTACTACAGTTGTCAAGATATGAGAATTAAATGAACAGCTTCAAAATGTAACACAAATATAGGTTCCGAAGTTAAAGGAGTTTTAGTTTGTTGAAAAACATAACAATTCTATCTGTTCCACACCTACATAGGGAGAGAAAAGATTTCTGGTAAAAGCTCATTATTATGTGGTTGACAAACCCCACACACTGCCGTTAAGTTTTGATAACTTTGTTGCATTTTCAGCATGCACTAGTTATTGGTAAGGCTGTATTTTTTCATGGTTATCACAGATTTCATGTAACATTTCTGTAACATTGACCTGTTGCACTGCATTTAGAAACCTGGCAGTCGGTTTAGTTTGCTTCTGGTAAAGGATTTGGAGCTACATTTTAGCCTTTTATTTTAATTGCGGAATAATGCTATATTTTTTTTTTTTTATTGCAGGAAAACTAGGACCCCTGATGAGAACTAGAGAAAATGGTGACTTTTGAATGTGACAACACTGCTTTGTTAGGGTATTTTGTGCTGCTTAGTGGCCTGCTTCTGCTTTAATAAATATTTAATATGTTTAATTGGGAAATATCTTGAAATATCTATTTTTAGACTGTGAAATAAGCCACTTTTCACACTGGTAAATGTTAATACCGATTTCATTTTTGTTGACGGTTATACAATAACCACATGAATGAAAAACGCTTATTTGTCATTTAAATATATACTCTTAAAAGGACGGCTATCCTAAAAACACATCTCCTTCAAATTCCAATGAATAATAAAAAGGTGCTCAGACTTTCTTTTTACACATTCTAAAGAATTCAGCACTTCTAAGCTTTAGCTGGGTACACTTTGCAACTTCATTACGTAAATAAAATACATATTTTTGAATTGAGTATTTAAAAAGGTATATGGAATAATGTAACTATTGATCTGTCTTGGCATATAATTGTTAAGCTGTCCATCTGTTATAAATGTTAGTATATGTTGTGCTGCTTAGTAGCCTGAACCCATGAGATATAACCTAATGTTCCCTGCAATTCAGTTCAGATTACCGTCTTTGCAGGTCTTTCCGTCCTCCAGCAGCCGCACCCCGGTCGGACAGGCACACTGATAAAAAGGCTTCATCGGCGACATCAGACACAAGTGGGAGCAGCCACCATTATTACTTCCACAGGGACTCAGAGCTGCTTAAAAACAAAACATGTAATTCATGGTGGAATCTACTAATCATGATGTGGTTTGTGCTTACAGCCAGGTTCAGTCAAGAGTTTCCTCACCACATTTTGCAACTCCAAATACATTTTTATTTTCTATATAGAAGTTTACCTCAGAATGTGTTCTTCCCAATGAACTACTCCCTCGCCCCTTAAAGGTGGTGGTCCCTTCAGTCAAGGGCAGGTGTGGGGATTGTAAGGAAGATTACATTGATACTGCTGGTGCTATACCCACTCCGTGGCTCAACTCGTACTGATGTTGTCAGTACTGTCAAGAATGTCGTAACTAAGTTATCACAACTGGATAAGGTATCATTTTAAGAAGTAAATGTGACAGAAGTATGTAAAAAAATAGCATATCCCTTTATCCCTAGATTCTGATGCTAAAATGTGTGTTAGAGTGTTCTAACCAAGATTTTAAAATAGTTGGAAAGGGAATACCATTCTTGCCAGCATTGCAGCTACCTTATCCTTCTTCCCAACTAGTACGGTTCCATGAAAAAAAACCCAGTAAATTCTGATGGTAAATCACTTCTGACAAAATGTA
The DNA here is from genome assembly GCA_030684275.1 of Acipenser oxyrinchus oxyrinchus. Taxonomy (NCBI): domain Eukaryota; kingdom Metazoa; phylum Chordata; class Actinopteri; order Acipenseriformes; family Acipenseridae; genus Acipenser; species Acipenser oxyrinchus. Next base: position 30,526,052 of record CM060256.1, read on the forward strand.
ACCATTACTGAATGGGTGAGCATACCAAAGCCGTCACAAGGGCAAGATCGCAGATGACTGGAATGTTACAAGGCTAAACTGAAGGCTGCCCTGTGGGTTACCATTCGAAACCCCAGTCAGAAGTAGCTAGGGTGAAAAACTATGAGGAAGAGTTTCACCTCGAAGCCTGTGTTGTAAGGGTCGACTGAGAAGCCGCCCTTAACACTCTAGTAACAAAACCAGGGAAGTATGGGGCATAGTCCATAATGCTGCATTGCAAATTTCTCCATGAGATGCAACCTGGAATAAAGCCCACAAAGTTGCCATGCCCCTGGTGGAATGGGCAGTGACCTGTTCTGGAGGTGGCAAGTTGGCCAGCTCATAGGCAGTCTTGACCGTGTCTGCTATCCACTTAGACAGCCACTGCTTAGACAGGGCTTGACCATGGGACTTCCAGACTGCCTTCAACTTCATGTCCTGTCAACATAGTACGCCATGGCCCACACTGGACACAGCGTATGGAGCTGCCGCTCTGTCAGACTGGAAAGGAGGTGGATGGAAAGCCTCCAATTCCACAGACTGGTTGAGATGGAATGCCGAGATCTTTGGCAAAAAGGCAGGATTCTTAACGAGCGCAACCTTTGTCCTGGCCTCTTAATTAAGCAGGCTTTCGCTATCAAGAATGCCTGCATCTCACTCACCCACTTTGCGGCGGTGATGGCGAGCAAGAAAGCAACTTTGATTGATAAAGATTTCAGCTGAACTGAATGCAGGGGCTCAAAGGGAGGCTGAATGACTGCATTAACCCTTTGCGGTCCATTTATTAATTCTGCGTCAGGCTTGCCAGGTCTAATTAATTTTTTCACGCGCAGTTAATTTTAGGCAGCTGTTTAAAAGTATTTTTTTTCACAGTCAAACGGGTTTAAATGGCCCTGCATATCAACAAAGCACTCACTAGGGATCTCCAGCCCCGCCCCACCCTTTCGTTTGCTATCGCTTTCACATATGCTACCAAATAAAAAATTATTATTATTATTTGTTTATTTAACAGACGCCTTTATCCAAGGCGACTTACAGAGACTAGGGTGTGTGAACTATGCATCAGCTGCAGAGTCACTTACAACTACGTCTCACCCGAAAGACGGAGCACAAGGAGGTTAAGTGACTTGCTCAGGGTCACACAATGAGTCAGTGGTTGAGGTGGGATTTGAACCGGGGACCTCCTGGTTACAAGCCCTTTTCTTTAACCACTGGACCACACAGCCTCCTATAAAAAGTTCTCCCCGTCGGGGAATTGAACCCCGGTCTCCCGCGTGACAGGCGGGGATACTGACCACTATACTAACGAGGAATGCGAGGAATACGACTATTATTAAAAAATAATAATAGTCGTACATACCGATCAATCGTCTCCTGATGACTCGTTTTATCACCAAACTCCTCAATAATGCAATCCAAGTCATTATTTTATTGCTATAACATCTCAAAAAAGCTCTGCAAATGTCCGTGATAGCCTCTGTGCGCTGATACTGTACTCCCAGCTTGTTTCCATACGACCGCCCCATCTGATGCCAATGGGGTACTAGGACTATTCATGAGATTTTTTTTTTTTTAAAATCGGCTTGTCTCAGCTCCTTTCGTTCCCACTCGGCCATTGAATGGTTTTCTCGGCTTTTTCCGTTGAAAAACCGACTTTTTTGCGTTTTTTGCGTTTTTAAAATGATGTCGGACAGCGTCCGACAAAGGACCTGACGGGAATAATTGCAATGTCAGACCCAGTCCGACAAAGGACCGCAAAGGGTTAAGCACCTCATTTAGCCTCCAGCGAGGAACAACGTCCTTTCATAGGTAGCCGAAGCCGCCAAGCCCGTTTCAAAATTTGCTCCGCCAGGATGTGAACTCCTGGGGAGATTATGTGGGGAGACATGGCAAACTGAAATAATTGCCAGAAAGACCTTTAAATGTAGAGTGGGATTTCCCCTTGTCAAACAGGTCCTGCAAAAATTGCAGTATTACTGTCATGAGACAAGTCGTGGGGTCGAACCCATGAGGCAGAAACCACGTCTGAAAGACGCCCCACTTGTACCCGTACTGGGAACGCATGGACAGTGCTCTGGCATTTTGTAGGGTGTCAATAACACTATTGGACAGACCTAGATGGCTCACATGCAGCTGTTCAGGGGCCATTCCCAGCGCTGCAGGCTCGATGGGCCGGGATGCCATAAGGTCCCCCATGCATCACTGAGCAGGTCGCGGCGCATTGGCAGTCTCCGCGGCTAGTCACTCAGGAGCTGCATCAGGGTTGAAAAAAAATAAGAGGCTACTAGGAGCAGGCCTGGTCCTGTCCGATTTTCTCTAGACACAGCGGAAGCAGGTTGAGCGGTGTCAAGGCATCTATTGCAAGCGGGTTCCCGTCTCCTATTATGAAGAACCAGAGGGGGACAGTGGGTTGATTCCTGGGAGGCGAAGAGATCTATCTCTGCTTTCCCAAACCTCTCCCAGATGAGGCTCACCACCTAAGGACTCCCCTTGAGAGGAGGTCTGCCGCCCAGTTTGTCGCCCAGGGCAGATGTACTGCCCGCAGTGAGAGGAGGAGGAGGTTCTCGTGGACCAAGAGCAAAAGCTTGCGGGCCACACTGTGGAAACAAACCTCTCTTCTGGTGACATTGCCCAGCACTACGCCTAGGTGTAGATGGGCTGGCTGTTTCCACCAAAAAAATGCCTTTAGACAGTGGTGGGACACTGTCAATAGGCGGTTGAGGTTCAACGGGGGCTAAAAAAAACCCTGCTGTTGAACCAGGCCTGCAAAGCTGATGCCATTTGGCCCAAAAGTCTCTGGAATGTTACTATACGAGCGCTTTGTTGAGCTGAAAATGCTCCAAACAGGCGGCTATTTTGTGCATTCTGATAGATTGGCCAGCATGGCCCTGGAGTCCAAGCACACTCTTAGATAGGGGGCTGTCTGGGAAGGCGTGAGCTGGCTTTTTGCACGATTTACCCTAAGGCCCAGTCGTTAAAGTTCCGCGTGGGCCTCTGCCTGTGCTGGAGACTGGGCACAAGTTACTCTAGATAATTGAATACTCTGATGCCTTTTAGTCTCAAATGGGGCCAAGATAACACATACTTCGAGAAGTACAAAACACAGAACTTGTACGCTGTTCCTTGAAAGGCGAACCACAGGTACTTCCTGTGTGCTGGTTTTATGGTGATATGGAAATAGGCATCTTTGAGGTCCATCGTGGTGAACCAGTCAACTGGCCTAATTGACTGCAACAGCTGTTGAATTGTCAATATTTTGAACTTCCTTCAGCTCAGATACAGGTTGACCTGTCTGAGGTCAAGGATCGGTCTGAGGCCACCATCCCACTTGGGCACAAGGAAGTACCTGGAGTAGAACCTTTCCTCCAACTGTTTATCATGCGAATAGCCCGTTTTTGCAGAAGAGCTGCTACCTCCCAAGACACCACAGCGGCGTCCTGTGGGTCCGTGACTGATTGCAACAAATAGCTGGTCTGAATGGTAGTAAGCACTCAGATGTCTGTGGTGAACTATAACCTTTCCATATATTTGTGTAACTGTGTAAAGTGCATTTTTTTGGTGGGGGTCTTACAGTCGGGCTGTCTTTTCTGGCTGAAGACATGAATATCCATAGGGGAGAAGATATTGGTGTGAACTTCTTGTCGCTTGTCTCCTGTGATCTTGTTGCAGGAGTGGATTGAGTGCGTGTTCCAGTCTGTCCAGTACAGCGTTTCGTCATACAGGGTCAATGCAAAGGGATGCGGGAGAGAGCCTTCTACCACCGGTTCCCTGTGGAGAAAAATAAAATGCACACTCAGTTAGCAACACAAACCTAGGGGGTTAACAGCTAATTAAATAATTTAATAAATATCTTGCCTGCAATGCTATTTGTTATGTATATTTCACATGTGCAGATTTATAATCAATATGTACCAGACTCAACGCCCAGGGCTAAAGTTCAGACAAGTTAAGGCAAAAGTGGGTGTTGACTCAGGCATTATTAACATTAGGTAGATAGATTACGTTTACAATTAGGCATGCTTCAAATTCAAAAGGTAGAGATCAGCACAGTCACGCTAAAGAATCAACAAGCGCCGTTAACATATTTATTGACTGGTGAAACACAATTCAAAGTTGCTACAGTATGTCCACTTTTGCCCTTTCAAATATTTTCGCAAAACAAATATTAAAACTTTAAAAAGCTACAGCGTGCACTGCAAAAGCACATCATGAAAAACCACATCTGTAAATGGAAAACATTAGAATAAAAGTAGCTACATTTAAAAAATATATAAAACACATGACAAATTTTCAGTCTACTAAAATATATGGCTTTAGATAATGTCTGTACATAACAAATTGGAGTGTCCAGTGTGAAAACACAACACAAATTAACGTAGCATCCAAAGTAGCATTACAGCATTAAAATGTTCAATACAAAAAAATGCAAAAAATGTTCAATACAAAAAATGTTACAAGCTCTTGCAGTGTCTAAAAATAAAACAAAAGAATCCAAAATATGGATTGCGGCATAACAGGAGTGTGTAATCAGACTCAGTATCGTCTGTAGCAAAAGCTCAGAACACCACATCTTCATCATCTGAGCCTTCATCATTGATGATGCAAGCAAACTGTTTGAAATCATGCACAGAGCAATTACTTCTAGGTAGTTTTTTCTATTCATGTGAGCTGCGACATTTCCCTTCTGGAATTATTTGCGCATGGTTATTAAAAACGGAAATTAACTGCAAGAATGTTACTTTCAGCTAAAAAAAAAATTTTTTGGGGGGGGGGTGCCATCGTTCAAACTGGGGAGTTGACTCAGCAGAATCCAGTATTTTCTGTTTAAGAAAATGTGTCACCACTATGTTAAAGAAAGCACACAGTTTGCATGCCTTACTTTCAGACTTTTACACTGCATTTCAGAAATAGTTTTGGGTGATACCAATAATGTGCATCACAATTTGATACCAACTCTGGAATCACAATACTCATACTATTACAATACTATCAATTTCAGAGAGTAAAAACTGCAAAACTTGTTCCTGTTTATTGTACTGTTTTAACACAAATCAAACAGCATATAAAATACATGTAACAAGTAAGAACAAAACAATATCAATTAAAGAAACACATTCAAAACGCAGTCTCCATCAGATCTTTATCATTAAGATTATCATTTTAAGTTGTAAAAGACCTCTGTTCATTCTGACATTTAGCTGCTTGGTTTTCTAAAGGGGGAAGGCACGAGGGAGATGCAGAGCAAGCTGGAGAATGTCACACTGTTAACATTTTAATCTCATGTGAACAGCTGTTTAACAGTTAAACTCATACATGCTCAATGGAAAAAGTACCAATGTGGATATCTTTTTTTTTTCATTTTGACACAGGTGACTAATTTCCTCCTTCAGGGGCCTGGGTAAGAATCCAGTTCAGTTACCATCACAACAAAAACATTGAGCTCTTACCTGGTTTTCCCATCAAGGCTCGACCTGTGAATGAAATTAAACTTGGCATCGGCCCAGTACAGTTTCTGTTCAGCGTAGTCCAACGTCAGCCCATTTGGCCAGTAAATATTGCTGTCAATTACTATTGATCGGCTCGTACCATCCATGCCAGCTCTTTCGATTTTTGGTACTTCTCCCCAATCTGTCCAATACATGTACCTAAAAGAAACCAAAAAAGACACATTAAACTGTGAAGCTAGTCATTTAAAAAGACTCATAGCAGAAGTCCAAAACTGGTATTCAACAGCGGGGGCCAGGGCTGTCCCAGTATACCAGTTTCACGGTAGACTGTGTTATACATTTCCACAGCCATAGAAGCAGGCGCCATAATGAAAACAGTAAGTATGAGTTTAGTATTAAAGCAGGGTGCGCTGCTGAAGTTTCTCAAACTGATCATTTTAAGAACTGTGAAAGCAGAACACATAGAAATACTTGGGACTGTAATTGGGGCATATACTCCTGAGGGAAGAAAAAACATTTCGGGGACTAAATAAAATATACTGCAGCTTACTTGATTGCAATACAAAAACTGCCATTCACTAAATTTAGCTCTCAGATTGTGCTAATGAAAAAGAATGGTTTGGAAATACTGTGGTGTATTTGATCACGCAAAAATATTTAACGCAATAATATTTGCACCCTACACTTAATTCAAGAAAACGTTATCATCATAACCCTGGTTCCCTGAAATAGAAATGTAACCATTACCGTTTGGGTATTTACCTTGTAAAGACCAGAAACCTGAATAAGATAGATCAAAGCTGCTTGCAGAGCCTGTGACGCAGTCATGGCCAGCCCCCGAAGACATAAAAGCACTGCGATCACAGATCTCCGCGTCATTTCATTTGAGCCTGCTGCAATCATGGATGCAGTGACCTTTAAAGGTTAATGGTTACATTTCTATTTCAGGAAACCAGGAAACCTTTCAAGTACGAAATGTAACCATTACCGTATCTGTGAGTGTACCAAAGACGTCACAAGGGCAAGATTGCATAACAACTTGAATGCTACAAGGCTAAGCCAAGAGGCTGCCTTGTGCGTTACCATACAGAACCCCAGTAACAAGCTAGAGCTAAAAAAATTGAGGGAGAAGCTTATCTCTATGCCTGGGAAGCCGCCAGGGTTTTGAGGATCCACGACATTCAGTCTGTAGAACCTAGTAAAGGTATGGGGTGTAGCCCACACCGCTGCACTGCATATGTCCTTGACAGATGCACCCTGGAATAAAGCCCACGAAGCTGCCATGCCCCTGGAGGAATGGGCAGTGAGCTTTCCTGGAGGGGGAAAGTTGGCACTCATAGGCAGTCCTGACTGTCTGCTATCCATTTGGACAGCCTCTGCTTAGACAAGGCATGACCATAGGATTTAGCCCCTTAGCAGAAAAAAAATAATAATGTTCAGACTGCCTCCAACTTTTCGTCCTGTTAACGTAGTACGCCAGGTCCCACACTGGGTAGAGCGTATGGAGCTGTCGCTCCCTGTCAGACTCGAAACGAGGTGGATGGAAAGCCTCCAATTCCACAAACTGGTTGATATGAAATGCAGAGATAGTCTTCAAAGGCAGGATTGGCACGGAGTGTAACCTTTGTCCTGGTCTAAGCTGGCTTTTTCAATAGAGAATGCCTGCATCAAAGGCTTCATGGAGTGATTTACACACCACATTTAACCTCCAGCTAGAACAATGTCCTTCACAGGTGGCAGAAGCCACGGAGCCGCTTCTAAAAATTGCCCCGCCAAGAAGTGAGCTCCTGGGCAGACAGTCAATTTTGACGGCAAGCTGAAATAGGTGCCAGATAGACCTTTAACATGGAAGGGATTTCCCTCGTCAAAAGGTCCTGCAAAAACTGCAGTATAACTGCCATGGGACAGGTAGTGGGGTCAAATCCACAAGGCACACACCACATCTGAAAGATGCCCCACTTGTACCCGTACTGGGAACGCGTGGACGCTGCTCTGGCATTCTGTAGGGTGTCAATAACCCTATTGGACAGACCCAGATGGCTCAAATGCAGCCGTTCAGGGGCCAGACCCAAAGCTGCAGGCTCGGTGGGTCGGGATGCCATAGTCCCTGTGCTTGACTGAGCAGTTCGCTGCGCTTGGGCAGTCTCCACAGCTGGCCACTCAGGAGCTACATCAGGGTGAAAGCCTCCACTCTGAGGTCCTGGGAACTCTTGCTGAGTGGAGGTCCGCCACTGTTTGTCACCCCAGGCAGATGTACTGCCCGCAGTGAGAGGAGGTTCTTGTGTGCCCAGAGCAAAAGCTTGCAGCCGCCCTGGTGGTTGCTGTAAGCCACCACTGTTGTGTTGACTGTACAGACAAGCACGTCTCCCTCCAACCTCCTGCAAAAAATTCTGCCAAGCCAGGTAAACTGCCTGCAGCTCCAAAACATTGATCAGGAGACCCTTGTTCAAGTTCAGTTTACCCACATTGTATAAGCATATGAACTGGAGATCATTAATTCAAAGTGCAGGTATGTTTAAGACTGCATGGCTTTGGATTTGTCCTTCTGTGAACTCATATTTTTCATGTAGTAGTAAGGTACACTACTAAACCAGTATGTCGGTAACATACATGCCCTGCCATGGCTGTAAATTAAATTAATTACAGCGATCAGTAGAACAAAAGTTGATGACCATGACATTTCAACAGTATGTACAAAATAGTATATAAAATAAGAATTAAGAATATGCAAAAAATGTACAAGTCACATACAGCTGGACTGCTGTACGGACAGACAGACACCCCTCTTTATCCCCAGAATCTGATACTCAATAACTTAAGCCAAATAATGTTAATATGTTTCATGACAGTTGGATAAGTGGTTCTCCAGACGTGTAAATATGCATGCATGTATGATGATGGACGGACATAAGGACGACAGACACCTGCCTCCCACCTCTCAATGACAACTGCATAAGCAGCACTTGATATATGTACAATTCTCAAGTGTGGTTCGTATGGACATGCAACCACATCCACTATATTCCCTTTGCAGGGGTTTCATTAGTGGGTAGTATGAACCATGCCGCTCTTCCAGTAGAGCTCAAGATAGGCCAAACTAACATCTACCCACAAACAGTATAGTGCAAAGATGCGCAACAGAACTTATCACGGGCCGCATATCCAGAAAACTAGTTTAACCTAATGTGTATAGCGGGCTGCACATTACTAAAGAACAACCAGAGTTTAACCCTTAGCTGCATGCATGTATATGTAATTTATATATATAAAAAGGCAATTTCCCTTAGCATTACTGTTAATTTTATTTTGTACTGCACGATACACAAACAAAAATATACAAAACAATTAAAAACATAGCATTACTATCGTACTGCTACCATATACACACGCATTGTACAATAACACAAAGCAAATTAAATATCTACTTGCTGAAGCGGTTTTTATTTTAGCAGACAAGTTGTTCAGTTGTAGCAGGCAGCAATGTAGCAAAAGGCACAGGACAGTGATGTCACTTCCCTAGCAACAAGCCTACTGTGTTGGGAATGGGTTCTTTCAATGCAGGGGGTTTGTGCATTTCAGAAAGGAGAGGCAGACTCGTGAAAAAGCTGATGAGAAGCAATTACCCTCCATGATGCAATTAAAATGGTAGGCTGCTTTTTATGCAAATAATTAGAAAAAGCAAGGCAAAGTAAAAAAAAAAAAAATTACGATATATTCATAAGTGAAATGGAATTAATATACTGGGCTGCAGTGAGACGATAAACAGGCCCCATGTGGACTACAGGCCCGCGTGTACCTAGCACAGTGGATTTCGATAGGCCGTTCAGCCAGTAGGTCGCTCAAGCCTACTGGTAACCTTATTGCTCTAGAACTGTCTTAAAGAGATTCAGGCAGGGGGGTGTTAAAGAAGTTCTATGTGATTTAATTGGGCAAGTGAAAATTGATGTACTTCAGTCCCCCCTCTTGTGGGAGTGAGCAGTGGTATGGTTTTGTTCCATCTCACAGAACACATCCTCTCAACCAAAGGCATAGAAGGGGTGTGTGTGTGTGTGACCAAGTAAAGATGAAAGGAAAGGTGGCTCACACAGACAATGAGGAACAAATCCCAGGATATATAGCAATAAACACACAGCTAGGCTTTTTAAATTCCCCATGAGACAAGTAGAAGCCTGACCTCTGTATGTGTGTGTGTGTGTGTGTGTGTGTACAGTAGGAAAATGCCTTTCATTCTTTACAAGCAGGGGACGTACACATCCAAATTAGCAGTCTCCAGTGTGGGATCAACTGGCAGCACACGTGTGCGCCAGACACCAAATGGGACCCATTAGACAAGGCCAGACTGACAACCTACAGCTGTGGAATTCCAGATTTCTTTCTTGGTGGTGCGAGCGAATCACAGCCTAAAGCCGAGTGGAGACTAGTCTACATATGTTGCTAGAAAAATGTAGAAAGGGATACTTTTTTTTGTAGAAAGTGACGTGCAAGCTACAAGTTTCAGGCAACTTTGTTGCAAGCAACTGTATCAAAGGACTGTTGAATTTGTAGAAGCAACATTACGTCATAGAATAAATCAGCCAATGAAAGTGATGTAAAAAGTCATGTGACTAGCTTCTCAGACAGCTAGTCTCGTAGAAAAATGCAGAGAAAATGAATGCGGAGTCAGTGTGGGATATTGTGAGGCAGACTCATTGATTTTTTTAGGGTGATTTTTTTTTTTTTTTTTTTAATATAGGTTGTATAGGCAAGTAAATAAATGTTAATCAGTACATTCCTGGTAATGATCAATTTGTCATTTAGTGCCACGAGATGTAGTGGAGCGGCATTAAAGGTTGACTATTTTACTATTATGAACCGTTTAAAACAATGTTGTGTTGGCATTAGTCTAATATTTGAAATTACACAAAAAAAATAAAAACAAAGCCGGTTTGGTTCCGATGCTGAAGCATTAGCGCGCTCATGTTAAACTGCACCTGCGTGCTATGTTTAAGTTCCCAAGTTTTCTGTGGTCATTTTGTCTCAAATAAAGGCTTTCATTTCATACAACTTACTAGTCATGGATAAAGTGAGTCCTACTTTTTGTTTAAAGCCATTTGAACATTACAGGTCACAGGGCTTGAATTTCAGCGCGGGATCGCATGAATCGCGCATTTTCCAAGTTGCTCCCGCATATCTGCAACTTTCAGTGCGGGAAAATCCCGCAGAGATATTTTAAGACACCAAGCTAATGTATTTTCCACCCAATTTAGAATGCCTGAAACGCTACAACAATCTATAAGGAAGTGGGTGTCAGCGACGAAAGCACTATGAGCCGCGTTCTGAGTAGTTCTGGTTAAAATATTAAATAAATAAAAAGTAGTGCTGGATATTTTAAGTGCCGCGAGACTTTATTTTATTGTACGTGGTTCTCGGCCGCTATCTTTAAGCACTACAGAAACTCAGTACACTGCAGTATAAGTAAACAGTTTTGAAAAAAAAAATATGATATTAAGTTGTTTTGCAAGCGGTGACTTTCACTTTAACTCTTAAAACTCAGCCCCATTCATTTTGGGGCACCAGCGCACCGAAAGTTACGCACATGTTACTCAGGCACCGTAAACGCCAACTACCTGGTTAAAAGTACAGACTCAGGGCTTTCCAAAGACGTATTCAGTGTGTATGCGGTGTATATCATTCATATATTATAGCAGTGACCAAACATGATTTTTTTGGAAAAGCGTTTTTTGTTGTTGTTTTTTTTACACATATATTCTCATCTCTACCACATATAGTATGCCTGATCCTGTTGCAACTTACATAATATGAAAGGAATTTTTTTTTTTTTTATAAGCAAAAGCGACTTTTTTTGCAGACGCAACTTGCAAATATTGTTAGTTACCGATATCTGATTTGTAGAAAAAAAAAAAAAATCACCTGACGATTAGGAATTCTGTTCAAAATAATATAAAAACTAAAACAATTACATTTCAACTACTCTCTATTTACAATTAGTTTTATTTACACACATAAAACAAAGACATTCAAGCCAAAAATAACACATTCAGAACAAATTAGGGTAATGGTAAATATTACAAATACAATCCTATATATACATAAAAGTGTGTATTATATTGAAAAAAAATGCTGGCAAATTACGTGGACACTATAAAAACACCAATAAACTTTGATAGAAAATATCATCCATGCATTGTCTTCTCTGTGTTGTCCATCAACATTCTAGCTACAATTTATACATACTGTAGAATTGTGTTCCCTGAAATTTGAAGCAACAATGTAGAAGCAACAGATTTAATTCTACATTATTATTATTATTATTTGTTTATTTAGCAGACACCTTTATCCAAGGCGACTTACAGAGACTAGGGTGTGTGAACTATGCATCAGCTGCAGAGTCACTTACAACTACGTCTCACCCGAAAGACGGAGCACAAGGAGGTTAAGTGACTTGCTCAGGGTCACACAGTGAGTCAGTGGCTGAGGGGGGATTTGAACCGGGGACCTCCTGGTTACAAGCCCTTTTCTTTAACCACTGGACCACAACATGTAGACTAGTGTCCCCTTGGCTTAAGCAAAACAAATGCCAACACCACTTGGTTATTATACTGCACAAATAGCGGCCAATATCGAATATAAAAAGTAGTGATTTCAAAGCTCCCTCTGGCAAGTCGTTCTATAAAAAAACAGATATAGTTAAAGTGAACCTTGGTGTTACACCACATGCCACATTACGGTATACTACTACCTACTGGTTTAAGAGATAGATATTTTTGTTCCTGTCCTAAGCACTTGTAAAAAACATTCCAATTAAAATCATTGTTTGAATACAGGTACTCCTTAGTAAAACATTTAGTAAACTAGACAAACGTTCTGACGTGTAGACTTTGTTGGTGTCAATTTGTTAGGAAATTAATTCCAAAATAAAACTGCTCTACGGTCAAAAGCACGGGTGTCATTTCTCACTGGAGGGCCTTTCCACTACAGGTTTACTTGGTAAAATGTAATTATTACATAATTTAGGACCCAAATGGAAGTTTGGTTCAAAATCCTTAAAATTGTGTAGATCACAGTATCTCCTATCTCAATTTAAAAGTAGTGCTGGGGCACATAGGATTTTCATGATCGGTTATTCGCTCAATTTAAATATTCGTTCGTTTTCAAAAAGTAATAAAAGCCATTACATTGCTCAGAATGCAGGCAGAGACAGCATAGCAGCAGGGGCAGGGGGGTGCGCCTTTATTTTACAGCAAGAAGTTACAAAATGAAAATAGAAAAATATTCCACGAGTAAAGAACATATTGAAAGCCTTACAACCAGTGAATTAACTAAAAAACAAAAGGATGCCAAATAGCAGTTCAAGTTAAACATTGTTTTGTTTATTCCCAAAATAAATCGTACATAAAAGTTGACACCACTATTTATTTTCATACTGTTTTTCATTCTTGTCATTACCGTTTCTCCCCAGTAAACAGTAGTCAGACACGTTTTCATACTTGTGTCTTTTTGCAGCTGAACAAGCACTGAAATTTAACTTCAAATAAAACAAAAACATGGAAATGGCGTTGTAAAATGGTTCTCATTTATTACATATATACAATCTATATAAAAATCACTCTACACAACATTTCCAGCAAGTTGGGCACTGTTTAAGCCAGGCATTTCAGAATGATGTGCTTGCCTTTTTTCTGCCTTTATTCCGACTCGCTGTAAAGCTGCACAACACTTTTGACTCAGATGGCTTTCCATAGAGATCACTATGCGTGCGCTCGCATAATCTGGTTTGTTCACTTTTTGCTGTCTAAAACAGAGGCTCAAGAGCTGCTGTGTTGATCCTGTGTTTTTTTTTAAATTATATATATAAAAATATAAATCTCACATATCACACATAGCTCTTTTTTATTTGCCATTTTTTAAACTGTCACGCATCTTCTGGTGAGGCGGTAAATAAGTGCAAGGTATTTTTGTCATTTCTAGCGAATACAAACTTCTGATTTTTGTATCCAAATACATGTAAAAATTATTCGTTTGAATATTGGGATATTTGTCCCAGCACTAATTCAAAGTGGTTTGATCTCAGTCCGCAGTTGACGGAAACAGATAAGACGGATCTCAGATGGTGGCAAAAGGAAATGTGGCATTGCTTTGAAAAACGATTATTAAAGCATAGGATGTATACACACACAAAAAAAAAATCTAAGCAGATGAGTGCATTTCATTCTAATGGAAAAGGCGGAAGGCTATTTTAAAAACCTAGACTATTTAATGACTAAAGCTTTGTCTACACACAGAGGTCCTAAATCTCAGTGAGCAAACAACCTCAACAGCAAAACAATACACACAACAGTAATATGGGCTGTGGAGAACGCTTTTACAGACAATAATAATTTCTCAACTACCACAAGCACTAGTCCTCCTTTCACTGTGCTGAAGATCATTAACATTCATTTTATTTTTACTTCTCTTTTTTTTTTTTTTTTTTTAAAGATGCTGTTTCTTGCATTTACATAACCCCTTCCTCTGCTGTAGGTCAAATTTACTCCAATGTTTGAGCTGTTTGTTCACAGTGACCTACAAACAAACATGAGCATGCATTAATTTGTGTCTACACGGATAACTAGATAATACTCATGTACTCTAGCAGCCTCACCTACCAATCACTGTGTTAAGGGTTTTTGTCAGCTGAGTGAAACGGAAGCCGAGCGGAGGCGGGTTATTCATGTTGATATTCTCATTGGGGCGACGGCTAATGTCAACCTGCTTTGGCCGGTTTAAAATCCAGTGTGGACTCGCCTTGTGTTCTTGATAAGAGTCATGCTGTGTATAAAATGCGTAAGACTCAAATTTGCAGGGCTCCAGACTGGGACTAAAATGGTTGCAAATGTGACAAAAAAAACTGTAAAACAGTATTTTAGGAGTTAGGCGCATACAAACACAAAAATGCTAAAACTCTCCCTTAAAAACATGTCAATATTTATGAATGCGCTATGACGTCGGTCTACATATTGCGTTTTAATAAACTGAACTCTTGAGAAGGACAGTAACAAATACACCAAAAACAATTTAATTGACTACAAATGCTTGTAAATGCAGATAGGTGCTGTATTAACACCAGCAGAATAAGGCAACCCCAGTTTCATGCAACGGGTTAGAGTGTTCTGTAAACATTTAGTATTTAATATCGTAACTAGCAGAACTAACTCACTGCAATTTAAACCTGTTTTTACTGAACAATAAACGGTAACATGTAATCATAAGAGCTGTCTGTGTTGCATGCTGTCAGATCAAGACTTCACTGACATTAAGCATGGGGGCTGCAGCATGCTATTCCCATGTTTCAACTTTTACTGTACACAATTAGAGGTGCCGTCAACAATTCCAGACACAACACTTGCACAATATTTAAAATACAAACAGGAGTTCATTGCAGTCATCAGCTGCACAGATTAACCATTCAGCAGTGAGGCAACAAACAAGCGAGTACAGACATTACTGTTTTAGTAACACTTTAGTGTCTTAACAAGTTGTATTTTAAGCAGTTGAACATGATAGCAACCAACTTGCTCCTGAAGTGGCACCAGCAATTGGATTTGGTCAAGGAGCCATTGGCTCCTAAGGCAACAACTGTGTCTGGAGCCCTGATTTGTAATTTTGTTTTAAAGAAATGTATTTTAAAGAATAAACAGGAAACAAAAGGAAAATGGGTTGTGAAGCTCATTTGACCAAAAGCGTTACCAGTGTTACTGCAAACACTTGCACAAGCAAATGAGACAATTGTGTGATTGTGTTACATGCTGAATTTACTGCATCTGATAGGCATCATATCGTGAGCCTCGTATCACGATAGGTATCGTTAAGATACTGCTAATACCCAGCCCTACTGTCAACGTAGTATGCCAGTATACACAGAAGAGATTCACTTATGACCTGGAAGTGGAAATGACGTACGTTCACGTTTGAACTTTTGAAGCGATCTATGTTTGAAGTACACCAAAACAAAGGATGTGCCTAAGAGACAAAAAGTGTTTTCTGTGGAGACTGTTGCTGAGATGGTTTCAGAAATTCATTGTGATGAAGAAAGCAATCCCGAATAATTCTTGTCTGCCTCAGGCATGGAGATGAGCTACAAGTTTACAGAAAGTAAAATATCGCTGGTATACCAAACTTACATCCCAAAACAAAACTGTACGATGCACTGGTTTTATAAGTAATTGAATCATATGCTAAAAACAACGTAAAAAAAACCCCAAGGCAGTTAGTATTGTGCATTGAATATCTAAAAATCTCTTTGATTTGATCGTGGCTGGATTTACCAAAAGTAGCAGGTTATGTTGGTTGTAAATAATGCTGTTACATGCAAGGTTTGTCTGTATATATAATAAGCAGGTATTTGTTGTATATTTTGTTGTTTTGTTGTATATAAAAATGCTTCATATGTATATTTGTTTGTTTGGTGTAAATTCTATTTCAATAATTAAAAAAAGCCACATACTAAGCTGCTTTTTGTTTTACAAAATGGCATCCTGCTTTCAGGAATTACATGGAAAGGTGCAATACACATGAACATTACTAAAAGAGAATGGACCACCACCCACTTAATTTGCTTAATTCAAAAACAGTATTATTTCAAAATATGACAAAATAATACAACAAACCATGTATAATATAGGTATACTTTGCAAAAACTGTCAAAGTTTGGTGTTATTTGAAAGACTTATTTGAGCCGTTTAAAATAAAAATAAACTTAGTTTTTTTCGTGGTTTTTGAATAAAACATACGTAATCTACATTTTTTGCCAAAATTCCAAAGAATCTATAGGTTTCCAGAAATGTTCTGGGAATTGTTCTAATTGTTCTAAAGGGTTAAATGCCAAAAAAACCCCATTCACATCAACATTCTGCAGTTACATTCTGTATGGATGTTGCTGTGCTTAACATAGGCTAGTTGTTCTTAGTATACTGAAACAAAGCTAAATTCTTCACCTGCTAAACCAAATGCTTTTGCATCATTTTCTTTTCTCCCTTTATGAAGCTGTAGCAGAGTATTTGATCTACAGCAGGACACATTCCTCAACTGAAAGCAAATGGTTCTGCATGCTATGCTCCCCCCTCTTCTCAATACCAGAGGGCCAGCACGTCTGGAGTTTCAAAGCTGAAACAAGGCAGCAGAAGCTGGATCTGAATCCTTTGTTCCCAGCCTAGATTAAATTGCTCTCCTACAAAACTAGCCTGTAACACAATCCACTCTGCATTCAATGGCTCGGCCGGTGAAAAAAAAACAGGAAAAAAAAGGTGACTTTCAGATGTTACAATCCATTGACCATCAACTTAAAAGAAATGTTGTTTCTTTTTAAAATCCACTTACCCTCGTGCTGGATCCAAAGTAATTGCTCGTGGCTGATCCATATCTTGCCAAAATAAAACTTTCCGCAAAGATCCATCTAGATTTGAAACCTCAATCCGATTGGTTTCCGAGTCAGTCCAGTATAACTTCTTTCCCAACCAGTCGCAAGCGAGCCCGTCAGGCGATACCAGCCCCGACACCACAACGTTCTGTAAACTTGCAGTTTGATTAAACACTATTCTTTTAATGGATTCTTCGCTCACATCACTCCAGTATATTAAACCCATTGAATAGATGAAGTCCACCGCTGCTGCATCCTCTAAGCCACCAACCACCACAGTGGCATTTCCTTTCCCGCTGGCAGCATCGACCAATCGCAGGTCTCTGCGATTCGCATAAAGTAACAATGGCGTCCCTGCAATGTAAAAGAAAGATTATTATTTAAAGAGGTATTTGTTCATCAGCTGTCCTTCCAATAGTTTTGTTTATAGTATTGGAAAAAAAAAAACAGTAAATGCAGGTACAAGCAGGCCCTATCCAACAGGAAACAGGGAAGTTTTAGAAACACATTCAAACAGATTGTGTTAATGAATACAAGACACACAGAAGATTGTAACTTTTCCCCCAATTATCAAAATAACTATAATATTTAAAGCTGAGGTGTCCTTCAGTGATGTTCACACTAAAATATAAACTACATTTCCAATAGATTAACCTTTTGTGCACTCAACCTAAACAGGAAGCAGACATTGCCAACATTCCTTTATGCAGTTTTAGACACAAGATTTTCCCTCTGTAAGCCAAACAGACATGATCATGCAATTAGTTGCAGCAAAGAGAGGCTATAAGATAGGGGTCTCCCTAATTCCTATGTATCTTAATTCTGTAGACAGGCTTTTTTTATTTTAATCCTTCACCATTAGGTGTGCATTGTACTTAGGCAAAAAAAGACCTTAGACAAATGCAATTTTAAAAAAATACTCCAAAGCAGTTAACTTTCTTGTTTACTGTTCACATGACAACGATGTTTTAATCAGCCTATCAGTATGTCTGTACTGGCTTTTCTGTGACCTGCACTGTACAGTATGAGGTGGGACAGAGTCACTGTTGCATTGTTATTTTGATTTAGGTTGCTAAAACTGTTTTGCAACATGTTGTAATGCGACTTGAGAAAATACAATTTATCGCTTTTAGCTTCAGAATCACACATTAAAATGAAAGGCTATTACAGAGGCTGCTAAACAGAACGTAAAACAAGTAACAGCTTTCAGAAAACAAACTGGAAAGTCAGCGCAGACAAAACATATTCCTGTCGGTTGTAGCCAAGTTAAATCAGTACTAGAGGTACGATCTAGCACAGCCACCTCGCTTCAAACAACCTGCTGCTTACTTTTTAAACACAGTTAGAATTTTAGACCCAAATAGGCATGTTTTCTTTCTTTTGACTCAGAACTAATAAAATAAATTCCTGGATGGGACAAAGAACATGACAACGAACATTGCCTTTATTAAAGAATACCAGATGCCCTTGGGTAACAGAGTTTCAAGACTGTTTCTAATCGATTTCCATATCTGTATAACTCAGCAAAGCATTGCCTTACACTTCCAACCAATTCAGTGGATGCAGAATGTTCAGTCTCAATGTATGGGCAAGTCTTCACAACACAGACAGAGAAAGTCAGCAGCACCTGCTGGGGGATGTTTCATGCTTGCCTTTAACAAATGACAGCACTCCATTTTAGTAAATAAGCAAGTACCACTATTTTTAGGCTTTAATAGTGCTCTGAAATATTATCTACTTAGGTTTATTTAATGTTTAAACAGGTCTGCGTAATCTCAGCAAAATCTTTATTCCATAACCCACCTAGGAAAAATATGTAAATTCTCTGCGACTTAAGTAGACATCGAGTTATAGATATTTGGAATACAAATAACATTTTAGAGGCAACACTATTGCAACTGATATTTTCAAAATGGGCTTAAGGTAAAAACCTACTTCACTACGTAGTTTTGGACTCCAGCTCATTTTAGGCATATTATGTACACTGTGTGCATTATAGCTCCCAATATACTCTGGTAATAGATTACTATATGGTATTCTATTATGCGTTTGACAAGGTAGTATACAAGAGCCTTGCCTTGCAGTGGAGTTATCTTCCCTCGACCTCTCAGTCTTTAGTCTTGAGAAAGTAAATATTTTGACGGTACAGGGCACTTTGTGTGTTACATTAAACAAAATACATGTGCATTAGGGCTGCTACCAAAAATCGATTTTTCAATCGATTCCATTACTCATTATATACATCAATATAAATACTGGATAAATCGATTAAATGATTACATTTTTTACAATCTGATTTGCTGGTCCCATCCTACTAACGAATCAGTTTTGAAAATGCTTTGTAAGTACACGCCTTCTGTGTATTCAACGTCAACAAAAGGCACGTCGCCTTGGATCCAGAGAAGGGTGACAGGCTTGTATTCCTGGCAAAATAACATGCAAATAAATTGTGCACATTAAAGAAAACGTACTGTAACTTTGGAGTTTCAAAATGAACGGTTAAACCTGGGAATAATACTGTTTGGTTTTTTTACTGTGTATTTTTCAAACTGGGCTGCGTGCTCCACGTGCATTTTCTGATTGATAACCCCATCTAGTCAATGTAAGTACAATCAGTGCCGCCCACAGATGATAAAATTAATGATGTGCATTTGAGGAAATTTTTTGGAATCGGGTCTGAACCGGGTATCTCTCATTGGAACCGGGTATTTTGAGTCAGATTCCAATTCCCAAACTAATTAGAAAAACATGTCTGTATGTCAATGTATGAGCAGACAGAGGTGGATTGGCATCATTCATATTATTTATATATATATATATGAACAAGCACAAGTGCTTCAGTTCTACATCAGCATTTAAAAAAAACAATCACAGAGCAAAAAATAAGTCAAACTAAACCCATCACAGCCACGATCAGACAGTAGTCCAAAAAAAAAAAAAAAAAAAAAATGACAACACACAAATATATAGTCTGGCTAAGTTTTTTCTAAGTATGATATTTGTATCTGGTTCGTCTGCTCCAAAGCAGGAACTGGGTACTGGGTTTCAAAGAAACCAGTTCGCACATCTCTAGATAAAACATTATGCTGGTACTCCTACAGTACCATACAGAAAGCTACATTGCAGTTAATTACCCCTCACATTGTTGTGGACAAGCTTTTACTGAACAGCAATGATATTAAAATAAACACATCGTGGGGGGAGTGAAAATTGACGTGGGCGGTACAATCACCGATAATTATTAGAACGATTATATTATGTGCCCAATTAATTGATTGCTATTTGGAGGCTTAACTGACAGCCCTAATGTGCATGCAATATTTAATAGGCCTGCCGTCTCTTAGCTTTCAGTTCACAGGTTGTATTAGCTAAAAAAATTTAAATTACTCCTGCGCTACTGTCGTTGTGACATCTGAATAAGCTCACCATTTTATTTATTTTTTTATTATTTGTATCACAGAATTTATTTCATTCTGAAAAAGAAATTGGAAGGAAATCAAATTTCCAATTGCACATCCCCCAAGGTCAGTGCCAGCATATATTGGTTTACCTCAAGTTCCGTCCACACCGACCAACTTGCTATTTCACACAGGGAATTTCCTTCCATAAATATTTATAAATTCAGAACACGAGACAGTTAACTGAAGTGCTTCCAAGACTAATAGTCCGCTGTGCCAAGGGTAAATAAAAGGAAAATTACATTTTGGGATACTTTATATTTGGTCAACGATAAAAATGTAAGGAGCGATTTCCCCTCTCCCACCCTGCAACTTACAGCTGAAATAACTATAATTGTATTAAACTGTGCAACAGTCAGTTACCAAATTTAACTGAGGTTACTTTGTTCAAATGGTGTGGGTGATATCTGGGAGATTCTCTTTCTAACCTAGATTAGGCAAAAATGGGAAAAGAGGAATTTGCTTTAATTTTGAAACATTAAAGGAATTTACATTAAAGTGAAACTGACCTTTTATTGCTCTTTAAATTGTTTTTAATTATTTTTTTAAACATTTTGTACAATGCAGAGCACACACAAACTTACACTTTGTGCTTATGTAAAGTATAACGCTATATCTACAATAAGCACAGTTTATAAAGGTGGGGTGACAGTAAAACTACTGTGGAATCCATTTTATAATAAAGCTGAAAAAGGATGTGACAAGTTTAAAAAAGTTAGGCCTTGTTGATATCAGCTAAACTACATTTGGGGAATGAAAACAACCATCACTGCTTTCTAATAGTGCAGCTTGTGTAGAATGTTGCAAACAGACACCATGGAATACCAGTATACATTGAGAGCTTTTAAGTGGATAAGTGATCATATAGAACAACATTCAACTAGTAAAAAGCTTTAAGTTTACAACTGTAAGTGGTCCTCTGTTACGGACAAACCACATATTAGTGGCAGGCACAGCTCCTGGCCTTTTCTCTCCGGATTAAGCATGATACAAATAAATACTGCATTTTAGTTTTTTTTTTTTTTAGTTTAATGTGTTTCTGTCTTTGTTTGTCCCCTGGACTGATCTCAAAATACCCCCCACCCCCCAACATGAAAGCTTCAGTTTACTACATTCTCTTCCTTGTAAATAATATATACAATATGGTAACCAGATGGACTTTTTCCTTTACAATTGTTCCAACTCCCTTTTCAGCAGCCCAGTTAGCAATGCATGACACACATATGGCGAGGATACAGGGAATGTGCATATGTTCATAAGTGTACCTTTTCCAGCAATTAGGTCAGAATTTAACCAGTGACCACAACAGGGGCTCCAGGAACTCCAATAGAGAGCAAAACAAGAAGCAAAGTCCTGTCAAAAGTTTAGGCTATCATCATCAAAAACTGCTTGACTTGGTTCATTACAGTTTTACCTCATAACTTCAAACACCACATCAAAAATGATGTATTCATTGATGACAGAAATATTTAAAGCAAGCTACAATGTGCTTTCCTTCCAAATTTAATAAAATGAATGTACTTGGAACCTTTTAAAGCCAGTTACCAAAATGACATCCCATTTCAAAGTTAATGCGGTTTATACAAAGTTGTTTTTGTCGTTTACGTATGATGAACAATATTATTAAAGATTGCCTGCAGGTTCTGTTAACTGAATCAGAGGTATAAGACTGGTGGTAGGAAATATGAGCGACAGTGACCAGCTTCATAAATATATGTTGGTTTCTTAAGTGCCAAGATTTGCAACCAAAATCTATTACTTACCGATGTATATTCTTTTATTTTATAGAGGGAAATATTGGAGCTGGGTAAATAAATACTCAGAGCATTTATCCTCCGAATGGTAATTTACAGCGGTTATAAATCTACAAACATTCTAACGTTTATAGTATATCGTATACAGAAAATAAAGCTTATGGACACATGTATTTAGCATAACTAAGTTGACACTTTTTGTAGGTGTATACTGTAAGTCCTGGTGGAAACAAACAGCGTACACAATTCCTTTGGGATGTGAAACTACACGTTTCTATAAAAAAAATAAAAAATAAAAATAAACATCCAACCCAACACAGAAAAAAGACTCCACTTCAGTTGTGTTAATCAAAGTCACAACAAAGCAATATAAACATAATCTCGTCGAAATGCTTTGAAGTTTTGTTCTGTTTTATATCACGTTAGATCAGCACTTGAGTACAGTTCCACAATTGCTATATTAAAACACATGCATGTGGTTTGTATTATTGTCAGATAAAAACATAGAAAATACATTCGTAGAACAAAACGAAATGCTCCGATAATAACACAAAAGCCTGTGGAAAACACAAAGATCACGTTAAAAAACAATGAAAAAAAACAAATCGATCTGATTGGTCATGAACAAATTTAAAACGTGTGATTATATATATATATATATATATATATATATATATATATATATATATATATATATATATATACACACACACACATATAGACACATACATGCATATACATACATACATATACACACACACTACACTACTGCATGACTTAGATCCAGGTACACTGGGCCCCATTCGCTTACATGGAAGGCCTTGTGCAAAGAAAAATGGCCACTTCCAAGAAACCTTCTCCAACTTTCCGAAATAAAATACCCAGCGCAAACACTCACCTCTTATTAAAGAACAAAAACTACACAACAGCAGGCTCCGTAGAACGGCGCCCATCTTTCACCCTTTCGCTTTACCCTCCGTCGCTGTTGTTCAGCGCAGAGCTCTCATCGCTGTGTTTTGTTTCTTGTTGGGAATTTGTTACGTTGTTGGGATTGAAATGGCTACAATGACAGTCTCATTATTCTCGCTTCCATTCTACTACTGCTGCAGCAGCTGGTGCTGGTGTTGGTGCTGCTGCTGCTGCTGCTTCGGCGGTGCTGCGATTGCAATCGCTCATCCTGCAACCTACGCGCAACAACACACTCGATCTTGATACGTCTCCTTCTGCAACAGGAGAAAAAAATCCCAACCTCCCCGTTCTCACTGTTTTCCTAGTTTATAATGATTCAATACCATCTGCTACAGTTTATCACACAAAATAACAACATATTTTCTTACAAACGCCATAAGGAAAGCCTACATTTGTGTCAATACAGTGACTTTTCTTTTTTATTTGGACGGAAAAAAACGAGTTTTTGCAGTTGTTTGGAAGCGGACGCTCACATTCCAGAGGGACTAGTTTCTCTCAAAGAGATTGGTGCTGCGGTTTAGAACAACATATCCCAATGACCCTGCCGGCGTTGCTGGAACTCATTTTCTGTGTCATGTCGGTTTGTTTGAGAAGCTTTCAGTTGGGTACACCGACCGAATGTATCAATTGTATTATTATTTGGATTATTTTACACCGCGAATAGCTGAACGGGATTACTTGAATTATTTAAACATGGACACAAGAACCAAAGAAAAACTGAATGTTTATTTACAATGAAATGCTGTAAAGAAACATCACTGTTAAATAAACAAATATGAAACAAGTTTCACATAACCCAGGGGATGTCTAAAATTTAAAGATTGTCAGTTCTCTCTGAAGTAAGAATACAGCATTCAGGAACCTTTACATGATGTTATATAACTGCAATAACTGATGCATGTTGAACACACTATTCTTAATGCTGGGCATTGCAGTACTACAGCGCATGACATTTTGGACACTTTGCATTATGCTACTCCAAAGTTACAACTTCCAAAATGTACAGCAGTACCAGAAACCGGATAATATCTGGTGACGTAACACACACATTCTCCCACAAATAATACAACAGTTGGTCATTCTATCTATAGGGATGTATAAAATATCCACACAAAAAAAGATCCACACTAGGAGGATTCAGTTAGTCCTGTGAAGTTAGAGACTACACTTGTCTGCTTGTTCTGATTTTGTCCTTTTTCTCAATATTTGCTTGCAAATCTGTTTAACTAGATTAGGAGATTAAGAATAATGAATAACTTGACTGAGGCTCCAGTTAATAGCCACAATACTGCTGACTGCAGGCATGCTTAGAGTTGGATGGTTATTGAAAAAGTACAGGCCACAGTAGAGGATAGTAGGATAAGCAAGTACAGGGGCAAATGGGATAATTGGACCAGGTAAAAAAAAATCATAAATGGTTTAGTCCGACCGGGTATGCTTCTATGATCTTATTTCAAACTACAATAACTGATACAAATATGCAAGGCTTTGTATATTGAAAAACCAGCTACAATCTTGACCTTGTGCATACAAGTGGATAAAGATCGGGAGACTGTAACCAAGATTAGTTTAAGTGGTAGTCTATGTCTGGTTGTGTTGCATACCTCTGGCATAAATGAGTTGAGAGATTATGGAAGGGAAGTCTGATTAACATAAGGGCATTAAAAGCTGTAGCATTACGTTCTGCAGTAGAAACCTGATGCTGTTGACTTCACTTCTGTATGTATGGGCATGGCTGTTCATGCCCAGTAGCAACTGGCTGGTATACTTTAGAGCTCCAGTCACCATATTATTATTATTTATTTGGCAGACACCTTTATCTGGGTTACAGGGAAGTACAAGATTACAATGCAAGATTAAACACAGCATAGCTTACAGTAAGTGCAATAATGCTACTCGAGGTTAGAAATTAATTTTTTGAGGAGGTAGCCACTCGGACCAGCAGTCAAGATTATCTGATGGTCCATTAGAGATTTTGGTTGTGCTAAATTTTTCTAACGGAACTTAAAATAGTCACAATAAATCTGGTAACTAACACAGCGTGCGAACAAAATAACTTTTACATGGTGGTGGTGCAATTTTGGAGGCCCAAATAAATATTTGGTGTCTACTGGCCAGTGGGCCACTGTTAATATTGTACCTTGCTACTAGAATATAATATGAACTAGGATGCAACAATTTAGGATTACAAGAAATTATATCTACAATAACATAGTAGTGTAATAGTGTATTAGCTGAGGATCCAGTAACGTAGTGCTTAGGTCAGGCAAGTCCAGTGCATAGTAGGAGGGGTAGATCATGAGGCCAACAAGTGCAGTCTAAACAGGCAGTGAAAGTCCTGAAGTTCTCCTGTAGCTGGTTCCACCACAGAGGGACTATGTAAGAGAAGGAGCGGGCATGGAAGAATGGAGAGTGGAGGGAAGGCATGACCAGTCACCCAGTAGAGAAGGAGTGGAGAGGATGAGCTGGGTGTAGGGAGACAGAGGGGATTGGAGGTGGGGGGGAGCATTTTGGTGAAGAGAGCGGTAGACAAGAACAAGGGTCTTGAATTGAATGCGAGCAGAGATAGGTAGCCAGTGGAGGGTGCAAAGCAGAGGGGTAGCATGAGAGTAGCGAGACTGGGAGAATACAAGATGAGCAGCAGGATTTTAAATGAGCTGAAGGGGTGGATAGCTGAGGCAGGAAGACCAGCAAGGAGAGAGTTACAGTTGTCCAGTCTGGAGAGTACAAGTGCTTGGACCAGGATTTGGGTACAATAAGTAGTGAGAAAAGGACAGGTTTGGTAGATGCTGCTAAGAAAGAAGCGGCAAGTGCGTGTCAGAGAAGAGATGTATTGAGAGAAGGAGAGGGAGAGGTCAAGAATAACACCTAGGTTTTTAGCAGGAGATGGAGAGAGACTGATAGAGTCAAGGGATACAGGTGGAGAGATCAGAGGAGGTAGAGGAAGCAGAAGGAAAGTAGAGGTCAGATTTAGAGAGGTTGAGTTTGATGTGGTGAGAGTGTGTTCAAGCCAAGAAGCATTCTGAGATGCGGGAGGAGATGTGGGAGTCAAAGGAGGGAAAGGAATGAAAGATCTGGGCATCATCAGCATAAAGGTGGTAGGAGAAGCTAAAAGGAGAGGAGAGTACCCAGCGAGCAAGTGTAGAGTGAGAAGAGAAGGGGTCCCGGGACAGATCCTTAAGGTACACCTCTAGAGAGGGGGTGAGGAGAGAGAGAACCACACCAGGAAACCTGGAAGGAACGGTTAGAGATAGGAGAAAAAACTGACAAGAGCAGTGCCTGAGATCCCCAGGTCAGAGAGAGAGGAGAGGAGAATAGCATGATCGCCAATGTCAGATGCAGGGGAGAAGTCAAGGAGAATTAGAATGGAGGACAGGGAGGCAGCCCAAAAGTTACAGAGAGGAGGGCGGCTTCCGTGGAGTGTGCAGGATGGTCAAGCAGATAGTGCTCGGTGAGGAAGGATGCCAGCTGGTGGTGGACAGCTCACTTGAGTTTTAGAGAGGAATGGGAGGAGAGAGACAGGACGATAGTTCTTGGCGGAAGGCTCAAGAGAAGGTTTCTTAAGACTGGAGGAGACGCGAGAAGTTTTGAAGGCTGAGGGAAAGGAGCAAGACAGTAGAGAGGTGTTAATGAAGGAGGAGATAAAAGAAAGGAGAGTGTGAGCAATGGATTGGAAGAAGTAGGAAGGGGATCCAACGCAGAAGAAGGAGCAAAGATCCAATTCAGCTAAAGGTGTGTAAGTTGAGAAAGAGGGGGGGGGGGCAGGAAGGTGGGATGGTTCACCTGGGGAGGGGGAAGGAGAAGATGGTCTGGAGAGTAGCTTCTGAATGTCCTCTACTTTGGAGCAGAAGGAGGAGGAAAAAGTAATCAGGTGTAAAGGAGGAGAATTGGGGAGGGACTCAGTTGCACCTGAGACAATCAAAACAGTTAGCAAGCAATCACCACTTACCTACAAAGGGTTAAAACAGGATTACATCAAAACAAATGACGTTGAAGCACAGGAGAATCTAAATTTGGCTAGAATTAAAATAAATCAATTGGAGTTACTATAATAATAATGATAACAGCTCACCTGCTACCTACACCAACTGATATATGGATGGTACGTAAAGATAAAGCCCTACCCACAGGCTTGTGCACAATTTGTGAAATGTATGTACCTAGAACCTCTAAGAATTCATACTTCTTGGGTTCCTCAACAACATATTAATATATTAACTACTGACCCTTCTGTGCCAACAGCACCAGATATCAACATTCTGTACCCTGCCCCACACCTATGAGGAATCAATTAATAATGTATAATAATCATGTAAAATGTCAAACTCACACAGGGAGCATACTAAAATACTCTCATCCCCAGGTGCGCAGTGCTGTTTTTCGTCACACACCAGTTCCACCCCTTCTCTCTGACCCCTTCCCCTTAATTAGAATATTTCCTCTCAGTAATTGGGATCTTTCGCTGCCAAAGGTTTGCAATATAGTTATTCAGAACTGCAGCAGTAAAAATGCTGTTTAGTTCCAAAGGTAAGGTAATACAGCACCTGTAGTGGTAATAGAGCCCTGTACTTTTCATAGAGACTCTGGATCTTCATTACCAACTACTGTGCTACATGTTAAATAAAGCTTTCAAAGTCTGCAATTTATAGTATACACCCTCAGACTGAGTTTGGGCGATAGAAATAATTTTTTTGATTATTGTTATGATCCAAAACGAAACTTGCGAGGACAGTCGTGAAACTGCAACAACCACTCGGCACACCTCAGTGCTGCAGTGCAAATCTCTCGGCAGTGCCAGTTCAAGCCGTTCATTCAAGCTATTCAGCACTGCTGTCATGCCAAAATTTCGCCCCACACTGGAGTTGTAAACGAGTAACGTGACAATTCAGTTTTGCGATTAAATCATTATTTAATCGTAATGTTTTGTATTGCTTTTGGTATTTATCGTCTCTGGGTGCTTTACTAATCTGCCTGTGATTAAACCTACAGTAAATACAAAAATACATAAAATATGGTTTAATTACTATATATAAAATGATAAATAAACCATATGCGCGTGTGTATGTATAATGTGCTTTACATATCCGTTTAGTTACTATTTGTAACATCCACGATACTATGGTAATTTGAACAGATTGTGTGACTCATTTGTATCTTTTTAGATACACACAAGTGCCGTTGCTTTGTAGCTTTGAACGTGTATTAATAACGTTTGCTAATATAATGTCAGGGGGGCACATCCTTGCTTTCTTTCACTTCACGTGCACGCGCAGCTACGGAAGAATCCTAGGGCCGTGCGAGCAATTTCGACTTCTGCTGCCTGAGCCACAAATTCAATACCGTCGAAATACTGACTTTTCTAGTATACATCCCTTTTCCAACATATATTATACAATCATGTCAGTGAAAAAACAGCTAACGTTTGGAATAAGAGTAATAGTCGCCCTGGATAAGGGCGTCTGCTAAGAAATAAATAATAATAATAATAATAATCTACGTTTCCATTTAGGCATCATACAGTTTTTAATTAAGTCTGTTTTATCAATAAAAAGCGTCTTCCCCACCATAATTTTTGTATACAGCATTGACAAATCTCTCTTTGAAAATATACGTACATGTTTGGAGCAATGCAAATGATTTACACAGTATTAAGTATTATAATGACGTCAGTGTCATTCATGTATGAAGAAGGTATTTCAAAGGTAATTTCAATTGTTTTATATGTGTGCACACATATATCTAGAGCTGTATAAAGAATGTTTTGTGCCAATGCGTTTTACACACCTGCTCTAACCCGCACATGTATATATTATGGCTGGCCTTTCTATGTAAAGAACGCCTTGGAAAATATGAAATGATCTTGGATCAAAGCGTTCTTCATAGACTACATAAATTACAGTTTTAATGAAGTGGGTGACGTCATTTCAATAGTTAATACAAGTATGTAAATCACACTGCCCCAAACCTTTAACTATTTCCCCTTTGACATATTCTATAACGAAACATGCCGCTTACTATTCATTAAAGTGTCGGTGTTCAGAATTTTTTCAGAACTGTTTTAAGAAACTTCGGGCTTACATTTTTTCTTAAATGAGTGATTCATCAAAGTTTTATTTGGAAAAACTGTCATTCGGACAGCCTTTTCTGTCAGATTTTCCACCTTTTATACAAAAATTAAGGGTGCTGGCTATAATATTTGGTATCCCCTGTCTCTTAAAGGGTAACATTAAACGTGAAAGTAATTCAACTTATTTTGTATTAATATTGGTTTCCAATTTTGCGTTTGTCAATTAGCAAGCTAGGGTACACAAAGTATTATAGCAATTTGATACCAAAGTAGAATTAGATGGGGTTTCCCAAAAACTAATTACATTGACACAACAAAATATAACCCTAAAACCACCAGATACAAAATAAGCTGTACTTCTCATTTAATGTTATTATTATTATTTGTTTATTTAGCAGACGCCTTTATCCAAGGCGACTTACAGAGACTAGGGTGTGTGAACAATGCATCAGCGCAGAGTCACTTACAATTACGTCTCACCCGAAAGACGGAGCACAAGGAGGTTAAGTGACTTGCTCAGGGTCACACAATGAGTCAATGGCTGAGGTGGGGTTACAAGCCCTTTTCTTTAACCACTGGACCATACAGCCTCCAGTGGTTAACCCTATAACAGAAAAAAAGACAGAGGGTGCCAAATATTAGGCTATAGCAGTATACCATAAACAATACTACTACTAAGAAAATAAATGTTTATAAAAAGTAAATCAAATTAAATAAAACTAAAAAAAAACTTACTACTTCTACTAATAATAATAACAATGAGAGGGCGGGCGGCGAACCCAGGACCTTTCACACTAAAATTTGGCTACAATATATTACTTTTCATTAAAATAATGCACTAAAGCCATTTGATTCAAACCACTGTGATTTGAAACGTTAATAACGATCTGTATTTAGTTGAGGTAAATAAAGGAGCCTGTTGTGTAATATATATATATATATATATATATATATATATATATATATATATATATATATATATATATATATATATATATATATACAGTGCAAAAGTTTTAGGCAGGTGTGAAAAAATGCTGTAAAGTAAGAATGCTTTCAAAAATAGACATGTTAATAGATTATATTTATCAATTAACTAAATGCAAAGTGAGTGAACAGAAGAAAAATCTAAATCAAATCCATATTTGGTGTGACCACCCTTTGCCTTCAAAACAGCATCAAGCATCAATTCTTCTAGGTACACTTGCACACAGTTTTTGAAGGAACTCGGCAGGTAGGTTGGCCCAAACATCCTGGAGAACTAACCACAGTTCTTCTGTGGATTTAGGCAACCTCAGTTGCTTCTCTCTCTTCATGTAATCCCAGACAGACTCGATGATGTTGAGATCAGGGCTCTGTTGGGGCCATACCATCACTTCCAGGACTCCTTGTTCTTCTTTACGCTGAAGAGAGTTCTTAATGACTTTCGCTGTATGTTTGGGGTCGTTGTCATGCTGCAGAATAAATTTGGGGCCAATCAGATGCCCCCTGATGGTATTGCATGATGGATAAGTATCTGCCTGTACTTCTCAGCATTGAGGAGACCATTAATTCTGACCAAATCCCCAACTCCATTTGCAGAAATGCAGCCCCAAACTTGCAAGGAACCTCCACCATGCTTCACTGTTGCCTGCAGACACTCATTAGTGTACCGCTCTCCAGCCCTTGGCGAACAAACTGCCTTCTGCTACAGCCAAATATTTCAAATTTTGACTCATCAGTCCAGAGCACCTGCTGCCATTTTTCTGCACCCCAGTTCCTGTGTTTCGTGCATAGTTGAGTAAGCTTGGCCTTGTTTCCACGTCGGAGGTATGGCTTTTTGGCGCAAGTCTTCCATGAAGGCCACTTCTGACTAGACTTCTACGGACAGTAGATGGGTGTACCAGGGTCCCACTGTTTTCTGCCAATTCTGAGCTGATGGCACTTCTGGACATCTTCCGATTGCGAAGGAAGTAAGCATGATGTGTCTTTCATTTGCTGCAGTAAGTTTCCTTGGCCGACCACTGCGTCTCGGTCCTCAACGTTGCCCGTTTCTTTGTGCTTCTTCAAAAGAGCTTGGACAGCACATCTGGAAACCCCTGTCTGCCTTGAAATTTCTGCCTGGGAGAGACCTTGCTGATGCAGTATAACTACCTTGTGTCTTGTTGCTGTGCTCAGTCTTGCCATGGTGTATGACTTTTGACAGTAAACTGTCTTCAGCAACCTCACCTTGTTAGCTGAGTTTGGCTGTTCCTCACCCAGTTTTATTCCTCCTACACAGCTGTTTCTGTTTCAGTTAATGATTGTGTTTCAACCTACATATTGAATTGATGATCATTAGCACCTGTTTGGTATAATTGTTTAATCATACACCTGACTATATGCCTACAAAATCCCTGACTTTGTGCAAGTGTACCTAGAAGAATTGATGCTGTTTTGAAGGCAAAGGGTGGTCACACCAAATATTGATTTGATGTAGATTTTTCTTCTGTTCACTCACTTTGCATTTAGTTAATTGATAAATATAATCTATTAACATGTCTATTTTTGAAAGCATTCTTACTTTACAGCATTTTATCACACCTGCCTAAAACTTTTGCACTGTACTGTATATATATATATATATATATATATATATATATATATATATATATATATATATATATATATATATATATACAGTGCCTTGCAAAAGTATTCAGACCCCTGACCAATTCTCTCATATTACTGAATTACAAATGGTACATTGAAATTTCGTTCTGTTTGATATTTTATTTAAAAACACTGAAACTCAAAATCAATTATTGTAAGGTGACATTGGTGTTATGTTGGGAAATATTTTTAAGAAAAATAAAAAACTGAAATATCTTGCTTGCATAAGTATTCAACCCCTGTGCTGTGGAAGCTCCCAGTTTACACCGATGAAAGAAATTGCCCTAACGAGGACACAATTACATTACCATTGGCCTCCACCTGTGAACCATTAAAGTTGCTGTCACATTTTCTGGATAAAAACCCCACTGTTGAAGGATCATTGGTCAGGCTATGAATCTGAAGGAAAATGAAGACCAAAGAGCATTCTACAGAAGTTAGAGATAAAGTAATCCAAATGCATAGATTAGGGAAAGGGTACAAAATAATATCCAAGTGTTTGGATATCCCAGTGAGCACAGTTGGATCAATAATCAGGATGTGGAAGCTGCATCACATCTGATACTGCAACAACCACTCAGCACATCTCAGTGTTGAAAGCCTCTCGACAGTACCAGCACACACGCATAAGCCATTTAGCACCGCCGGACTTTCAAACAAACTTTTTTTTATTCAAAGCTGTAGTGGTTAAACTCAACAATGTTATATGAGGAGGAGGTTAAATGTCAGCAAAACTTGCAAAGAAAATGTACAAAATGAAATTTATTGGTTGCATAAGTATTCAGCCCCTTAAGTCAGTACTTGGTAGAAACACCTTTTGCAGCAATTACTGCTATGAGTCTTTTTGGATAGGTCTCTACTAGCTTTGCACAGTAGGATAGTAACATTTTTGCCCATTCTTCACGGGAAAATTGCTCCAGTTCTGTTAAGTTTGTTGGGGATCGTCGATGGACTGCAATCTTCAAGTCTTGCCATAAATCTTTGACTGGATTCAAGTCAGGACTTTGACTGGGCCACTCAAGAACATTAATTCTCTTCTTGTTCAACCACTCCAGTGTGGCTTTGGCTTTGTGCTTCGGGTCATTGTCCTGCTGAAATGACATAACCTTTTTCCACATGTCTGCAGTATTATCTACATGCTTTTTCGCAAACTCCATACCTGCTTTAAGATGAGGCTTTTTGAGTAATGGCTTCTTTCTTGCCACCCATCCATACAGGCCAGCTTTGTGTAGGGACCGGCTTATTGTTGATGTGTGAACACTGACTCCCATCTCAGACACAAAACTTTGCAGATCTCTCAAGGTCATTGTTGGCTTCAGAGTGACATCCCGAACCTGCTTGTCCAGCTGCTCAGTTTGGGATGGCGACCTGATCTGGGTAGTGTCTATAGGGATGATCAGCGCCTTTGAAATTTTTTTGTACCCTTCTCTTGCTCTGTACCACTTTATCCCTGACTTGTTTCGAAAGCTCCTTGGTCTTCATGGTTGCTTTGTTGTATCACTATGCGAGTTGCAGCTTGAAAGTCTTTATATACCTGAGGGAAATTATCTACAAGTTAAACCACTTTGAGTACACACAGGCTGAAACCATTTCACTAATTTGCACCTGAGCTGATTTAGGGCTGCAGTAGCAAAGGGGTTGAATACTTATGCAACTGAGATTAATCTGTTTTTCTCTGTAAATCTTACTTATTTATATTCCATATGCATTTTTTAACTTCATCAATGTGGAGTGGTTTGTGTAGTTTCTACATGTAAAGTCTAATTTGAAAGCGTCGTGGAGTACGCTCAGGTGCCAACAAAATGTGAAAACTTTGCAGGGGGGGTGAATACTTCTGCAAACCACTGTATATATATATATATATATATATATATATATATATATATATATATATATATATATATATATATACACACACCATATTGTGGCGATCCTCGCAGTTCCCGCAGGTAGGGGATTCTCACAGGCGGAGGTGGGACACAAACCTGGGACCTGAAGCATAGCGCTGATACCGCTGTACGAAAGAGCCGGCTCCCTTGTAGGAGCTGGTATCAGGCTTATGTGTTCATATTTGATTGCGTCACATACCAGCCCTGACCCCTACCCCTGTGCATGCTACACTATGTTGACTGCTATCCAATTTAAAACGTGATACTTCTATATAGGAGGGTGCTCAAACCTTTGTCCACTAACTGTAGACCCGCTACAGTCCACAAATATATGTAAAACAAACATACCTGTACATTGTTGTGTAGTTAAACACTGTATTTTTTTACTGACATCATTTAAAAAAAAAAAAAACATTATAAAATAGTCTAGTTTTGTATACTTACATTTCTTTAGGTCTTATTTACTTCTTATGGTCATACATACATTTGCAGACTGGATCGTTTGCTTTGTTGGTCTAAAGCTGGTGCTGTTTTTAACAGCAGTGTTGATAGTTAGAATTCCATTCAGAATGTCTGTAGACAATTGATTTCTTACATTTATTTTTACATGGTTCATCTGAGAAAAAAAAAGTCAGCGCAATTTTGTGCCAGTTTTCATCAGCTGCCAGACCCCATCTAAGATCTGTCAAGTCAGTCATACCATGTTTCCACGACACTGTAGCACGGTGCTGTCACTCTTATGAAAGCATGGCACATTTTTTTTATTTATTTACGTTTTAGTGTTAAAATGTAACTTTTTTTACTGACTGGCCAGTATGGATGGTTGGCATCCTTAAGTCAAATGCAGTTTAAGGTGGCTTACTTCTTTCTCAAATCACCAATACAGCAAAGGCAGTGAGCTTTTTTTGTTTTACTGTTGATCGGAGATGCTTTTTGAGACGTTAAAGAAAATGCTCTTTCTCCAGGGTCAGGGATAAGGTTTTCAGCGGTTTGGTGCTTTGCTGTTTGCATTCTTCTTCCCTGTTTATATTTTGGTGCCCCCGAAAGAGACATCATTTGCTGTATGACCTGGAATTTACGCGAAAGTGAGTGAGAGTAAAGTTCCAGGTCAGCCAGTTTGATTTTGTGTGAACACAAGTGAGATACGCGGCCTCGGTTGGAATGTCAGTGAGTGAAGTTCTTCCAGTTTGTGGGCAATTCTGTATCTGTTTCAAATACAGCCCTTGGCAGCTGCCTAGTTTGCCTATGCGTTAATCTGGCCTTGCGTCCATGCTACCCAGACATAGAAACTGAAATATCTTGCTGAAATCCTCAGATCGCCGTGATGGTGAACTGGGATCGGAGCCAAAAGAAGAAGCCAAAACCGCCGACGGCTGGAGTCTCCTGCCTGTCACTCAACAGTGAATGCACGCACCCACACGCCAACAGCTTGTTACAAGCACTAATAGGAAGAACCGGGCCTGCAAATGTTTGACACATCTGCGATATATCCTCTTTGTGAGCTGGTCAATGAGATCTCCAGCCTGCGCTCGTATGTGAAGTTCTTCCTCAAATTGTTTTTTTTTTTTTTTTTATCAAGATCAAGCCTTTCGCACACAATGCCACTGTTAGCTCATTCAGGTATGAAATTCACTATTCAAAATGCTCTTCCAATGCAGTAAGTATACCTGAGTGAAGGCCTCGCCATCAGCGGTGTTGTCTAATGCTTTCCTAAGACACGCGAAATGTGTGAAATCCTGACATTAGCTGACTTTCTATTAGTGGCAGTTGCAACATGAACTTCCTGATGCTGGTGATTAAGATGCTTAGGACAAGTTTTTTTCCCCTGCATAGACATATTGAATGTGCTGAGATGGCAGTTAATATCAGTGAGAAATACCAAATCCACCAAACACTGATCATCATCAATTTCAGGCTGTGCATGGGAACACTGAATAAGAAACTCATGGATAGCTGATTGATAAGAAAGCAGAATATGGTAACTTCCACCAACTTCCAGAATATCGTAATTTCCACCAAAAAAGTTAATAAAGCGTATCATTGCAGGACCGGTGCTCTTGTAGTTGCGTTTTTATAATTTCTGGTTACCGCTGTTCATAATACACTCCTTGTGTTAGAAACGTGGCTTTTAAAATCTTCAATATAGTTTTTTTTTTTCTTTTACATGGGCATGGTATGGTAAAGCTAGACCTTTTGACTCATATGTTACTTGTTCAACTGTATTTTGGATTATAGTACACTGACCATGGTACTGTCTCTAGCATTATACTCCGCCCTAGAGTATTTTGACCACCGGCGCCTAATTACATTGGTTTCAACAGTTTAGCATAGGAACATCGTAAATCGACATATCTAGTCTTGTCATAGGTTGCGCCATATAAGGAATACAGGAAGTCGAACAACGGACTTCAGTGAGAGAAACACGATAACTTTGCTGGTTATTTTGAAAACATGGCTCCAAAACAAGCCCAGAAAACAAAAAGCTGGCTCTTCATGACAGCAATTTACAGCGGAAGGAGTGTCAGAAATTCTTTTTCACCAGTCAGAAAGAGACAATTCTGACGATGATTTGCTGTCTCACAAAGAGGAGGTGATTTCTTAGGGAATAGCAAGTACATTATTTTTATTATTTTATATTATTATGCTGTTTTTATAATACTTTTCCAATTATTATTATTATTATTATTATTATTATTATTATTATTATTATTATTATTATTATTATTATTGGAGTGGAGACTGCCACCTGTGAAACGTGGAAGAGTATCCCGACCTCCAGTCACAAGGCATTGCGCAAATACCTGTTGGACCAGTTTTACAGAAGGAGGTGCAGACAGAACCGGCTCCAGCCTGACAGCAGGAGGGAGAGACAAACAGATGGAGAGATAAAGAAGAGATTGATAGTGCTACTGTAAATAGCTGCATTCTACACAAAGAGATCTGTGAGCAATTTGGGAAACAGCCACATACCCAAAAGATGTTTCAGAGACAGCTTTGATTTTTGAACTGACAGGTGAACTGCATCCCATCGATCTTCTTCTTTCACAAATATGTTTCTTGTTGGTCAGAACAATTTCTTGTGAGGGTTTGGGCAATTTATTTTGGGGATTAGCCTCCCCAAGCCTCTTATACACGCCGCCTATGATAGTGAATAAAAGCTCTCTCTCCATTCATTTTTTTCTAGTCATAAGTAACATTTTCAAATCAACTCTAACTTCACTGCGAGCCAGTGCAGTGAAGCCAGCACAGGAGTTATGTGGTCTCTTTCTATTCGTTCTGCCGAGAAGCCTAGCACCTGTGTTCTGTATAACATTTATGTTGTCTAGTGTGAACCCACCTTAAGAGACACTTCATCTCTTACATTACAATTATGCATCATAGATTTCAAAGACTATCAGGGGTGTGCAATTCATATAGCCCGACGCCAGGGACAACAAGATTAGCCGTTATACTTTGCCCGTTGGGCAAATAGTTTTGTTTTATTTATTTATTTATTTATTTATTTTCCCTATATATAGTTTTCGTATAGTTCTAGAGAGCCACACAAGTTTCTGAAAACTGATTTGTGGAAGTCTAGCACATACACACAAACATTTTTAAGTGTTTATGTCCCACCCCTATCACTTGTGATTGGCTAGCTGTGGAAAAGCTGATCTTCTATTGGTTACAAAGAAACCCAGAAATGGCTGCTTGAAAGCCTCTGGCGAGGCACAGACTAATCTTTAAACTTAAGGTATTATTTACGTTTTTTGTTAATTAGCAAATAAGTGATACTGTTTCTTTAATACATGAATCTGACATTTAAATGCAGCAATCTAGTAAAGTTACAAAAAACAAACAAACACCATAGCCATTAGCGGATTAGAAAAACTTGTGTTGTGTAATTTTATAACACTTCATGGTCAAGTGTGTACTTGCTGGGATGTTTAAAAAAAAAAGTAAAGTTTACCGTTCAAGAAGCATTTCAAGACAAACTTTCCCTGGCAAAAAATGTAATGATTTTTTTTTTTCTTTTGATTTTAGTGTTGCTAAACTAGTTTGCTATTTAGCATAATTACATACCAGTATTTTGTTAGATTTAAACACTATATTTGAACAGAAGCAGTATTTGTTATTTATTGGACCATGTACAATCCATTGATGTGTAAAACTATTAAAACATGAAGAGAACCAAATATGTTTATAATGATAGAAATGGAGCCTGTGTGGTCCAGTGGTTAAAGAAAAGAGCTTGTAACCAGAAGGTCCCCAGTTCAAATCCCACCACAGCCACTGACTCTTTGTGTGACCCTGAGCAAGTCACTTAACCTCCTTGTGCTTTCTCTTTCAGGTGAGATGTAACTGTAAGTGACTCTGCAGCTGATGCATAGTTCACACACCCTAGTCTTTGTAAGTTGCCTTGGATAAAGGTGTCTGCTAAATAAATAAATGAAATACTTATATATGAGATTATCTGTAAAACATCTTAAATAAAATAGAGACTGTAAAACTCATGGCAATGTGTTTATGTATTAATTAATTTATGTAATTTAAGAGAAAAAGCCATCAGGGTATGAAACTGGATGACGCTTGCTGCAGCAGTGTTCCAGTTAGCCACCATGGGACAAGATGTTTGATGAGGAAAAATAAAATGTAAAATGTTGTACACTGTTTAAAAAATTAAGTATATAATAGAAATAAACAAAAAAAAACATATTTTGTCTTTGCAGAATTTGACGGAGCCTACTGTAAATATTTTAATAAGTTATAGACAAGTCTTTTAAAAATCTGGGGTTCAGCAGTTACAAAACTGAAAGAACGTCAAGAAAAATCTGAATTCCACAAAGCAGCAGTAATAGTTGGCAATGATTTTGTATCTGTGATACAACAAACTAAAACACCTGTACATCAGGAGTTGGATTCAGCTTATAGAGAAAGAGTGGAAAAAACAGAGAGAAGCTATTTTTATATTTGGATAACTCTCAAGTATTCTTGTACTCTTAGTATGTTACAAAAGCAAATGTGGCAAAAACTGAAAGGAACATTTCCTTAAAGCATGTTATAAATTTGCTGAGGTGAGGTGGGGTCACAAGTAAGCTTTTGTGTATCTTGAAGAATTTAGTGAACCGGTCAAGATACAAGGCTAGATCTGCCCCTGTTAATCACAAATTGATTGATTGTGTTCACTGTTAAATAAAACCAAAAAGATATATTCTACTTTTTTGAGTGTGTTTTATGTGACAGGAAGGGGGCAAGTAGATTTTTTATGGAGCAGTTATGGTTGAACTCATCACCACAAAAGCAAGGAAATGTGGCATTAAGGTTTCCCCTGCCCCGCCACCGACCCCACACAAGCAGCCATAGGAACCAGACAACACAAGCAACCGGAGACTGCCGTCATCAAGTAAGACATAGAACATGCAACTCCTTTCCAGATAACACAAAAGATATCCATCATCATGGTCCACCGGTAGCAATGGATATACATGTACACTTGAACGAACACATACACACCCACTTCAGGCTGCAAAACCAGAACTTTACAAAAATAGAGCTATATTTGCATGCACCTTTGATCTCAATGCAAGTGTGAAAGTAATTGACATGTCTCAATGCACTACTACTGTTTTCTAGCATTTAAAAGCATTCAAATAACCATGTTATCATAATTCCATGCAAATATAGGAGGACAGCCCTGCCTGCTCCTTCTCTTCTCTAGCCCCCATGTGGTGGAATCAGCTACTGGAGAACTTCAGGACTGCTCCATCTCTTACTGCCTTCCGCCGTTTCCTCACCAGTTTAGACTGCATTTGTGATCTCCTGATCTACTCCTGCTACAATGGACTGTATTTGCCTGACCTAAGCACCATGTTTCCTTGAACTATTGCATTACTATTATGCCAATATACTGTATTTAAAAATTGCTTTTGCATTGTAACCTTATATTATTGTTTTGTCCTTTAACACCTGTAAGTCACCTTAGATAAAGGTGCCTGCCAAATAAATTATTAATAATAATAATAATAATAATAATAATAATAATAATAATAATAATAATAATAATAAAGTGTACAAACTAAATGAGGAGACTACATCGAGTGCCTGGAGCTCACTGATCCTTCTGGTGACAGTGATAGCCCCCCAGAAAGCAGTCTTCCACGACAGGTGGGCGAGATAACACATGTGCATTGGTTCAAATGGCTTGCCCGTGAGCATTGCCAACACCAACAAGAAGTCCCAAGGTGGTGGTGTCTCAATGGATATGGACAAGTCCTCCCCCGTCTGCATACCTGCCCACGGCCCGACAGGGAGAGAGACCAGAGATAATCCAGGATGCCTCGCCACCGGGCAGGACAAGAGGTCTAGGACACCAAATGGAAAATCTCTTCAATTTGAAGGCGTAGCACTGGTGGGTCGACTGCTTCTGAGAGGCCTAAGTGACATGGAGATAATATTCCTTTTCCCCGTTAATTCTGTCCGGAAGGTCTTCAAGTTTGCTCGAGGTTGTATCCTCTATATTGTAATAGAGTGTGGGGAAAGGTTATAGAGCAGGGCTTCCCCATGTTTCTTCTGGTTTTCATTCCAACTGAGCTCTCAACTAGACCCTTAATTAAACTAACAATTTGCTTAATTAGACCTTTGCAGAGTTCAAGTTACTTATAAAACTATTTAAGCGGTGAAAACAAGTTAAAAGGTCTAATTAAGCAAATTATTAATTAAATTAAGGGTTTTGTTAAGTAATTGAGAGCTCAGTTGGAGGGAAAACATTAGGTTATTATCATAGCCCTGTTTCCCTGAAATAGAAATGTAACCATTACTGAATGGATGTTTACCTCCTAAAGACCCCGAACCTGAATAGATATATGAAAGCTGCTCCACCCAGCCTGTGACACAGTCATGCCTGCCCCCGAGGGTATAAAAGGACAGCGCACACAGATCTCAGCGTCATTTCCTTCAAGCCTGTTGAATCATGGATGCAGCTATGTTGAAGGTTAATGGTTAATGGTTACATTTCTATTTCAGGAAACCATGGTTATCTCATAATACCGAAAGCTCACATTTTAAAAATACATTACTAATAGTGTAAGTAATCACATGGAAAAAATGCAATGAAGCACTGTCGCATGCACATATCTCAAAATAATCCCAATAGTGCTTAATGCAGCATGCAGATATAGTTTGGTACCTTATATGCACGTTCTGAATGGAAAAAAAAAATTATATATATTATACTGTATATATACACGCAAGCCCGCAGGCGCCCGGCCAGACTACAGGGGTCGCTGGTGCGCTGTGAGCTGAGGACACCCTGGCTGACCTAACCCTCCCTCCCCGAGGCGGCGCTTCGGCCAATTGAGCCGCCCCTGGGAGCTCCCGTCCTCGGTCGGCAAAGGAATAGCCTGGACTCGAACTCGCGACGTCCAGACTATAGGGCGCATCCTGCACTCTACTCGAGTGCTTTTACTGGATGCGCCACTCGGGAGCCTACCAGGTAGACATTTAACATAGAGGGGGAATTTCCCTCATCAGACAGGTCCTGCAAAAATTGCAATACAACTGCCATGGGACAGGTCGTGGGGTCAAAACCTTGTGGTAGGGACCATGTCTGAAAGATGCCCCACTTATACATTTTTTTAACATTTTTTTTTACTTATTTATTTTCGTAAGTTATTTTAAACATTGATAGCAGCAATATATGGCTGGGGATCTCAAGCACAATAGAAAGAAAGAAAGGCTGATATACAGGTAAGTAAGCTGGGCTGAGTTGAGTGGGGGACGGAGGGGGGTGATGCTGGGACGCCAGAATCACCGTCGAGCCCTCTTGAGGTGTCGTGGGCTAGTCAACGAAACACCGAGGATGGAAGGTGCCCACTTGAAGACCCCAGAGATGTACCCTACTTAGCTCAATCCAGGCGGTTGTCATGCTGATGCGCTGGGGAGACCGCACTATGGTTGATCCCGGAGCCAGCATCGCAGCCGTTGTGTGTGCTGATGTGCTAGGGAGGCAAAATAAGCTGATCCCTGGAGCCAGCATTACACTTCAGCCATCAACACCAGACAGAAGGATATCTACATCATCATATGGAAGGAAGCGCAAATGGATGGAGACACATATGGATCACATTAGTTTACTGTGAAGCTACGTCTTAGTTGGTGCTTATCTTGGCGAGAGCCAAGTTCAAATCAGCATGAAGTTTTAACATCTACTCTCATGTAATGGAAATCTTGGTACATATTCAGATAACTTTCACATACAAATAAATACATATATACACATATGTTTACATACTAAACTTTTTTTGGGGAGGGTGGTTATTAACTCTGGTGCCCTAAATTACTTCAGATGCTAAGATGCAAGTAGGATATTATAGGGTACCATTTTGTTACAAATAAATCATATGTTAAGTTTAATCTTAAGTTAAGTTCCAATAGGTATATTTCCTGTAGTCTTTCATACCATAGACTTATTGTTGGAGGTTGGGGCTTTAGCCACCATAGTTATTGCAAGAATTTGGAAAATATATTCCACTCCGCTCTCAGGGGACAACTCCCAAGACCAGATGAAGTGGGTCAAAGGGGATAGCAATCTGTAGGATTACTTCCCAAACTTCCCTCCAAAATGTTGTTAGTTTAGGGCAGTCCCAAAAAGATGTTTGTGTAATCCCCCACCATTCCACACATCCTCCAACATTTATTAGAAGTATCTGTATTGGTGTGTTTTTGGATTGTAGGTGTCCTGAAGAATCTCATAATTACTTTCCAATTAAACACCTTCCATAATGGGGAGTTTGATACTTTGTGGATTGATATACATGTATGGTCCCATGATTCATTTCTAATAATTATGTTTAATTCTAATTCCCATTTCCCCTTAATGTCATAGGAGCCACATGTTACAGATTGTTGTAGAATTTTGTAAAGACGTGAGAATACTCTTCCAGATGTTTGTTTCTCAATGACATCAGTTAAGTACTTCTCTAACATGGACGGCAGCTTCTTTATTACTGCCAGTTAATAACTGTTGACAAATAATGCCTTAGTTGCAGAAACCTGAAACAAATCACTTGTGGGTAGATAAAGTCATTTTTGTAACTCTTGGAATGATTTCAGTTCCTCCCCTTGGAATAGTTGGTTTATTGTAATTAGACCATTTCTGGCCCATCTTTTATAACTAGTGTCAAAATTTGTGGGGGAGAAGTCTTTATTTGTTGCAATTTTTGTTACTCTGGCTATATTCTGAGGTAATGCTAGTTTTGTAATGCTGTATCCATCCTGCATCATTATTATTCTGTAGCCATGACACCATGAAATTTAATTGGGTTGCCCCATAATATAATTTCAGATTTGGTAAATTTAAAC
The DNA here is from genome assembly GCA_030684275.1 of Acipenser oxyrinchus oxyrinchus. Classification (NCBI taxonomy): domain Eukaryota; kingdom Metazoa; phylum Chordata; class Actinopteri; order Acipenseriformes; family Acipenseridae; genus Acipenser; species Acipenser oxyrinchus. The sequence continues at coordinate 30,569,019 of CM060256.1, forward strand.
CACCAGGTTTTGCCTTGAGATTAATTTATCTAAGATTTCTAATTTGACCTGAGGGACCGGAATGGGAAAAGAGCAGAACAGAAACAAGGGTCTAGGCAAGATATTCATATGCACAGTTTCTATTCTACCAAGTAGAGATAGAGGCAGAAGATTATGATCTATCCAAATCATATTTTGTAACATTTATTAATTTTGCATCATGTGCTCTATATAGGTTTGCCATAATTGGGGTAACAATAATGCCAAGTTACCTGAAACCCCTTTCCGACCAGTTAAAAGTTGCATATTTGTTTAGCTCAGAAGGCTATTCCCCAGACAGCATCATTGCCTCAGTTTACTTTATATTCTGAGATCTCCCCCAAAGCATTGTTTTAACACTGGGATCGAGGTTAGGGGTGTTGTTGAATTATAGCATGATGTCATCGACGTAAAGAGAGATTTTATGTATTTCTCCCATCTCAGAGGACAATCCCTTTACATTAGGATGTATTCTAATAAGCTCTGCTAGTGGTTCGATGCTAATTGCAAATGGCAGGGGGTATAATAGGCATCCCTGTCTGGTGCCTCTTTTTAAGCGAAAAAAACTCGATACACAGCCAATTCACCCTTACTCTGGATATAGGGTCTGGATATAACATTTCTATCCACTTAATACATTTTGAGTGAAATCCCACATTCTCTAGGACTTGCCACAGAAAAGTCCAACTGACCCAATCAAAAGCTTTCTCAGCATCAAGGCTGAGAAGCATTGAGGGGTTTTTGTTTCTTTGGGACAAGGACATTATAGTTAAGACTCTTCTAATATTGTTTGTTCCTTGTCTACCAGTTTGATCAGGATGGATTAGTTTAGTAATCATTTTCTCTATTCTACTTGCCATTAATTTACTTAAGATCATAACATTGGAGTTCATAAATGAAATTGGTCTGTACGATGCACAGTTTAAAGGGTCTTTCCCTTCCTTATGAACAATGGAAATTATTGCCTCAGACCATGCAGTATCTCTCCCTCTATTAACAAGTGCCGATAAACTTTTAGTAAAAAAGGGACCAGATCAGATGTAAATATTTAGTAAAACTCATTTGGGTAGCCATCTCTACCAGGTGTTGTATTATTTAAGTGTTTTGATTACTTCCCCATATTCCTGTTTTGTAACCATCTCCTCTGCTTGGATGCCTGATAATCTAGGTAAACCAAGAGTCTTTAAAAAGTCAGTAATCTTTGTGACTTGGTGCATGTGTTCGGGGCAGTCATATGAATCTGTATAGTAAGCTGCAAACACTTCTGCAATCTCTTTTGGGTGCGTGACTATCTGATCGGTGCAGTGAGATTTAATGTTAGGAACTGTACGAGCGGCTTGGTTTTTGCGAAGCTGAAAAGCTAAAAGACGACTCGCCCTGTTACCCGATTCATAATAACACTGTTTAGTGAATCTTACTGACCCTTCTGCTTTATCTGTCAATAGACAATTAAGTTCCTGTCTAAGTTTATAAATTTGTTTTAATATAATGTTGTTCTTTTGTTCATGGTGTTTTTTTTTTCCAGGCTCGCTATCAACCTGCCCCTCAAAACTGCTTTTGCACCCTCCCACAAAGTGGAGAGATTTCTGGCAGTGGATTAAATTCTATCTTTAATATTTTGTACAATTTTTGCTTTTACTTCTGGTTCTGTCAACAATGAGACATTCAGTTTCCAATATTTAAATTCCATGTCTGTAGTCAGTCTAATTTTCATCACCAGCGGTGTGTGATCTGAAATAGTGATAGGTTATATGTCTCAGTTCTCCACCCTGTATAGCTCTTTGGTATAGTCAATACGAGAGTAACTGCCATGTATGGCGGAGTAAAAAGTCAAACCCTTTTTAGAAGGGTGTTTAAAGCGCCATGTATCTGTGAGGCCTAGTTCTTAAACCACTCTTTAGAACTTGACCCCAAAGAGATTGGTGATTTCTCAATGTTAGGATTTAAAATGCAACTGCAGTCCCCCCACTTTACCAGCGAGCACTTCTGCTATTTCCCTGAAAAATGGGGGTGTCCTCATTTGGGGCATATATATTAATCAATGATGCTTCTAGTCCATCTATTATTCCCTTTAGTAATACATATCTATCCTGGGTGTCCCGATATTGTGTAGTCAGAGAATAGTTCACTGATTTACTTAGTAAAATTGCCACCACCCTTTTTTTTTCTCTGATTTACATGATGAGTAATACACCTGGTCCACCCATTCTCGTTTTAATTTATTGTGCTGAATATCTGAGAGGTGTGTTTTCTGTATAAAGGTGATAGAACCGTGTAATTTTTTTTTTTTAAGTTGTGATAGTATTTTCTTTCTTTTTATGGGGTGATTAATTCCCTTAATATTGTATGATACCACATTTAACATACTCATCTCAGGAAACCCAGGGTAAATAAAATCTACTCCAGCCTAGAAGGGAAAGATATCCCACTGGGTCTCTCCTAGTTTAATATAGGAGAAGGAGAGTGTACTTTGACCTATCTCTCCCAGTTTAATATAGGAGGAGAGTGTACTTTGTTCTTGGAAGTGCTTAAGAGATATTATTCCACTGTTCAAATGATATCCATATGTCCCCAAAATAGTCCAAAATAAAATATAATTTATAGTGTAATTGAAAAGTTGTAACCATACACAGAAACCAAATCAATAACATTCTTATTAAATGGGCTTCCAAAACTCTCCCTGGTAGACTTGCAATATAATTCCCTATTTCAGAATGTATCAAAATGACTACAAGCTGGTGTTACTACTTGAACGCAAGCTATCTGTCCTAGATGAAACAGGGACGAAATGTCTTCCCTGGGAGAAATACTAATAAAGTATTCAACAGGAAAAAACAGCAATAACCTCGCTAAAGCTGGGCCTGTGTCTGCCTTAACCGAGGCATTGGTGTTTGAAGTAAAAACAGTAGAACCAGCATCCTTCCAGTCCATGTTTTCAAAGAAAAAAAAACAAAAAACACTGTACCATCAACTCACACACACAAACTATTTTCTAACCTTACACTGTATCTTCGATTTGTACTCTGCCTTGTGCATACATGTACTACCTATTGCCATCTACCTATACACGTGTCATTATATATACACACACACACACAACACACACACACACACACACACACACACACACACACACACACACACACACACACACACACACACACACACACACACACACACACACACACACACACACACACACACACACACACACTGTACACTACCATGCAGCTGTATGTTTTTTTTATTTTTCCACTCCTTCCCTTTTTAGTATAATTAACAGAAAACATAAGTTACTTCTAACTAGCTGAAGTAGATCTTCTTTGAAGCCCTTTTTTTTTTGTATGTGGAAACTTGTGAAAGCACGGCTTGTTACATCATATTACATTCAATAAAATAACAATTATATTCAGGTACAATAAAATTCAAATGTCCAGCCTCTCTGATTAATTTTCCTCTGATCTTCGGGTCATCTCACCTCGCTCTCCCTTTCTTAATAATGTTTGTATTATCTTTTTCTGTCAGGCCGGGCTGTTGTCTGTCCTCATGTTCTTTTCCACCCTTTGTTGACCATTGACTCTGCAGCAACTCTCTCTCTCCAGGACCGTTCTTGCATCTGCCTTTACTAGAACACCCACTGATTTGAGTGCTGGGACAGCGTCAGTCAGTGATCGAAAGGTTTTAACACCAGTATCCATAAATATTCTTATCTGTGCAGGGTAAGGCAACTGTGCTTTAATATTTTTTCTTTCAGTAGCTTGATTACCTCTCGTACTTGCTTTTGCTGTCTCTGCAGCTCGGAGGAGTAACCTTGGTCAAAATAAATTTGTTTCCCTTTATAAGTGATCCCTTCCAGGCCTGTAATAAGATGGTTTGTTTTACTTTAAAGTCCAGGAATCTGATTCTGTTCAAGCGAGGTGGTGCTGCAGAATCTTTCAGTTTAGGGGTTAAGGCTCGATGTGCTCTTTCCAGTTCAATATTTAAATCTCCCGGCAGCTTCAGAGTAGATTGGAATAAGGTTTTCACCAATTCCACCATGTCCTTTGATTCTGATTCTTTTGGAACTCCAAAGATTCTAATATTATTACGTCTCCTCCTGTTCTCCAGCTCAGTGTTTTTTGCTGTTGGGGAGATTTTGCGCTGTAATAAGTAAAGCATGGCCCTGTCTTGTTGGATGTCTGCATCTCCCACATGTTTCAACCTTGTCCATTTTCTTCATTCGGCACTTTATTTCTTCTATCAACGATTCTACTTGTGATAATGCACTTTGTCTCTTGAAACAAGGTTGCATTTAACTTCCCAAATCATTTCAGTTCTTAAATACGTCTAACTCTCCCATAGATTCTCCACTTTCTGATGGCATAGGTGACGAGGGCGGCAGCTTCTGTTTTTTACAGGCATTCCCCCTGGTTTTCCACTCCTTGTTTCTCTTAATTTTGTTTTCCTTGGGTCACTCATTTTAATATTAGAGTGAGGTTTCTTGTTTTAGCGTTTTTTTGTTAATAAATCGTGAAGTTGATGGATTTTGTCCAGAATTATACAGAGCTCAAATTTTTAATCAGTTACCATGCTCATGACATCACTGGAAACCCCGCTGTTGTGGATTTTAATCACGTAAGCTAACCTCCAACTGCCATCTCTGATTTGAATATGGAGAGCAGAACATGGCACTTGGCCAATAAATTGGTAAGTTGTTTGTTTACTTTTTGGTGTTATTTATATAGATTGAAATGTTATGTTTTATTATAGTGTAAAAGTATTATTTATTTGAAATTCAATATTTGAAATCTAGAGTGAGAAACGTTGAATGTGTTTCTGACTTCCACCTGTCAGTATACGCCTCAATTTTGCTCTATGAAAGCATTTTGCAGTAGTTTTTATTTGGAAGTGTTGATTTGTTGAATAAGTTCCTCTGTCAGTTAATGTTAGTTCTCAGTTCTGTACTGTAGTGAATCTTGGATCCTGGAAGGGAGGGTGAGCGGTGTGTATTACAGTATTTGGACATTATTTGGGTTGAATTGAACCAACTCATGTGTCATATTTTTACTGGATAGGAATCCCCAGTACAGTACCACTTAACCGCTTGGTGAAGCTGCGTGATTACCAAGTTTGTGTAAAGCCAACCTAGCACCTTTGTTTGTTAATGTAAAGATTTATCCATCAACGTGCTTTCACAGGTTAACGGTTCTACAGAGCCTGAAAATATTCTTCAACCATAACTACCATTCACAGGTCCTGTGGACCCAGAGAACTTTTTAAATACACACTGCTCTTCTGCGCAGCCACTCAATGTATGTTGTTGACCTCACCTGGGCTTCGGATCTGGCAAAAAACATACAGATTAATTTAACGGTTAAAAGTTTGACTTATGTCTTGGACATGGGACGGTTGTTTGTGCATAAAAACATTCATGACTGTGGTTAAATGCTTTTGATACTTCTAGGTCTTTCTCCATTGTGCTTTTTTTTTTTTTGCTTATAAAAATGTTATAGTTGTAAAATGTAATGATAATTAAAGACCGATCAGCAAAGAAAATACAAACAAAACCAATGTGGACTGTGACTACTGCTACAGAACCTTACAATATGAATACAGTTGTAATTTCATTTCAAAACAATCGGCTTGTATGCTACAGACTTATAAACACACTGCAAGACGATATGTAATTGTAAAGAAAAACACACGTCATCATGCTCTTTCCTAATTGGCTGATGATACAAAGTCGTTTAATTGTTTGTGTTCTTACTTAGCATTTTAGTTAAAACATATAATCATTGTTCATATGGAATCCACATTTGTGATATTAAAAGTTGCAATACCCCAAAAAGTTTATTGCCCTATCAGAAAAAATATCTCCTGCAAGCATACCTTTTAACACTAGAACCACCCCAGCAGATTGCATTTTGACAGTTTGACGTTTTCAAATTTAAATTACTCTGCGTGTCTGAAAGTTATGCAGTTGTCAGTTTATGACTTTTCCTAAATACATGTATTAAATACCCTGACGGCGTTTGAAAGGCAGGATCACGAAAATAAGGAATTTATAATCCCACCCACCTAGAACTGCCAAAGCCATTTTAACTGCCTTTTACAATGCATGTTATTATTTTGAATATAACCTACAATATTCTATTTCATTTTTACATATAAGCCTGTTGTTATCTCTACTGGACTTGGCAGCCATCAATTCCTTTGTTTTGTACAAGGAATGCACCGGGGAAAATATCAGGAGGAGAGATTTCATCTTGAAGCTAGCCACAGCGCTTCAGCAGTAACATTTCAATCAGAAAACTGCAAAGCAGCCGGCTGCAGCAGCTCAACCTGGATTCAGTGCTGCACATGCAAGAGAAAACATATGTTACTTTTGTTTTAAATTAAAAACTACTTTCATTTACACAGTTTTGTATATACATCTCTGTTTACACACTAGTTTATTTTGATGTGTTTATTTTATTATAGTTTTTCATTTTTTGCAGTAGTGCTTTACATTTGTGGTCAGAAAAAAAAAAACTTTTATGTTTAATTGTTCATTTAAATACGGCGTTTCAGCTGTGCAGATGTTTGATATGATGTGCTTGAATAAAACTTTTGAGTTGTATCCAATAGTTTGTCTTTCATTTTAATATTGATGTTGTTTAAAATGTAACCGTCATAATGACTGCCTGCGGTTTTAGGTAGGAGTATAACAGTTCTAGTGTTAAAAGGGGGTTCTGAAAAAGTCTCTCAAAATGTAATAAAATGTCCCTTCTAAAATAAGGTTCTCCTTTGACAGTCATTAAGCTTGGAATCCGTTCATGTATCGATATACATTCCATTCACCAGGTAATCCACCCTGGAGTAATGTCTTCGCTTGAAAGACTCTATGGCCTTTTGGCTCAGCAGGCCCACCACCAATGCCATGAACACCACTCCAAATACCAAGGCAGCTATCAGGCCGCTTCTCATTCCATCCTGTAAGTTCTCAGCCTGCCCAGAAGCAGCCTTCAGGTTTGGTTTTGCTGGATTAGGACGCCCGCTGTCTTTTGGTGCAGGGTTCACAGAAGCAATGGTGGCAAAATGTTCTGGAGCTGCTGTTGTGGTAGTTTTTGGCTTAGCAGTGGTAGTGGTGGTTGTTTGCTTAGTAGAGGTAGTGGTAGGGCTAGTAGCTGTAGTTGTTGGTTTAGTAGTAGTAGTCGTAGTTGGAGTGGTTGAGGTTGGCTTAGTAGTGGTAGTGGTGGTGGTGGTGGTGGTTGTTGTTTGCTTAGTAGAAGTAGTGGTGGGATTAGTAGCTGTAGTTGTTGGTTTAGTAGTAGTAGTTGTAGTAGTAGTAGTCATAGTCATAGCTGGAGTGGTTGTGGTTGGCTTAGTAGTGGTAGTGGTTGGCTTAGTAGTGGTTGTGGGTGGCTTAGTAGTAGTAGTGGGATTAGTAGCTGTAGTTGTTGGTTTAGTAGTAGTAGTCATAGTTGGAGTGGTTGAGGTTGGCTTAGTAGTGGTAGTGATGGTGGTGGTTGTTGTTTGCTTAGTAGAGGTAGTGGTGTGATTAGTAGCTGTAGTTGTTGGCTTAGTAGTAGTAGTCGTATTAGTCATAGTTGGAGTGGTTGTGGTTGGCTTAGCAGTGGTAGTGATTGGCTTAGCAGTGGTAGTGGTTGGTGGCTCAGTAGTAGTTGTTGGTTTTGACATGATAATTGTTCGGTTTGTTGCCGATGGCTTAATCATTGTGGTTGTTGAAGTAGTTTTAGCGAACTTAGGCATCGTGGTGGCTAGCAGTATAGTAATCTTGCTTGTTTTTGCTTTAGATGGGGTACTCGGTTTTACAGATGCCATGGACTCTTTTGACACTGTAGTAGCTGCTTTTCTAAATCCTGCACCAACACCCCCTACCAGTCCAAGGCCCTCAACTGGTCCATCTTCCCCTAAAGATCCATGGTCCCCTCCCGGTCCAACTCCCCCTAAAGATCCATCGTCCCCTCCCGGTCCAACTCCCCCTAAAGATCCATCGTCCCCTCCGGTCCAACTCCCGCTAAAGATCCATCGTCCCCTCCGGTCCAACTCCCCCTAAAGATCCATCGTCCTCTCCCGGTCCAACTCCCCCTAAATGTCCATCATCCCCTCCCGGTCCAGGTATGTTTTCTCTCTTCACATTTTCTTGTTCTGCTTGGTTCCTTTTATCCGTGTCCAGATGCATATCTATCACATTGATCACCTGAGAGAGTTCAGTAGTAACATTCTTCTTACTATCTTGTGCTCCAGGTGGAAAGTCTATGGAAAAAAAAAACAACAACTGTGTAAATATATCTTTGTGTTGAAATACAGTCTTTACAGGTTATTGTAATGATTGAAAAATACTGTTTGACTTTAAAATATATATGAAGCCCTTTGGAGTGTGAAATATTAAAAACAATGGCACACTTGACTATGCCTGAATTATGGCTGCAACTTACTAATAGAAGCGGTAAAAAAAACATAAAATCACAACTTTTTTTATTGCAGTTTCAGTTGTGTTTGCAGTATATACATTGTAGCACCCATGCTATCACAGAACTTGATCATCTTTAAAACAGTGAAACCTGAATCAATCATGGGCCCAAACAGGCCTTTTGGGCCAATTTACTCATTATCTTTGTTGAATAGTATCGTTCGTGCTTACCTTGTATTAGTTTATAGCTGTTCATTCCTTCAGAAGGCTTCATTGGACAGGCTCCAGCACTCAGTGGACAGTTAAACATATAGCAGTTTGGATGACCGACTGTCTTCGTCTTGTCAAATATCACAAAGTTGCATGTCTTCTGACCTATTAAAATGTAATTATTTAATTAAATAAAAGTAGAATCAAGGTTTCACATACTAGTGATGGAGAAAATAACGGAATATTTAAAACAAACAAATCTTGACATGTATTCAAAGGCAAATATCCATGTCCACCAGAAATGACATAATTGACAAAAAATTAGAAACATGTACTACCATGAAACCACTTTACTACCTTGCCAGAATTTGTGCGACAGTTTGAAAAAAAGAGCACTGTTTGATGTGTGGGATTAATATATATATATATATAGAAAAAAAGCAGAGGATCAACACATCTGCTCTTGACCCTCTATTTAAAGGTTTTAGACAGTAAAAAGTAAACAGGATGCTGTAACGACGCAATATAGGTGTAATAAACTGTGGTCGTTCACATACTCTCAGAGAGAGGTAACAAGCTGACAGTTTGATATTTACTAACATGTAACATTTGCTTAACATTTTTTTGCTGTCTGTTCTAATAAACAAGACTAAACTGAATTAGTTGTGAGTGAAACATTTCCTACATGGCGAATGAATAATTGAGCGTGAACCTATTAAGATGACCTGAAGGGGCAATCCCTGGTAAGTACAGCTGGTCTATACACCTAAAACAGAAACAAATTGAGCTCTCACAGGTAACAATGTGCACGCATAGTGATCTCTTCTTTAAGTCACAGATGCTGCTTCATATTTGGGAAGCGAGTCAGAAGCAGGGGACACAGATGCAGGTACGTTACTCAGAAATGCTTAAGGCTTTTCAACACTTGCCCAACTTGTATGTGAAACCATTTCCCTTGCATCTAACAATGGGAAACCTTCCACAGCAAACTGCACTGGTACAAATGAGAAGGCCGTATCTGAACAAGAAGGGATCCAACACACTAGGTGAGTGCATAAACATGGAAGTGAGGAATTGTTTAAAGTAGGGCCGAGGAGGGCAGGGTACAGCAGACAAACACTGCTGGAACACAGGAAGAAACAAGGAAAGAGGTGACGACTAGGCACTGCGGGCAACAATAGGTCAAACTTTAAAATGCCTGTATTACAAACAACAAAAGTTAGAAGCTACAGTATCTGTCGAAACTATGATGTCATTGTGATTACTGAAACTTGGCTTACCCTATTCAATGAAGAGGGATGCTTAATTAGTCCGTTTAGGCTAACATTTCTCAAACGTGGCCACCAGCAGGATTTTGTGTGGCCACAGCAGCCCCCTACCAACACCTCTCTTAATCAACGCTATCCAGTTTGCATTCAGTGCAGTTCATGCTTCTTGCATTTTGATTCCTCATACTGCTTCTGTTTCTGTTAGCGGCTATTGGCAAGCATTAATGTCAGTTTAATCCAATTGGCCAAGCTTTCATTCTGATCAGATTTCATTTTGGTGTGCGTCACAAATCTCCGGCCATTTCGCTTTATTTCAGCGCTCATTGGTTGATCAATGGAGAAGACTTTAGTAGTGTGAGGTGAAAACAGTGGTATGGAGTAATATTAATTTCTTTAGTGCAGAGAAACTATCTGAATATTTGAACAAGCATTGCTGCACTGATTCAAAGGCAAAAATCCATGTTTGTGTCCGCCATATATTACATAGTTCATAGATATTAGAAATATACATCGTAATGTGTTTTGCCTTGCATTTAATCAAATAATTTAAATGGCAAGTGGTCACCACAACACCAAAGGGACATTGTGGCCCTGGAAAAAGACCAAAGAACAGCAATCAGACTAATCTCAGGATTTAAAGAGTAAGTAGCTCTTCAGGTTCCAAAAATATAGCGTTACACGTCTCCCTGTGTTGCTACTACTGTTTAAATAACGTACCTGTAATCTTTCTTTTCATCTTGACAACTTTTTACACTTATAAATCTAAAGTCTGTTTCAAAGCTATTTCCAAAATGTAAGGATTATTGCTCACATTGTCAAACAGGTAACACGGCAATAACGATCTATGATTTAAATCACTCTTCTTACAGTGATTTAGAGGACAGATCTCAAACTCCAGTGCACTAGAGCAGACATTTTGAAAAAGAGCTTTGAAACAGACTTTAAAGTTATAAGTGTAAAAAGTTGTCCGGATGTTAACAATGAAAAGAAAAAGTACAGGTATGTTATTTAAACAGTTGTAGCAACACATGGGGATGTATAATGCTATTTTTTTTTTTTTTCGGAGCCCCGCTTCTTACTCTTAAGTACTGAGCTATGAAGAAGAATCTGTTCAGCCTGGAACAATGAAGAATCAGGGGGAACATGATTGAATCCTTTCAAATCTTTAAAAAAGAGTCGACATAGTTAACCCAAACCATTACTTTAAGCACAGTTCAGAACCAGGACCAGACGGCACAATTGGAAATTAAGTGGAGATAGACTTAGGACAGAGAGAAGGACACACTTCTTTACACAGAGAGTGGTGAGTGTATGGAATTTGCTACCTAGTCATGTTGCTGAGGCAGTAACACTTTGATCCTTTAAGACTGCATTCACACTGGGTCCGTTTCAAACTCAGTCTGGTTCGTTTAATTTAAAACAATGTATCGATTTGCTTGCTGTTCACACATATTAGCCAGAAAAGAGACCAAGTTAGTTTGGATGCGAGCTAAAGTTCTTTTCTTTGGTTCTTTTTCATTTTTGTTTCAGGACCGAGTTAGGTTGTGTTCACAATGCAGTTTGCAAGTGCACTTGGTTCCTCTATATGGTTTGTGAAACGGATGTTTACAACATCCTGCAAGGTATCTTGAAAGACGGTAGTTATTGTATTGCTCTGGATTTTAATAGCATGTTTTAGATTATATTGCTTTATCCATAATTATCCATAAGATTGTTTATTTTAGTTTTTGAATGGTGCTAACAACCTAATAAATGACTTTGTTATTAACCTGCTGAGCACACGGATACAGTTTTGTTTGTTGCTCTGCTTGTTTCCTCTGAATATGAACTACGTGCGAAATGTTTACTTCCGAGTCAGGTTACAGCAAGAACAATGATTTCTCAGTGGAAAACATACCTTCAATGTGTTCCTCAGCACAGCAGAGATTGATACAGTGGTCTTCCATTGAGGAGTAAATGGGCTCTGTGCCCCTCACCCCGTACTGAAGTGCAGACTCAATATCAATGATCATGTTCTCAATCTTTTCAGTGGAGCACAGCTGGCTGGTGCTGGGAGTGGGGGATTCAAACAGCAGGAACAAAACACAGAGCACCCAAACAGGCATCTTGTATTGCCTTCTCTTCCCTTCAGTACTTGACATAGTGTCAGTTGGAAGACAAACCTCTGAAGGCTTAATATCTGAACAGAAACTAATTGTAATGCAGTTGTCCCAAACCTGGAAAGAAAACAAGGGATTCAACATTTTGATCTTTATGGCAAAGTCAACTAAGCATATACATACATACACACATACATACATGCATACATACATACATACATACATACATACATACATACAGTCGCAGATAAAAGTATTTGGGCAGTTAAAGAATGAGAAAAACCACAAAGTGATTTCTATCATTTCTAATTGATCTATTGAAAGATATAAATTAAAAGTAGAGATTAAGCTTTATAATCAAACAACACAATTATTACTGTGACAGGACGGCTTCATGGATGACGTCCCCAGACCAGGGAGTCGACTGACACACACACAGGTACTGAAGCGCTGGAGTGTGTATTTATTTCACAAAAACACTGTTCACCAAGCCAAACCATAAGGTTGGACAAAGCCTTGTACACAAAATATGTACTGTGCTGGTCCCTCCAGCATGAGCTGCAATTGTAATTATTTCCTTTTCCTTACTTGAATCTTTCTCCTGCGCTGTCGTTCCTCCTTCCTGAACACTCACTGCGTTCAGCAAACGCTGCAGGTTTTTGATTCATGTGATCATCTCCAGATTAGCAAACACTTCATCAATCTGGAGATTACCACATTCTGCACAAGACTTTTATATCTGTGTAGTCAACAGCTGTTAATAATTCATTCGCTCCTGACCACGCATTCTCACGAGATGTCTGGCAGAGGCGAGCTGCTAACATTGCCCCTGCCAGACCACATTTAACTAAATTAATAATAACATCACCTGTTCTTAAATAAACACCAAACAATACATTTAAATCCTACACTAAATTCACCTGTTCTAAGTTCCAAACAAGACATTTTAGCAGTGCTTTGCCCTGCCCCATATTTATACACAGGGCTCTTCTGCCCTGCCACATGCAAAAACTAATTTCATACTTTGAAAAAAATATTTGGGCAATCAACATATTTCATATGAAACCCTTTTGTTGCTAATTATTGACAATTATCATGATTGAAAACCAACACCTGATGATAATTATATAATAAATACTTAATCATCAAGTGCTGAAACATAAATTGGAAATGTGTGATTAAAAAAAAGTAACAAAAATGGTTAAAACTAAAGAGTACAGTGGCAGTGAAAAAGGAGAAACTACCAGAAAAATAGCAGAAAGACTCGGTTTATCGAAAAGCACTGTGTGGGCACCTTAACAAGATGACTGTCCAGGGCAAAAACCAGGATGAAAACCTTTGTTAAAAACAATACACAAAAAGAAAGCGATTGAAGTTTTCCATTTAATACTTGAAGAAGCCTGATGATTTCTTCAACCAAATGTTATGGTCGGATGAACCCAAAATACTTTTTTCACCAAGAAAGCAACAATATGTTTGCAGAAAAAGAGAAGAATTTAGCTGAAGCTCTACTTTAATTTATATCTGTCAATAGAACAATTAGAAATTATAGAAATCAATTCAAATGTTGATAATGTTTAAAGTAATTGTAGCAAACAAAATAATTATACATTTTAACTGTATTGCACTTCCATTTGGTCTCAAATGTGATGATTCTGAAAAGAACTTGTATAGCAAATATGTATTTAAATGTCAAAACAGAGTGTCTGGTACTACTTAAAGCTGCATTCACTCTCGGTCTGTTTCGAACAGACTCGGTCTGGCTCGTTTCATTTGAAACAATGTATCAACACGTGAGATTTATGGAATTATTTTGTTAGCTACAAACCACTTTACAGGAGTTTAAAAAAAAAAAAAAAAAACAGCTTACCAGTTAGCACACCAGGCTTTTCTTTGTGACTGCCTTAATACTCTTCCATGTGTCAGTAGTTTGTGCTTTTGTCAGAGTTCAAAGTTGTTGCACACTTGTTATGACGCTGTTGAACTTTGCACAGAACTCCTGTTACAGTACAAGAACACTTCAGATAAGTTTGTGACTAAACTCCAATAAGAAATTAGGGCAGAACAAGAATTGATTATGGTGATTTTATCGATAATTTGTAAGTCTTTATTATGTATTGTACTGAGAAATTATAATCAATAGTTGTATTATCCACAATAATTGTACAGTAGTATGACTCAAATTTAAAAATTCAACACGTGAAATGCAGACAAAAAAGATAAAGAACTACTAACTGGTGAAAGTCACAATTAATGGCAGTAAAAACATGACTTAATATAATTATTGTGATTATTACCATCCAACACTACAACTGAAGAAATGCATACTGAGAGGAGTGCTATCAATTCGACCGGAGTCAAATGCTCCATTCTCTACCCGCAATTCAGCAGATGATATTCAAAGTGCCACGTTCCTGGAGCTTTTATACCAAACAAATCAACAATCAATCAGAATATTACTGGAAGGTCCTAACCAAAACACTGGCTCTGTCAGTAGATAATGCATGAATAAAGGGATATTAACACTTTGACTAAAGAGGGCAATATATTTTGATACCAGTCCGCTATCAAAACCTGTTAGCAACTAATAACAGAATCCTGGTACTGTTTTTCTGGGTGTAAAGGGATCTTTTCACTTGGCTTATCACAGCTGGCAGGGTTGCAAAATTGAGTGAAGCCGGAATTGACGAATAGGTCTGAACTGCAGCAAAGGAAATGATAAGATACCTCAAGCAGCAGTTTAAAGTTTATAGTGTTGCATTTGAAAAAACTGCATAACCCTAATTAAAGTAAAAAATAAATAAATAAGACAAAGGACAGTGGTGATGGTGATGTCCTACCCATGTTCATTTACACTAAAATATGATATTTACTATGTTCTTATGTAGTCCAACCTGGCCACAGTATGAACTAAACAGCCATCCATCTATTTTAGCTTAGGTAAGCAAAACAAAGGTGTACAAAGAAAACATTTATATTTGTATTATCTTTATGTAAAAAGTGATCGTTGCAAACAGAGGTGTAACACCATAATAATAAACTCGTTCTACTGTTTTATTGATACAAACTAGTTTTGTTTTATAATTAAAACCTAATTTTTATTCTCTTTTTTTAATGGCTGTTTTCAAAATATTCTTTATTAGACTTATTTAATGGTCTAATTGTTGGCAGTTTTGTGTATGCGACACACCTTGGGATCCTTAAATGTATTTTCTTTGCTTTGCATTGTCAGGCGCCCTGAGATACTTTTTGTATGAAAGGCGCTATATAAATACATTTTTCCAGTTTTTACTGAAATTTAAGCAGTTCAAGTCCAGTGAATAACCTGAAATGGTACAAAGGTAAGCGGTAAACTGCCAGAGGTTAAAAAAAAAAGTTTAGGTTACCAAAAACTGAAAAATAATGTACATTTCAGAGTTATACAAAAAGGCCTTTTTCAGGGAACAAGTAATGGGTTAACAACTTACAGCTATTCTGCAGCAATGGAAGTAAATTAAGCCTTGAAAGTTGATGCTAACAATTCCTACAGGTGTCCCAACTTTTGTTGATTACTTACAAACCCTCTGTCTGTATAAAAGCAGTGTTGGAACAGACTGTGTTACTACACCCTCTTAAGCATTATTTGGACAGTATTGTACTGCAGGAAGTAGTATATTGCTATCATAATGGCGAGAAAAGGGCAATTAACAAAGAAAGACAGACCGACCATTATAACCCTTAAAAGTGTAGGTCTTTCCTTTAGAGAAATTGCAAAGAAAGCCAAGGTGTCAGTGAGTACAGTTTCCTACACCATCAAAAGGCACTTGGAAACTGGAGGAAACTCTGACAGGAAGAGGTCTGGCAGACCCAAAGCCACAACAGAATCAGAAGACAAGTTTCTGAGAGTCAACAGCTTGCGTGATAGGCGGCTCACAGGACAACAGCTTCAAGCACAGCTTAACACTGGTCGAAGTAAGCAAGTCTCAGTTTCAACTGTGAAGAGAAGACTTCGAGCTGCAGGTTTGACAGGTCGAGTGGCAGTAAGAAAGCCATTGCTAAGATGGTTATCAAAATTTGAAATCTTCGGTTCATCACGCAGGGTTTTTGTACGCCGTCGAGTAGGCGAAAGGATGGTTCCTCGGTGTGTGACACCAACTGTTAAACATGGAGGAGGAAGCGTGATGGTCTGGGGCTCTTTTGCTGGATCCAGAGTCGGCGACTTGTACAGAGTGAGTGGCAACCTGAACCAAAACGGCTACCACAGCATTTTGCAGCGCCATGCAATACCCTCTGGTATACGCCTAGTTGGTCAGGGGTTCATCCTACAGCAAGATAATGACCCAAAACATACCTCCAGGCTATGTCAGAACTACCTTAGAAGAAAAGAACAAGACGGTAGGCTTCAAATCATGGAATGGCCACCACAGTCTCCAGACTTAAACCCCATCGAGCTGGTTTGGGATGAACTGGACAGAAGGGTGAAAGCAAAGCAACCTACAAGTGCAACACATTTGTGGGAACTTCTGCAACAGTGTTGGGAAGAACTTTCCGAACAATATTTGATTTCCATTGTAGAAAGAATGCCACGAGTGTGTTCGGCTGTTATATCTGCAAAAGGTGGCTACTTTGATGAGTCAAAAATTTAGATTAAATTTTGTTAAACAAAACGATTCCATGATTTCTTTTTTTTATCTCCAATTGTTTATTTGTTCTATGCTTTAATTTCAGAGTACATTGAGACATTAAAATTGCGTAAATTTCAATAAAAGCTGGAAAAATGGAGGTGTTCTAAAACTTTTGACCGGTAGTGTGTATATATATATATATATATATATATATATATATATATATATATATATATATATATATATATATACAGTACTGTGCAAAAGTTTTAGGCAGGTGTGAAAAAATGCTGTAAAGTAAGAATGCTTTCAAAAATAGACATGTTAATAGATTATATTTATCAATTAACGAAATGCAAAGTGAGTGAACAGAAGAAAAATCTAAATCAAATCCATATTTGGTGTGACAACCCTTTGCCTTCAAAACAGCATTAATTATTCTTGGTACACTTGCACAAAGTCAGGGATTTTGTAGGCATATAGTCAGGTGTATGATTAAACAATTATACCAAACAGGTGCTAATGATCATCAATTCAATATGTAGGTTGAAACACAATCATTAACTGAAACAGAAACAGCTGTGTAGGATGAATAAAACTGGGTGAGGAACAGCCAAACTCAGCTAACAAGGTGAGGTTGCTGAAGACAGTTTACTGTCAAAAGTCATACACCATGGCAAGACTGAGCACAGCAACAAGACACAAGGTAGTTCTACTGCATCAGCAAGGTCTCTCCCAGGCAGAAATTTCAAGGCAGACAGGGGTTTCCAGATGTGCTGTCCAAGCTCTTTTGAAGAAGCACAAAGAAACGGGCAACGTTGAGGACCGTAGACGCAGTGGTCGGCCAAGGAAACTTACTGCAGCAGATGAAAGACACATCATGCTTACTTCCCTTCGCAATCGGAAGATGTCCAGCAGTGCCATCAGCTCAGAACTGGCAGAAAACAGTGGGACCCTGGTACACCCATCTACTGTCCGGAGAAGTCTGGTCAGAAGTGGCCTTCATGGAAGCCATACCTCCAACGTGGAAACAAGGCCAAGCGACTCAACTATGCACGAAACACAGGAACTGGGGTGCAGAAAAATGGCAGCAGGTGCTCTGGACTGATGAGTCAAAATTTGAAATATTTGGCTGTAGCAGAAGGCAGTTTGTTCACCGAAGGGCTGGAGAGCGTACACGAATGAGTGTCTGCAGGCAACAGTGAAGCATGGTGGAGGTTCCTTGCAAGTTTGGGGCTGCATGTCTGCAAATGGAGTTAGGGATTTGGTCAGAATTAATGGTCTCCTCAATGCTGAGAAGTACAGGCAGATACTTATCCATCATGCAATACCATCAGGGAGGCATCTGATTGGCCCCAAATTTATTCTGCAGCATGACAACGACCCCAAACATACAGCGAAAGTCATTAAGAACTATCTTCAGCGTAAAGAAGAACAAGGAGTCCTGGAAGTGATGGTATGGCCCCACAGAGCCCTGATCTCAACATCATCGAGTCTGTCTGGGATTACATGAAGAGAGAGAAGCAACTGAGGCTGCCTAAATCCACAGAAGAACTGTGGTTAGTTCTCCAAGATGTTTGGGCCAACCTACCTGCCGAGTTCCTTCATAAACTGTGTGCAAGTGTACCTAGAAGAACTGATGCTTGATGCTGTTTTGAAGGCAAAGGGTGGTCACACCAAATATGGATTTGATTTAGATTTTTCTTCTGTTCACTCACTTTGCATTTAGTTAATTGATAAATATTATCTATTAACATGTATATTTTTGAAAGCATTCTTATTTTACAGCATTTTTTCACACCTGCCTAAAACTTTTGCATAGTACTATATATATATATATATATATATATATATATATATATATATATATATATATATATATATATATATATATATATATATATATATATATATATATATACATACACACAGTACCAGTCAAAAGTTTGAGTACACCTGCTTGAAACCAGGTTTTTCATGATTATCTATGCTTTTAACTGTATAAACTTGTCTATAAACACTTAATATTTCATTATATGATATGTGTACTTATATAAGCTGACAATCATAAGTGAATTGCATTCAAAAATTTTATTTTTAAATGAAAATGTAAATCTTGTCAATTTCAATAAAATGGTCACCCAAAGCAAGGGGATTTCAGACTGAAGCCCAAGTCAGTTAAAAGTCTGAAATGTGTATAACATGGTGTTAGAACACTGGCCTAAGTATAAAAGTGTCTTTGTTAGATGTTTTCCGAGTTAACTAGCATGTTACCTAATTAACCTTTTGTCACCAATTATTGTTAACAGGTGAGGGTCCATGATTACTATAAATATAGGTAGCATAGGCACAAGTTTGTCATTCCTGAATGTAAGGGAGCAGAAAATGGCAAAATACGCTCAGTTAAGCAAAGAAAAAAGTCTGTAATTACTTTAAGAAGGTCAATCTTTAAGACAAATAGCAAGAACTTTGCAAGTGTCTGTAAACGATTTGAAGAAACTGGCACTCATGAGGATCGAACAAGGTCAGGCAGGCCAAGGGTGACCTCAGAATCAGAGAACAAGTTCATTCGAGTCACAAGTCTGCGAAACCGGCGATTAACTGCCTCTGAAATACAAGCTCAGCTAAATGCTACTAGAAGTACAGATGTTTCAACATCAACTGTTCAGAGGAGATTGCATGAAGCTGGCCTAACTGGAAGAATTGCTGCAAAGAAACCGTTGTTAAGAGTGCAAAATAAGAAGAAGAGACTTGCCTGGGCCAAAAAACACAGAAACTGGACGTTTGAGGAGTGGAAGTCGGTCTTATGGACCGATGAGTCAAAATTTGAAATATTTAGGTCCAACCGCCGAGTATTTGTAAGACGCAGAGAGGGTGAGCGTATGAATTTTGCATGTGTGGTTCCCACTGTCAAGCATGGAGGAGGCAGTGTCGTGGTCTGGGGTTACTTTGCTGGTGACAGAGTTGGTGATCTTTAACAAGTCCATGGCAAGCTCAACCAGCATGGCTATCATAGCATACTTCAGAAGCATGCCATTCCATCAGGATTACGGCTAGTTGGGCAGTCCTTCAATCTTCAGCAAGATAATGACCTGAAACACACCTCAAAGTTGTGCAAGAACTATCTGGCGAAGAAGGAAAGTGAAGGACAACTCAATCTAATGACCTGGCCTGCCCAGTCTTCAGACCTCAATCCCATAGAACTTGTATGGGATGAACTGGACAGAAGAGTCAAAGCAAAGCTACCCACAAGTGCCCTACATCTCTGGGAATTGCTGCAGAAGAGCTGAGAAGACATGTCGGGTGATTTCCTGCTGAAACTTGTTAACCGAATGCCTCGTATTTGTGAGGCTGTTATTAAGGCAAAGGGTGGCTATTCTGAGGAATCCAAGATTTAGAGACAATTTTCAATTTTCTTGAACATTGCTTTGTTTTGTATATTGTAACATGTGTTTTCATTTTCAAGTATTTACAGAAACGTATACGACGTAAAACATTGTCAATTATGAAAAAAACCTAGTTTCCAGCAAGTGTACTCAAACTTTTGACTGGTACTGTATATACAGCAATTACTGTCCTTTAATGTGTCTTTTAATACATTAAACAGACAAGTAAAGGTTAAATTATTTTCTTGACAAACAGTATGCCTATACCCTGGTAACCGTGAACCAATAAATCCAAAGCATATCACAGTTTGAGAACTGCTTGCAATGGGCACATTGGCACACATTGTTAAGGTTCAGGTTTTAGGTAAAGGTGACTCACTTTTACATTTGAGTCCTAGCCTCTGACAGTTGGTCTTATTTTTATTCAGCCACAGTATATTTGACATGCACAATAAGCTAAATATAAAAGGATTACCTGTCCACAGATGATGTGATATCTACATAAAGGGCAAAGTGAAATAAAATCTACCAGTTTAGGGGGTTACATGCCATTTATAAACAAAATAACATGCATGTCTTGGAACCTTGAGCTACTCTGTTTTGAAATGTGACCCTTTTCAAATCCTTTATAAATGTCCCATTATTCTCCAGGACTGTACATGTTTATGTACATGGAGATGTTTATACAGAAATGTTTTAGTCCGGTCAGTGTATACTGGAAACAACTGTAAAAACATAGATAGTAGCAAGGTATAAGTAGCCACGTTTTTTGTAATTGCTCTTATTTCTAATCGTTTTTATGCATTTATTGTACTTACTATGTGCTCTTAATGGAATGTACTCTTAAAAGCAAATATCTTTACTTTAAGTTTAACTGCTCTTAGTTGAATTCGCTCTTAAAAGGTAATTATTTACTGTATTCTTTATTTTGCTCTTATCTGAATTTGATCTTACTATCTACTGATTTTATTGTACTTTATAACTGCTCTTATCTGTAATGTGATATTTTGCAATGTGATACTTTGCATTGTGATACTTTGTAACAACTGTAAGTCGCCCTGGATAAGGGCATCTGCTAATAAATAATAATAATAATAATAATAATAATAATAATAATAATAATACAGTGAAAGCAAAGGCAAGCAAATAAAGCTAACATAGAATGTATGTTAAAGCAAATTTACCATAGTACATTTTATAAGGGTTACAGTTATTAAAGAGGGTTTCAGTACATTTAAAATAAATACATTACTTAATTATTAATTCATGAAAATTATAATTATACCAATATAAACATAAAACAATGCAAAACATCTCTAGACAATGGTAGAACCGTCTGTATAACTTTACAAATGAACGAGTCTGTGATTATTGTGTTAACCTAGAACAACTTCCTTTGTATTTTTGAATAAAAAGCTAACCTTGCAATGGATCACTCGCCTAAAAATGTATTGTTCGCCAGAATGCCACAAATACCGCAAATCAAAACGCTGCATGTTTGGGTGACAGCGCTACGCATAGCGCCATAGTACTGTCCCGTGATTGAGTTGTTTTAAAACATTTAACAAGGCTTTTAAAACAGCTGATAGTATTACAAATACATCTAGTTAAACTTTACATACACATTCTAACAAAGGCAGAAAATAAAGTATCTTACCCTTTTTTTTGAAGTTTCTTAAATACTATAATTCCTGTTTAGTTAGGCAATCTACAAAATGCCACTGAACACAAATCTCCACGTCCGTGCAACCCGTAACGTCACCAGGAGGTAGTACTCTTGCAACAGAGTATCGCTGTGGACTGCATCTCCAGCATGCCTCATCGAGGGTACCTCACTCATCGTACTCTGTGTGTGCGCAGCTTCCAATTACGTCATAATGAAGCCGAGCTCGAGGGTAGCTCATCCAGCACCCCGATCACATGACAATTTCATATCCAAGGAAGTAAAGCGTAGATATACAGTAGAAGGATTAGATAGGACATGCTATCATTTTGATGTGCGTTTAGCGACGCCATCTATCTAGTTATCAGTATAGTGTTTCAAAGCCACGTCACAGCTACAGGTATGTACAGTGGTCTCTTTTTTCTCTTTATTTTTTGCATATTATTTGTCTTCTAACGGATAGCAAGTGTGTGATGCCTCACAAAATACAAACCATATTTATGTCGTTTTACAATGTGCAAGTAAAATATTTTATATTTTACGGAAAGTAGGAAATAATTCCTTTTGAGACGACAATTAATTTTACACACCAAGTCTATGAAAACTAACTAACTAGACTAGTTTCTTTGAGGGTATTTCTAAGAAATCAATCTGTTATATAATTGTACACGTCTGTTCTCTTTGCATTTAGAGTTTATATTATCCGACAAGGCTGTCTATAATTGTGCTGCTATAATTGTTCAGAACTCCGCAATGAAGACACGTTGGAGAAGGGGACCACGTTTCACGGGTAACAAAAGAAATAGACGTATTTACTTTATTTAGTTGTTTATAAATAATAGTGCTTGTTTACTGGTATCTGTAGAAATGTTTTAAGGAATGGAGGTCGGTTGAAGCAGTAATTAAGTATGTACAGTACACAAATGTTTTCTTTGTTTACAATATAGACAATTGAAACATGTGCAAAGCTGTGCCCTATTAAGAGTTATGTTAATAATTTATAGCAAGTGAATATGGGGTACCAAGTGTAACAAAAAGCACACATATTTTACCCGGTGTTTTTATTTTCTGGATTTCATTTAAATCTAGTATTTTTTTTTTGCTAATTTAAACAGTCATCACCCCCCAACCCCCGTTTAGCTTTATACATACATTTTTAACAAAAACATTCTTAAAAGTTTTTAAATGTGTACTTTCAGATATAATTTATAAATACTGAAAACGCTTAAGTCACAAATTCAACATTTAAAATCAATTTGACAATTAAATCTGGAAAAATAAATCTGTGAAAATAAAACTGGGTTTTGTCAAAATAAGTATTTATTTTGCAAGCTAAATGAGATTTAACAAGGCTGTGTAATGTTGTGTATATATAGTATATTGTATTTTAATGTTTGAAAAACACTAAATCACCTTGGATGAAGGTGTCTGCCAAATAACTAAATAAGCATGTTCCATTTCCTCTGTATCTTACTATTACATTTCTATTAAAATCTACTATAATTTAAAATGATATAGGATTACATTTCTTTCTCTATTCCCTTACATAAAATCTCTAGTTATACAGATGGGAAAGTTTGTTATGTCACTTAATATCAAGCTGCACAGACAAGGTCCCCCAAGGTGAAGTGGTAGGTCAAACATAGCCCAAGATGAGGAGGAGGAGGATGATGATGATGTTGAGGATTTTAAAGATGACCAATGGGACGACTAGTGTATTTCCTCCCTATACCGTGGAGACACTAAATTGTTCCCATCTTTCCAAATCTTATTAATTATAATGTAAATGTTCTGTCAATTTGCAGATTATTTATGTTGCCTTTTGCTTTTTTTATGAATCTATGCAATACCTCATTTAATCTGTAAATGTTTGTCATATATCTTATATAAAGTTACTCTATTAACTTGTGTAATTTTACATCAGGACAATTACACTCGACTTGTAGATTTTAATGGTATGTTCTTTCATCAGAAAAAGGTAACAGAATTAAAGGTGTCAAGGAAAAGTTAGATACAAATCCTTACTGTTGTAGTTTATGCAAGATAACATGATTTTCATCTCATACTTTTCTGTACCTTAAATGTTCTTATTAAAATCATAATGTAGCATTTTCTTATATTATTATTTAAGATACAGCTCTTGAAATATTTAGCCCCATCATTTCCAATGTAAAGTTACACAAATATTGAGGCTGATATCCCAGGTGGGACACTGCTGCTGTACCCTTGAGCAAAGTACTTCACCCAGATTGCTCCAGTAAAAACCCAGCTGTATAAATGGGTACCAGAATTTGTATGTAAAAATAATTAATCGTACCCCTATAAGTCGCTTTGTTTAAAAGTGTCAGCCAAATAAATAAATTAGTATTATTATAAGGTAATATAATGTCTTACTTTTTGGAAAAACGCTACATTAGTAGTTATCATAGATATATAACCTTTTTATAGCTATGATACAGTTATACATTATTACAAGTTATTATTGGTATTCATGCCTATTAAAAAAAAAAAAAGGGTAGCGTTGAAATAACCAGGTATATTTATGTATGTATGTATGTACAGTAGGTATTTATTTATTTTACTTATTAATGACAATATCAAAAAGCCTGTGGGAAAAAAAAGTCAGTCTCCTGTTCATTAGCTGTCTGACCACCTCTATATATTACCACCCTTGATTTTGGGGTTTTTATTTAACGATAAAAAAACACACACGTTTATTACATTTTCACGTAATGTTTGTGATTTTAATGTATTACCAGAACAAGTCAAAGTTTAAATAACAGCTAAACCCCTCTTCTGTATCTCCACTCCTATCTGTTGCCTTATAGGGAATGAAGTTCCTTGCCGAAGCAATGCGGCTGCCCAGTTTGCATACTGCTGCTTGGAGTTTCCATGGGTGTGTCTGATCTAATTCTTCAATATCTATGAAGTAAAGCACCAAGAAAACCAACAAATAATTCCAGGGGTAATTTCAATGATTATTATATACACACACACATATTTAACTATGTTATTATCTTTCATCCCAAACGCAAATATTTTTTTCGTAGGCTAATTTCAAAGTAACCGTTTTTCCTTAATTATTTTCCGTGGTGCCAAAGGTACACTAAAGTTAACGGTAAATATTATTTTAAGTTATTACAGTAGTACCAAGACGTATAGCAGCTACTCGCCTTTTGGCTTTGATGTGCAATCATTAAACCAACAAATACACGGACAGAAGAACAACTGTACTGATGGTCTTTGTACATTTACTTGCCTGTGTACTTGATCCTTACATGGTTTTTATTTTAAAAAATGTACACATCAGTATTCCTGATGCTGGCAGAACTAGAGAAACTCGCCGGATTAGCTATGGCAACTGCAATAGTGCTGTACCATCTAGATCAGGGGTCTCCAACTCTGGTCCTGAAGAGCTGCAGGGTCTTCTGGTTTTTGTTTCAACTGAGCTCTCAGTTACTTCATTGCACCAATTATTGGCTTAATTAGTCGAGTAGTTAAAGCCATTGGTGATGTAAAGACACCCAGAAAACCTGCAGGTTTTGTAGGTATCTCTTAATCATCAATCGCTAAATATTTGGAACACATGGTAATTCTGACCAATTAAGCCAATCATTGAATCAATTAGGGCTTGGGTAAAGCAAAAACCAGAAGTGTCTGTGGCACTCCAGGACCAGGGTTGCCAACCCCTGTCACCAACACAAGAAATTAAAAGTAAGGGTATTCAGGGACTCTTTTGGGGACATATCTGGCCATCTATTGCTTTGAGGAATATGTCACAGTAAGCTACTTGGTTATTTAACACTATGTGTTTGTTGATAAGGATTAGAAAGTCTGCCTGTTGAGCACAAATCTATAGCAGTTTAAACCATGCTATAAACAAAAAGGAAATAATTGAATTAAAAGTGGAAAACTTTAACACACTGTATATACAGTGTCCCCCAAGGCAGTCACCCATTACAGAGGGGTCCCAACCGCTACAAGATTTGCACATTTTTACATGTTTTTTAAATTGACTGTGTCCTTGGGCACAGTCCATTGAACATAATCCAGGATGCTGCACTTCAGCATAATAGGTCCTCAAAACTCTGTCCATCTCCCACATATCCTGGTGCCAAGTCCTTGTAGCTGGTCCCACAGTGTCCTCGTTCAGTAATCTGAAACTCAGAGCGGTGCTCCTGAAGGTATTCTTGAGTAAATATATTCCAGTTCAAAATATAAGAATATTTAATGAGTACTTTAATGTTCCAATTGTTGCAAGGTACTTAATTAAACAATAATAACTGACAGAGTTACTTAGCAGATTTCGCAACCCCCTTAAGAATAGCCTAGTAGAGCAATCCATAATCCATGTTAATTTTATTGATCACACCAAAAGCAACACCATAAGGCACATACATGTTTAGGATTAGCTCAGCTCTCTATAATCGCATTAATACATATACGATGTTTCAGGTGCACATTACTTTGAATAATCATTTACAACCGGTCATATTTTTCAACATTGGGCATGAAACTAATATCCCACCAACATTTACCATCACCTTCACTAGTTTTTCTTAAAATAAATAAGTATAACATGTAATATTACGATAGAAACACTTTTTAAACGTACTGTCAAGCCAGGCAAAGTGGCAATTTTTCCGAAATGATGCCGACAATTTGAATGGTTTGCAAACCAGTGACACCTTCAGGTACGCAGTCAGTGTCTCCCTTGTAATGTCTTTCAAACTTGTGTCCATGAATATGTAGTCGTAGATGTTTTCAATTTACAAAAACTTTGCAATGTGGGCACAGCACACGTTCACGTTTCCCATGAAGTATGTGTAACGCCTTGTCAGAGGGTGTCTGGGCGATTCACTGATTTACACGGGAGTCGGAATTGTCTTTGAGACGCACAGGATTCATTACTAACAATTAATGAAGTGTAATTATTTGACACTCAGGGTTACTACTACTACCAGCAATGGCATCGCCCTGAGGTACCGGACGTGTAGAAATAACAGTCAAAAGGAGAAATAAAAAGGGAAAACAAACACTGTAAATAAAACTACAAATAAGTGTTGCTTTAAGCAGGGTCTCGCAGCCTCCCCCAGTCTGCGCGGCATGATGTACAAGGACCATGTTCTGTTCCCTCAGTACGCGTTTTATGGGGTTGCCACATTGCCCTGAGCTCAAATAAATAACGCCCCAAGAACTGCATTTTTACCAATATGGGAACGTAAACAAATTCAAATCAAGCGTCTCTGTCTTCCTCAGTCGCCTCCGCTGCCTTTAGGTAGTCTCTACTGCCACCTGCTGCTTTATCAGGCACCTGTCGTTTATTTCTTTCATTTGCTCTGTAGACTTTCGCAGTCTGTATTAAGTTCAGTTCTCCGACCAGAGGTGCTGGATGGTATTCAAGGAACAGGAGAGCG
Organism: Acipenser oxyrinchus oxyrinchus; assembly: GCA_030684275.1. Classification (NCBI taxonomy): domain Eukaryota; kingdom Metazoa; phylum Chordata; class Actinopteri; order Acipenseriformes; family Acipenseridae; genus Acipenser; species Acipenser oxyrinchus. The sequence continues at coordinate 30,596,079 of CM060256.1, forward strand.
TCATTTTTCTTGGGTCGATCATCCCGCACCGCACTGCTGCTCCGGCTGCGACTCTATTTTTAACAAAAAATAGTGCAAACTAGGATGTGTCATTATTTATAAAGTTTTTTTTTTTTTTCTTTTTAAATTGGTGTTGCTTGGCTATAAATATTCCAATATTATTAAATGTGTTTTGAGTAAAATAGATAAGAATATAGAAATCTGGTTTTAAAGCTTCACTGTTTATTTTCTTGTGCAACTTTTTTATGTACCTGTTTGACAAAATCAACATATTTACAACATAAAAAAATCTGTTTAAACGTTCAAACAAAGTAGAAAATAATATAATAAATAAAGAAACAAAAAAACAGTGAAATATTTTTCCTGTAAAAAGTAGGGGTAAGTAAAATCTTAAATACTAGAGAAAGGAACATATTTATATGAGATTATTATTTGGGAATACTAACACAACATATTAAACACATTTCATTTAATTTGATCTATTATTTTTGTACACTCATGTTCAATTATGGTGCCTTCCAGCAGTTACTCCCTTTGTCTGACACCAAGTGACTTTTTCCAGTTTCCCCTTTCTCAGTCTTACTCAAGGATAGGTTACGGTTTATCAGAGTGATTTTTTCAACATTTGCAGAATTCAGTCTTGTTCTCTGATCCATGATTAGGTCAGCTGCTCTGGACAACAGTCTTTAACGTTGCACTGATGTTGCAGGCACACAAAAGAAACCATGTGACAGCTGTGCCAACAAAGGCAATGAATCTTTGCAATTTTTCCAATAAGCCAAAGGGCAGGAATCTAAAGGCTCCCTCTTTGCTGCATACACCTTCAGCTCATTGTTCAAAGCAGATCCTTCCATGTTATCATCATCTTCAGGGCTGCTGTCAAAAAGCGTCATAGATGCTTTCAGATGTACGTGCTGTCTTGGGTGGAACTGGATCGCTTTCAGCAGGTCCACATAGAACAGACAAGTCTTTGGTCACAGCTTCTTTTTGCTCAGTCGAAGTGAGGTTTTAAACCGTGGATCGAGGAAGGTTGATATCTGACAATCAAGGCAGTTCTCTAAGCTTGATAACCTTGTTGAGATTTGACTCAAAAGATAGTCTTTCACCTTCAAGATTCAGATTTAGTTTCAAGCTTTTCAAGTGCTCTGTGAATTCCAACCACTGTAGGTACAAAGAGATGCAGTTGGATACCTTGCTCCAGAGAGAGAGTTGTGGAGGCTTCCTGGAATGGCTTGAGCATCTCACACACTTCTAGGAGTATCTTATGTTCAGCAGTAATGTTTAGTGCAGGTCTCTTCTGCTTCACAGCTGCAATGTCTAATTGTTCTGCTTGCTGGACCACTTTTTCAATCATTGGCAAGCTTGAGTTCCATCTTGTAACTCAGCCCCTTGGAATTGTCTGTGGTTCAGATCCAGTTTGTCAGATACCCCTTAGCATAAGCATGCCAAGCACTCCGTGACTTCTTAAAGGGTAGCTACGGACCGACATCTTCCAATCACTGAAGATATTTCTTTTACTGAAACTTGCTTTCCTTCCCGAGGAAAAATAATTTGCTGTAGGCAGAGGTGTAAGCTGTGTGCCAAACAAGAGTGCCGTTTCAACTTCAAGAGACTGCCGACACGTACAACATTGGCTCCACTGTCACCGACAGCACATAACACTTACTTTAAGTTAAAGGAGTCCAGCACATTTTGCACAGAGGAGGCAATGTTCTCCCCAGTATGGGACTCATCAGCAGGAATGCAGCCAATGCATTTTACAGGTAAATTCCACTCCTGGTCAAAGCGGCATGTTATTGCAAGAAACTGCTTCTGATTTTTGGTACAGGTCCGCAGATCAAAAGTAATGGCAGCATGTGGTGTAGACATTAGTTCTTGTTTTAAAGTATCCACAATGCCTGAGTATGCATTGCTCAACAGTACTCCGGAAACTGTTTTTCTCAGTAATTAGAGGTGTGGAAAGTGGCAGATATGGAGGCACGTCCATATTATGTTAGAGACATTAAAATGTCCCATGGTGAGCCCAGATTAGTGTACTTATGTGAGCAGATTGAGATGGATAAGTACAGGACTTTCCATAACTGTCCTGCAGGGGATTCCAAAAGGTTTGGTTTGAGAGTGATAAATTCCAGGAATAAACTAGCTCCCTTGAAGATGTTGTGTTTATACTGAGGTTAGTTCAGGAGAGCCAGTGTCTAATTTCAAAGGAAAGGCAATAATAAGAGCAACCTGCCTTAAGTGTAAACAGCCAGTAGACTGGAGAGCCATGGGAAGCATGGTATGCCTGCAGTGTAGGGAGCTTACTGAGGGAGTTGCAGTACATTACAGGTGCCAACCAGAGAGGGATCACCATACCTGTTGTGCAAGATACTGGGTGCCTGGGACCAGCCTTGCTGTTTGAGGGAGAAGAGGAGAACAGAAAAATATGGGGTCCCTCATGCCCTGAAGAGAAGAGCTTGCTTGCTAAACAGTTGTTATCATTAAGTATAGCTGCATACTGCATTTTCTACGATTAAATAAACCTGTGCTTTCTGGTCACTAGCACGTTTCTCTGAAAAACGAACTATAGCTGTTTTTTCTTTTAACACCTTTTCAGTGAAGCAGCAACACCTTGAATCTTTATAAACTAGGCAAGAGTTGGGGGCTTTTTCTAACTAACCATTTTCTCTGAAAAATGAATTTATACCCCGTACTGGCCATCTAGACAGTGTATTTTTATATGATTCTCATTCGATTGTTCGTTAATACTTGTATGATATTTTTCAAACATGATAAAATATTGTTAGAAATCAAAGTCCTGCATTATTGTTGCAGTAATATTCCTAATTAGAAACAGTTTTGGATACAACATTGTAATATTATCATTGTTTTGTTCTGGATTAAACACAGTCTCTCTGAAGGAGACTGTTATCCTAAACAAGCATCGTGTCTGTTTTTGTTTGTCAGCGTTTAGTGGATTCAGTGTGCTCATTTCACTCAGACCCAGTGCATGAAAATTAACCACTAGCAGTACTTACCTTTATAAGACTCAAACATGACACTAACATAAACTAAATAAAGTGTGGTAGGATTAAAAATCCCCTAAAATAATCCCTACCATAAAGTCCACTAGCCTGGTTAACCACGCAGGGAGCGTGCTGAAGCTCATCCTGGTTCCACACAGTTGTGAGGGTTCTCCTCCATCACCTCAAGGCTGTGCAGCCACGCCACGCGACGCCACAAAAAAGAAACTGGCTTTTCAGCCACTTTTTAAAGGCAGATAAGCAGGGTTAATTGGTTGTCAATTGTTCAATTCCCCCTGGCCACCTGCTGCACATTCCTTTTAATTAGGCAAGCAGGGAGGTCTAACCTCCCAGCCCTGCCATCCAATTAAACAAATGAAACCCATTACTATTTACAACCCAACACAAAACCATGTTTTATTTAGAAACCCCAAAGCAAACCATACTGTTTACAGGGGCAGGCCCCAGTCCTGCCACAGCATGGTTAATTCATGGAAAGTTACATTTTTGCTTCACTATATGTGCATTATAGAAAGGGAGTTATTTTATTTTGTATTTTAGTCAGATGTGTGTTGTTATGTGTCCCGCGGCAGTTTCAAAATGGCAGGCAAGATAGAGCAAGCAATGTTTCTTTAAGGAAGTTTAAGGAATACACGTTAAAACAACAACTCTATCGGTTGTGTGTAAAAAATAGTATTCTAGGCTGTTTTTTTCAATACAACATTACAAATAATATCTGAGCTATGCGTACATATTTCAAGCATAGTATATCTACACACATGCATATACATGGTTTAATTACCATACAGAGGTTTTAATCTTGACATCTTCTATTGCTCGATTAATCGTCTGACCTACGACGTTTTGTTTTGTTAATGCAGCAGAATCTGAGATGAACCCTTAGATTGACACAGGATATCGTACTAACACGATAGTGACAGGTTAACAGTATATAAATCAACTGCTACATTGAGATTTTAAACTAAGACATATGCCACTTGTATTTATTGTGCTAAGTATGTGTGTGCAAGTCAATGTGTGTGTGTACAAATAAATAACTAAAAGAGGTGTCCATCCACTTCATAATAATTGCCATTTCACCTTACGCATGGAATCCCTTGCAAAAGAGTAGTATATATTTATCTGTCCAATAAAGTGGAGAGGCTGGCCTTCAACAAGTGCGCCAGCAGAGGGCGCGCTAGAAACCTGACAGAGACAAGCAAAGGGACTGCAAAATTGTAACTGGAACAAAGACCATTCAGCTGCTCTTACCTGGACCTGCTTACCTTCTCAGCTGCAAAGAACAAATACAATTACAATTCAAATCCCAAAACAGAGAATAACACTATAACTTACAGTAATACCTACAGGTGGAAGCCTTTTGACCACCTACGCCAGAACCCAAAGTGGACTTGCAGTAAGAGTACTGGTCTTTACTATGTGCAGGTCAAATACTGGACTTTACTACTCGCAGTACAAATACTGGACTGTGCAGTATTTACTATAGTTATTTTACTGTGTGCAATATTGTGTTTCCTTTTTACTTGCTTTGAGCTTAGCTGAAGCAAGGCTTAAGTAGGGCGAAGAAGAGTCTAGTTAGCGCCCAGTCGGAGGTTTTCTTTTTTTTTTTTTTAAATAACTACAGTGTGTTGTGAAATAATAAAAACTGCCCTGTTGCAACAGCAATTTCTGTTTCCTGTGTGCTCTCTCATGCTGCCAGTTGGCTACAGCACCAAACAACTGAACACAAATAGTTCACAATTACATATAAACAAACTTTAAATAAGAAACAAACCTTCAGATCGTGCTGCATGTTTAAGATGAACCGTCATGTGTCACCTTGCATGATGCCGGCCCCTTGGCTTATATACAGACAGCTTGCAAAATGGACAATTGGAAAGCTCACAACTCTGTGAGCAGCGTTTTATTTCAGGGAAATCAACTGCATTGAATACAGTACTATGTAACAAAAAAGAGAGGTTAATACGCTTCACTAGGAACCTTAATTATAATTGCATAATAGCTACAAATGGAAATGATTACCTGGTCAAGATAGAAGAATTTGAAACTATAGAAATATAAATTGTTGTAGCTGTATGTAATCTAATCAGCCCCAGTCAAGACCTTAACCACCATGTTTGATGATGTAATAGTTACATGAACCTTGTATGTTGTATGTATATACTGTAAAAAGTAAATAACAAGTAAGGTAAGATTGGATTGTATGACCTGATAAAGTTCACAAAAACTTGCACTGTTTCATGAAACTTTCACAAAAGAAGCTGCTACTGTTTTATGCTGATTCTTGATGAGAATGCAGTTTCTTTCCTTTCCACAAAAATCGAAAAATCAAACAGCTTCTGCGTATTTGATGTCAGAGAAACAGACTTGTACACCTCCAATAAAATATCATACTGGGCTTGTTGTTTTATTTTTGGATGACATATTCATTATAATTTACACCAACCCCACTCACTCCCTACCCGCACTCATTTTCATACGTGAAATGACAGCTTTGCAGGACAAATTAAATTGTAAGCACACCTACTGTAAACACAAATACAACAAGATATTTGGGATTAAAACGTATACGTAAGGCCTGGAACAGATACATGGTTTAACAGGCGTTGATATATCAATGTAAGATGTAATAGCTTGTACTTGCATAACGTTCAGTTAACGGTTGCTTTTACAACAGAAAATAATAGCCATACCTTTGTCTGGTTGCCAAAACTTTTTTCCCTGTACAATAGATTACATTACTATCATGGAAAAACTACCAATGTCGTTTAAAAAAAAAAAAAAAAGTAATTTTAATGCAGTATTTTTACGGATCAATGAATGCAATATAACTGTCAAATACTGGAGCAGCTGGTTACATATTTATAGTCTACTGGTTATTTAAAGTCTGCAACAATAACAATAACAACATCAACAATACTATGACTACTACTACTACTAATAATAATAATTAGCTTGTTATCTAAATGTTCGGTATTGATGTAATACTTGTTCTATTTTTGTCAAGGCTCACAATTACTCTTGTTGCTTCCAGCTGTCAGCAATTGACTAGCAAAACATCTACTATAAACATAGCAAGGGAGAACACATACAGCAGGGATCTTAGTAAATGAAACAGTGGATTTTAAAGCAAAAAAAACCATAATGGATGTATGGCAAGAACAATGGGAAAACAGTGGAAAGGGAAGATTTTATTGGAAAAAATAACGCAAAAGTAGGGAAATTCAAACATGGGGAAAGGTAAAAACATGGAGGAAGAAAATAATATTACTAGACTAAGGTTAGGACATACAGCATTAAATGATCATTTATGCAGGATTGGGAGTCATGAGAATGGGTTATGTAGTAATTGTGAACAAGAAACAGTGGAACATATATTCAGGAAATGCAATACTAAGGAAAATAGTAATTGAAGTAACAACAGTAAATTATATATTGAAGGTAGAAGGGTGAGAAAAACAAATGGAGAAAGAAATGTATAGTCAAATTTATAAAAAGCATAGGGAAATGGGAGAAAATATAAGGGAAGAAATAAATGCACATATATAAACGTAGAGGGCACTCGTCATCTCCATTTAGATGGCATGTGCCAACAACCCCTAAAAGAAGAAGAAGAAGAAGGAAAAGGAGGAGGCAGGGAGCACAGCAGCATGAGCGCGGAAGAAGAATTAATGGCTGTTTTTGTTTTGTCCTCATCCAGGATTTTAACATGGACAGTTTTGTTTTTCTTTACGGTACTTTTGTTTGTGGTTGCACATGGGCACAGCTGATTTCTTTTGCTCGTGTCTGAGGTAAAATACGAGTGATGTGCCTGCACAGCAGTTGTTGGCTGCATTTTTCATGCATTTGATCCGCTTTTATTGTGCCTGAAAAACACAAGCCAAGTTAGTAGAAACAATTGGGGCAACCTTGGCCCCCACTGCTTTGACAGTTGTGCTTTGACAGTTGTGCTTTGACAGTTGGTGCTGGCCAATGTTGCCCCAATTGTTTCTTCTAACTTAGCTTGTGTTTTTGATGCAAGTTAGAAGAAACAAATGTGGCAACCTTGGCCCCCATCAGTTTTACAGTTGTGCCTATTTGCTTTGTGCTGGGCAAGGCTGCCCCAATGGTTTCTTGAAACTTGGCTTGTGTTTTTGATTTCTCCACTTTAAATGGCTGGGCACTTTTGATAACTTGAAGTTTTTTCACATTTCCAATGTGTTTTTGTTTCAGATTTGCTACACAAGGTAACGGTTGCTGGGAGCAGCACTAGGATTGAGGATGACCCAAAGCCCCAGTGCATTATTTGTCAGGAGGTTTTGTCAAACAAAACTCTTAAACCTGCAAAACTGCAGAAAGCTTTCAGAATGTGAAAAAATAAATAAACAAAAGAAACAGGAATGTTGCCATCAGCAGCTTTCAATGCGTGAATGATAACATTCCTTTCTGACCTGAAACCCCACCTGTTCAGAGCTGCCTTTAACTGTTAGAACTGTCCCCTGTTCTTTTTATGTGAAGCGCTCTGTGATCTCATTAAGTTAGGTATGTTACATAAACACAGGTTCTCCTTTTAATATTTGCAAACAAAATGTATGATGGCCTGGCATATCACCCTGGTGTGATAGTTACTTATTGTTAAGGTTTACCTGTAATGTAGACATTTTGGTAATGCAATGGTACCGATGAATAAAAAAATAATCAAAAGTACTTTTTTTGTATTGCCTTTCTTTCATCAAGCAATCTCTTCTTTACTGTACACATAATTATTATATTTGTTTTAATTTTGCCAATGTTAAATCTTTTTTTGGATTTAGTGTATTTCATTTGTAGTGTACAGCACTAATGTATCACTTTTACAATTACTATACAAATTGAGTGCAAAGTTTGATTCTTTATTCAGTTTTCATGGTTTAATTTACAATCAAAACTCATTTGCAAGGTAAAGCATACTGTTTTTGGTCATTATATTTATACATATTTAACATTAATCTTTATAGTTTTAATTGTTCTTGACCATACAATGTACATATTTTTAAATGTTTTTTTTTAATTTAATAGTAGCTATTATTTACAGTAAAATGTACAGCTTTTAAAAACTGATTATCATAATCTCATATACTGTCAAAATGTTATTTTATGGTAAGATGTACAGTTTTAAAATGGATTACTGTAAGTTGATACTGTCAAACCGTTTTAACACAGCCAGTCCATAATAAATGAGGGCTTAACACAGCCGTTTTAACACGTTTAAACAATATTAACACAGCCAGCGCATAATAAATGAGGGCTCTGTAAGAAGAGACCACATGCACATAAGATGGTGCTCGCAGTGTTCTAGTCGACACAAAAGTGATGCAAGTTTTGAAAAAGAAGATGCAAAAAGGAAATTATATATATATATATATATATATATATATATATATATATATATATATATATATATATATATAAACTTTTATTTCAATGCACAGGACACAGTTTGTTTTTTGTTTATTTTTCTACTTAAGAAATGTTACTAAAATGAGTGTCAGACCTGAACACTTGTATCCACATTTCATCACAAAGGGACTATACCTTATAGTTGTGTTGCCATTCAAATCAATTTAATTTAAAAGTTAATGACAGTTGAAATGACAGTTATAGCCACCATCTTCAGTTTAGTCAAGTCTGTCTGACGTTCTCCTGACAATCTCTCCATATAACTACAGTTTATAATATAGGGCAGTCTCTCCATACAGCTAGAGGACTAAAGACAGTTTATAATATAGGGCAGTCTCTGCATACAGCTAGAGGACTAAAGACAGTTTATAATATAGGGCAGTCTCTCCATACAGCTAGAGGACTAAAGACAGTTTATAATATAGGGCAGTCTCTCCATACAGCTAGAGGACTAAAGACAGTTTATAATATAGGGCAGTCTCTCCATACAGCTAGAGGACTAATTACAGTTTATAATATAGGGCAGTCTCTTCATACAGCTAGAGGACTAACTACAGTTTATAACACAGAACAGTCTCTCCATATAACTACAGTTTATAACAGAAGACATTCTCTCCATATAGCTCCATAGTACCATACAGCTATAATGTATAACATTGCTTTTAACTCAGTTGTTAGCATATATAATGTGACCAATAAATGAAATAGTAAAAAAAAAAAAAAGTCAGTTTTCATGTGTTTTTATGTTCACTTTGTCTCTGATTCAGGTGGCCACTGCAATGCAAGTGTTCTTGTGCAGCAACTATCCCTGAATCAAAGATCAAAACATAAACATCATTAGCAAAATCTGTGTGCAAAAGACAGACATTATATAAATGACGATGCCATACAATGCTTTTTTGGTCTATTGTTTTAAAACCCTTATTCACAAAAATAACCTGTTTTGCAAGTGGCTTAGGACTTGTCGATGTCAAGAAAATCTGTACTCCTTATTTACTGTTGGTTCAGCAGCAGTTCACTGTGGGTGTGTGAATCAGACCTTGAGGGTGCTCTGTTTAACCCTGAGGAACACAGAGGTGTGGGGAGTTAGGGAGTCGAACCAGTGAGGGTGCATCTCTCTGGGCAATGCCCTGGAATGCAGGCAGGGTCCTTGTTCAGAAGCCTGTCTCCTTCTCTGTCGCCAGGCGCTCCTCCAGTCTGGGCTCCAGAGAGTTCCCATAGAAGACCACTTTACTGCACAGGGTCAGTCTGGATTTATTAGGGCTCACTTGTCGAAGACTGCTGGAAGGCACGATCAGCTTTCTCAGGTCCTGCAATATGAGAAGTGTAACGTACATGAATATTACAGTCTGGAGTCTCACAAACGTGTGCAGAAATTATTTTGTTTTAGTTCTTATTGCAATTCTAAACACTTCTCCTGAACATATCTGACAAATGATTTACAGGCATGTAAATATTTATAAAAATTAAATTACAAAAACTTGAGTATTAAAGCTCCCTCTTAATAAATGAGCCACATACCTGTGTGCTGGCCAAGGCATACACAATAAAAATAGGGATGCAGACCACCGAGGACAAGGTGAAAATCCAGCCCAGTGCCATGGACCAGCCGGGCCCCTCGGAGGATGAAAACCACGCTCCTCTACACAAGTACAGAATGAATGTGACCTGGGGGCAGAAACATCACGCATTAGTGCTGAACAGTGGTTGACCGTTTTTCTGATTTTCCATGCATATCTAAACATTTAATCCTTTATATACATGTATAGTAATTTTGCTATGAATCATACAATGCTAAGGGTTATTTTTTTAATTGTATATTGTTTAGGTGTAGTTGTGTCAGTGGTGACTGTATGTATTAGTCTCTGTATTGTTGCTAACCTGCCAGAGTCATTAATGACAATAGGATCTAGTGCCAGTGACTGTGTCTGGTTACCGGAATTATAGTGTATACAGAGGGACCTCGATTTTAGAGAGGAACCACAAAACAAAACACAGCAATGCAATGCAAGCACGGCACTCACAGCACAAATAGCAGGGGTGAAGAACAACCAGCAGTACTTAATCAGGGGGGCAGGCCGGAAACCAATCATATCTTCAATGTTGTCATAGAAACGGTCAGCACCTATAACAATCAGTCACATACTGTAAGTACCCATCTCAGAAAGGACATTTTAAAAACAGAACCATCAAACCTTTTTTTTTTTTTTGAATATGGCATACAAAGCTCAAAACAGTGAGGATTGTCTCCCAAAGTCTTATTGTATTAGAATTACATACATCAGCAACCTGGGAATACTAAAAAACAGAGGGAAAGAGTATACAATAGTATTAATAATCAATTTGTTTTAAACTGCAATGAATAGCACTGCTAGATAGAAGATGGAAATAATGTACAAATACATAAAAACATTTAAAAAACTGTTGTGCTCTACTTCACAGTACCTACCATAGAACCACCCAATACAGACGCTTTCAAAGAAGGCAATGAACAGCAAGCACAGACCGCTTGTACCACAGGAGTCGATCAACTCCAGGATATAGATTCCTCCCTGGTGGAAACAGAGAGAAAACCTTACTGTGTGCTTTTAGGAATACTAAAACAAACTAAAAGAATCAATGATGAACGTTTCGAGTGAAAGTCTTTCTCACTGTCTACATTGCGTATTTTTGCAGGGCTGAGATACATTTAGTTTGGATCTCAAATAAAAGCATTCTACCTAGCATTTGACTGACGGTGGGTGGCCTGTCTGCTGACAAGATCAGTGTGGCACTTTATACAGACGGGAGGGTGTTTTAAAAGCAGACTAAAGACTTATCTTTTTGATTTAGTATTCCCCCAGTAGTAGTTTAGAAATGTGGACCTGTGAAGCACCCTGGGACGCATGCAAGGGAATGATGATGCGATATAAGGTGCTTGGGATGGTGTGAGATTGCCTACCTCGGTCACCAGGAACAAGCCCAGTAGAAAACACACCACAGCGATCCCCAGAATGAGCAGCTCTCGTCGCCTCTCCTTGCGGAACACTCCAGGGTACATGTCTGTGATGGCGGTCGCCAGGCTCTCGACACACACAAACTGGGAGGAGAGTGTACAGTTAGAAATGAACTGACGAAAGATTAATATTAAGAATCAAGATAGGCTGACATGTGAGGAAAAAAGGTCTAAACTGAGTTTATTTAGTTGAACTCAAGAACGTGAGCCTTGCTAACACAGGAAGTACTGATGTGGAGCAATCAGCAATTCATGGAATATCAGGAGGTAGGAATGTCATAATGTGAATCACAAGAGTGTTAGTAATATCATATGTTTTAGAAAGATGAAAAACTGGGTCAACCTTATGATGTCTTAATATCTGGTGATCAGCTGCTTAGAAACAAGAGGGTGGAAGACAGTCAAATCATTGCAGCCAATTAGTCACTTAAGGGCATCGCTCTAGTTAAGATTCAGTAAAGGCACTCTGCGTGGAGTGCAGGATGCGCCCTATAGCCTGGAGGTCGCCGGTTCGAGCAGCACACAATTGGCCGAGCGCCGCCCTGAGTGGGAAAGGCTTAGGTTGGCCAGGATGTCCTGGGCTCACCGCGCACCAGCAACCCCTGTAACAGCCCACAACTGCGTGGTCCTCCGACGCTGTAGCTCTGTGGTAGCGGACGGCTGACGGCACACGTTTCGGAGGACGCGTGTGCTCGTCTTTGTCTCTCCCGAGTCAGCGCGGGGGTTGCAGCGGTGAGCCAGGCTTATGAATTGGGCATTTCAAATTGGGGAGAAAATGGGGTAATATACAAGTGGTGATTCCAAATTTAAAAAAAAAGAAAAGATGCATATATGAACTGGACCAGGGTACAATTCTTTGGGCTCATTCTGTACTGAGATAACATTCTCCAAATCCTGACCTGGGAGAATGGCTCACGTAGTTATTGAGCACCTGTTTTGTAAACCATTTAAAAGTAGCCGACTCTTGTATTTTGTCTAAATGTATATGTTGAAATAACTGTATTCTTTCTGTATTATCCATAACATATGGGTATTAACCTTTAATAAAATATGAGATTGTTAACATTTACCATTCTTCAAGAACTAATATTAAATAACTATTAAGTAGTACAAGGATATTTGATAGAAATATAATTATAATTAATAACCACAAACCCTACGAGAGATACAGACAATCTGGTCACTACACCAGCTGCTGAGACGCTGCAGGGGAGATGTTACCATTCTGTTATTGGCTTGCTAATCAGTTAATGGTCTCTAATGGTCTGGCCCCCCCCCCAAGCCCCATTTCTCCCTGACCTGCTCCATGTCTACATTCCCCTAATAAGAGAGTGTACTTTGGTTAATGTTTTATAAAACACTTTCAAATGTGGGCACACTCCGAACTACATGATGAACCAGTGAGCTACTTTGCCAACCTATTGAAATATCTCCTGATTGACTCACCTGGCTGTCAAGACCAAGAAATATGATCATGAGGAAGAAAAGGCAAGCCCATAACTGGGAAAGGGGCAGCATTGTCACTGCTTTAGGATATGCTATGAAGGCCAGTCCAGGACCTACACCAGGAGCACAACAAAACCAAACACACAAACACAAAAACACACACACGTCACTTTACTGAATGTGAAAGAAGCAGTCTCCCATATTCATATCCAGTTTTATACTAAATCCTACTCCTGCAATACTTTGTACTGCATTCTTTACTCTTCAGTTGGAGCCTTATCACATATTAGAAAACACTGCGTTGCCTCACAGAATTCACAGTATCGGTAGACATCTTGTTTACAGTTACAGTTACAGAGCTACAGTAACTATAACACTGAGTGACCAACTACCTGAAAATATGGATGCCTCTGAAGATACTGAACCACCAAAAAAAATCCAAAAAAGTAGTAAGTAGACAAGCCGATCTGGATAAAGAAAATTAAATTAACTGATAGATAAATTAACGAAGATAGCAAAAGGGAGAAAAAAAATCGTCGTCTTTCAGGACTGGCTAAAACAGAAACCAATTAAAACATCCTGACATCCTGTTGAGCCATATTGCATACATATGTACACAGATATATACATCTGGCATCTTTCCAGAGATATTTTTGCCCATTCTTCAACACATACAGCTTTGAGTTCTGCAATCGACTTTGGTTTCCTTTTTGCAACAGCAGCCTTCAAGTCAATCCACAACATCTCGATGGGATTCAAGTCTGGGGACTGAGATGGCCAATCCATAACTGTAATCTTCCTTTTTTTCAGAAAATCCTTTGTAGACTTTGCAGAATGCTTAGGGTCATTATCCTGCTGGAATACAAACTTCCGTCCAATAAGCCTTCTAGCACTGGGTAACAAATGAGAGTGCAAAATGTCTTGATATTTTGCAGCATTCATTGATCCTTCTACAATACAAAGGTCGCCAGTGCCTGAGGAAGAAAAACAAGCCCATATCATCATACACTGTCCACCATGTTTAACACTGGGCATGATAAACTTTTCTTGAAAAAAGTTATATTTTGGATTCATCTGACTATAAAATTTGGTTGAAGAAATCAGGCTTCTTCAAGTATTCAATGGAAAACTCCAATCACTTTCTTTTGTGTATTGTTTTTAACAAAGGTTTGCATCTTGGTTTTCGCCCATGGACATTCATCTTCTTAAGGTATCGTTGAATTGTTCGCTTGTGAATTTCTTGACCATCTTCTCTCAATTCTTGTGTGAAATCTTCTGCAGTAATCGGAGGATTTTGCTCAAATGATTCTTCTTCCAGATTTTGCAGAAAAGTTTCTTGGGCTTCCACACCTGGAGCTAGTTGCAGTAGTTCCTGTTCTCCTGTGTTTGTCAATAATAGCCACACAGTGCTTTTTGGTAAACCAAGTCTTTCTGCTATTTTTCTGGTAGTTTCTCCTTTTTTGTTTAGTTGTATCACTGCCATTTTGAGATCATTGCCATTTTTGTTGCTTTTTTAAATCACAAATTTCTGATCTATTTTTCAGCACTTGATGATTATGTATTTATGTATTCTATAATTATCATCAGGTTGGTTTTCAATCATGATAATTGTCACATGAAATATGTTGATTGCACAAATACTTTTGTCAAAGTATGAAATTAGTTTTTGCATGCTATTTTTTATTTTATGCATGTTATGTAATAATTTGTTGTTTTATTCTAAAGCTGAATCTCTAGTTTAATTCATTTCTTTCAATTAGAAAGAATCACTTTCTATGTTCTATGTGGTTTTTCTCGTTTTTTAACCTGCCGGAATACTTTTGTCTGTGACTGTGTGTGTGTGTGTGTGTGTGAGTGTATGTATGTGTGTGTGTGTGTGTGTGTGTGTGTGTGTGTGTGTGTGTGTGTGTGTGTGTGTGTGTGTGTGTGTGTGTGTGTGTGTGTGTGTGTGTGTGTGTGTGTGTGTGTGTGTGTGTGTGTGTGTGTGTGTGTGTGTGTGTGTGTGTGTGTGTGTGTGTGTGTGTGTGTGTGTGTGTGTGTGTGTGTGTGTGTGTGTGTGTGTGTGTGTGTGTGTGTGTGTGTGTGTGTGTGTGTGTGTGTGTGTGTGTGTGTGTGTGTGTGTGTGTGTGTGTGTGTGTGTGTGTGTGTGTGTGTGTGTGTGTGTGTGTGTGTGTGTGTGTGTGTGTGTGTGTGTGTGTGTGTGTGTATGTGTGTGTGTGTGTGTGTGTGTGTATTGCTCCTTCTTGAAAAAAAAAATACTGGTGACCAAAAGCCTTGGAAATCTGTCAGTTGATCATCCTTAAACGATAACTCCATCTTATGCTGCATCAGCTCAGTTTATAAGTATAGCTTTATACTGATCTACTGGAAATGGGATCTTTTAAAAGAGAAAACTATGCACTTTCTACACGTCATTACATCCAGGGTGTAATCTATCAGAGTGACCTGACCTGGAAACCTGTAAGATGACCTACCGGACAAGGCAATGTTGGAAATGTCCTCCCCCTGCTGGTAGGCCATGAATCCCACGACGGAGAAGACAGCAAAGCCAGCCACAATACTCGTTCCACTGTTGAGAAGACATAGAGCCAGGCAGTCCCTGCAAAGAGAACGCTCACATCCTTACACATGCTTCACACTCACATGTATCATATCACATTCACATGTATCATATCACATTCTAACATCTCATTCACATGTAACATATCACATTCTTACATCTCATTCGCATGTATCATATCACATTCTTACATCACAATCTTACAAATCTATTATAAAACGCCTTCAGCAAAGTTTTGGGGTTTTTTTTTAATGATCCTTCCGGTGTGCTTGCTATCAGTATATACAGTCAGATAGTATGTGCTCAATAAAAATTTGTGCACGGAAAGAAACAAGACACTGGAGTAGAATATTACTTTAATTTCCATATACTAACTATTATAGTAGTGGCCAAAACACTGTAGTTCACTATGGTGGCCTACAGTATTCCATTGAAGTATACTCTGGCAAACAATACCCTAATGTGCACTGGCCACTGTACATGTGACAGTTCTGCTGCTCTTACTTGTAGCAGTTGTTGTTGTACTTGTTGTAGCTTCCTAATGCAGTCAGACAGCCCTGGCACACAGCGTAGGAAAAGAACACCTGGGTTCCAGCATCCAGCCACACCTGTGAACATCACATGACACTGCTGTTATATCAGTGTGCCCCACAGAAGAATCACATGACTGTGCTGTTATATCAGTGTGTCCCACAGAAGAATAGACAGGGTCAGAGTACTGAAGAGTACACAGTGAGCAGTGAACACATATGGCTAGGACTACAGGGTGGGCTAAAGGAGATCTGCCATGCTTGTAGGAATCCTTAATTAGACACAGATCTTCTTCATTAAAAAAAAGTAAACAAAATGATAGGACTGCTTTCACATGTGCTCTTTCTGAGCAGATAACTCAGCTTTTTGTTCCTAGGAGCCGTATTTCACCCATTCGAATTAAGGTGTTCAGTTTGGTTTTACCGACAATAACTAGAAGTGACTTTGGACAGCCTAATGCTACCTAGCTAAAGAGATGGGACCACAACATGTTATACTCGCCATCTGTTTATGGACTGTGCCTAAGATGACAATTACAGTGATAGGGAAGATGTTTCTGATTTTGTGTCCAGCCTCTGTTTATACTATTGCATAAATGAAAACTAGCTTGAGTATAATCACTTTCACCTGGACAAACACGAATACTCTCTCCTCACTCACGTTCACGGTTTTGTCTGTGCTATAGTTTTGAAATTCCTCACCCATAAGGTCTGTGCTATAGCTTTAGTATTCTTTCCACATAAATCTGTGATTAAAATAAAGTTTTGTTTTTTTTTAAATGAAGAAGACAGCCTGTAGATATAAAACCAGCCTCACCATTGGGTCTATTAACTTGAAGATATAAAACCAGCCTCACCATTGGGTCTCTGAGTCTGTTGATATCGGGGTAGATATAAAACTTGATTCCCTCCCAGGCCCCGGGCAGGGTCAGTCCTCGCAGCAGCAGGATTAGCAGCATCACGTAGGGGAAGGTGGCAGTGAAGTAAACCACCTGGAACCACACAACAGCAATCAGTTCCACTCACGTCACATTCAAACACAGCTTTTGCAGGTGTGTTTGGAAATTATTTATGTGGTTAAAGAATGTTTAAAACACAGGGAATTTGAAACCTTTAACAAAATAATTCATGTTTTTTTTTTTGTACGATATATACAAAATAAAAGAAACAAGTAACATTGGTTGCTTTACTAAACTCTGCAGTGCTTTTACCAGGTGATACCACTGTAAACCTTTTCAAGGGCAGGTGGAGTTTGGAGAAGTCAAAGTTTATTTGCTGAAAAGGTTGGGACAAATTGAATGAAAATTAGATCCAAGCTTTCCTATGTTTCTAGGTAGAGCCATGTCCATGCACACAGGCAGTGCCACACCGACCCCTCCTCACCTTGCCACTGGATTTGACTCCTTTCCAAATGCAGAAGTAGCACAAGATCCAAGCCAGCAGGAGGCAGAGGGCGAGATCCCAGCGCAGCCTGCCCATGTGCTCTATCCCTGGGGACTTGCCCAGAACACGGTTCCTGCAATGACACAGGGCATTGCTGTGAACATGCAGAGAGGTGCAGGCAGTGCAGGGAGCGACACACACACCAAAACACACACAGACAAAACCATGGGCATGCAGACAGTGACAGGGAGTGACACACACACCAAAACACACACAGACAAAACCATGGACATGCAGAGAGGTGCAGGTAGTGCAGGGAATGACACACACACCAAAACACACACAGACAAAACCATGGGCATGCAGAGAGTGACAGGGAGCGACACACACACCAAAACACACACAGACAAAACCATGGACATACAAAGCGTGACAGGGAGCGACACACAGACCAAAACACAGACAAACAAAACCATGTTTGATGTTTCCTTATAA
The DNA here is from genome assembly GCA_030684275.1 of Acipenser oxyrinchus oxyrinchus. Taxonomy (NCBI): domain Eukaryota; kingdom Metazoa; phylum Chordata; class Actinopteri; order Acipenseriformes; family Acipenseridae; genus Acipenser; species Acipenser oxyrinchus. Next base: position 30,613,929 of record CM060256.1, read on the forward strand.
TTAATTGATGTGATATAGAATTACTGTGCATTACAGTCTACCCCTCAAAAAATGGCAAAATAATAATCTTACATTATAAATTGTCTCTAATATTATTTAAATATGTTAAATTCAATTCAATATAATTAACTAATTAATTTAACTCCCCATTTAATTAATCGAGACAAAGACATTTTAATTGATCAGTGGTTAACCGTGTAATTAATAAATTATTAACCTAGTTATGTCCAAATCTTTAAACCTTATTTCCATACCTCTCAGTGATATAAACTGGTGCTTCTCAGGACAGGAAGTTAATTTATTGTATAGTGGCAGGTTATGGACCTCACCCAAATCAAAGTGAAAATGATCTTGAAACTAAAGTATTTGAATCACATTTATAAGGGGCTTATGAGAAAAAGGTTGTGCTGATGAGAGGTATTTCCATTTTTAATAAAAGTTTGGTGAGTCAATTATCCCCATACCAGTGTTACATACAAAATAATACAATGTTTGCACATGGAAACATTTTAGTTTGACATATAGACAGACAGATGCCTGTATATTCCCCCTGATTATAATATCCTCAATATCTTGTGCAAAATAAGCCATAGAACACGTTTTATCACAATAAGCAGGTCTGTTTATATATTTTGTAAAAGTTTCATCATAGCTGGCTAAGTGGTTCTCTGGATATATGTAAAACAGTAAGTGTGACAGACAGACAGGTAGCCTTCTTTTACACCCAGATTCTAGTGTTATCAGTAACCTGTGATATAAATGTCCTCAGCAAGTTTAATCACTACTGGACAAGCAGAAATCTATCATGTAAAACTCTAAGTGTGACACAGGTGGAGATGCAATTCATTTCTGTTTAGACAGATGGTATGCATTTCTTTTAGTCATCAGAGGAATCAAATTTTATTATCCATCGTGTGTGTCTCTGCAGTCAGACAGGAACGCCTCCTATATCTCACCTGCAGCATCACAAGCCCCCACCCTTCACTCACTCCCCTCCCATGCTCTGTTACAGACCAGACCCTGACACAGGCCCACCCAGCAGTGCACTGTAACTACAGCACAAGCAGCACTGCAGGAGAGCATGTACTGTACACTGTGTCTCAGTTACTGTCAGTGATGTACTGTACGCTGTGTTTCAGTTACTGTCAGTGATGTACTGTACACTGTGTCTCAGTTACTGTCAGTGATGTACTGTACACTGTGTTTCAGTTACTGTCAGTGATGTACTGTACACTGTGTCTCAGTTACTGTCAGTGATGTACTGTACACTGTGTTTCAGTTACTGTCAGTGATGTACTGTACACTGTGTTTCAGTTACTGTCAGTGATGTACTGTACACTGTGTCTCAGTTACTGTCAGGGGTGTATACTCTGCTTCCTTTACCCTTTCTGATGTGTACTATTCCCCCATTATCCCAGTGCAGAGAACAGATGATACTTGTCATTAATTATAGAGTAAATCTTTTGAGAAGGATACAGGTGCGTGAATGACAAAGAAAAGTGAGAAACTTACTCCCAGAACTCAACTTCAGGGCTCCTTTTCACAAAATCCCTGAAAGTTGCATTCATATCGATATCGGTATCAAAGTTCATGCTGGTGTTTGTGTCGGTATCATTCCAATCGAAAAATTCCTTGCATGATTCTTAAACACAAAGAAAGAGAGGGCTTAGTATTTTCAAATGTTGCAAAGCTGTGAGAACTTAGTTTGAATGTATACAGTTTGTGTCTTGGTCCTTATGATAGCATTGCTTCATTTCTGTTTAATGTTCTTCAGCATATTTCTTTAGTTGTTTTATATATCACAACAATCTGACTTGAAAATTAAAAGTGCATTGAAAGAAAAAGCCTTGGCTCCATATTTGCACTACAAGGCCCTAGGCAGCTCCTCTGAAGAGCACAGAGGTAAGTTTGCAAGTTTATACATGTGTGTTTGCTATGCTCTGCTCATCCTTTGATGCCACTACACACTATCTGAATCGTACAATTACTTTTGAAATGATCTAGCTAATGTGTAAATGAACTAAGCTTTTGAAATCTTTGAATGTTGTTCTTCTGACCTTAGCAGCATCTAAGGGGTGTTGGATAATTTGTGTAACAGCTAGAAAATATCTAGCTTAACCTTGGACTACATCTGTAACATACACAGTATAATTGGCTTAATGAGCCAGCTACTCAGTGTTTGTGTCAGGTTCAAAATCTGTGAAAACAGACTGAGGAGGGATTGGTAGGTTCTACATGACTTGGTAACTTTTTTGTTTGTTTAGGCTCGAAATATCTGTTGATGACATCATTTAGTTCTATTGCTCACGATGGCGAGGAGTATAGGAGCCGATGTTGCCCTCCGCTGGGCTGTGGGCATATAGTGGAGTACAAATCAAAGGAGGTTTTAAGAGGTTCTATAATGCATTGGAGAAGGCTGCACTTAGAATACTGTGTTGGTCACCACATTACCGAAAGGACATTGTGGTCTTGGAGTCCAACAAAGAGCACCCCGACTAATTTCAGGTTTAAAGGAATGAGCTGTGAAGAGAGGTTGAAGGATCTGAATGTATTTAGCCATGGAACAAAGCAGAATAGGGGGGACTAGATTGAAGCCTTTAAAATCTTAAAAAGAATTGACAAAGTTAACCCGAACCAATACTAAGGCATTCATGTTATGATTCTTCATTTAAAACGTCTGTTACTATCGGGTCATTTGTTTTTCTTAATTGGCATATTTCATACGGGATATATAACACTTAAACACAGTATATACTTTAGTAACTGTGAACAATATCTGGTGACTTGTTCTCACTTGTATTCCAGGCGTTATCGCAGGTAGACCAGGGGAGTGTGGCACTAAAAGAGTTGAAGAGGTAGAAAATAGCCCAGGACAGAATGACGATGTAGTAGATATTCAGGTAGGTCACAATCACTTGCGATGCATAACCAATTCCTGTGAACAGACAGAGCAAAGAGTGGCGATCAAACCCAGTTCATCTCAGTTTTCTTCAACCTGTTACTGAACACAGAATACATCAAAATACTGAACAGAAGACCATTCTATTACTACCTTCAAAGAGAGGGCATATCTTCCTCCAGGCAGTGACTCCCCCCTCACTGCTGTACTGTCCTAGAGACGTCTCCAGAAAGAAAACCGGGATCCCGCAGAAGAAGAGGAAGATGAGGTAGGGTATGAGGAAGGCTCCTGGAAAACAGACAGGAAATGCACTAGTGCTCTAGTCAGGATGGCAACCTGCAGTGACATGCCATTGAGAGATATAGCGGAACCTGCAATGACATGCCATTGAGAGATATAGCGGAACCTGCAATGACATGCCATTGAGAGATATAGCGGAACCTGCAATGACATGCCATTGAGAGATATAGCGGAACCTGCAATGACATGCCATTGAGAGATATATTGGAACCTGCAGTGACATGCCATTGAGAGATATAGCGGAACCTGCAATGACATGCCATTGAGAGATATAGCGGAACCTGCAATGACATGCCATTGAGAGATATACTGGAACCTGCAATGACATGCCATTGAGAGATATATTGGAACCTGCAATGACATGCCATTGAGAGATATAGCGGAACCTGCAATGACATGCCATTGAGAGATATAGCGGAACCTGCAATGACATGCCATTGAGAGATATAGCGGAACCTGCAATGACATGCCATTGAGAGATATAGCGGAACCTGCAATGACATGCCATTGAGAGATATAGCGGAACCTGCAATGACATGCCATTGAGAGATATAGCGAAACCTGCAATGACATGCCATTGAGAGATATAGTGGAAGCACCAAACACACAATCAGAATCACACTTGTGGATGTAGGTTATGTTGCTTTTTCAATGATATTCCAGTCCATTTCAGCAGACAGTCTTGTTGCTTGCAATAGTATCATGTATAAATTATAATTTGCTCGACAGGCTACTGGGAGGGCTAATGAACACACATTGAAGCCGTCACACACAAGCAGTTAATACTCCAGGCAGAAATGCAGGCCTCACAGACAGGGGAACCAATGCTCTAATCACACCAGAAAGCTGTTCAGATGCTACAATGGTGCATTTCATAGGATTTTCTCTGAACAATGGTGCGTTTCATAGGATTTTCTCTGAACACTGTTTTGGCTGAGACAGAGAGAATATGTCAGATAAAACACTCCTTGGAAAGTGAATGCACTTCCTGTGCAAACAGAGCTAAGCAATTAAAGCTAGGCGTGCCAAGTCTCTATTCACAATAAAGGTTTGAGCTGCTTTGTTTATGAGTGGCTACAACAACAACAACAACAACAGGATATGAGGATGAAATGAAGGACAAAGTCCCCTCTGTGCTGCAGATTATTACTATGCTCTTTATATCAGATATCACTTATTTACCGTGAAACACAACAAATTAAAAAAAAAAAAAAATCTTCTAAAGTCAGACCTTATGGGCTAAATAAACAAAGCTTTTTCTGCATTGAAATAAAAAGTATTGACTTAAAAACCCAGAAATAATCCTTTTTAGAGGGCTTCTACGTACATCTTACTCCTCTTGGAAGGCAACCTGATTGTATTCCACTCAGAGAACAGGAGAGCAAATAGGGTTGAACACTTGAGCAGATCGACCACGGTTTTTACTCCAGTTGTGTGAAAGAAAAATACAATTCAATGTTATTAAACTGTTATAAAGCAGCATAATTCAATTCAGTAGTTCAGTCATTTCTTTTGTCACTTTAAAGCTCACAACCACCAAACCACTTCTCTAGTGCACAGATTTAAAAATGACAATAGTTTCACAGTATCACTGTGGCATTTTCAGTGGCATAATCTCTAATCTTTCAGTATAATATGGACTCTTTTTTTTCATGCCAGTCTAGCCTACCTTATATGTCAGTATATTTTATATCAGTGTTTTACATTTTAAATGGTCTGATATCCACAGGTTACTATGTACATAGATCGAATGTAACTGACTAAGATTTCCATTTCTGTTCAAACATAATTAACTTTCAAATTAAATTTCAGTTCATGGTTTTTAAGACATTACCAGGTCAATGTGTGCTATCACAGCATCTACACATGCACACATTCTGTAGGCTGGGTATTCTTAACACTGTATACTACAGGCACACATTCTGTAAGCTGGGTATTCTTAACACTGTATACTACAGGCACACATTCTGTAAGCTGGGTATTCTTTCATACTGTATACTACCGGTACATATTCTGTAGGTGAGGTATTCTTAATACAGTATACTACAGGCACCCATTCTGTAAGCTGGTTTCATGTGGTCTATAAGCGTGTTTGTATCTATACCTAGTTTCCTGTTTTCAATGTTTGGTACTACTAGGAAAGAAAGGGAGAAACATGCCCTGCTGTTCTTATTAAAATGACATCTTTAATACCTACTGGAGGGTCATCTCTCCAGCCAGACTCAGCCTTGGTAATGAAGCAGTGCTTTGTGTGAAGAGCATCTCTCCACTCCAGCTGCCTTGATGATTGCCTTCATTTTAGCTGCTAAATAGTTTGCTCACATATCCCGTTCTTAATTAGCCAGAAGGGCAGGCTGGGATTTGTGCACTATAAAGGGTTTAGTGCAATGTTGAAGCTTTCTAAACTTGACACACTGCCTTTAAAATCTGAAACTTGAATGGGAACTGAGTATTTATACAGTATAACTTCCCCACCTCTGATTCCTTCCCCACCTCTGACTTCACCATCCCCTCCTGTATCTCTACCTGTCTGTCTGCTATCTCCTCGTGGATGCACTCGCATCACCTCAAACTCAACCTCTCTAAATCTGACCTCCTCTTCTTTCCCTCCTCCTCCTCCTCCCCCTCCTCTGATCTCTCTATCTCCGTTCCTCTGGAATCTACCACACTCTCTCCCTCCTCCTCAGCTAAGAACCTCGGAGTCACCCTGGACCCCTGCCTCTCTTATTCCCAGCGCATCTCCACTCTGGCACGCACTTGCCGATCTTCCTGAGCAACATACGAAGAATCCGACCCTTCCTCACCAACTACGCCACCCAGCTCCTGGTCCAGGCCCTGGTACTCTCCCATCTAGACTACTGCAACTCCCTCCTGGCTGGCCTCCCTGCGTCCGCAACCCGTCTGCTCCAGCTCATCCAGAACTCCACTGTTCGCCTGGTGTTCTCTCTGCCTCGCTTCTCCCACGCAACTCCACTGCTCCCGATCACCACTCGCATCCAGTTCAAGACTCTTGTACTAGCCTACAGATGCCTTAACCAGACTGCACCCAGCTACCTCCAGACCCTCATCTCTCCCTACACCCCCACTCGACCTCTCCGCTCCTCCTGCACTAGAAGACTGGCTCTACCTCCTCTATGCTCTCCTGCCTCCAGAGCCCACTCCTTCTCCACCCTCGCCCCGCAGTGGTGGAATGACCTTCCTACAGATGTCAGGACTGCCCAGTCCCTGACCACCTTCCAGCGCCTCCTCAAGACTCACCTCGTCAGACAGCACCTGTAGAACTCCTCTTTTTTCCCTCTGGACACTTATCACTCTTCCTTAAATGCGCTTTACTTGCTCTTATCTGCCCCCTATTTTACTGCATTTAATCCTGTACTTTAGAGTACTGTAATCTGTCACAAGTGTTATTTAATCTGTAGTATTTTGTATTTAATTATATCCTGATGTAAATATCACTGACACTGTTATCTGCTCCGTTATTGAATGGTATTTTGTTATACTTGTACTTACTAGAACCAAAGTCATTGTATTTTTATCTTGCTCCTAATTGTATTATTACTTGTATTGTGATTCTTGAAATGTATTTTTGTTTACGACTGTAAGTCGCCCTGGATAAGGGTGTCTGCTAAGAAATAAATAATAATAATAATAATAATAATAATAATAATAATAATAATAATAATAATAATAATAATAATAATAATAATGTATTAAAGTAGTCAAGCTAGAAAACAAATGCTTTCATCATAACATATAAAGACATGGATATTGATAAAGTAGGCGCTTCACATATTCCTCCAGAACAATTTAAACGCCTTGTATCTTCAACTGTGTTTATGGATTGTGGTTATGATGATGTGAAACTGTGTTCTAGTTAGAATAATAGACTTTGGGTGAATGAATGCTCTCGTCTTTTTATCTAATCCACTGTGATCCCGTATACAAGTTGACTGTGCTACATCATAGTGAAAGCAGAGGAATTACTGTAATGTAATATTTCATCAAACGTCATAGGAATTCAGATAGCCGGTGCAGGAGCATCCTGTGAATCGGGTCATTCTACTCAGAGCCAAAGAGATCGTCTATTCAAAAACCTGGTCACAGTGCCATTAATCTCGGCGCTAATGAGGTAACGGATAAGAACACGCTGCCCTGTGTTGTCACTGTCTTTTATACATTAACCTCTTGAGCCAATTAACAAGACCACAAATTGTCCAGAATTGTGTGATGTACACTACTCAGGGGTAGTCAATCCAAACACACTGCACTTTTATGATTTTATGACCAGTAATTTACACTCAATCAAAGTTCCAGACTTTGGAGGACACCTTCTTATCAAGCCATTGCATTATAAAATGTGTCAAACACAGAGTATCAGGTTAGTGCTAGCGCTCGCCCTGTTCCTTCCAGTCTCACACAGAGCATCAGGTTAGTGTGTTTGGATGGCATGTTTTTAAAAAGAAATATTAAGCAGCGCCGTCCGCTGACTGTTTCTAATTAGAACCTCTGTCCTCCTGCCAAACACAATGTTTGTGGCATACATTTTAAATGAACAAGCTAAAGAGCTTTCATTGTGCGAAATTAAAATCAAGCTAAACAGTCTGTATTGATTCATCTACCAGCACACGTTGAAACTAAGCCAGCTAAGTACATTTTTCAAACCCTTCGTCACTGTGGCAAACTTGGTGAAAAGTAGTTGAGCCACAAGAGAAAATGTTTCGCTTGTGGCGACGTGGAGAGCGGCTAGCGGGAACGTAGAGTTAGTGCTAGTGCATACCCTGGTGCTCCCAGGCTCACAGGTTAGTGATACCCCTCACCCTGGTGCTCACAGGCTCACAGGTTTGTGATACCCCTCGCCCTGGTGCTCACAGACTCACAGGTTAGTGATACCCCTCGCCCTGGTGCTCCCAGGCTCACAGGTTAGTGATACCCCTCGCCCTTCCTCTGGCTCCTCCACTCACTCACCTCCTCCATTCTTAAAGCACAGGTAGGGGAACCTCCACACGTTCCCCAGACCAATGATTTCTCCTGCCATGGAAAGCATGAACTCCATTTTGTTCTCCCACTTTCCTCTTTCCATCACACCCTCTTCTGCCCCCTGCAAGCCTTTCTCCAGATGGAGGGCCTCTGACTCTCCAGCTGCATTGTTTGGGAGAGTTTCTTGTGGTCTATCCATGATCTCCTGGGCTGGGATCTCAGAACGCAGGCAGTGTGTTATAGTAGTATTAATCACACATGCATTCTACTACAAACAACAAAGTTTACATGACAAGGAAATGACAAGAGCATCTTGCATGAAAAATATTGGCACAAAATGTGTGACGCATATATATTTAGCAAAGAATATTATCAATGAAAAATAAAAGGAGAGTCAAAACACTATTTCTAAAGGTTTAAAGACAATTCCCTTTTTGCTCTTTGTATCATTTTTTTATTTTGCATTTGCATTGTAGCATTTTATTAGTTCTTTATTAAAAGTGTTATGAATTTAGCATTTTAGTTACATTTTTAGTTAACTAATAAGTAGCGGGGTTCCGAAAAATATAGCATTACATGTCTCCACGTGTTGTTTCAAAGCTCTTTTCAAAATGTCTGCTCTAATTCACTTATAGTGAAGGATTATTGCCCACATTGTCAAACAGGTAACAGCAATAACGATCCATTATGTTGTATGGAACAGAAAAGCCAGAGGACTTGTTTTTTTTGTTTTTTTTTAATCGCACAGTGATTCCTACAGTGACTTAGAGGCTAGACCTCAAACACCAGTGCACTAGAGCGGACATTTGAAAAGAGCATTGAAACAGACTTTAAAGTTATAAGTGTAAAACGTTGTCAGGATGTTAACAATGAAAATAAAAATTACAGGTACGTTATTTAAACAGTTGTTGCAACACGTGGGGTATATATATATGGTATATATACCAGTAGTTTGTTATATTGAACCTTTTTTACCAAGAGAAAACAATCAAGAAAAAAATTGTGGAGAACTAGATAAACCATGCACTTTAAAATCAATGAGAATTTTTGTTTTAATGAATCTTGTGAATTAAGCTATGGTTTACATCTTGCATGAATATTAATAAATACTGAACAAGTTTATGTCAGTAAAGAAAAATAAAAAAGCATGTTATTTTGCCAAAATATTGCAAAAAGCAAAAATGTATTACATTCTCTTCTAAGTTTTTGTTTTTGCTTTTTGCATTATTTTGGCAAAATAACATGTGTTTTTTTTATTTTCAATAAATACAAGAAGAAAATGTTTACATAAAATGCTGGTTTGAATCAAACAAGAAATATTCCACTTACCATGAACACTGGAAACGTCCCTTTCTGGCCTCTCTTAACTGTTCCTTCGAGTTATAAAAGAAAGGGGTGCAGGGTATTTCTGTGAGGGGTGTGGCTCTAGGCTTCCAAAGACTTCCCCTTTAAAGACGCCTGGCTTATAGAAGAATGCAGAGGAATGCCTGCAGCCTCCGGAGATGGGTAACTGCCAGCATGTTTGAGTTTAATTGTTAAGCTTAGGGGTAGTGTGCTGTGCTCCTTGTAACAAGGGCCCAGGCAACAGTCACTTTAGAACTTTACAGTTCACTGAAGGGTCTTTTAATGAATTTATTTATTTTTCCTTGAACCAGCTTTGCACTCTCATGACCAGCACGGCCAGTCAAACCAGCATGACCAACACTGGGTGTCCGGTAATAAAAGCACATTGTTCCTAATTTCTTTATTCTATCGTCAGGGAGGGACTGTGGGGCTTGTTGTTCAATATGTAGTTCGGAGCTCTGTGCTGTGTGTGTGTGTCTGACAGGACAGCGTCACTGGCCACTTTTAATATAAATAATAAAACAATAAACAAAACACCGGAACAAAACAAAAGGCACGGTGGCCATAATAAACAGATTTAACAAAACTCACCAAACGTAAACAAACACGGACATGGACGTAAATACAGCCCAACACGACACACAGAACACGCACTTCCTCCTCCACTTCTAACACCAACATCAATCCTATCCTTACAAATTAATACCCGTGATAACCCTATTTATATACCTCTAGCTGGAACCTAAATTTTGCCCTGCCACACTGCCACACACATCCCCTCTATGTGCGCAGCACAACTGGCCACCTCTCCCACTAAAAACACCAACCCTCTCCCCTTATGTCCCTTTTTCCCCCATGTGGATCTTTATGGGTGGGTTGGTGATCAGGGCTGTGGTGGAGGTCTTCTCACCTCCTCCTTCTTCTGCCAGGGTGTCCCGGCAGCGAAAATGCTAGTGGTAACGCTGGCAGCGGCAATGCTAACAGCCGTGCTGGGCACCCAGGCAGTGGAAATGCTGCTTGTAGCAACACTGGCAGCGGACATGCTGACAGCGGTACAGTGCACTCCAGCCCTGGCAATGCTGGTAGTGGCAATGCAGTCTGTGGCATTGCTGACAGTGGAAATGCTGAGTCCTCCAGTCGGTGCAGCCATCAGTGCTGTGCACTCCGGCAGTGGTCTGGTGGTGCAAATCTGTATTCCTCATGTGTTCTCAAATGGTAACTTATTTCCTTAAAATGAATGTCCATATTTTCTTCTTTAAACCAGTCTTTAAGTACATTAACAGCCCATGCTGTAGTTTTTTTTAGTCTTTGTTTTCTTCTATTTCATTTATCTGTTCCTCGTCTACTGTTATGTGTTACTCTTGACAGTTGCTGGTGCACTTATTTTATTTGTATTTTTTGTTCAGGTGTACAGCTGTCTTCACTCAGAAAGTTGGTGTTGTGCCAGTTATCTGGAGTTTCATCCCCAAATATATTAAAGGAAATAGGTGGAAAGTCACTTGTTATTGGCAGCGGTTTTGTAACTAAGAACAAATAAAATGGCAGTTTGTCATGGAATTTAGAATGCAGTGGTGCATAGTGATTTATTCAGTGTGAAGCGGCTCATTAGTATGCAAACCATGGGATACGCTATATATACGCACGGTCATGTGATGCTGTTTAATCAATCAGAGGTTGTTATTTTTCCAAGCCGTATTATTGCACCATCCAACAAGTTTAAGGTGAGACGAATAAAGAAAGAGAGAGAGGAGTGGAGCTTTTTGGGTGGTAATGTGCATTAAGAGGTAATAATCAAGCCTTTAAAACCATTCTGCTCCTCTCATAAGCACAACAACATTCTCACAAGACCTTGACCACTTTACTGCAGATTGTTTAGTTTTCTAGACACTTGGAGTGAAGCCAATTAATCCTGAAAGTTAGTGGGACTCCAGGCCCTCCCCTCATACACCTAGACTGGGGGTGTTAGTGGGACTCCAGGCCCTCCCCTCATACACCTAGACTGGGGGTGTTAGTGGGACTCCAGGCCCTCCCCTCATACACCTAGACTGGGGGTGTTAGTGGGACTCCGGGCCCTCCCCTCATACACCTAGACTGGGGGTGTTAGGCTCAGCACATGGGACCTGGGGCCTGGGAAGGTGAAGCTTTTGTTCAACAGTATTAAGATGTTTGTTTACCTTCCAATGCAGCTATAATCCTCAGAACAGTGCATTGAAATGAAATGACTAAGTGGTAAAATAAAAAGGGTTACAAAATGCATGCCAAAAAACTACTCACCTGTATAGAAAGCAAAGGCATTACAATGGGTTTTTGTTTTTTTGCCAATGCAAATCTAGCTTTTAATATTTGCTTTTATACAGGTTTAGTCATGCATTTAATTTCTTTAAGGCTTGTTAGGTAAAAGCTCTTACTTCCTTTTCATTAATATTCTGCCTCAATATTTTATAATCTGCGTCTACATCTTTACCACCTTCTCTCCTCCTCATCCCCTCTGTCGTAATGTTTTTGCTTTGACCAGTTGAAACACAGCCTGAGTTTAGGAAGGAGATGTAATATCTGTGTCCGTCTTGCAGTGAATCAGAAAGACAAGGAAGAAGCCCCCTTTGTCATGTAGGGAAGATTGTGCCAATAAGGCGGGACAGGAAAGACAATATTACTGTACTTGTTACATCAAATATGCTTTTAATCCAACTGCTATTGTTTCAGTCAGGACAATCTTGCGTTAAATAACCACCTTTGTTATAATACAAAATCTTACAGATTTCCAAAAACATTGAACCCAAACAATGGTGGAAGAAAAATAATAAAGTAAAAACAGTTGGAGCACAGCCTCATCCTTCGGAGCTTCCTGGTGCAGTTTATTACAATATCATCTCCCTTTTGTATGATCCACTGTGAAATGTGTTACTCTTTAGTTATGCTGTTTTGTAGGTTGGTTAAATCTTACTTGTTAAATTTCTCTTTCACATTTGTCTAGTGCTTGAAATTCACCTGATCGGTCTGTGTGAAGTGGGCGTGTAGACACATACGTCAGAACAATGGTTGGGTATCATTGAGGGCAGTTACTTTTTTTGTAGGTACTTCTTTGTAGGTACAAATCTTAGTCCCTTGGACAAAACTGATTATTCAGCACTGGTAAGTGGCAAGTGTGCAGGACTAGTAACAACTTTCTTTTTCTGAGGTATGATGCTCTGCTCAGTGTTGGAAGTTATCTCCTGCTTAACATTTTTAAATGCAGAAAATTTCTTACTTTTTGTATTATTCCTGAAGTCATAAATATCAGCATTCAATTCATGAAGAAGGCAACGTGCATTGGAAAATATGATGACATTATTACCAATGACACATTTCTGTTGTAGTTGTTTCTATTTACTTCCTAAAATCCACAAACCAAACAATCCAGGCCGTCCCATTATATCAGCCTGTTCCTGCCCCACTGAATTGATCTCCAAATTCTTGCCACTACCTTGTTGAATCATTGCCCTCATATGTCAAGGACTCTACATGTTTTCTACACAAATTGGATAATTTCAAAGAACAACACCATTGTGATAATCCTATTCTTTTTACGATGGACATTAAAAGTCTCTACACCATTATCCCCAACAGTGAAGGTTTAATTGCATTAAATGATGAACGGATAGTGAAAGAGCCCCCAACAGATATCTTTCTGAGACTGGCTGAACTCACTTTGAATTGTTTTTCTTTTAATGGAAATGTTTACACTCAAGTTAGGGGTGTTAGCATGGGAGCTACAATGGGACCATCATATGCCAGCCTTTTTTACAGCAATACAATGGAAAAACACCTAAGCTATAGCTCAGATATATTGACGACATCTTTGGAATTTCAACTAACTCTTGTGAAGATTTAAAACAGTTTATTCAGTCTGCAGCAAATTTCCACCCAGCTTTTGGATACACACGGAAGTGAAGACATCACCATCTGTGGGATCAGTCAGTGTTATGGAACTAATGCTGCTCAGAAACAATGGGAACACGAGTTTATCTTCAAACTAGGAACCTGTTAGAAGTAACATTATTTTCTGACATAATCATGATATCATCCATAGAATTTTTTTTTTTTAAAAGTTTACTGCACTGTGTTTACTTTTCTTTCTACACAGCTGAAGAAGGGCTTTTGTCACATTTATTTAATCATTTAAACATTTCATATACATATATATATATATATATATATATATATATATATATATATATATATATATATATATATATATATATATATATATATTGTGAGACAGCAGGGAGGGGGTTAATTCCTCCCTAGAGGAAAACATGTGCGTAAGGCACATTTTGGTTTTGTTTTTGCTAATTGTTTAATTGTTTTGTTAATTGTTTTATTGTTGATCATTACCGGCACCTGGCTACTATTGAAAATTGGAGCCAGGTGCCCGGTTTAAAAGGAGAGCAGTCAGTCTGCTTTGGGCGGCTGCTGAAGAGGGTAGAAGCCCGACTGTGCTGGTGTGTGGGTACAGCCGTATTTAAAAAAATTAAAAAGAAAGAAAAAAAAAAGGTAGAGTGAGTCCTTTTTTGTGTGTGCTCTTCTGTGTTTTGTTGCAGGTAAACAGCTTAGCTGTCCTGTTATTTAATTTAGGTTCCTGTTTTGTTTTAGTTATTGCTCAAAGAAGAGCTAGGTGTTTGTTTTGTTTATTTTGTTCTGTGTTTATTAAAAATAGCGCAACCGCGCTTTCAAAAAAATCCATTTGTGTGTTGGGTCAGTGTTTTTAAAGGGGCAACGAACCGCAGAGAGGGCGGGATCTTTTACATATGGTGGCAGCGAGTGTGGGCGCCCCTGGAGACCCAAACATGGATTTTAAAGAGTTAATAGAGAGGCTTAATAAGAACACCGCTGCTCAGGAGGAGCAGACAAGGAAGATGGAGAGGCAGACACAAGAGCTGGGGTTGGCCCCGTGGATAATACCGGAGCGGGAGCCAACCGAACTGGAGCTGCTTCTACAAAGTGGGAGCTGCCGTCCCGAGAGCCAGAGGGGTGGAGCTGCCGTCCCGAGAGCCAGAGGGGATGGAGCTGCCATCCCGAGAGCCAGAGGGGATGGAGCTGCCATCCCGAGAGCCAGAGGGGTGGAGCTGCCGCTTCCAGAACAACCAACCGTGCAAGTGAGTCCGGCGTTGCTGAGGGAGGTTCCCTGTCCCGTCATCGTGGACACCTGGCGGAATGCCCAGACCTCCCTGCGCTGGACCTTGCTCCCAGGTCGCAGTACAGCCAGGCACAGTCGCTTGCCTGGTCCCTTACTCCACTCCCCTGGAATCCCAGGCGTCACTGCGCCAGAGGCAGGCGCCGCTACGCAGGGGCAGAGGTCACTAGCGTTCCCCTGCTGATTGCTCCGCTCCCCTTGCCTAGTGCTACGCTCCACCTGGGATTCCAGAGGTCGCTGCGCAGGTCCACAGGCGCACGCCTCTGCCTGTCAGTCCTGGCTCCCGGTCACCGGTCTGCGCTGTGGTCGCCCTGGACAAGCCGTCTGGGTCCCTCCTCGCCGGTCCTGGGTCCCTCCCTGGAACGCCGGAGGGACCAACCCACCTCAAGCCCGCCCGTGGAAGAGGCGAAAATTGACATTTGTGGACTTGAGGGTGGGTGGTCTTTAAGGGTGGAGGGAGGTGGCGTTGTATGGCCGATGTCTTGAAAAGACATGGGGGATGTGTGAGACAGCAGGGAGGGGTTAATTCCTCCCTAGAGGAAAACATGTGCGTAAGGCACATTTTGGTTTTGTTTTTGCTAATTGTTTAATTGTTTTGTTAATTGTTTTATTGTTGATCATTACCGGCACCTGGCTACTATTGAAAATTGGAGCCAGGTGCCCGGTTTAAAAGGAGAGCAGTCAGTCTGCTTTGGGCGGCTGCTGAAGAGGGTAGAAGCCCGACTGTGCTGGTGTGTGGGTACAGCCGTATTTAAAAAAATTTAAAAGAAAGAAAAAAAAAAAGGTAGAGTGAGTCCTTTTTTGTGTGTGCTCTTCTGTGTTTTGTTGCAGGTAAACAGCTTAGCTGTCCTGTTATTTAATTTAGGTTCCTGTTTTGTTTTAGTTATTGCTCAAAGAAGAGCTAGGTGTTTGTTTTGTTTATTTTGTTCTGTGTTTATTAAAAATAGCGCAACCGCGCTTTCAAAAAAATCCATTTGTGTGTTGGGTCAGTGTTTTTAAAGGGGCAACGAACCGCAGAGAGGGCGGGATCTTTTACAATATATATATATATATATATATATATATATATATAGATATAGATAGATAGATAGATAGATAGATACAGTGTGTATATATATTAGCTCAAAGAGCCAGCTGCCCAACGTTTCAATATGTTGTACATATCTTTCTCAAGGGAGCCTGTGTTTGAATCAAAACATTGGAGGTATTTATAGGTTTTTGATGGCATGACAACTACTTGTTATTGAATATATATATATATATATATATAATTTCTTAGCAGACGCCCTTATCCAGGGTGACTTACAATTGTTACAAGATATCACATTATTTTAACATACAGTTACATTTTTTTTTTTTACATACAATTACCCATTTATACATTTGTGTTTTTACTGGAACAATCTAGTAAAGTACCTTGCTCAAGGGTACAGCAGCTGTGTCCCCCACTAGGGAGAAATATATATATATATATATATATATATATATATATATATATATATATATATATATATACAATATATAATTGTGTTTTTTAAAGCAGCCAAAAACCGCACATTTAAGATTTAATATATATTACAAAAGTATAAATAAATTACAAAAGTATAAATAAGTGCTACACATTTATTTAAAAAGAACACAGCAAAGTTATAAACTATGTATTTATTTATCTGCTTTGTTTGTTTTTTTCTCATAATTTACAGTACCAGAACCGCTGTTTTTGATCAGATCAAATGCGGTAGGTCCAGGAAAAAACATGTATTCAGAATGTCGTGTAAAATTAAATTGTCAGCGGATACATTCTTTAAAAATAAATGGAAAAACAATTGTAACTGTGCAGTTCTGAAATTGGTGACGAATAACAGTGTTTGTGTGATTCGTAATTATATTGGATGCAGAGCTCCAGAAAAAAAGACAAGGGGAGGCCGTGATACAGGAAGTTGTGGTGATTGAAGTTCTGAGCTGGTGACGACCTCATAATTGAAAGGAATAGAAAAGAACATGCACGATAAAAATAATTAGACCACCAACAGTATTTACCCACAAGATGCTTTCAAAGCAAGACAAATTTGGCTGGAAAACTGCCAATCTGGCAGCACTGACTGGGGGAGTAGCCTATAAAGGTCACATGCAATGTTACCTCAAGCTCAATTAACAAATAAAAAGGGAATTTGTATCATTTTTGTTTAAGAAATCTATATTTTGTTGGCGTTCCGGTACTTTTGGATTTAGGACTACACCACTGGAGCTGATGTATGTAATTCCAATACAATAACGCTTGGGAGACATTCCTCTTGGTTTCTGAGCTTTGTATGCCATTACTAAAAGAAGGACTGGTTAAAAAAAAGTTTGTGCTCCTGTTTTTAAAATGTTTAAAAGTTATTTTCAAACTAGGCTTCTTCGATTTTCAACAGCTCACAGTAAGCAATACAGTTGTCCTTTCCTTTTCATTTGTCAGTATTTACTTTCTGAGATGGGTACTTACAGTATGTGACTGATTGTTATAGGTGCTGACCGTTTCTATTACAACATTGAAGATATGATTGGTTTCCGGCCTGCCCCCCTGATTAAGTACTGCTGGTTGTTCTTCACCCCTGCTATTTGTGCTGTGAGTGCCGTGCTTGCATTGCATTGCTGTGTTTTGTTTTGTGATTCCTCTCTAAAATCGAGGTCCCTCTGTATACACTATAATTCCGGTAACCAGACACAGTCACTGGCACTAGATCCTATTGTCATTAATGACTCTGGCAGGTTAGCAACAATACAGAGACTAATACATACAGTCACCACTGACACAACTACAGCTAAACAATATACAATTAAAAAAATAACCCTTAGCATTGTATGATTCATAGCAAAATTACTATACATGTATATAAAAGATTAAATATATGTTTAGATATGCATGGAAAATCAGAAAAAACGGTCAACCACTGTTCAGCACTAATGCGTGATGTTTCTGCCCCCAGGTCACATTCATTCTGTACTTGTGTAGAGGAGCGTGGTTTTCATCCTCCGAGGGGCCCGGCTGGTCCATGGCACTGGGCTGGATTTTCACCTTGTCCTCGGTGGTCTGCATCCCTATTTTTATTGTGTATGCCTTGGCCAGCACACAGGTATGTGGCTCATTTATTAAGAGGGAGCTTTAATACTCAAGTTTTTGTAATTTAATTTTTATAAATATTTACATGCCTGTAAATCATTTGTCAGATATGTTCAGGAGAAGTGTTTAGAATTGCAATAAGAACTAAAACAAAATAATTTCTGCACACGTTTGTGAGACTCCAGACTGTAATATTCATGTACGTTACACTTCTCATACTGCAGCACCTGAGAAAGCTGATCGTGCCTTCCAGCAGTCTTCGACAAGTGAGCCCTAATAAATCCAGACTGACCCTGTGCAGTAAAGTGATCTTCTATGGGAACTCTCTGGAGCCCAGACTGGAGGAGCGCCTGGCGACAGAGAAGGAGACAGGCTTCTGAACAAGGACCCTGCCTGCACTCCAGATATTAAAACAATTAGCAAAAACACATTTTGTACTTTAAAACATTTTTTCTACACAATTTCCTTTTTCCTTGTTAGTCCAAATTGTGTCTTCTTTTTCAAAACTTGCATCACTTTTGTGTCGACTAGAACACTGCAAGCACCTTCTTATGTGCATGTGGTCTCTTCTTACAGAGCCCTCATTTATTATGGGCTGGCTGTGTTAATATTGTGTACATGACACAGTCTGCATGAGAGGATCATTTGCCAACACTCTGCAGCAGTTGTGATGCATAGTTCACTCCCTAGTCTCTGTAAGTCACTTTGGATAAAAGTGTCTGCTAAATGACTAATAATAATAATACACTACAACACATTAATAACTCAATTGTAGGGTGTGGCAGGGCAGAAGAGAGCCCTGCACATAATTAGAGGGGGCAGGGCAAAGCCATGCATGTAAAGAAATAGTGTGTTTATTCAGCACGAGTGAATGTATTGTATTGTGGTGTACTGTATGATTCTTTAAAAAGGAAATGCATTGTTTGGGGTTTAACAGGTGATTTAATGTATTGTTTTGTATGGTTTGAATGTATGTTGTGTTTAGTTAAAAACACACCGCTTTGTTGTTATTGTTTGAGTTGAATGTGGTCTGGTAGAGGTGGTGCCAGACAGCTCGTTAGAATGTTCAAGGTGGGTGTTCGAGAGGAGGACAGTGCGTGCGTGCGTGCGTGCGTGCGTGCGTGTGTGTGGTAAGCATAAAAAAACAAAACCGAAATAAAAACAATTGCTAAGTGTACTGGAAGAACCAGCAACGTACTTGTTTAGTTTTTGTGTTTGTGACCTGTTTTTGTTTAAATACTTATTTTGCTCTGTGAACAATGTATTTTTTACAACCTTTTTATCTATTTTTGTGTTCAATAAAAACGGCGCCACAGTGCGCTTTTCACCCGAATACTTGCCTGTGTGATCTCTGTCAGCTTTAGTGTCTGGTCTGGGGACGTCATCTACTTGGCTATAGGGCTATAATAACTGACTTGTTTTAAAATCCGGGATGTATTTGCAGCTTGCCCTTTACCTGCCATTGCCATTGATTAATTGACAATCACTGAATTCGGGATAATCCTAAATCCAGGTAGGAATGTAAAAGATGAAGCTCCCATATTGAATTCTGGATAATCCTAAATCCAGGTAGGAATGTAAAAGATGAAGCTCCCATATTGAATTCTGGATAATCCTAAATCCAGGTAGGAATGTAAAAGATGAAGCTCCCATATTGAATTCTGGATAATCCTAAATCCAGGTAGGAGTGTAAAAGATGGATATCCCATATTGAATTCAGGATAATCCTAAATCCAGGTAGGAGTGTAAAAGATTGAGGCCCCATTTAATGTCTGGAATTAACCTGATTGTTTTCATTCATGTGTCTCCTCAGGCGATGTTCAGTCTGCGCTGTCATCCATAATCTGAACAAGCATTCAATTGAACAGCATTGCCACTAATACATGTGACTTTCAATTCTCATGACCATAGAAAGGGCACAGCCCGCGGCTATTCAGTCTGACCGCTATCAGCAATGTGCAGCGAGCTGGCCTGTGACCAGTTTGCACACAACTCATCTGGGAAACAGTGGAGAAGAAACCAGTCTTCCAGCATTCACACAGGAGAGCCAACCTGCATACAGAGCCGTGGAAGGAACAGCTACTACAGGCTGTCACAAAACGCCACCAGCAGCTTTAAACACTGTTGTCTGGAGGGGCAGAAAAGACAGTTGAAATAACTACAAAATCACAAACATGACCACTCTACCAATCTATATCCCTGCCCATAGCCCGCAGAAAAAAATATAAATAGCCATGACAAAGACATTAAAATGAGTTGAAAGTGGTTTATCACAATCAAATGGTCATTATTTCATTGTCCTTTTAAAAAGTTTAACAAAAGTCAAGCAGGCAAACATTTCAGCTTATACCTGTGTGTATTTGTGTTATTTTGTATTTATTATTATTATTTAAAACATATTGTTTAATTTGTATAAAACACAATGTTTTGTTATTGTTGTCCATGCTGTACCATGCAGAATGTGACCGTCTCCAGGTAGACAGATTGATATATTATTAATTTGGAGACGGTCACATGTATATAAACCCTGATCAGGGGAGGGTGTTCAGAGGTGGAACGAGAGAGTGAGACAGTAAGAACTGAAACCAAAAGAACATAACAATTGCTAGACGTGCTGGCTTTTCACCAGCGCGATACTTGTTTCATTTAGTGCTCGGTTTGTTTTGTGTTTTGTCTGTTTGTTTTGGCCAATGAGCCATTTTGTTTTGTACAAGTGTTTTGTACTTTTTAAACCTTTTATTTGCAAGCGGCACTTACATACCCCAGCACTGTGCAGATTTACCATGGGAGCCATGCCAACACAATGGAGAATTAGTGTGCAGATTTACCATGGAAGCCATGCCAACCAAAGGTCATTTAACACTAGAACAACCAAGGCGATCATTTTGACCGTTTTTGGAATTTAAATTTAAATTGCTGTGCATGTGTTTAAGATACGTAGCTGTGCTTTCCTGACTTTTCCTAAATATATGTACTAATTCCCCTGACAAAGAAAGAATCGTGTAGCTGCAAAGATTTGCGAGATAAAATACTGTCATACCTATTCTGACCAGGAGCGGTCAAATTGACCGATATATATATATAAAACATTATAACAATTAAATGTTGCAGTATTATTTGTGTTTATCAGTTGTGATTTGCAGCCATATTTAGTCTGTTTTAGTCTGCATTCCTCAAGTGAGCTGTCTGTTGCCATTACTACTGTTTCAATGAGCCTCTGATAGCCCATCAATCAGCCTTGACAGCTCATGGTGCCAGACTCTGTCTGAACTGGTTACTATAAGTCGGTCACAGGTTCGAGTCCAGGCTATTCCACTGCTGACAGTGGACGGAAGTTCCCAGGGGGCAGCGCAGAATTGGCCGAGCGTCGCCGTGGGGGGGGGCTTAGGTCGGCCAAGGTGTCCTCCGCTCACCGCGCACCAGCGACCCCTGTAGACTGGAAGAGCACCTGCGGGCTTGCCTGTAAGCTGCCCAGAGCTGCGTTGTCCTCTGACTGAGTTTTGGGGCTGTTTCTAATCAATTTCCACATCTGTATAACTTGACAAAGCTTTGCCTTAACTTCCAACAAAATCAGTGGATGCAGAACGTGCAGTCTCAATGTGTGGGCAAGTCAACTGCAGGGAGATGCTGCATGCTTGCTTTTATGACGGCACTCTGTTTTAGTAAGGAAGCAAGTACCACTATTTTTAGGCTTTATAGTGTTTTGAAATACTGTCTACTTAGGTTTATTTAATGTTTAAACACGTCTGAGAAATCCTAATTTTATTCCGCAACCTACCCGTGAAAAATACATACATTTACCGTGATTTAAGTAGACCCCTACTTATATAGAATGGTCAGTTAGGAGCCACCAATTTCTAAATGGCAGACAAGATATCGCAATTTTTTTAAAATTCATTTTACAAAATGTAATTGATGCTACTGTATTTTTGCAATGTAAAGTACTGACGCTGCTTAGCATCTTGAGACGTAAGTCAGATTTGTCTTCTTTTCTTGTTTCTTTTCTAATACAGTAGTCACACAAAAAAATCAATCTGTTTTAAAAAGCCAAAATGACAACAAAAATA
The DNA here is from genome assembly GCA_030684275.1 of Acipenser oxyrinchus oxyrinchus. NCBI lineage: Eukaryota > Metazoa > Chordata > Actinopteri > Acipenseriformes > Acipenseridae > Acipenser > Acipenser oxyrinchus. The sequence continues at coordinate 30,635,792 of CM060256.1, forward strand.
TTACTTATCACACATGTGTTGGTCATACAAATCAATTTGCAGCCATCGCACTAATAATACAGGTCGGCCATTTTGAACTTCTATGAGGCAGCTCAGAGCTTGACTCGCTACTGTTAGGAAGCGCTCAAGGCATGCACATTTTTCAATAGGAAAAGCCACTTAACGCCCTGGGGCGCTCTCCTCACTGAACACACTCCTAATTACTATGCGGTAGTTCATGCAATTATACTCTGTGATCATAACAAAATACATGAAAAGCAAACAATATCAATGACAATAAAAGACAAGATACAAGTGCAATCAAACAAAATAAATAAAAGAATTAACACACTATTTGAATACAAAACTAATGTTGTGATTATACTTTACATATACCTGTATAGATAGATATACACAGATATAGGTATAGATACAGAATTATAGATATACAGGTATGGCCAAAAGTTTTGCATCATCTGGAATTTTAGGATTGATACATAATTGCAAAAAATTATATGAACATAATTTAGATATTTTATTTAACATTGTGTAATGAAAGAAACTACAAAATGATATCGTCTAAGGGAAGCCATATTAATAGTACAGTATTTCATGTTAGATTTCGAAATGTCCCATTTTTCAATTTTTGTCAGTTTTCGTTAAGTATATGGAAAACTATAAAGCGGTATGTAATTCAATATGTTAACGTAACATTATTCAGCAGGTTTTATTTAAAGAAAAATGTGTTAATTCTATAGGGTGATGCAAAACTTTTGGCCATAGCTGTAGACCACAGGAGGTAGATTACCACAATTTGCTTGATATACTGGGATTGGACAACATCAAAGGAAACACCTCCCTCAAGACCTGGTCTGGGTGTAATTTCTTCACGCTCTTTCTTCCGTGTATTTGCCAGGTGCCTTTTTGATTCCCTATTTCCTGACCCTGGTGTTTGCTGGGGTGCCTCTGTTCCTGCTGGAGACGGCTCTAAGGCAGTACACCTCCATGGTAAGGCTGGGGGTCTGGAAATTGGCACCAATGTTCAAAAGTAACTTCAGTTGTGAATTACACACTGCCCAGTACTAGCACCTAAAATTAAATCCCACTACTGTTAACATTAAAGTTATAAAAATTATACATTTAGCGGTGAGTCCCTTTAGCGTTTTATTTGTAAAAATATTTTTAAAATTCAAAGATCTATTTCGGTTTTATAAGCGTACAGGTTGCAATCACAAATAAAATATTTTAAATGTGTGCTTGCCTTCAGTCATTATACTGCAGCTCTGTCCATTCTCTGACTGACATGCCACAGGTAACTGGCATGCTGCGCCACTGAGCTCTCAGACTGCACACAAAGTGATGTTGCAGTGCGGAGGAAACCAGGGAGACAGCCGGTCTTACAATTTAAGAGCTGTGTGTGTGGCTGAACTGTGACTAAATCAACTCCATTCACCTCATTTAGTTTTCTTCTCATGAGTTCAACCAGTGTCAAGCCCCCAAGCTGGTTCTTAAAATGCTAAAATCTATAAAACAGCAAGCAAAAAACAATCACAACAATGATCCAAAAGCTAGATGAAATGTTACTCTATGCAGAGAACTGCAACATGCAGTTTTTGACTGTTGACATTGGCCTATTTATACAGATGTTCCTTCTCAATGAAGAACTTTGTGTACAGACACAATCAATCTCTGAAACACAGATGTAGCAAGACCTCAGACACACACAGTTCTTCTCCAATCCAGTTCATATGAATACCTGTAAAGGAGCAATATTCAAGACATGCACAAAAGTAGTTTTTTTCAGGAGCTTGAACAGTTTCCAACTTTTTATAGCAAGAGAAATGTGGTACATTTTGCCATTTGTTTACATTTATTTTATTTATTTATTTATTTACAGTTATATAGCGCTGTGACAGAGATTGAATGGTGCTTGGTGTTAGATCTCCCTCTCGACCTGTGAGGGCACTGTGTAACGGGAACAGAGTACCCTTAACTAAATGGCACGACAATTTATTCCGGAGTCATTTAGGAAGGGGGCGCAGCTATGGTATCCAAACTCAATGACCAAGACGGTAAACGGTGTGGCATCTGAGGATTGGTGGAGCGGATGCGCTCTTTAACCTAGGGGCCATGAGCGAGGATATAAATAGGGGTCATAGCTGACGTGATCTGTTGCTTGGTAAATGGTTACCAAGGACAAGGAGTCTGTGTGCTGTTTCGTGAACCGTGAGTTTTGTCTTGTGTTTGTTAGTGTTTTCTTAACTGTCGTCTGTTTTTTAATAGACTTCCAGTTGCACGATCCGGAGCTGTAGCGAAAGCCAGCATAAACCTGGACATCACTTTCACCCCTGCATTTCACGGCAAACTGTATTACACCACTTGCACATATTCACTATCACTAAGAACTGTGTTTGTGTTTTGTGTTTAGTGTTGGTGTGTAAAACTGGGCTTTTGGTTACGGGTCAAACCCGGGGAATTACAAATACCGAGTGATACACGCCGCTGTATCACTCCAACATTATTATTTACAGGTGTTTGCCATAAGGCTCTGGACATTGTTAATTAAATGGAAATCATTGTCTGTCTGTTTTGTATCTGCTCTACACTGCATTCACCTGTATTCACTAACCACTTTGCCACACGCGCCTTTCATCACAAGGATCTCAAGGCGCTTTACAACATTTTACAATATTATATACAAAATTTAAAAGGCAAATTCCTATAAAACAGTTAAAAAGACTAAAACAATACACAGTCAGTGCTAAAATTATGGTAAAAAAGCCATTTTATACAAATGGATTTTCAATGCTGTTTTAAAAGTAGAAAGATTCCCTGCTTTTTTTGACTGAAGATGGTAGAGCATTCCACAACATTGAGGCTTTTCAAGAGAAGGCCCTCCCTCCCGCACCATCTTTATTCACTGTCGGAACAACCAACAGCCCCACACTCTGCAATCTTAGAGCATGACTTGGATTGTAAGGGATCAACAATCTATTGTGCTAATCTATTTAGGGATTTATAAGTTAAAAGCAAAATCTTATAATCAATTCTAAAATGCACAGGGAGCCAGTGCAAAGAAGCTAAGACAGGGGTAATATGCTTATTTTTTTATGCCACATTTGAAAAGATTGAATAAACCATTTGAATTTAAGTCTGCTGATGATGAGCTATCAGGTTACAAAACAGTACTGTATCAGTCGTGAACAAATCGCTATCTGTGCCAAAAAGGTGTTCTTTTAAGCAAAGTTCCTGTTCATTTTGGCAGAGCATTTACAATGGGAAAAATCACTTTCACCCCAATGGTGTTCTCTTACTCAAAGTGTTCTCTTAAGAGGTGTTCCTATATGTGGGACATATTCCCTGACTATGATATTACTACTTGAATGTGTATTAATGATATAACTGGACTAATTAATGAAACTGCTGTGTCTTAGGAAAAGAGCAAACTGCTGTGTCTTAAGAAAAAGGGTCCCATTGGTTCCTGGCAGGAATATTGAACTGAAGATGACCAGGGCTAGGAGGGGGGCATCTGGACTGGGTGAGGCTGAAAGGACAGTGAAGAGACTGACAGGACAGTGAAGAGACTGTAAAACTGCAAACACAAGCGGTTTGGTGAAAGGAAGACATAAAATATAGATGTCAGCAAGTCCCAACTGCAACAACAAGCCGTTGGATGAAAGGAAGCAGACAAAAGGCAAATCTCAAAGATTTGTGAGTTAAAAAGGCAAGGTACACGAGTGACCTCATGAAAGTAGCTACTCAGCAGAGTGAAAAGACTATAAATATCAAAGCAAAACTAAACATTTTGCGCTCCACATCGAATGCTAACCAAGGTGCTGTCACTCTGCTAAGCTGAAGCTTACTGGACACTTCAACAGACTGAGTTTCCAAACCAGCGGACCAAAAGTCTAAGCTTCAAGGAACCGTTGAATAAAATTCCAGTTGCATTTTCCTTTCATGGAACTAAATTAATTAATTGTAACACATTCACATAGAATTGAACTGTTAATTATTTAGTTTGCACACTTTTCGTGTGAAATAACTTTTAGTGAAAGTTGATGAAGTAACTATAAGTAATCTACCTCATATTCTTGTATGAAGAATTTCTTTAAAAGTAAACTTGCCATATCCTTAATCTATATACCATTAATAAGCTTAATGTGATACATTCTAAGACTGTCTGCATCATTTAAGTCGAGGCTGTGCTTGTGTGTGGGCGTGTGTGTGTGAGCAATTTACTAGCTACATCACAGCTTGCATGAGCTTGCAGTGGCTGCTTTGTGTGTGAGGAGACAGACGGTGTCATATTTCAATTGTGTGCTAGCTAGCATGAGTGCAGTGAGAGCTGTGGACTTGTGTTTTATGCTTAGAGACTAAGAGATTTACTTTCTGACTTTTCTGATTTCTGTTTATTATTTGTGTACTTAATAAAATACTTCTGTTGATTAAACATTCCTTGTGTCTGCGCGTGAATGTGTATTCATAGTAAATCCTCGATCTTTGTAACACATCAATTAAATATTATTAATAAGAGAACTAATCAACCCAGATAAACATTAAATTATCAATTATTGAATTGTTCCTACATATATGTGGAGACGACTGTAATATAAGGGATAGTAAACATGAAATACAATTAGCAAACGTCATGTTATTTTTATTTTGTTTTATAAATCTTCTAAGGATGAATAATTAGTTAACCCTCCCAGATTAGTTTTATAACTTAGATAACTCATGAAAGTAATATTTTATAGTAAAAATCACATCTTCATCTGAGGAACTGTTTTCAGCCAGTCTCATGCTGTTCCTTTCTCTTCACAGCATTTGCACAAGATCACCACTCCCAAAGGAGAACTCAAAGCTCAGCACGACAGTCTCAAACAACAGACCTCATTGACTGGGAGCTGCAGTGTAGAGCTGCAGTGTGTACAGCAACAGGAAGTCACTAGCAAAGCAACACTGTAACCTGCATGCATGTTCCTTAGCTGATAAACACAGACTCCCCCGAGCCTGTATGCGTGTTCCTTAGCTGATAAACACCTGACTCCCACCCTCCCTGAGCCTGCATGCGTGTTCCTTAGCTGATAAACACCTGACCCCCGAGCCTGTGTTCCTTAGCTGATAGTACCAGGATTACTGAGCACACAGGACTCCTACAGCCACAAGCCAATAGTACCACGGTTACTGAGCACACAGGACTGCTAGATAGCCACTGCTGCTCTCATGCAACAATGCTGAAGCTGATACAATACAGAGAGAAATGATGACATGGGTTGCATTAATTGTGTTTATTCAACATTGTGGGGAGTGTAGTAAAAGGTTATCACAAGACACAAGTACTGTGAAGAGCTCATAGTTTACACAGATACAGCTTGATTTGCTTGTTAAAGTGCAGACGCTCCAAACGCACAATTCAGAGGAGCTTTTTCATAAAACCTCTGAAGTTTATATTAGTGCAGGCAGTTTGTATACAAACAGCTGCCTGCTCCGGTCCTAAAAACGGCTTTTATAAAAATCATACAGGCTCCACAGAGCAAAAAACAGCCCCAATGTCTGAATCGAGAGAAAGTTTGCAAGAAAACAAAGCATTTTGAGTCGAATAAATAGCAAAAAGGTTTGTACTGTAAAGGAAGACATTGCTTGCTTATGCCCTTGCAGATGGTACAGCGTTTCAGAGTAATGTTTGGCTTCCTGACCCATTATTGCTTTATTCTAATGTGAGGATTTGGATCCCCAGGCTCCCAGTCTTCTGCTTTTACCACTGGGCCACACTGCTAGCTGTATAATACGCAGCAACTAACTTAGTACACTGTTTACAGTGACTATATGGGATTATTGAAAAGGGAAAGGGGTGTAATTATGTTCTTTAAGTGTAAAATGTACAGTACTAATGTTCTGTCTTGTGTCGCTTGATCAATATGTAACACAGAGTAGTTCAATAGCAGCACTGCATCCCAGCAGCAGGCTGACCAGACCTAAATATGAAAGCAAGGTATGCTGATGTTTAAAAAATGTTTGCCTGCTGTTTGGGATGTACCATGTCAAGCAACATGACGCTGTTTAATGTAATAAGAGCTGTGACTCGTTCATAATGTAACCCAATACTATTCTTTATCTTTTTTAGTTTTTTTTCTATCACTAATAAAAAACAAAACACTTGTTTGACGTTCTTCACTTTAAATGAAAGAGGTACTTAGCACAGGATTTTATATTGCTGTATTCTAGTGGAGTTTATTATGAGAGCGAATGCATTAATTTGGTCAGCTGTTCTTTAGACCTGATCAGTGATTATAGAGCGGCTTTAAATTTCAAGTTAATGCATCAATGCAAAAAGCTGTACTCATTTAATACCAATAAAAAATCATATGGGAAAAAAACAGACACAAACTGCTCATCAACTTGATACTATTCCAGTCTGGGTTGATGGGTCAGAAATGTCACTTTGGCTGTTTTGCCTGCAGCGCTGTCAGCTCGCTGCTGGCTTTGTGCTTCCTTGATGGGCTGGTGCTTTGTGAGCTTGCCTCTCTGGAGCTCTGGGGTTCCAGCTCTGCAGCCCTGATAAAGTCAGCTCTCACAGAGAACACCAGCTCCCCATGCTCTGTGTAATCCGTGATGCTCCAGCTGGCCAGCACAGCGCCCCCCTCTGGGCAGCGCAGCGGAGAGAAGACACGCAGGAAGCTCCTGCCCTGGTACTCCACTGAGACCCACTCATCAGAGTCCCCGGCACCTGCTCCTTCTCTCTCCTCCTCCCAGGGGACAGAGCTGGAGGACTCTCCCTCGGGAGAGGGAGAGGCGCTGGAACACCACTGCTCCCTCCCTGCCTCACATACAGGGAAAGGGGAGCTGCATGCAGATGGACATGAGAAGTAATCTTCAGTATCACTGCTGTCCCCAATGGTCTCTGTCCTTGCCAGTGAGTAAGACAGGACATCTTTACCACAGGAGGCGCTGTCTTCCTGTTCTGAAGACTCCGCCCCCAGACTTCCTTCCTGTTCTAAAGACTCCGCCCACAGACTTCCTTCCTGTTCTGAAGACCCTGCCCCCAGACTTCCTTCCTGTTCTGAAGACCCCGCCCACAGACTTCCTTCCTGTTCTGAAGACCCTGCCCCCAGACTTCCTTCCCGTTCTGAAGACCCTGCCCCTTTCTGTTCTGAAGACCTTGCCCACAGTCCACCATCCTCGTCAACAGAAGTTTGGCTGGAGATACCGATCAGTTCCATGGCTGCTGGGAAGACAGGCTGAGGCAGGCCAGCTGAACTGGGATAGATGTCCTCTTTATGGGCAGGGTAAGACTGGTGAGTCCCATGGGAGGAGAGGGGGACTGGCCAGACCTGCAAGTAGCCAAAGTTGATCAGCGGGGTGGGGTGGGACGTATTGATCAGAGGGGTGGAGTGGGAGGTATTGATCAGGGAGGGGTGGGGGGTTTTGATCAGCGGGGTGGAGTGGGAGGTATTGATCAGCGGGGTGGGATGGGAGGTATTGATCAGGGTGGGGTGGGAGGTATTGATCAGCGGGGTGGGATGGGAGGTATTGATCAGGGTGGGGTGGGAGGTATTGATCAGAGGGGTGGGGTGGGAGGTATTGATCAGGGTGGGGTGGGAGGTATTGATCAGCGGGGTGGAGTGGGAGGTATTGATCAGGGTGGGGTGGGAGGTATTGATCAGAGGGGTGGGGTGGGAGGTATTGATCAGGGTGGGGTGGGAGGTACTGATCAGTGGGGTGGGGTGGGAGGTATTGATCTGATGGAAGGGGTGTGGAGTTTGGGAGTAGGAGTCTCCAGTGAGGCGCCGGTGCAGTGCAGGGATGCTCAGGGCCAGAGATTGCAGGCAGGCAACTGTCAGCGGCCCAGAGTGCAGGTTCGAGACGAGCATGACAGCGGTGAGTTTTTTGGTCCTGGGGATGGAATTCTCACTTCCTGGAGGGGTTGTAAAAAAAAAAAAAGAAAGAAAATAGAACATGTGTTGATTTCATTCAGTCTCTATGAGTCTTTACTGTTTTCCAAAAACATTTCAGTAAAAAAAAAAAAAAAGTAATGAGAGTTGTTGTAGTGATCTACACAGATGTGGCTCTTAAAGGTCTTGTCCCATTATAATGTATGGTTATATGTGCTCTGTGGCACGTTTAGAGTGTATTTCTCACACACTGTTTGGTCTGTTATACAAAGACTGCAAGAAAATATAAACTCTCAACTTGACTACAGGTAACCACCTAAGACATATTATTGGTAATAAAAAAAAATACGGGAAGCTGGTAAAATATTTAATATCTTTATATATAACTAAACATTCCGAATGCTTTGTCGTTGACATTCTGAGTGTGAGAGCTACACTCTCAGTGCCATTAGAAGAGTAGCTGCTGCTGATAGGATCCAATTGATTTGCCCGAAAAAACAACAGAAAAAATGGGACCTGCACAAACCAATGGAGTAACTGAAATTTCAAAACACAGCAAGCGCTCATGTGCCTGTTAGCTCAATTATACATCCTTGTTTGTACTGATTACTGATGAATAAAATAAATACAGAAAAACAACAGATAATTACCTGAAAAGTAATACTCCCGGGGATCCACCACAGTGTAATATTCCAGTTTAAATTTAAAAACTGTAAAAGACATCTTATCTTTAAAAAAAAAAAAAAAAGTCTGCTGTTAGTTTTCTTGAGCATCACAAAAGTGTTGCCTGGAAGTGCACTCCGTAGATGCGAGAGTGTTCCATGTTTCCCTGGAGACCAGTTCTAATCATGCTTATGACATCATAGACATAGACAATGATATCATCGAAACTGCCTCTGGGGAACTGTGCAGGAATAGTCAATGGCCAGTCCATTGAATCTGGCTAGCCTAGTAGGGACCAGTCCATGACTAATGTGTGTTATTATTACAGACCCGTGTCATCTTATGGGCAAGAAAAAAGTTTTCCTGCTGGTATTCTATGTGCTAATTCTTACTTGCTGTGAATACCTTTTGTAGGTTTGCCAATACATATCATGGAGTCTTCATTCTAAAACAACACACATCATGGAAATAGGAGTCTTCATTCAAAAACAACACACATCATGGAAATAGGAGTCTTCATTCAAAAACAACACACATCATGCAAACAGGAGTCTTCATTCAAAAACAACACACATCATGCAAACAGTAGTCTTCATTCTAAAACAACACACATCATGCAAACAGGAGTCTTCATTCAAAAACAACACACATCATGCAAACAGGAGTCTTCATTCTAAAACAACACACATCATGCAAACAGGAGTCTTCATTCTAAAACAACACACATCATGGAAACAGGAGTCTTCATTCAAAAACAACACACATCATGCAAACAGGAGTCTTCATTCTAAAACAACACACATCATGGAAACAGGAGTCTTCATTCTAAAACAACACACATCATGGAAACAGGAGTCTTCATTCTAAAACAACACATATCATGGAAACAGGAGTCTTCATTCTAAAACAACACACATCATGGAAACAGGAGTCTTCATTCTAAAACAACACACATCATGGAAACAGGAGTCTTCATTCTAAAACAACACACATCATGGAAACAGGAGTCTTCATTCTAAAACAACACATATCATGGAAACAGGAGTCTTCATTCTAAAACAACACACATCATGGAAACAGGAGTCTTCATTCTAAAACAACACACATCATGGAAACAGGAGTCTTCATTCTAAAACAACACACATCATGGAAACAGGAGTCTTCATTCTAAAACAACACATATCATGGAAACAGGAGTCTTCATTCTAAAACAACACACATCATGGAAACAGGAGTCTTCATTCTAAAACAACACACATCATGCAAACATGAGTCTAAAACGAAATATTTGGAAGCAGTATGAGGACATGCTTCTAACTTGTTTACAGCATGTCCTTTCTGAGGTTTGCTGCATCATCATCGGGTTCCAGTTCAAACAGATGACCCATCTCCTGGGAAGCGCCTCAGTGGGGTTTCTGGAAGCCTGAGGAAGTCTGGTGATCTGAGAGAAGAGTTGGCGGAATTGGCTTGCTCTTTTTTAATTTTTTTTTATTTAGTAGTTGCCATTTGATTTTACCCCATTTTTCTCCCAATTTGAACTATCCAAATGTATTTTTAGGCTCAGCTCACCACTACCACCCCTGCGCTGACTCGGAAGCAGTGAAGATGAACACACACTGTCCTCTGAAGCGTGTGCCGTCAGCCGACTGCTTCTTTTCACTCTGCAGGCCCGCCATGCAGCCAACCCAGAGCTACAGTGCCGGAGGACAACGCAGATCTGGGCACCTTACAGGCAAGCCCGCAGGCGCCCGGCCAGTCTACAGGGGTCGCTGGTGCGCGGTGAGCCGAGGACACCCTGGCCGACCTAAGCCCTCCCTCCCGGCTCGGCCAATTGTGCGCCACCCCTTGGGAACTCTTGTCCACAGTCGGCAGTGGAATAGCCTGGACTCGAACCAGCGACGTCCAGGCTATAGGGCGCATTCTGCACTCCACATGGAGCGCTTTACTGGATGCACCACTTGGGAGCCCCGGCTTACTCTTTAATGTATGGAAACATATTTACTGAACAAAAATTTTCAAAGGTTTCCATTCACCATTCCTCTTCATTGTAAACTCTCACTGTCAAGTTTGGCCATGCATCACCATTTTCATATTATTTTGTTGGCAGCCTGAGCTCAGCTGGCCTGGAAAGCGAGTGTGATGCAAACATGGATGGAGCTGCCTGTTGAGATTACTGAAACACTGACTGTCAGCATTGAGCCTCATGAGCCACTGGGCAGAAATGGCTCAGGAAGATTAAGAATGGACCTGACATCGCATTGGCACAATTCACTGCACCATCATACTCCATATCCCCCGGACAGAACACAACACTGTGAATATGGGGGTACTGTACATGGTGTGGGCAATTAATCTCCCTGTTACTTCAGTCTATTGTGAAGATGGATTGGAGCGGGGAATGCATTGGAGATACTGTGGTCAAACCAGACTTGTGTACAGTAAATTTGGTTGATAACAAATGCCCTCACACTGTAATTTGTAGCAATATGGTATTCCTTAGTTTAACCATCTGCTGATTCCTCAGTTTAATTCTTTTTTCATTGGCTTGTTCCTGATTGATGCTGGAAACTAAAGTTCTGTACCTGAGGGCATTGAAAAGGGCTCCACTGCCCTGGGGGAGCTCCCTCTCGGGGGCACTGCCGGAGAACCAACCTGGATACAAACCTGCGTGTTTCACATCCCACTAGGTTAGGGTTACCATCACAATGCATCCTGGTACATTCTACCGGTCTTGGGTACCTTTCACAGCAGGACTACACTGACCAGAATGCATTGGGGTGTGAGTTGAAAAGCCTGAACTGTCCCAAACTGTCCTAGTGTACATGGAGTCATATGGAAACTCTGTATTTGTGGTTAATTTGATCCACATGTAGTACACCAGGATAAGCCACACATGGATTTTAGTGGTTTTTACAGCACTGGGGCAGCTCCGCGGATTGCTTCAACCACCTATCTGTGGTGATCTCAGTTACCCCTAAGCGCAGCCCCTAAAACTACATGGTCGATGCAATCCAGGAGGATTCCTGGTGAACAAATCAATCTCTAAGCCACTCAGCCAGCATGGAGGTCATTCCAAAGAGCCTATGGAGAGAAGCGGCTTTCAGGATGGATTATGCACCCAACATGCTACACAGGGTGACAGAGTATTGGATCGTGGGTGATTAACCGAAAGGCATGGGTGATGATGTGTGCTGAGCTCAATAGGCTGTCTGTGTACCTGTCCTGCTACTGATTTTTTTTTTTAATAAAAGGCACATCTACTGAATTCATTGACCGCTATTTATACACTATCCAGTTCATCTAGTGCTACATTCTGCATAACAGCTAACCACTACATAGTTAAGCCTGTGCATTTAAAAGCTTTTATTTAAATTTGCATAGTTTTGAGATAACATTTAGCAGGGTTTGTATTCATTCTAGCAGGATTAGTTCTTATGTTCAGTACAGATTGAGATGTCGTCAGGAGGCCCAGTCTTGCTGCAGATTGACAGTTTGGGGGTGTGGGAGATGGAGTCGCTGGATGTTGTGGATTTTTAAGAGACTACCTGGGTTTTGCTTGTGGACCCCAGTTTGGGATCATGCTCTTGTTTTGTGAATGGGAAACCCATTGATAGGTAAGGTGCTGTCAGCCCCTGAATAAAGCCTCATCACAAAGACACATCGACAGAGAAACTACACTGGAAAAAAAGTCATTTATTATTGATTCCCTTAGACTGTGTGAAACGTTTCCAGCACAACATAACATTCAGAGGGAAAAAAAGAAAAGATTAAACATATTCTCACTGTACAATAAGAAGTGTGTTTCAGTAATTTGTGGCTAACAGAATCACAGTCTAAACAACGTAGCTACTACAGCATCGTGGCTACCCCTGGTGCAGTACACTCTGGACAAGGGGTGCGAGGGAACAGAAAGGGCTCTCTCTATGATCAGAGAGGGAATCGAGATGAGGAATGCACGCACTGTTTGAACATCAGCCAGCACAGCAGCAGCAGTGGTCTCTCCAGAGCCGTTAGTATCCTCTATCCTGGCACCTTGCAGCTCCTGAAGCCTCCTCATGTGCACAAGGGCTAGAAATCAATCAGGCTACAGGCCACCAGTTTATTAGGCTTCCTTTTAGAAAATACCCATCAGAAAATATTTCATAAATCAGCCTTTTGAAGACAGTGATTTTTCCCAGCCCCAATCATTTTTGAACAAATAAATACTGTGCATAAATAAAGCTCTATCAAACATCCCTCGTTTTCAAAGGCTATTTTTCAATAGTGGTTCCTGCAGATCTGTTAGATAGAAGCCACATTAAAGCATGTTTCTTTTTTTTAAACCACTGACGCTTTCCCAATGCCCCCCTTTTTACTTTTCAGCAACTTTGAAATGTTTATCCACATTGACACAACATCAGGACACCTGCTGCTCTGAAGAGCCAAAAACAAAAACAAAGAATGATCCCAAGAGTATTGCACGTCCATTAATAAATACAACTATCTTTGTATATATCTATACCTAATCTATACGGATATATAGATATATAAAGAATACTATGTTTTATAGATACAATGATATTAGAACATTTTCATAACAAAATACAGATTTTCTCTTTTCTGTATATATTTATAGTTTCATTGGCACACTCACACCTCTTCAATAAGCCTCTAGTGTTCTATATACAAAACAGTTTGCAAAAAGAGTTTAATTGTGCAACTTCTATAATAATAAATCTTTTCCCTCTCATGGAGCCCAGCTTGAGTCCTCAGTGCTGGTTGTTAGGAACGACAGGTAAAGTGGCCTGCTGTCCCAGAGTTTCAAACAGCATTGCAGTGTCGAGTAGCTGGGCAAAGGTGAACCTCTGATGCCTTGATCCACGCAGGAAGTGTATGGCTGAAGAACAGCCCTCCATGTTAGAGGCTGGCTTCAAGACCCCTCAGTTAGAGAGGCTGGCTTCAAGACCCCTCCATTAGAGAGGCTGGCTTCAAGACCCCTCCATTAGACAGGCTGGCTCCAAGACCCCTCAGTTCGAGGCTGGCTCCAAGACCCCTCAGTTAGAGAGGCTGGCTCCATGACCCCTCAGTTAGAGGCTGGCTCAAAGACCCCTCAGTTAGAGGCTGGCTCCAATACCCCTCAGTTAGAGATGCTGGCTTCAAGACCCCTCAGTTAGAGAGGCTGGCTCCAAGACCCCTCAGTTAGAGAGGCTGGCTTCAAGACCCCTCAGTTAGAGATGCTGGCTTCAATACCCTTCAGTTAGAGGCGGGCTCCAAGACCCCTCAGTTAGAGAGGCTGGCTCCAAGACCCCTCAGTTAGAGAGGCTGGCTTCAAGACCCCTCAGTTAGAGAGGCTGGCATCAATACCCCTCAGTTAGAGGCTGGCTTCAAGACCCCTCAGTTAGAGGCGGGCTCCAAGACCCCTCAGTTAGATAGGCTGGCTCCATGACCCCTCAGTTAGAGGCTGGCTCCATGACCCCTCAGTTAGAGGCTGGCTTCAAGACCCCTCAGTTAGAGAGGCTGGCTCCAATACCCCTCAGTTAGAGGCTGGCTTCAAGACCCCTCAGTTAGAGAGGCTGGCTCCAAGACCCATCAGTTAGAGAGGTTGGCTTCAATACCCCTCAGTTAGAGGCTGGCTTCAATACCCCACAGTTAGAGAGACAGGCTCCATGACCCCTGTTAGAGAGGCTGGCTCCATGACCCCTCAGTTAGAGAAGCTGGCTCCAATACCCCTCAGTTAGAGGCTGGCTTCAAGACCCCTCAGTTGGAGAGGCTGGCTTCAAGACCCCTCAGTTGGAGGCTGGCTCCATGACCCATCAGTTATTGGCTGGCTTCAATACCCCTCAGTTAGAGAGGCTGGCTCCAATACCCCTCAGTTAGAGGCTGGCTTCAAGACCCCTCAGTTAGAGAGGCTGGCTTCAAGACCCCTCAGTTAGAGAGGCTGGCTCCATGACCCCTCAGTTGGAGGCTGGCTCCATGACCCATCAGTTATAGGCTGGCTTCAATACCCCTCAGTTAGAGAGGCTGGCTCCATGACCCCTCAGTTAGAGAGGCTGGCTCCAATACCCCTCAGTTAGAGGCTGGCTTCAAGACCCCTCAGTTAGAGAGGCTGGCTTCAAGACCCCTCAGTTAGAGAGGCTGGCTCCATGACCCCTCAGTTAGAGGCTGGCTCCATGACCCCTCAGTTAGAGGCTGGCTTCAAGACCCCTCAGTTAGAGGCTGGCTTCAATACCCCTTAGTTAGAGAGGCTGGCTCCAATACCCCTCAGTTAGAGGCTGGCTTCAATACCCCTTAGTTAGAGAGGCTGGCTTCAAGATCCCTCAGTTAGAGAGGCTGGCTCCATGACCCCTGTTAGAGAGGCTGGCTCCATGACCCCTCAGTTAGAGAGGCTGGCTCCAATACCCCTCAGTTAGAGGCTGGCTTCAAGACCCCTCAGTTAGAGAGGCTGGCTTCAAGACCCCTCAGTTAGAGAGGCTGGCTCCATGACCCCTCAGTTAGAGGCTGGCTCCATGACCCCTCAGTTAGAGGCTGGCTTCAAGACCCCTCAGTTAGAGGCGGGCTCCAAGACCCCTCAGTTAGAGAGGCTGGCTCCATGACCCCTCAGTTAGAGAGGCTGGCTCTAAGACCCCTCAGTTAGAGTGGCTGGCTTAAGACCCCTCAGTTAGAGGCTGGCTTCCAGACCCCTCAGTTAGAGAGGCTGGCTCCAATACCCCTCAGTTAGAGAGGCTGGCTTCAAGACCCCTCAGTTAGACGCTGGCTCCATGACTCCTCAGTTAGAGGCGGACTCCAAGACCCCTCAGTTAGAGAGGCTGGCTCCATGACCCCTCAGTTAGAGAGGCTGGCTCCAATACCCCTCAGTTAGAGAGGCTGGCTCCATGACCCCTCAGTTAGAGAGGCTGGCTCTAATACCCCTCAGTTAGAGTGGCTGGCTTAAGACCCCTCAGTTAGAGGCTGGCTCCATGACTCCTCAGTTAGAGGCGGACTCCAAGACCCCTCAGTTAGAGAGGCTGGCTCCATGACCCCTCAGTTAGAGAGGCTGGCTCCATGACCCCTCAGTTAGAGGCTGGCTCCATGACCCCTCAGTTGGAGGCTGGCTCCATGACCCCTGTTAGAGAGGCTGGCTTCATGACCCCTCAGTTAGAGAGGCTGGCTCCAAGACCCCTCAGTTAGAGGCTGGCTTCCAGACCCCTCAGTTAGAGAGGCTGGCTCCAATACCCCTCAGTTAGAGAGGCTGGCTCCATGACCCCGCAGTTAGAGGCTGGCTCCAGACCCCTCAGTTAGAGAGGCTGGCTTCATGACCCCTCAGTTAGAGAGACTGGCTCCAAGACCCCTCAGTTAGAGAGGCTGGCTTCAAGACCCCTCAGTTAGAGGCTGGCTCCATGACTCCTCAGTTAGAGAGGCTGGCTCCATGACCCCTCAGTTAGAGGCTGGCTCCAAGACCCCTCAGTTAGAGAGGCTGGCTCCTAGACCCCTCAATTAGAGAGGCTGGCTCCATGACCCCTCAGTTAGAGGCTGGCTCCAAGACCCCTCAGTTAGAGGCTGGCTCCATGACCCCTCAGTTAGAGGCTGGCTTCAAGACCCCTCAGTTAGAGAGGCTGGCTACATGATCCCTCAGTTAGAGGCTGGCTTCAAGACTCCTTAGTTAGAGAGGCTGGCTACATGACCCCTCAATTAGAGGCTGGCTCCATGACTCCTCAGTTAGGGGTTCTCTCTATTGAAGTTGAGTAGAAATATATACTTTTAAAAAACATGTTGTTCACCAATTCTCAAAGGAAACTTTCCAAAAATATATTTGAAATAGATATGAATGATGTTTCCAATAGGTCCATACAGGGAGATTCAACCAGGGCATCCCAAATTAACTGTGATTATTAACTGTTGAATGCAGCACTCTCTTGTACAGCCTGTAAAAAGAGCAATCACCCTCATTCTGCTACAGTATTGCAGTTTCCACGACATATAGCACACTGGGCCAGAGTCCACATTCACTAACAAGGAGCAACAGCTATACAATCAAAAGACACACAGTGCTGTATCTACTGTGGACTGAATTAAGAGCTGAAGGTGTTGACAGGGGCTGTCTTGTAAATAACTGATGGAACAGATGTACAGACATAACCTTTGACAGCACAGATTCTGAGGATGCTACAAACCATGGGTCAAGCTGCAGCTTCTTGGAATTGATGGTGGGTAGTAGCATTCCTCCTCTCCAAAGAGGCAGGGGCCTGAATGAAATCAAAGTTTATGGGGCTGCCATGACTATATTAAAGGGATTATTCCATGGTATCTATGCATTTTAATTAGGGATTATTGAATGTAAGACCATTTGCCATTTTTACTGATGCAGTGACATGCTGCTCCTGTGCCTGGTTTGAGTCTGAATGTACATGGAGCAATAATGCAATGGGCCTACCAATTTTGATTCAAAAGTAGCAAACCATAATGACAGCCTTTGACAGCCCCAAAAATCCAGAGTGAAGAGTTCTGTCGGTGCTGCAGCCCATGTTTTTGTAATAAGGAAGCCTATTATTCAATGCAGAAGATTGGAGCAAGTGAAGCATGGTCCTCTGGTCCAGGTGCAACAATCCACAGCCTTGCTTTTGTTTTACATAATCACCTCAACAACCATTCAGCATGCTGCACGCCCCATTACAAAATCAACAGCATTGCAAAGGGTACAGAAACCAAATGGGTTAAAAGGGGGACAGAACAGTGAAACCAACTTCAACATATGTGCTGAGAGAGGACATGTCCCAACAGCTCTGCTACTCTGTGATTTTATAAGCTACATGGGTCGTGCTGTAGCTATCTCTACAGGGTTAGGTAATGCATGTCCAAGGTGAATTTCAAAATCTGTCTTCATGCTAACACTTCAACAAACAAACCGAACGTAGGCAAAAGCATGTATGAAACATAGCAACCCAATTATCATAACATAAGGAAGCCATTTGACAATATTGCAAGCTACATCTTCTACAGAAATTACAATGCAGAAGTTTTGCTGGGTGGAATTGCATTACGATCAATAATCTATCAAGCATGTTTTCACAAGGTGTCAAATCGATTGCAAAACATTTGGGAGAAAATCCTAACATATTGCTGTATTTACATGAGGGACACAGTCTGTGAATCGGATGCATTTCATTTGACACAACTGAGCACATAACTCTATTGCCTTCCAGTAATGTTGGCCCATCCCTTCAGCACTCAAACTGCTACACCTGGTCTGTGGATCACACATAATGGAATCTTGAAATAAAGCCAAGCGCAGGGAGCTTGTAACATCACACTATTTTAACCGGGTGGCTGAAAGATTGGTTGATATACTTTGTTAATAAGTATTTGGGTGGGAATGGGCGGGGTGGGGGCTGCATTGCTGATAGATGAGCAGAATGTTTCAGATTGTAAGATAACTGAAACGAAGTGTGGGGAGTTAATACCTGTAAAGGTATTTGCTCTTTTACTTTTATATTTACAAATTAAATTCCATGTTAATGAAATATGAATTGTATTAAATGGCAGGATCAGTGTTAAAATGACAAGATATCAGTGCAATGGCAGTCTCTCGTGAAGATATGAGCACTGCATTGCAATGACAGTCTGACTGTAGAGATATGAGCATAGCATTGCAATGGCAGTCTCTCAGTGGAGATATGACCACAGCATTGCAATGGCAGTCTGACTGTGGAGATATGAGCACAGCATTGCAATGGCAGTCTGACTGTGGAGATATGAGCACAGCATTGCAATGGCAGTCTGACTGTGGAGATATGAGCACAGCATTGCAATGGCAGTCTGACTGTGGAGATATGAGCACAGCATTGCAATGGCAGTCTGACTGTGGAGATATGAGCACAGCATTGCAATGGCAGTCTGACTGTGGAGATATGAGCACAGCATTGCAATGGCAGTCTGACTGTGGAGATATGAGCACAGCATTGCAATGGCAGTCTGACTGTGGAGATATGAGCACAGCATTGCAATGGCAGTCTGACTGTGGAGATATGAGCACAGCATTGCAATGGCAGTCTGACTGTGGAGATATGAGCACAGCATTGCAATGGCAGTCTGACTGTGGAGATATGAGCACAGCATTGCAATGGCAGTCTGACTGTGGAGATATGAGCACAGCATTGCAATGGCAGTCTGACTGTGGAGATATGAGCACAGCATTGCAATGGCAGTCTGACTGTGGAGATATGAGCACAGCATTGCAATGGCAGTCTGACTGTGGAGATATGAGCACAGCATTGCAATGGCAGTCTGACTGTGGAGATATGAGCACAGCATTGCAATGGCAGTCTGACTGTGGAGATATGAGCACAGCATTGCAATGGCAGTCTGACTGTGGAGATATGAGCACAGCATTGCAATGGCAGTCTGACTGTGGAGATATGAGCACAGCATTGCAATGGCAGTCTGACTGTGGAGATATGATCACAGCATTGCAATGGCAGTCTGACTGTGGAGATATGAGCACAGCATTGCAATGGCAGACTGACTGTGGAGATATGAGCACAGCATTGCAATGGCAGTCTGACTGTGGATACACACAAGCTCCCCTGTTGTATATCTACTGACTGTTAAGTAACTGCGACTCGTGCATTTAGGGCTGATGGGATTAAACGCTTGGTTATTGCCAGTTTATTTAATATTGGGCTCTGAGTAAAAGAAAAATCTTTTAAATTCTCAAAAAAGCATAAAAAATTTTTCTCGCAAGCATACCAGCATTTTCAAGCCAATGTCAAACTATGTTCATAGCTATTATCAGATCACATCAGCACTGGTTTCCTAATCTTTGTGCTGAAGATCTCTGAAGATACAGGGATAGAACCTACACCACAGGTGGTAGTTAGCTACCAGGAAGCAACAGCAATGTCATATATATCCACCTGCAAACCTGGATTCAAATAACATAACCAGAAAACCAAGAGATCTTCAGAACAAGAAAGTCGGGTTCTTGTGCTAATTAGAGATAAGAAACCTGATGGAAACCTTGGTATCCCTCCTTTAACCCCTCAAAAACAACCAGTAATAAAACATCAATATGCAAAGCCTGTTCCCATTCACGACAGCATGCATTAAGTACAGTGGTTTTAAAGGGATCAGGGATAGATGATCCTTGACGCTGGATAGTAAATATACCATTAGAGACAGAGGATCCATTATTCCTGAGGTATCAGAGTTAACCCTTGCAATGCCACTAGTCTTTTTAAATCATTCTTCGGTCATTGGTTTCCTGTTTTTCAGTTTCCTGGTAATGAGATTGAAGAGAGTTGCTGGGCTGTTGCCTCTCTGGATCTTGAACTCACAATGAGTTTGAAAACATCAGCCTGGTTAAAAGAATGCTAGGATTGTGTTGAGGGCTGATTTAGTGCAATTTAACGGATCTGTCCATTCATCAAGCGGAGGTTTCAGAACAAGACCACAGGGGTGTGGAAATAAACAGACGACCCCTTGCATTTCACCCACAAATCATTTCAAACGTCGCCCCAGATTCCAAAGGGTTCAAAAGGAGTTCACAACTGTCCTTGCTTTGGCACAGACACACAATTGGATCTATCACACGGACACACAATAAAAAATGACAAGATAAATAAAGTGTTAAAGAGATATGAAATCCTTTCTGGTTAGTTCGTTACGGTGGTTAGTCAGTCAGTTTTTAGTTAGTAAGTGAATGGTACATCAGACTGAATCTCATACAAGGTGTGGCTGGAGATGCCAAAACGAAAACAACACAACGTCTAGTAGTGAACTGACAAACGTCATAACAATCTGTTAAAACTACTGGATATTTCAAAATACACCACAGAATAAATCAGAACTCTTAAACTTTTGTGTTCAGTATATGAAGTCTTGTTTTTTTCTACTTCTTCCTCTTTTTAAATATGTATATTCTATATATAATAATAATAATAATAATAATAATAATAATAATAATAATAATAATAATAATAATAATAATAATATCGGAATATTCTGTATAAAATGCTGCCGCTGCTGTTTCTTCACACTAAACTGCGTGAGCCGCTGGAGTAGCGCCTCCGGTCCATGAGTGGGTTAGGAGGGCAGTACTGGTGTGGGTGGTTGTAGGGGGCGGCGGGGCAGGGGGCTGATGTGTGACCTTCATGGGCGTCCCCTGGAGCCTGCCCTCGGGTGACCTCATAGGGGTGGAGGCGCTTGATTGGATCAGCTGATGAGTGGGAGTGTGGCTCAGGATGGCCTCCATGTGGTCGTGGCTGCCCTTGTCCAGGACGATGACCTTGAAAATCTGCTGGCACTGGATGAGTGTGTCCAGGGGCAGGTCTGTTCTGGGCTGGCATGTCTGGAGACCCCCCCTCTGGTTAGGAAGGGGGCCCGGGGGGGCTCCAGTCTCTTGAGTCCGGGATGCACTGAGCTGGTACGTTTGGAGCCTGTTGTGAATTGACACCTAGTTTAGAAACAGCCAGAGACAGCATGAAATGTTATAAGACTTCTTTCCTTCTCTAAGACGTTAGCCCTCTTGGTGTAAATTAAACAGACATGCTGCAGGAGCATCTACAGGACGGGACCGACAGGCATGCACCAAGATACAGGAGCGGTAGAATCAGGGGGCAGGGGAGGGGCGGGGTTGGGGGTCAGTGGTCAGGTGTCTACTACAGATGCAACTTCAGGGAAGGAATATGGGAGGGGAATGCAAGCTGCTCAAGATTCAAGATTCTATTATTTATTGAAATAGGGTATATCCTATGGGGCTCAAGTTGGCAACCCTGATGGTAAAGGGGTGGTGGGGAGGGGTAACTAATGTGTCATTCCACATCAATTCATTGAGTCAGTGTGCTTGACAGTCTTGAAAAGGAAATATCAACTCAGAAACACAGTTTGTGCCAGAAGACCAAATCTGTGCAAAGTGTAACCTGAGAATAACTGGAAGGTGACATATGTGTGACATGTATGAGTTTGGAAATTTGGATATGAACACAATGGTGTGCACTGTTAGGCCCATGTGCACATGTATATGACTCACTAAACGTTATTAGACTTGAACATATGACATATTTCTAAAATAAGTTTTGAACAACTCTTACTATATCCAGCGCAGTCAAATACTGGTAACAGTTTCCTGTGCTGGCAGCCAACGTGTTTCTCATCTAATATTTGCTATAAAACACTGTCAAGTCAATCTGAGATAAAACATTAAAAAATCTTGTGTGCACTAATGCAAGATGTAGCACTCAGCAACAGCTTACAGCTCATACAGACTTTAGTTAAAACAGATTCTGTTTGTATGTATGTATGTATGTATGTATGTATGTATGTATGTATGTATGTATGTATATGCACAGTACAGGGCTGCCCCACCAGGGGCCATGGCCCCTGCACTTTCCCGACAGGGGGGCAGAGTATAGTTTGGCCCCTTACTTTTACTCTGTAAAAATAAAGCTGCCAATTTTTTTAATGTCCTCAGTGTATGGCGTGGCTGTTGTGTGGCGCTGTTGTGTATTAACACGTTTTTTCTTAAACGGTGGTTAATTTAAGTTAGAACTCTCTTTCTATGGCTATGGGAAAGGAAAACAGAAGGGAACATAGCTGGATTTGGCCAGATTAAATCGGCAGTACCGATCTGCATGACAGAAAGTGGATACACACCAGAGTTTATTTAATAACTTTTGTTTTACTGTTAAGAAACAAGCCTGCGGTAATCTGTTTATTTAAACACGTGCGTCCAGTTTTGTATAAAATTAAACTTTGCACTTTTTTTCCAAAATAACCTACTTTAGTAAGCTATATAAAAAGTTTTTCGACGTTTATTTCTGTCCTCTGCTTCCTTTAAAGCTGTAATTAGCATCTCTATTTCTTAATTACATAATGGATATCTGGCAAACGAGCTAATACATTTTTCTAGCTATACATTCAAAAATATATATCTGGTTTACTATGTTTGCAGAATATTGATTGGAAATTAAATTGGTTATCAATAGAGATAATCCTGTTTGTGTTTTTGTATTACTTGAAAAAGACAATCACATATGAAAGTTCAAGTAAAATACACGCGCACATTGTAGCATTCATTGGAAGACGCAGGAACAAGACTGCAGTATTTACTGTGTGTGTTTCTCCTTACTGTTTTAGTGTTAGAAACATGACTCTTTCAACATAAACTCTGAGTTCAAATATTTTAAGTATGCAACACATCATTTGCACAAGTCAGCACAAGTGCCATTTTTAAGGCAAGTCGTTTGGGTAGGACTATACGGCAGTACATAATATATGTTCCTGCAGATATTATTACAGCTTAAATGAAGAGCATTCCCAGTATGGACCATTTTAAATAGAACTTCTTACAGATCCTGTCATGCTTGACCAGCAGTAGAACAGCAATAGAAAACATTCACTATTGCTGAGTACTTTGCTCAGCCAGGTGGTTGAGAAAATTATGCCAGGGTTTAATTGTTTTATTTGGCAAAACATGTATTTCTTGCCAAGTTTTGTTCTGTGAATTATCAACAAGTTAATATAGCTATTCTGTTTCTCAGACGCCTACTTTGATAAGTGATAGTTAAAGGGTTAATGTTTATGGGACTGTTACTACAGTGGAAGGATAAGCAGATTTGTGATTCTACACTCCTGTATGTCATACCTCAGCTGTAGTAATAGCACCTCAGGATAAAGTCAGGTGTTTTACATTGACCGCTTTATAGAATGTTACAAGCAGTAACAGCTGCCTTTGTGTTTGCAACATACAAAATTAAGGGTCTTTATGCACAGGTCTATTGGTCCAACTTTAGTCTTGTGTCCCCCCCCCACCCACTCCGTGACGGCACCTCTGGTGCAGTATATATGTGCACAGTGGTTAGACTGATTTGTTTGTTAAGCTGTGTATACTGTAATATATAAGGCATCTATTTGTCAGTCATGTTTCAGCCACGATGGGCAGCTATCAAGTTACATTTGGGCTTGTATGTAAAGTATGACCCCCAGACCAAGCTCCACCACAACTGGATTAGCAGTTCTATTTGTAAAAGCCATGTAAAACACATGTACGGATTAACATCCCTAGCAAGGATACTAATCCTCCCCCTGTGGTGGAGCCCCCTCCCCCTCCCCGTGTGAAGTGTTGTACTGGTGCAACTCTCTCTCCAGCGGCTCCATGCACTCAGGTGACCTTGCAGGAATCTGCATTGCCCCACGACACACTGTGACAGATCCTGGACTCCAGGGCACTTGACATTTCCACATGGAAATATAATGCACACTGCCTGAGACTGAGGCTGGGAGAGTACACTGAAATCAGGGCTAAACTGCTGTTAGGAGAGAGATGACGTGCAATAGCATGGGCGACCTGATACAGTGCATTTCAGGTCTTAAAATTACCATAAGGTTGTTTAGGGGACTTTGATCCAAATCTAAAATAGTGTGTATAAAAATAACATGTGAAATACTTAAGATGTAAATGAATACTTTGCACTCTACAGCGATCCAGATAAGAATTAGCAGTAAAAACTCCAGACTTGTTTGGAGTGTTCAGACAGGAGCTCCTGTATACAGTCCCTCACACACGCACACACATACACAAACGCACACACACACACTCACAGTCTCTAGCTCTCTGGATTGAACAGGGGAACTTACCTGCATTTGGGGATCTCCAGATAAGAGCTACTTACCTCTACTGTGTTGTTCCCTGGCTTGTTTTCAAGGTCTTGCTTGCCTGCCGAAAGAAAGGATTTCTTGCTTACAAAGTGGACACCAGTCTCTTCTGTTTGCTACTGTCCCATACTTTTTAAAATAACATGCACAGAAATCTAAACCGAGGAATAAACATAAACCATTTTTTTTTAGTTTAGAATTGTACAAGATTGTGGGAAACTGCGTCCCCATTTAATGATCTGCAGATTTTAATACCAATTTATTGCAGGCCTGTTTTCTCTGTGGCTTCATTGTAATTAATGAAGTTAATAAGGGGGTGTGGCAAAGTGCCCCCCCTGTGTGTATTTTGTGTTACGTGTTGTGTGTAAATGTTGGTGTATAGGCATTGGTACACGGGATATAAGCGGGTCTGTGTTTCACATGTGTTTAAATTGTAGATTTGTATTTAGGCACGAGGAGGGCACAAATCACATCACGTGCAAGTAAAAAGTAATAATATGTGAGCACGGGGAATTGCACTTTAATTAATTCACGTGCAGTTGTACCGAGATTCCAATTGAATGATTGACTAGCAATCGAGTCTCGGTACAACTGCATAAAAGCTGTATGTTTTCACTCACTCGGGGTTGGGTGTTCGTGAGTGGAGAACGGGTGAGAGAGAGAGAGAGAGAGAGAGAGAGAGAGGAGAGAGAAAAGAAAAGAAAAGAAAAGAAAGAAATATTTATAACAATTGCTATCGCGTGCTGGTAGTACCAGCACGATACTTGTTTTATTTATTTACTCACCGTGTTTGTGTGTCTGTCCGTCCACCGTTTGTTACTGTTTAGTCCGTTTTGTTTATATATTTATTTTGGGCAAGTGCCGTGTCCTGTTTTTGTGTTATATTATTTTGTTTATTAAATGCTGAGCCGATCACGCTCAGCTTCACCAAAACCCCAAGTCTCTGTCTGCTCTGTGTGTTTTAGTTCTGGTCTGAGTTCCTCCCTGCAGCCATCTTGTCACACGTGGTGTCAGAACTGGGAAAACAGCGCCACCAGGACTCAGGCCAGAGTGGGAACCGCAGTTTTTTTTGTTTGTTTTGTTTTTTTGAAAAATAAAAGGGGAAAAATGGAAGGCTGGAACTGGAGAGATGGCTGCCAGGATCTGGAGGTCCTCCTCGGTGGTCTAGAGGACCAAGGCTGGTGCCTTGCCTGTGGGGAGTTCGGGCACCCAGTGGTGCACTGCCCCTACCAAGAGGGAGAGGAGGAACTGGCCCAGGAGAGGAAGGTGAGGAGGAGGCAGAGAAGGGGAAAGGGGAAGAGGAAGGCGGAGTGTCCACCGCCCAAGTCTCCACCAGCAGAGGAAGAATGCCTGCTGGTTTTGCCTCCACAGCCTGAGTGGGAGGAGCTCGAACGTCCTACGCCTGAGTGGGAGGAGCTCGAACGTCCCTACGCCTGAGTGGGAGGAGCCCGAACGTCCCACGCCTGAGTGGGAGGAGCCCGAACGTCCCACGCCTGAGTGGGAGGAGCCCGAACGTCCTACGCCTGAGTGGGAGGAGCCCGAACGTCCCACGCCTGAATGGGAGGAGTCGGTGCGCCCACAGCCCAAGAGGGAGGAGTCGGTGCGTCCACAGCCCAAGAGGGAGGAGTCGGTGCGCCCACAGCCCAAGAGGGAGGAGTCGGTGCGCCCACGGCCCAAAAGGGGAAGGTAGAGCGTCCACCGCCCCAGTCTCCACTAGCAGAGGGTGAATTCCTGCTGGTTCCACCTCCATTGCCATGGGAGGACTGCTTGCAGCTCCCACCTCCACCAGCAGAGGGTGAATTCCTGCTGGTCCCGCCTCCGCCACTTCCACCGCCAGGAGCAGAGCAGCAGGAGCTGCCTCTGCCTCCTCCACCAGCAGAGGGTGAATGCCTGCTGGGTCCCTGTCCACCAGCAGAGGGTGAATGCCTGCTGGGTCCCTGTCCACCAGCAGAGGGTGAATGCCTGCTGGGTCCCTGTCCACCAGCAGAGGGTGAATGCCTGCTGGGTCCCTGTCCACCAGCAGAGGGTGAATGCCTGCTGGGTCCCTGTCCACCAGCAGAGGGTGAATGCCTGCTGGTCTCCCCTTCCGAGGGGAGCCGCACCAGTCCCCTGCAAGAGGGGAGGGCCGCACCAGTCCCCTGAAACAAGGGTAGACTACACGCTGCTCCCACCTCCGCCGCCAGGAGACTACACGCCTCCCACCTCCACTGGCAGGAGCAGAGCAGCAGGAGCTGCCTCTGCCTCCGCCACCTCCACCGGCAGGAGCAGAGCAGCAGGAGCTGCCTCTGCCTCCGCCACCTTCACTGGCAGGAGCAGAGCAGCAGGAGCTGCCTCTGCCTCCGCCACCTTCACTGGCAGGAGCAGAGCAGCAGGAGCTGCCTCTGCCTCCGCCACCTTCACTGGCAGGAGCAGAGCAGCAGGAGCTGCCTCTGCCTCCGCCACCTCCATCGGCAGGAGCAGAGCAGCAGGAGCTGCCTCTGCCTCCGCCAACCCCACCAGCAGAGGAGGAATGTCTGCTGGTATCACTTCCCCACCAGCAGAGGATGAATGCCTGCTGGTATCACTTCCCCACCAGCAGAGGATGAATGCCTGCTGGTATCACTTCCCCACCAGCAGAGGATGAATGCCTGCTGGTATCACTTCCCCACCGTCACGAGGAGAGGAGCAGGAGCTGCCTCTCCCGTCACCAGAAGGACCAGGACTAGATGCTGGCGGTCCTCAGCAGCCCTTGCATAGGCTGCTGAGGAAAGCATGGGAAGAACCGCCCGCCGCAGTGGCCGAGAAGAGGGCCAAAACCCGCACCCCAGCTTGTCCTGACTGCCTGCCTCGCTGCGCCCAAGGATGCCTGCCTCGCCGCCCAAGGATGCCTGCCTCGCCGCCCAAGGATGCCTGCCTCGCCGCCCAAGGATGCCTGCCTCGCTGCCCAAGGATGCCTGCCTCGCCGCCCAAGGATGCCTGCCTCGCTTCGCCCAAGGATGCCTGCCTCGCCGCCCAAGGATGCTTGCCTGCCGCCCAAGGATGCTTGCCTCGCCGCCAAGGATGCTTGCCTCGCCGCCAAGGATGCTTGCCTCGCATCGCCTGGGGTTGCCAGCCGCCCGCGATCGCCTGGGGTTGCCAGCCGCTCCGCATCGCCTGGGGTTGCCAGCCGCTCCGCATCGCCTGGGGTTGCCAGCCGCTCCGCGACGCCTGGGGTTGCCAGCCGCCCGCGATCGCCTGGGGCTGCCTGTCGCTCCGCATCGCCTGGGGCTGCCTTTTGCTCCACACAGGGTGCAGGGTGCGAGGGAGAAGTGGAGCTCCCGCTGCCGCCTCTATGGCCAGGGGCTCCTCCCGAAGTTCGCCTCCCGAGGGTCCGCTGCTGCTGCCGCCGCCTCCCGAGGGTCCGCTGCTGCTGCCGCCGCCTCCCGAGGGTCCGCTGCTGCTGCCGCCGCCTCCCGAGGGTCCGCTGCTGCTGCCGCCACCTGGGGTCGCCAGGGATCCTGCTTCGCCTGGGGTCGCCGGGGCCTCTGCTTTGCCTCGGTCGCTACACTGTGGCCGGAGCTCCATGAAGGGGAGCTGCCGGCCATGAAGAAAGGGGGAGGTCAGGAGACCAGCTCCCCAGCCGCATTTCGTGGCAGGAACACGGTGGCCGGAGCCCCACGGAGGGGAG
This sequence comes from Acipenser oxyrinchus oxyrinchus, assembly GCA_030684275.1. Taxonomy (NCBI): domain Eukaryota; kingdom Metazoa; phylum Chordata; class Actinopteri; order Acipenseriformes; family Acipenseridae; genus Acipenser; species Acipenser oxyrinchus. The sequence continues at coordinate 30,663,578 of CM060256.1, forward strand.
CTGGCGGCCACAAAGAAGGGGGAGGTCAGGAGACCAGCTCCCCTGCAGCAGTTTCGCTGCGGAATTGGGTGGCCGGAGCCCCACGGAGGGGAACTGCCGCCATGAAGAAGGGGGAGGTCAGGAGACCAGCTTCCCCGCAGCAGTTTCGCTGCCGGAGATTGTGTGGTCGGAGCCCCACGGAGGGGAACTGCCGGCCATGAAGAAGGGGAGGTCAGGAGACCAGCTCCCCAGCTGCACTTTGCTGCAGGAGATAGTGTGGCTGAAGCCCGGAAGAGGGAGCTGCCGCCACGAAGAATTGGGGGTGCCGGACATTCCACCATGGCCACCCCCAGAAACAACTTGCTTCCCCTCTTCCGGGACTTTGGGACTGAGGGGGAGGTGGCCATTGAGGCCATGTGTGCTTTGCACAAGGGGGTATATGTGGCAAAGTGCCCCCTGTGTGTATTTTGTGTTACGTGTTGTGTGTAAATGTTGGTGTATAGGCATTGGTACACGGGATATAAGCGGGTCTGTGTTTCACATGTGTTTAAATTGTAGATTTGTATTTAGGCACGAGGAGGGCACAAATCACATCACGTGCAAGTAAAAGTAATAATATGTGAGCACGGGAATTGCACTTTAATTAATTCACGTGCAGTTGTACCGAGATTCCAATTGAATGATTGACTAGCAATCGAAGTCTCGGTACAACTGCATAAAAGCTGTATGTTTTCACTCACTTTCGGGGTTGAGTGTACAGAGGAGAGTACGGGAGAGAGCGAGAGAGAGCGAGAGCAGAGCGAGCGAGGAAATAACATTTAAAAACGACTGCTAAACAGTCTTTGTTTATTCGTTTGGCCCTTGTGCCTTTTTGTTTTGTGTTTTGTTTAAATCTTTTGTTTTTGGTTTGTTAATAAATACGTTGAATGCCATAGCATTCAGCTTCACCCGCCCATCCACTGTTTGTGATTCAGTTACTTCCTGGTCCGTGACGTCACCACTGCGAGCCAGCCTGCCACAGGGGGTCAATCAATCACCCAGGCTGCAGGGGAATTCATACAGCAGGATTAATACAGAATTATAGGAAGAGACCAATAAAATAGACGCTATGGCTTCATGATCAGTGAGGTGGCAATCTATCCAGAGCAGTCAGCGTTCCATGTTTCTGCTGAGCCCTGCAGCTCTGTGTGTGTCTGAGTACATGGAAGGGAGCCCTGCAGCTCTGTATGTGTCTGAGTACCTGGAGGGGAGCCTTGCTGCTCAGTGTGTATCAGTACCTGGAGGGGAGCCCTGCTGCTCGGTGTGTCTGAGTACCTGGAGAGGAGCCCTGCAGCTCTGTGTGTGTCTGAGTACATGCAAGGGAGTCCTGCAGCTCGGTGTGTCTGAGAACCTGGAGGGGAGCCCTGCTGCTCGGTGTGTCTGAGTACCTGGAGGGGAGCCTTGCTGCTCGGTGTGTCTGAATACCTGGAGGGGAGCCCTGCAGCTCTGTGTGTGTCTCAGTACCTGGAGGGGAGCCCTGCTGCTTGGTGTGTATCAGTACCTGGAGGGGAGCCCTGCTGCTCGGTGTGTCTGAGTACCTGAAGGGGAGCCCTGCTGTTCGGTGTGTGTCTGAGTACCTGGAGGGGAGCCCTGCTGCTCGGTGTGTCTGAGTACCTGAAGGGGAGCCCTGCTGTTCGGTGTGTGTCTGAGTACCTGGCGGGGAGCCCTGCTGCTCGGTGTGTGTCTGAGTACCTGGAGGGGAGCCCTGCTGCTCGGTGTGTCTGAGTACCTGGAGGGGAGCCCTGCTGCTTGCCCCGGAGCTCTAGCTGTGTGCCGTTGTTCTTTGTCTTTGTTCCCTGCTGCTTCTCCAGCTCCCCTGCAGAACGACAAGAAAAGTGATCAGAGCAATTGAGTGAGCAAGCCGCACCACAGAGAAGAGATCAGAGTGCGCAAGTGAGCTGCACCACATAGAAGAGATCAGAGCGAGCGAGCCACAGCACATAGAAGAGATCAGAGTGAGCGAGGGAGCCGCACCACATAGAACAGATCAGAGTGAGCGAGCCACAGCACAGAGAAGTGATCAGAGCGAGCGAGGGAGCCGCACCAGATAGAACAGATCAGAGCGAGCAAGCGAGCCACAGCACAGAGAAGAGATCACAGCGAGCGAGGGAGCCGCACCACATAGAAGGGATCAGAGCGAGCGAGCCACAGCACATAGAAGAGATCAGAGTGAGCGAGGGAGCCGCACCACATAGAACAGATCAGAGCGAACAAGCGAGCCACAGCACAGAGAAGAGATCAGAGCGAGCGAGGGAGCCGCACCACAGAGAAGAGATCAGAGTGAGCAAGCGAGCACAGCACATAGAAGAGATCAGAGCGAGAGAGGGAGCCGCACCACATAGAACAGATCAGAGTGAGCGAGCCACAGCACAGAGAAGTGATCAGAGCGAGCGAGGGAGCCGCACCAGATAGAACAGATCAGAGCGAGCGAGCCACAGCACATAGAAGAGATCAGAGTGAGCGAGGGAGCCGCACCACATAGAAGAGATCAGAGCGAGTGAGCGAGCCACAGCACAGAGAAGAGATCAGAGCGAGCGAGTGAGCTGCACCACATAGAACAGATCAGAGCGAACAAGCGAGCCACAGCACAGAGAAGAGATCAGAGCGAGCGAGGGAGCCGCACCACAGAGAAGAGATCAGAGCGAGCAAGCGAGCCACAGCACATAGAAGAGATCAGAGCGAGCGAGGGAGCAGCACCACATAGAACAGATCAGAGTGAGCGAGCCACAGCACAGAGAAGTGATCAGAGCGAGCGAGGGAGCCGCACCAGACAGAACAGATCAGAGCGAGCAAGTGAGCCACAGCACAGAGAAGAGATCACAGCGAGCGAGGGAGCTGCACCACATAGAAGGGATCAGAGCGAGCGAGCCACAGCACATAGAAGAGATCAGAGTGAGCGGGGGAGCCGCACCACATAGAAGAGATCAGAGCGAGTGAGCGAGCCACAGCAAAGAGAAGAGATCAGAGCGAGCGAGGGAGCTGCACCACATAGAACAGATCAGAGCGAACAAGCGAGCCACAGCACAGAGATCAGAGCGAGTGAGGGAGCCGCACCACAGAGAAGAGATCAGAGCGAGCAAGCGAGCCACAGCACATAGAAGAGATCAGAGCGAGCGAGGGAGCAGCACCACATAGAACAGATCAGAGTGAGCGAGCCACAGCACAGAGAAGAGATCACAGCGAGCGAGGGAGCCGCACCACATAGAACAGATCAGAGCGAGCGAGCCACAGCACATAGAAGAGATCAGAGCGAGCGAGCCACAGCACATAGAAGAGATCAGAGCAAGTGAGCCGCAGCACTGAGAAGAGATCAGAGCGAGCGAGGGAGCCGCACCACATAGAACAGGGGCTTTGCTAATGCTGAGGAGCAGCTCATTGCAGAGGGCTGACGGGGAGGGGAAGGTACCTGCAATGTTACAGGCATTCTGTGATCTAGAGATACAGGGATCTACTCATCATCCTAACAGATCTAGAGATACGGGAGTCTACTCATCATGCTAACAGATCTAGAGATACGGGGGTCTCCTCATCACCCTAACAGATCTAGAGATACGGGGGTCTCCTCATCACCCTAACAGATCTAGAGATACGGGGGTCTCCTCATCACCCTAACAGATCTAGAGATACGGGGGTCTACTCATCATGCTAACAGATCTAGAGATACGGGGGTCTCCTCATCACCCTAACAGATCTAGGGGTCTCTTCATCACCCTAACAGATCTAGAGATACAGGGGTCTCCTCATCACCCTAACAGATCTAGAGATACGGGGGTCTACTCATCACCCTAACAGATATAAAGATACAGGGGTCTCCTCATCACCCTAACAGATCTAGAGATACGGAGGTCTCTTCATCACCCTAACAGATCTAGAGATACGGGGGTCTCCTCATCACCCTAACAGATCTAGAGATACGGGGGTCTCCTCATCACCCTAACAGATCTAGAGATACGGGGGTCTCCTCATCACCCTAACAGATCTAGAGCATGAAGAGATCAGAGCGAGCGAGGGAGCAGCACCACATAGAACAGATCAGAGCGAGCAAACCACAGCACATAGAAGAGATCAGAGTGAGCGAGGGAGCCGCACCACATAGAAGAGATTAGAGCGAGCGAGTCACAGCACATAGAAGAGATCAGAGCGAGGGAGCAGCACCACATAGAAGAGATCAGAGCGAGCGAGCGGGCCACAGCACAGAGAAGAGATCAGAGTGAGCAAGCGAGCCACAGCACATAGAACAGATCAGAGCGAGCGAGCGAGCCACATCACTGAGAAGAGATCAGAGCGAGCAAGGGAGCCGCACCACATAGAAAAGATCAGAGCGAGCGAGCCACAGCACAGAGAAGAGATCAGAGCGAGTGAGCCGCAGCACAGAGAAGAGATCAGAGTGAGCGAGGGAGCCGCACCACATAGAACAGGGGCTTTGCTAATGCTGAGGAGCAGCTCATTGCAGAGGGCTGACGGGGAAGGGAAGGTACCTGCAGTGTTACAGGCATTCTGTGATCTAGAGATACGGGGGTCTACTCATCATCCTAACAGATCTAGAGATACGGGGTCATCATGCTAACAGATCTAGAGATACGGGGGTCTCCTCATCACCCTAACAGATCTAGAGATACGGGGGTCTTCTCATCACCCTAACAGATCTAGAGATACAGGGCTCTACTCATCATCCAAACAGATCTAGAGATACAGGGGTCTACTCATCATGCTAACAGATATAAAGATACGGGGGTCTCCTCATCACCCAAACAGATCTAGAGATACAGGGCTCTACTCATCATCCTAACAGATCTAGAGATACAGGGGTCTACTCATCATGCTAACAGATATAAAGATACGGGGGTCTACTCATCATGCTAACAGATAAAAAGATACGGGGGTCTACTCATCATGCTAACAGATATAAAGATACGGGGGTCTACTCATCATCCTAACAGATCTAGAGATACGGGGGTCTCCTCATCACCCTAACAGATATAAAGATACGGGGGTCTACTCATCATCCTAACAGACATAAAGATACAGGGGTCTCCTCATCACCCTAACAGATCTAGAGATACGGGGGTCTCCTCATCACCCTAACAGATATAAAGATACAGGGGTCTACTCATCATGCTAACAGACATAAAGATACGGGGGTCTACTCATCATCCTAACAGATATAAAGATACGGGGGTCTCCTCATCACCCTAACAGATCTAGAGATACGGGAGTCTCCTCATCACCCTAACAGATCTAGAGATAAGGGAGTCTCCTCATCACCCTAACAGATCTAGAGATACGGGAGTCTCCTCATCACCCTAACAGATCTAGAGATACGGGAGTCTCCTCATCACCCTAACAGATCTAGAGATACAGGGGTCTCCTCATCACCCTAACAGATCTAGAGATACGGTGGTCTACTCATCATGCTAACAGATCTAGGGATACCGGGGTCTCCTCATCACCCTAACAGATCTAGAGATACGGGGCTCTACTCATCACAGATCTTTACATAAGCATGTTTCACACAGGGGGAGGGGAGGGCACACTTGTATGTTTCACACAGGGGGAGTGGGGGCACACTTGCATGTTTGCTCACATTCAATACGGATCTGCTCCATCTCTGTCACCTCTCCGATGGACTCTTTCAGGTCCTCCACAAACTTCAGCAGCTCCTCGGCACTCTGGGCACAGAAGTGCAGAACCTGCTTCTTATCTGAGCCGGAGTAGGGAGACACGAGCGTGATGCCATGGGGGTAATCTACAATAATAAACACAGTTAGAAACACTGACAAGGTAACACAGCAAACTGGGACCTGGGTTTATCATTCCAGAAACAGCCTACCAGGTGACGTAGTGGGACCTATACACTTGGAACATTAAAAAGCAATTAGATTCTGTCCCAATAAATTAGATTCCCCAGGTGGAGGCAAATAAGAGAAGGGATAAGCCTTGATGGGCAGAACGGCCTCCTCTCATCCTCAAACATTTCCCCTGTTCTTATGATCTTATGAATACTACAAAAGAAGGGGAAATAGCAGCTCTAGAAACTGAATATAACGGTGCATGTTTCTGATGGACACAATTAAATACTTTGCTTACTTTGCCTGTTTGATTTACACAGAGAATTGTGAGGGTCTGGAACCAACTCCCCAGTAATGTTGTTGAAGTTGACACCCTGGGATCCTTCAAGAAGCTGCTTGATGAGATTCTGGGATCAATAAGCTACTAACAACCAAACAAGCAAGACGGGCTGAATGGCTTCCTCTCGTTTGTAAACTTTCTTATGTTCTTATGAGGCAGACCGCTTTATTGAAATGAGCCTCTGATTGCTCTGATCTGTCCTGCTTGCAGATTGTCTAACTGAGTGTGGGGGAGAAGAGAAGTCTTCCCTTGTTAGTCATTGGGATCTCCTTTGAGAAGCCTTCCCTTGTTTTTCATTAGGATCTGCTTTGAGAAGCCTTCCCTTGTTTTTCATTGGGATCTGCATTGAGAAGCCTTCCCTTGTTAGTCATTGGGATCTCCTTTGAGAAGCATTCTCTTGTTTTTCACTGGGATCTCCTTTAAGAAGCCTTCCCTTGTTTTTCACTGGGATCTCCTATGCCTGGGCTGCATTTTCAAACTATTGCAATGTGCAATCTTAACAAATGATGAATTTCAAAGTGAAGTGTCATTTCAATTGGTAAAGGAGGACTGATTAGAGATTGTTCTGCCAAATTACAGGCAGTGTGCAGGAATCTGCACGAAGTGTAACTAGCAGCAAAGCCCTAATTCCGAGGAGGAGGAGGAGGAGGAGGAGGAGGAGGAGGAGGAGGAGGAGGAGGTAGCTAAAAAATGCATCGGGTTACTTGAGCTGCTTTAATTCTGAAACTATTTTGCTTTTCACCAATTATTATGCTGCTTTATGAAATGATATTGAGAAGAATCTGCTGTAGTGTTTCCCTCCTAATCACTTCCTAATTTCAAGTGAATATTTTCATTTTCATCTGTTTGCAGCATCTCTGCATTGACTACTGATTTTTTTGTGGAGTGTATTTGGGTAGTTTATGGATTTCTAGATATATTCCAAGTTTTACTATAACAGAGACTTTGGGGCATATTTGCAAGACTGACACTGCAGTCTATTTATTATGTATTAAGTATTAATATTTATGAAATAGTACCTAGCAGTGAACCTTAAAAATCCCTATCTTTAAAATCTCTTCATATGAAAAGAAATACAAACAATTTTTGTAAAAGTTAAGTATGCATGTGACTGCTTCAAAAGGCTACTGGTTATTAAAAGATATGTGTATCAGAGACTTTGGATCAAATTTCCCAGTAAAACCTGAGTGAATCTGCCCCTCACAATTGGTCTGCACAGTAACAACCACTGTTATCGCAAATGGGAAACGAGAGTGATTTAAAAAAATGCTAAAAGAAACGTAATCAAATAAATGTCAAAGGTTTCGACTAGACGTCTTTTTCAATGACTTTAATTCACATACTTATTATCACTGGATGATGTAGCCTCCAACCCCAATAGATAATAGAGTGTGATGGATCTCCTAATAGCCCCATCAAGAGGAATGTGTGAGTGCTAATTAACCTTTCAGAGGTGTAAACGGTGACAGTTACAGGGAAAACACTTAAGATAAGTATGGGCTATGTGGTCCAGTGGTTAAAGAAAAGGGCTTGTAACTAGGAGGTCCCTGGTTCAAATCCCACCTCAGCCACTGACTCATTGTGTGACCCTGAGCAAGTCACTTAACCTCCTTGTGCTCCGTCTTTCGGGTGAGACGTAATTGTAAGTGACTCTGCAGCTGATGCATAGTTCACACACCCTAGTCTCTGTAAGTCGCCTTGGATAAAGGCGTCTGCTAAATAAACAAATAATAATAAGTACACTAGGCAGAGGGTACAGAGAAAAGATACACTAGAAACATGAAGAAGGAACCTGTAATGGGGGAGCCCTCCTCCACTTACACTCGTTCTCAAACAGGTGGAACTGCATCCCCTGGAGCCCCACCGCCTTGCAGAATGTGTAGGTGGCTGAGCTCTTCTTCTTTGGGCACAATTTGAGGATCTGCAGAGACCAAGAGGAAGGATCACTAGAGGCGCATGTACAGTCAGCCTGGAGTAAGAGCTGGGCACTTAATCAAAGAGGAAGCATCACTAGAGATGCATGCACAGTCAGTCTGGGGTAAGAGCTGGGCACTTAATCAAAGAGGAAGCATCACTAGAGACGCATGCACAGTCAGCCTGGAGTAAGAGCTGGGCACTTAATCAAAGAGGAAGCATCACTAGAGGCGCATGTACAGTCAGCCCCGGGGTAAGAGCTGGAAGACTTGATTAATCAGAGCAGGTGAACGATCCATTAAACGAATAATCACATCTCTACAGGTTCACGTATGATATGAGCTTGTAATAAATGTCCACCCAAAACCATTCAGTGAAATAAGAACTTAGCTGAGCTCTACAGTATGTTGCCAGAACAAAGAAAGGCTGTTTTACAATTGTTATAAAACTAAAAGTTGTTTAAGGAGAATTCTGATTAGTTGCATGTAATTGTGATATATTACAGGGCATAAATAGACATGTTATTACATAATAACCAGGTATCTATCATAGTTCCTGCACTGAAGTGGTACCTACAGTGTTATTACATAGAAATAACCTTATGAACATGTTTATTATTATTGGCAATTCCCATGTAATTAGACACTTACTACACCAGCAGTTACCATGTACGATTCATTGGAGGTTAACAAGTTATTACAATGTAATTACATGGTTATGTGTGTCTTGGAATCTAAAGCGATATCATTTAGTTTAACTCAGACAGATCCAATTAATCTAGTATAAACAAAAAAAACAAATTAACACTAGATTAAACACCCTCATAATAGCAAAGGCATTCTTTTAGCATAACAACATAGCAGTCCCCTTATTGTGTTGTGACTGGTGGTTTTGTTTTCTGTCTGTGGAACCTAAGATTGCTCTCACCACCATCAGGTTATTGAAGAGGGATACCTCTCTCTGTCTGTCAAACCCAACATTGCTCTTACCACCATCAGATCATTGAAGAGGAACACCTCTCTCTGGTGTGCTGCCTGTTTCTGGGCCTTGTTGACGTCAATGACCTCGAAGAGACGACTGCAGCACACCAGCCTCCTGTGGGGGACAGACAGCACCTGGGGAAAGGAGAAGACCATCAAGCAGCCCCTTTTCCTCTTACTCTCGCCTCCCTTCTCTCTCTCTCTCTCTCACTCCCTCTCTCTCCATCTCTGTCGCTCCCTCTTTCTCGCTCCCTCTCTAGCTCTCTCCCTCTCTCTTCATCTCTCTGACCTCTCTCTCGCTCCCTCCTCTCTCTCTCTCCTGTCCCCTTCTCCCTCCATCCTCTCTCTCCCCCTCTCTATCCCTCTGCCTCTCCCCATCTCTCCTGCCCCCCTCAACCCATCTCCCCATCTCCCCCTCTCTCAGCAGACTCACGGTTTTCATCCCCAGGATGGACTGCTCCACTTTTGTCACATAGGTCACGTGATCCTCATTGGAGCGCAGTTCTCTCTGCTGGATGCGCTCGTATATCCCGACCACCATCTCCCGCGGAATATCCGCTCCATCGTCCACTCCTACAGAGGGGGCTGTATCAATTGGGTTTGCTTATCTTCACTGATGAACATCCCTGTTAGAGATCCCAGCAGTGATCAGGACTGGTTTATCCTGATCAGAGCTTTGACTGGTTCAAGAAACTCAAATGTAATTTCAAACTAATTAGCCCCACTGAAAGAAGCTGTACATGCAGAGTTGTCCTTTTGACACCTAAATAATGCACAACCATCACGTTTTGAAGAGAATGTTGCTTCACATGGTTTCAGACAGCTCTGTGTTTGAGTGTGTGTGCGTGTGCAATAATGAAGCACTGTGAGTGTGTCAGTGTGTGTCAGTGTGTGTGTGTGTGTGAGAGTGTGTATGTCAGTGTGTGTGTGTGCTGATAACTTATAGTATAGCACTTATTACAGTAAAACAATATATTGGGAGATAAAACCTAATTAAACAAAAACAAGCGTAGTAGCATGTGCTTATTTATTTCATTATATCTTTATGTAATAATAATAAATAATAATAATAAATATGCTCATCAAACTTACACACATTGTTTCACGATTCTTTTGCAAGCACAAATGCCTATTGATGTTTGCATATTACTGTATATATGACAGGGAATGTCTGTCCCTGCAACAGTATTTCACACTCTGATTCCATTCTCTTGTGACTCGAAAAAAAGAATCCATGAAATCCGCAGAACAGCTGCATTTCTCCTTTATTTCTGTCTATCTATCTAAATGCATCTATATGCATATATCTACAGTATATGTATCTAGCTAGCTAAGACTATAAAGGTACAGTATGTTGTACCATGTTGTATCTAATATCCATGAGGTTTCGTCGGATTTGTGAGAGCAGTTCCTAAGACCTAGAGCAGGGCAGGCAGACAGGCAGAGTCACATAAGATTGTGAATGAAGGCAGGCAGACTCACCATGCAGGTTGTGAATGAAGGCAGGCAGACTCACCATGCAGGTTGTGAATGAAGGCAGGCAGACTCGTATCAGGTTGTTAATGAAGGCAGGCAGACTCACCATGCAGGTTGTGAATGAAGGCAGGCAGACTCGTATCAGGTTGTGAATGAAGGCAGGTAGACTCACCATGCATGTTGTGAATGAAGGCAGGCAGACTCGTATCAGGTTGTGAATGAAGGCAGGTAGACTCACCATGCATGTTGTGAATGAAGGCAGGCAGACTCACCATGCAGGTTGTGAATGAAGGCAGGCAGACTCACCATGCAGGTTGTGAATGAAGGCAGGCAGACTCGTATCAGGTTGTGAATGAAGGCAGGTAGACTCACCATGCAGGTTGTGAATGAAGGCAGGCAGACTCACCATGCAGGTTGTGAATGAAGGCAGGCAGACTCGTATCAGGTTGTGAATGAAGGCAGGCAGACTCACCATGCAGGTTGTGAATGAAGGCAGGCAGACTCACCATGCAGGTTGTGAATGAAGGCAGGCAGACTCACCATGCAGGTTGTGAATGAAGGCAGGCAGACTCACCATGCAGGTTGTGAATGAAGGCAGGCAGACTCACCATGCAGGTTGTGAATGAAGGCAGGCAGACTCACCATGCAGGTTGTGAATGAAGGCAGGCAGACTCACCATGCAGGTTGTGAATGAAGGCAGGCAGACTCACCATGCAGGTTGTGAATGAAGGCAGGCAGACTCACCGCGCAGGTTGCGAATGAAGTCCTCCAGCATCATTTTGCGGTCTGGCTTGATGTTGGGGCTGTACATGTCAGTGTTGAGCAGGATGATGGCGAAGGCCAGGATGAAGATGGTGTCGGGGTTGTGGAACTGCTGGACCACGTCCGGGTTACATATACAGTAGCGCTGGCTGCAGGAGAGAGGGGGATAGAGGAGATGGGGAGGAGGAGAGAGAGGATGGGAGGAGGGGGAGAGGAAGGGGAGAGGGAGAGGGGGAAAGGGAGGGGGAGAAGGAGAGCAAGAAGGAGGGGAGAGGCATTATTAATGAGGATGAAAAAGCAAAAAGCTAATGGGAAGAAACTAGTAATAGGTACTTAGTATTAAATATTCTTGGTACCACTGTCACGTGACAAATGTCCATAGTAAATGTAATCATAACGCAAGACATGCCCTTCAGTAGCTCAGCCAGTCAGATTGCACACTGATTATTAATGACACTGGTTGCAGGTATATTTATACATGGTGGTTGCAGTTTTTATTTTAACCACAAGGTGGCACACTGCAGCCAAGTTCCTTATCTGTATGATTACTTGGTAATAATCAGAATTTTCCAGACAATTTCAGCAGCAATTTCAGTCTGAATAGAGTTTTCCAGTGTGTGTGTGTGTGTGTGTGTGTGTGTGTGTGTGTGTGTGTGTGTGTGCGTGCATGTCAGTGTGTGAGTGTAAGTGTGTGTGTGTGTGTGTGCCAGTCAGTGTGTGTGTGTGCATATTTGCCAACATTTGGAAACTGTTCAGCGGAACTATGGGTAAATATCAGGACTTTCTTCCTATGCATCGGGACGCAGGACATTTGCTAGGAAATCAGGACTGTCCTGACCATATAGGGACTGTTGGCATGTATGTGTGTGTGCGTGTGCGCCAGTCAGTGTGTGTGTGAGAGAGAGAAAGAGAGAGAGAGAGAGAGAGAGAGAGAGAGAGAGAGAGAGAGAGAGAGAGAGATAGAGTGTGCGTGTGTGTGCGCCAGTCAGTGTGTGAGTGTGTGTGTGAGAGAGAGACTGCGTGTGTGGGTGTGTGTGGTGTGTTTGTGTGCATGAGAGAGAAAGAGAGTGTGTGTGTTCCAGTCATTGTGTGTGTGTGAGAGAGAATGTGGGTGTGTGTGTGTGTGTGTGTGAGTGAGAGAGACTGGGTGTGTATATGTGTTCATTTATCACACAAGCTCAGCTACATAATGGCCTGTCTGATCAAGTTTGGCAACCCAGTTCTTTACGCTGTAATAAAAGTGTATTTATGACAAGCACACAACCCCCACCCTCCTACTAACAGCTCAGAATATCACATTCATTTCCATTGTAATGGACTTGCAGCATGGTGTGAATTACAAGCGGAGTATTGCAGATTCACAAGAGCTGTCATATTTATTGCACAATTCATGTCCTCACCCTGCTATTGTCTAAATTGATAGCCTTGTATTATCAGCAGGGCAATTCTGCTTCATAAAGTTGAATGAAACCTGCTGAATAATGTTACGTTAACATATTAAATTACATACCGCTTTGTAGTTTTCCATAAACAACAACTGACAACAATGGAAATATTTGACATTTCGGAATCTAACATGAAATACCATACTACTATTATGACTTCAGTGCAGTGTGAGAGACTGGACTGCAATGAGCTGCAGGTACACCAGATCGTGAGGCAGATTTCTGCAGACATCAAGAGCTCTGCTTCTTCTCAGAGGTGTTTTTTTTAATGTTTGCAGCGATGCTGGGAGTTCAATTCAGGGGGGCTGACAGTGGTAAAGTCGGGTAGGAATCTGTGCCTTTGTACAGCCAGTGTATTCTATTCAGGAACAGCAGCTCTGGTGATGTGGATGCGTATACCCAAGTGCGGGCCTATATAGTGAGCTGTCATTATCCTCCTGATTCAGTGTTTTGTTATCCTGGGGACCCCCTGAATCTGCTGGTTTTCATTCCAACTGAGCTCTCAATTACTTAACTAGACCCTTCATTGAACTGATATTTCAAGTTAGCTATAACACATTTTATAAGTAACCTCTGCAACTGTGTAAGAACTGAAAACAATTAAAAACATCTAATTATGCAAATTATCATTTCAATGAAGGGTCTAGTTAAGTAACTGAGAGCTCAGTTGGAATGAAAACCAGCAGACACAGTGGGTCCCCAGGACCAGGGTTGGGAACCACTGTCCTACAGCATTGTTGAGCATGAGTATGAAGCGTTTGGGACTTAAACAAAAAAGTTGCATGACCCCCATACAGTACCTATACTAGGCCACAGTTCAAGGTGAAGAGTAACATTTAGATTCCATAACACTGAACATGAGGTATGTATCTGAAATGGTTTACTAGATATGTGTGGCTCTAGGAAGTCACAATGGTGGCTTCAGTGAAACTGAAAAAGCACACCATCCAAAACTACAGTATACTGTGAAATAACCCCCCGTACCTGAAAGCCTCGATGAGCCGCTCCACCTTCTGGGCCTCCCCTTGAACACGAATGTGCGCCTGGAACTTCCTGAGAGCTTCATCAAGCTCCATCCCATAGAAATCCATCTCATCCACCACACAGCTGTGGAGAAAAGAGGGGGAGGAGAACAAGGAGGAGAGGGGAGAGAGGAGGGATTGGGGGAGAGAAGTACAGGGAGGAGAGAGGAGAGAGGAGGAAGAAGGGAGAGGAATACAGGGAGGAGAGAGGAGGGATAGGGAGAGTACAGGAGGAGGAGGGAGATAGGGGGAGAGGAGTACAAGGAGCAGAGGGGGAGAGGAGGGGGAGGAGGAGAGAGGAGTACAGGGAGGAGAGAGGGGAGAGAGGGGAAGGAGGGAGGGAGAGATCCAGAGAGGTTAGCTGGAAGCCAGAGACAGAACACAACCTCCACCTGTATGGCCTATGTTACAGTTTCACAGAGGTCTGCAGACAGTAACCAGCCTCTTCAGTGCTGTGGTGCATCTCTGAACTGCCCACACACTGAGCCCCTTTCTAACTACTACAATCAACTGAAGCTAGCTGTTTAAAAAGGTCCAACCCAGGCTGTGTAATTATTACATTCCCCGTAGTTTTAGAAGCTGCAGAATAATGTACAGCTGTGGCCAAAGGTTTTGCATCACCCTATAGAATCAACAAATTATACCTCATAAAGTTGAATGAAACCTGCTGAATAATGTTATGTTAACATATTGAATTACATACTGCTTTGTAGTTTTCAATATACTTAACAAAAAACTGACAATTGATATTAAAAAATGTGACATTTTGAAATCTAACATGAAATATTGTGTTACTATTATGACTTCCGGTAGACTTTTGCAATATCATTTTGTAGTTTCTTTGATTAAATGATGTTAAAAAAATATGTTAATTATGTTTTTTATTTTTTATTTTATTTTATTATGTCTCAATGATGCAGGTGATGCAGAACTTTTGGCCATATCTGTATAGGGTGTGTGGTGAATTGTCCAGCTATCTCAATGGTTATGTTCTGTTTTAATTCCATGTGCTCTATTGTAATCATACTACTACATGTAAATATATCATATAAGTGTGCCTTTTTGTGCTACACTATAAACTGTGCAAATCAAGACACAAGTTTTTTTGTTTTTTTCTTTAATGTAAGAATAGACCTGGCCACCAGTGGCATGTGCAATTCTCTTTTGCATCTGGATAAATGTAAAATGAACCAGCCCTCACCTGTCTCCAGTGTCACTATTTCTGGGCACCTTTTTGATTTGGCCCAGACTTTTCAGCCCACTGATGATAGTTATTTTCAGTTTCAAGGTGGCCTCTGCCATGGTCCCATTTCAAGGCTGCTCATTTTGTAAGGTTCTGATAAACTGCTCTTTTAATTGTCTCTTTGTAAACTAACTGAGCAATGTTGTCAGAGCTTTGTTTTCTTCATTATAATTAGCATGACTTATTAAATCTCCAATCACAGTTGAGTTGCGAATCTACATGAAAGGCGCTATATAAAATAAAGATTGATTGATTGATTGATTGATATATATATATATATATATATATATATATATATATATATATATATATATATATATATATATATATATATATATATTCAGTACATGGACCAAATTGGCAATTGGCAAATTGAAGGCACCTATATGTAAAAAACACTGCATCTGAAGAATTGGAATAACAACCACTAAGAATGATTGCAAACGTCCCAAGAAGGTAAAGGAGAGAGCAAATACAATGAAGCAGCTTCTCAATAACAAATGCAATGAAGCAGCTTCTCAATAACAAATACAATGAAGCAGCTTCTCATAAACAAATGCAATGAAGCTTCTCAATAACAAATGCAATGAAGCTTCTCAATAACAAATACAATGAAGCAGCTTCTCAAAAACAAATACAATGAAGCAGCAGTGTCTCTGTGTACAGGAGCTCTGTGTGTCTCTGTGTACAGGAGTCCTGTGTGTCTCTGTGTACAGGAGCTCTTTGTGTCTCTGTGTACAGGAGTCCTGTGTTTCTCTGTGTACAGGAGCTCTGTGTGTCTCTGTGTACAGGAGTCCTGTGTTTCTCTGTGTACAGGAGTCCTGTGTTTCTCTGTGTACAGGAGCCCTGTGTTTCTCTGGGTACAGGAGCCCTGTGTTTCTCTGTGTACAGGAGCTCTGTGTTTCTCTGTGTACAGGAGCCCTGTGTTTCTCTGTGTACAGGAGTCCTGTGTTTCTCTGTGTACAGGAGCCCTGTGTTTCTCTGTGTACAGGAGTCCAGTGTTTCTCTGTGTACAGGAGCCCTGTGTTTCTCTGTGTACAGGAGTCCTGTGTTTCTCTATGTACAGGAGCTCTGTGTTTCTCTATGTACAGGAGCCCTGTGTTTCTCTGTGTACAGCAGTCAAGTGTTTCTTTGTGTATCCCTCTGTTTCTGTGTATTTCAATGTTTCTCTGTGTGTCTCAGTGTTTATCTGTGTATCACAGTGTTTCTCTGTGTATCCCTGTGTTTCTGTGTATTCCAGTGTTTCTCTGTGTATCCCAGTGTTTCTCTTTGTATTACAGTGTTTCTCTGTGTATCCCTGTGTTTCTGTGTTTTCCAGTGTTTCTCTGTGTATCCCTGTGTTTCTGTGTATTCCAGTGTTTCTCTGTGTGTCCCAGTGTTTCTCTGTGTACAGGGGCCCTGTGTTTCTCTGTGTACAGCAGTCTAGTGTTTATCTGTGTATCCTGGTGTTTCTCTGTGTATCCCTGTGTTTCTGTGTATTCCAGTGTTTCTCTGTGTGTCCCAGTGTTTCTCTGTGTACAGCAGTCTAGTGTTTATCTGTGTATCCCGTGTTTCTCTGTGTATCCCTGTGTTTCTGTGTATTCCAGTGTTTCTCTGTGTATCCCAGTGTTTCTCTTGTATTACAGTGTTTCTCTGTTTATCCCTGTGTTTCTGTGTATTCCAGTGTTTCTCTGTGTGTCCCAGTGTTTCTCTGTGTACAGGGGCCCTGTGTTTCTCTGGGTACAGCAGTCCAGTGTTTCTCTGTGTATTACAGTGTTTCTCTGTTTATCCCTGTGTTTCTGTGTATTCCAGTGTTTCTCTGTGTGTCCCAGTGTTTCTCTGTGTACAGGGCCCTGTGTTTCTCTGGGTACAGCAGTCCAGTGTTTATCTGTGTACCCCTGTGTTTCTCTGTGTATCCCTGTGTTTCTGTGTATTCCAGTGTTTCTCTGTGTGTCCCAGTGTTTCTCTGTGTACAGCAGTCTAGTGTTTATCTGTGTATCCCGGTGTTTCTCTGTGTATCCCTGTGTTTCTGTGTATTCCAGTGTTTCTCTGTGTATCCCAGTGTTTCTCTTTGTATTACAGTGTTTCTCTGTTTATCCCTGTGTTTCTGTGTATTCCAGTGTTTCTCTGTGTGTCCCAGTGTTTCTCTGTGTACAGGGGCCCTGTGTTTCTCTGGGTACAGCAGTCCAGTGTTTCTCTTTGTATTACAGTGTTTCTCTGTTTATCCCTGTGTTTCTGTGTATTCCAGTGTTTCTCTGTGTGTCCCAGTGTTTCTCTGTGTACAGGGGCCCTGTGTTTCTCTGGGTACAGCAGTCCAGTGTTTATCTGTGTACCCCTGTGTTTCTCTGTGTATCCCTGTGTTTCTGTGTATTCCAGTGTTTCTCTGTGTGTCCCAGTGTTTCTCTGTGTACAGCAGTCTAGTGTTTATCTGTGTATCCCGGTGTTTCTCTGTGTATCCCTGTGTTTCTGTGTATTCCAGTGTTTCTCTGTGTATCCCAGTGTTTCTCTTTGTATTACAGTGTTTCTCTGTTTATCCCTGTGTTTCTGTGTATTCCAGTGTTTCTCTGTGTGTCTGTGGCAGGCTGGCTCGCAGTGGTGACGTCACGGACCAGGAAGTAACTGAATCACAAACAGTGGATGGGCGGGTGAAACAAATACAATGAAGCAGCTTCTCAATAACAAATGCAATGAAGCAGCTTCTCAATAACAAATACAATGAAGCAGCTTCTCAAAAACAAATGCAATGAAGCTTCTCAATAACAAATGCAATGAAGCTTCTCAATAACAAATACAATGAAGCAGCTTCTCAATAACAAATACAATGAAGCAGCTTCTCAATAACAAATACAATGAAGCAGCTTCTCAATAACAAATACAATGAATCAGCTTCTCAATAACAAATATAATGAAGCAGTTTCTCAATAACAAATACAATGAAGCAGCTTCTCAATAACAAATACAATGAAGCAGCTTCTCAATAACAAATATAATGAAGCAGCTTCTCCATAACAAATATAATGAAGCAGCTTCTCAATAACATGCTGCTGTTGCTAAGAAGAGGAGGACAGTCACTGCAGACTCAATTGCATTGTGAAGAGGAAGACAGTCACTGCAGACTCAATTGCATTGTGAAGAGGAAGACAGTCACTGCAGACTCAAAACCATTCCCAAGAGGAGGACAGTCACTGCAGACTCAATTAATTTTGCTGCGTAACAAACCCTTTCTGCTGGTACTCCCATGAGAACCTAATGATAAAAGTTATGTGAACCCCTGGTTATTGCAGTAGGACTACAAAGAGACCCTGGATACTGCGGTAAAAGGAGATGTTCTTCCAAGCGCAGTGACCTATTTCAGAGTGTTAAAGATTGTTCATGCTGCAATGCACAGAGTAGAGAAAACAAATACATACAGCAAACAGGCACTAACAAACAAATGGGTTCAGACTCCTGAAAGCAAGTCAATGGGAGAGAAATGTTCACCTTCAACACAATCTAGGAGGAGGCAAGGGCAATTGGAAAGAGAAAGAATGAAAGAAAGAGAAGAAAAAGCCCTCAAAACAATCAGTGAAGTGTGGGCAGGACCAAGCCCTTTCATTTGTCATTGAACCCGCAGCCTATTCCACAGTCAGGCTGAAAAGGCACTTATAAGAAACTCTATCAGAGGAATGACTTGCTGCGCTAAGCTTTGCCCTTGTGTGATTAACCCTTGTTTATCATACAACGATGCATCTGACTGCCTCGCTTACTTACATTATACACCGATTCCAAATCTCCTGGGATATACAGACTTGATACAGATGGTGACAAACACAACGTCACCATGAGACCAAACGGATGAGCTTTGAAGGTGCAGAGTGTATCCCTGAAATAGCTGGTATATCTTAGACTTTGTAAGTCTAAGTATATAAAGATAATATGCATAGACACATAACAAACCCTTGCACTCATAACTAGATGAAGGTCTGGCAATCTCTCCGAGCACACACTGTGGTCTACTCTGAGCCGTTGGAATTCCATGATGCTGTGTTCTAGAATGTGAACAGCACAGTGTAATACAAACTGCATCAATTCACAACCTGTGTGGAATACGGCGTGTAGGAATTGAATGCTTTCTAGATTGTAATGGAATTATTTAAGGACACCTCTCTGATATGCTACTTTGGAAAGAAAAAACATCTGATATTCATTCAATCAAGCCTCTAATGAAGGAAGGCACTGATGAATGCAAAACAGGCTCCACTTGAAAGTTAGGATCAACTCTTTAATGCAATTCAATTTCACATCCACTGGGAGTTTATTGCAAAAACTAAACAAAAAAATCAACAACTCCTTTGAACTTCTTTGAAGATGCTCATCCTTCTTTCTTTCTTTCTTTCTTTCTTTCTTTCTTTCTTTCTTTCTTTCTTTCTCTGGATAAAGCCTGGATTTCTTTCATTTCCCTGAAAACAATGCACAACTGCAGAGCACAGAAGACGAAAGGAAATTACTTTAAAACCGAGGACTTACTGAATAGAGCTGAGATCTTTATCAAATATACATGCATTTGGCTGTTGATTCAATTACTATTATAAACTATATACACTACACTGTGAGAATGCAGTTCAGCATTGTAGTATCCCTGGTGTAGAAGAACTATAATGTGTTTCAATAGAAGCTGCACTCTATAGAGCAATCCAAATGTAAAAGTGATGTATGTGATGTATGGATGAAAGATTGATTACACATGCAGAGTCCCCATCTGCCACTGGGATTATGTTGAAACCGCTTTGCAACTTCTTTTTGTTCCTGGAAATAAAGCATAGTTGCATTAGGTCCAGGAGGACTGCTTAATTAAACATGCGATTTAATTTGGAAATGTAGCCAAATAGAATCAGTGAGCATCGGCCATTATCTCCACCGCTTTCTCAAAGCAATCTCTTTGATTACCTCACGTGAGCTGGATGAAATGAGCCTGGTTAATGGAGCAGGGGGGGGGGGAGTTGTGTGCAAGCAGCTCACGCACTGTACTATCTGGGGACTACCTTGCTTTAACAACTGTGCATCTTCCCCGCTCCACTTCACAGTTATTGAGGCTCTTCTGCAATGGAGCGGATCTGCACCGCTGCACTGACCTCATTGCATCAGTGCCCTGTGAAAACCAGCAGTAACAGAGGCTTGCAGTGGCTCTTGTTCTCAATGGCCCCAAACATCAACACATTAGTGACCACTCTTATATAGTTTTCATTCTGCATGATTAGCAAGAGCCCACATTGGAATTCTATTATGAACTCAGTGTATTACCCTGAAGGAACAAATGGATGGTCTACAGAAGGGGTCTCCAACCCTGGTCCTGGAGAGCCCCTATCCTGCAGGTTTTATATGTGTCTTTACATGACCAGTGGCTAAAGATCTGGAACACCTGTTAATCTTGACTAATTAAGACAGTAATTGGCGCAATTAAGTAACTGAGAACTCGGTTGAAACGAAAACCAGCAGGACCTCTTCAGGATCTTTTTAATGTTTGTTTACTCCGGCAGGAGTAAACAAACAGGAACCCTGCATGCCTATGTGTACCAGAGTCCTGTGTGTCTCTGGGTACAAGAGCCCTGTGTTTCTCTGTGTACAGGAGTCCTGTGTGTCTCTGTGTACAGGAGCCCTGTGTTTCTCTTTATACAGGAGCCCTGTGTGTCTCTGTGTACAGGAGCCCTGTGTGTCTCTGTGTACAGGAGTCCTGTGTTTCTCTGTGTACAGGAGCCCTGTGTGTCTCTGTGTACAGGAGCTCTTTGTGTCTCTGTGTACAGGAGTCCTGTGTTTCTCTGTGTACAGGAGTCCTGTGTTTCTCTGGGTACAGGAGCCCTGTGTTTCTCTGGGTACAGGAGCCCTGTGTTTCTCTGTGTACAGGAGCTCTGTGTTTCTCTGTGTACAGGAGCCCTGTGTTTGTGTACAGGAGTCCTGTGTTTCTCTGTGTACAGGAGCCCTGTGTTTCTCTGTGTACAGGAGCCCTGTGTTTCTCTGTGTACAGGAGTCCTGTGTTTCTCTGTGTACAGGAGTCCTGTGTTTCTCTGGGTACAGGAGCCCTGTGTTTCTCTGTGTACAGGAGCCCTGTGTTTCTCTGTGTACAGGAGTCCTGTGTTTCTCTGTGTACAGGAGCCCTGTGTTTGTGTACAGGAGTCCTGTGTTTCTCTGTGTACAGGAGCTCTGTGTGTCTCTGTGTACAGGAGTCCTGTGTTTCTCTGTGTACAGGAGCCCTGTGTTTCTCTGGGTACAGGAGCCCAGTGTTTCTCTGTGTACAGGAGCTCTGTGTTTCTCTGTGTACAGGAGCCCTGTGTTTGTGTACAGGAGTCCTGTGTTTCTCTGTGTACAGGAGCCCTGTGTTTCTCTGTGTACAGGAGCCCTGTGTTTCTCTGTGTACAGGAGTCCTGTGTGTCTCTGTGTACAGGAGTCCTGTGTTTCTCTGTGTACAGGAGCCCTGTGTGTCTCTGTGTACAGGAGCTCTGTGTGTCTCTGTGTACAGGAGTCCTGTGTGTCTCTGTGTACAGGAGCTCTTTGTGTCTCTGTGTACAGGAGCCCTGTGTTTATCTGTGTACAGGAGCCCTGTGTGTCTCTGTGTACAGGAGCTCTTTGTGTCTCTGTGTACAGGAGCCCTGTGTGTCTCTGTGTACAGGAGCCCTGTGTTTGTGTACAGGAGCCCTGTGTTTCTCTGTGTACAAGGAGCCCTGTGTTTCTCTGTGTACAGGAGTCCTGTGTGTCTCTGTGTACAGGAGCCCTGTGTTTCTCTGTGTACAGGAGTCCTGTGTGTCTCTGTGTACAGGAGTCCTGTGTTTCTCTGTGTACAGGAGCCCTGTGTGTCTCTGTGTACAGGAGCTCTTTGTGTCTCTGTGTACAGGAGTCCTGTGTTTCTCTGTGTACAGGAGTCCTGTGTTTCTCTGTGTACAGGAGCTTTGTGTTTCTCTGTGTACAGGAGCCCTGTGTTTGTGTACAGGAGTCCTGTGTTTCTCCGTGTACAGGAGCCCTGTGTTTCTCTGTGTACAGGAGTCCAGTGTTTCTCTGTGTACAGGAGCCCTGTGTTTCTCTGTGTACAGGAGTCCTGTGTTTCTCTATGTACAGGAGCTCTGTGTTTCTCTATGTACAGGAGCCCTGTGTTTCTCTGTGTACAGCAGTCAAGTGTTTCTTTGTGTATCCCTCTGTTTCTGTGTATTTCAATGTTTCTCTGTGTGTCTCAGTGTTTATCTGTGTATCCCGGTGTTTCTCTGTGTATCCCTGTGTTTCTGTGTATTCCAATGTTTCTTTGTGTATCCCAGTGTTTCTCTTTGTATTACAGTGTTTCTCTGTGTATCCCTGTGTTTCTGTGTTTTCCAGTGTTTCTCTGTGTATCCCTGTGTTTCTGTGTTTTCCAGTGTTTCTCTGTGTGTCCCAGTGTTTCTCTGTGTACAGGGGCCCTGTGTTTCTCTGTGTACAGCAGTCTAGTGTTTATCTGTGTATCCCGGTGTTTCTCTGTGTATCCCTGTGTTTCTGTGTATTCCAGTGTTTCTCTGTGTGTCCCAGTGTTTCTCTGTGTACAGCAGTCTAGTGTTTATCTGTGTATCCCGGTGTTTCTCTGTGTATCCCTGTGTTTCTGTGTATTCCAGTGTTTCTCTGTGTATCCCAGTGTTTCTCTTTGTATTACAGTGTTTCTCTGTTTATCCCTGTGTTTCTGTGTATTCCAGTGTTTCTCTGTGTGTCCCAGTGTTTCTCTGTGTACAGGGGCCCTGTGTTTCTCTGGGTACAGCAGTCCAGTGTTTATCTGTGTACCCCTGTGTTTCTCTGTGTATTCTAGTGTTTCTCTGTGTATCCCTGCACGGCTTAGATACTCACTCCAGCACGTCCCGGTTGAACTGCTTCTTGCTGTTCCCCAGGAATTCTCCAATCATCTGCCGGCTCAGCCCCTTCCGCTGCAGCAGGAAGTGCGCCACTCCGATGGGTGTGTCCGGGATAAAGCCCCGCGAGATCAGGAACTGGATCCCTTTGTCCGGGTTTCTGGAGGAGAAATAAAGACAGAGATTCCATTCTCCACACAGTCCTGGGCGCTCACACTTCACTTAACTAACAAGCTTCATTTCTCTGTTGTAATGTGATACAAGCTCATGTGCATGTGTTAATAAAATCAATCCGATAATGCTCTGAAATTGAGTCGATGAGCACATTTCTCGTTAAAAGGCTTAATTGTTGCAGGTCACGTACATCACTTTCTGTGTCAACGACTAGATAAATCAAAATGCATGCTAACGAGATCAAGAGAAACGAATGGAAGCATAATTCGCTGTTCTGGAAACTACTAGCATACAGGGAGACAGCTATCCCACCAGAGAGCAGCAGTCAAATGGAAATAAAAAATAATTGAACATCTATTTTGGGTATAATTTGTAAACTTCATTTAAAATTGTGCATTTTGTCATTCAGAATGTACATTTATTTGGAACACCACATATAAAATGCTGATTTACGATTATCTGGCGTGTGGGTAAAAATCGGACGGGTGGATATTTTGCCACGGATTACTATATACAACTCTTTAAACGTGCATTTTGCAATCTTTTTTTTGGTGAGAAAGAAAAAAAAAATCATTTTAAAAAATATATGTAGGGGCACCGAAACCTAATTTTTAGTAATTATTATTATTTGTTTATTTAGCAGACACCTTTATCCAAGGCAACTTACAGAGACTAGGGTGTGTGAACTATGCATCAGCTGCAGAGTCACTTACGAAAGAAAAATGACTTGCTGAGGGTCACACAGTGAGTCAGTGGCTGAGCTGGGATTTGAACCGGAGACCTCCTGGTTACAAGCCTGTTTCTTTAACCACTGGACCACACAGCCTCCTATACCAAAGGTCTGCTCGATCACATTCCTAGTGGATCTCGGTGTCCTATTGTACGTCTGTTCTTCATTCGTGTTTGGATTAGACACAGGTGTTAAAAGCCAAGGCACATTGCAAATCACCTGTAAGGAAACTTTATTGTAATATATAATATGGCGGTTTCTATACCAAGATTTCGTTATTTACTCTTAGGTTTTTATTTGTATAATTCAAATAAAATCTACAGTACAGGAGTTAATTTGTACTTTTCCAAGTACAAATTAACTCCTGATAAATTATGACAATTAACACAGATTTCCTTTTAAATTCCCACGCAAACAAAAGAAATAGTCTCAAGAAGTACTGCTCATTAAGATATTAACATTATTTGTAAAGCAACATAATTCTGTAAATCACATTAGCACAATTATTTAATAACAAAATAGGCATAACGACCACTTGAAAATGCCAAAATCAGTCCTACATACCGATTTGTTCATTAACACTGGAGCTATCAATTACGAACTTTTGAAAATCCCTCCCTTAATGGCTTGAGTTCTTAATTACCAGTCTTAGGAGAATGATCTTTAGTCAACTCACTCACTCAAATATCAAGCCCCCTCAGTAAGCAATCTTTCCTAAAATCGTTATTTATAGTTCCCAGCGAAAAGAAACAACAGGGCGGAACTAATAACCGGGATGCTTTCTGGGGCTCGCCTCGGGCTTTCCATTATCTTGAGAGTTTGAACCTTAAAATGGCTGACTGGCTTGTGCTTCGTGCAGGGATAGTGTTTTGAAGACTCTGCAGGGGGGTTTAAAACTGTGCAGCATTCAGGTGGAAACACAGCTAACCACAAGGCAATCAGTCACGGCACTGACTCAATGTGTCTTTTGACTATGAACCGCATAACCTGACCAAACTGTTACCTAAAATAAATAATTGCGTAGGAGGAACATCCCGTGAAATCCTAATGCTTCAGTGTCTCTGTGGTCTAGTACTTGGGGTCTCCATAACCAGTCCACGTGCTGCATGCTGGAGTGAAAGGGGAGAGGGGCTCCTCATAGGGGAGAGAGTGCAACTTTCACACATGGCAATGCTGTTACACCATGTACAGTGTGTCTCTCATTTCAATCAGCATAGGGTGTGTTTCTGAATTTTATTTGTTGCAAATAATTAATTGGAGTAAATAGCTTTAAGAATTCAGCCCATTGTCTGTTACAATCAACAAAAGAATCAGATTTGAGTTTGGAGGGGCATGAATCAGACTTACTAGACTGATTCAGTGGATGATGAGCATCTTCAAGTAGCAAATACATTCTGAGGGCATTTCAGAGAGAGAGCCAAGACTGGCCTATAAAAGATACTGCCCCCCATCCCTGCATGCCTTCAGTGGTGTTCACCATCTACCGAGTTACTTACTCTTCACTTAGCAGAATGAATGGCATCGCAAACTGGACCTGTAATGGAAAAACGCAGGAACCAGGAATAACAGCACTCTTTATTTTTGCATCTATGATGATGACTTGTGTGCATGTGTTTCCTGTTTTTAAGACTTGTGTACACCCTCTTGAGGCTGTAGTATAGCTTTTCAGAAACCCACAAACCCACACGTTTGTGCTCGGGGGTCACCTTTAGTGTTCATAACTGTGTGATTGTGAATTAGCTGCTTTTGATTTCAAGTGGCGTAGAATTCATACAGCCCGTTTTCTAAAGGTGAGCGACTGACTACAGGACTCGTATGAGCTCTGACAGGATAGGAATAAGCAAGCTGACAGGAGAATGGCGAGATGGATGAAAGAGGCAAACGCAGTGAACGGGTGAACGGGTTCACAAGAAAGATGGATAGGCAGGCAATTGGATTTGATAGGCAGTCTGATGAGCAGGATGGCAGAATTCAGTACATTGCTACACAGGGCCTGTCTAAGCACTAAACATGTACACACTGTACAACACCAATTAGGTGTGTGGAAATTGCACTCGGAAAGTCATGACCACTTCGCATCATATGGGCATTATTTTATTGGAAACTAAAGCTGTTGCCTTTTAAAAAGTGAATGCAAAACAATCACAGTTACCATTGCCTTAATGCCTATCTGTCAGGTTCAAAGTGTAGAATGTACCATCACCTCCCCATCTTCTCCACAGCGTCCCAGCTTCAGCCTGTAGCCGGTCTCTGGGGACTGGAACCTGTGGGTTTACATTCCTGCCAATTCTGTCCCACAGGAGATCCAGTGATGACACGATAACCCTCTTAAAGTGAATGCCTTGTCAGAGGATGTGTTTATTACTGCTTTAATCTGTATGTGTTATGAGTAAGGGCCCTGTGTTAAAGCAAGTGTAGATTTCACAGAGGAATAAAACAATTATAACTGGCAAGAAGCGACTTAAAAAAAACCCAATCCCTGCAACTAAATAGATTCATGTGCTTGTTTTTGTTCCACTACAATTGTTGTATCCCTCTCAGAACACTTGCCTTGCTTCAGTGTGTGGTGTTTAAAGTGCAGGAGGATTGCTGGCTCTGGTCCCTGCTTGCGGTGCAGTCTAGCTGCCAGTGTACTCACACGTTGAAGAGGTTGAGCCCGATCCTGTACAGCCGCTTCCTCATCACATCGGTGGAGAGGGTGGGGGACTTGCAGCTGGCCGGGTTCTCGCAGTGGTAGCGGGGCAGGCTGAGGATCATGGCCTGCAGGGCCTCCTTGGACGACGCCTCGGAGGCAGACTTGGCTGAGGTGGAGGTGCTGCTGCTGCTCGTCTGCTCCGAGCTGTTGTCAGCTGTTTCCACCTCGGCCGTCTTCACCTCCACCACTGGCTCTGCGCTCTCCAACTTCTGCAGGGCCAGAAGTGGCTCCTCCTCCTCCTCCTCCTCGCTGGGCGGTGGGGCGGGGAACTCGTTCAGGTCCTCCCCGGGGTCTTGGGGACCCTCTTTGAGTTCCGGCTCCCCCTCCACAGCGTCCTTTGCCTCCAGGCCGCCCTGCTGGAGGCAGTTGCTCAGAGAGAGGGAGGTGGATTCCATGAGTGAGGAGGACATGCAGAAGTTCTGGTTGTCGATTTGAACCGTGACATCCCTGAAAGCCATCATCAAGGTGCTCCCGCTGTGGGGCAGTGCGTCCGGCCGGGCCTCCTCCACCGAGCTTTCCTGCCCCCCCGACTCCCCCGCCTCCACCGAGCTGGCCCCCAGGCCCGACGCAGCTGTGCGGAAGGTCTCTGTGAACTGGTAGGTGCCGACGTCCTGGAGGGAGCACATGGTCTTCAGGCTCCAGGTGCTGAGGGCGTCGTCGATGGACTTGGCCAGGGACTGCACCTGCTCAGTGAAGGAGTCCTCGAGCTCGGTCAGAGCCCCGCTGATGGTGGTCGGGAGGGAGGGCGAGCGCACCAGGGGGATGCCCATGAAGTTGTAGCCCTCCACCAGGGCCTTCTCGGTGGAGAAGCCCTCCGTGTTGTGCACCCGCAGCTTGCGCAGGGAGATGCGGTGTGGCAGGCGGCTCTCCAGCAGCGAGTTGCGGATCTTCTCAAAGTTCTTGCTCAGCTGGTACTGCCGGAAGGCTGTCTGGATGGTGCAGGCCGCCCGGCGCGAGATCAGGTGGCCCCCGTACTTGTGCTCTAGCATTTCGATCTGCAGGAAAACAGACAAACAAACGGCTTCAATACAAGTCTTCAACCTAACTCTGTTTGTCTATACCTTCGATAACACAGAATCATTAATTATAAGGTATAAGTAAGACTGTATTTTTTTCACAGTTATCACGGATTACATGATTTCCGTGAAATGTAGCCATTGCCGTGCAATATGTAGTTCCCTGTGAAAATCTCCATTTCTGAAAGAATAGTGTAAATATACTTTAGCATACTGCACAAAACGTTTGCTTTATTGACAAGGATATTTTTTCTCCTTTTATAAACATTATGTTTGAAACATCTTTTTTTAGACCGTGAAATTTTTACCGTGAAAAAAATACAGCTCTGGGTATAACTAATGATAAGCAAGGGCAAGCAAACAAACGTTTCAGCTTGTGCCTTTAATGTCTAATTCTGTTCACAAGTTCCTCTTGTTGGACACAAAATGCTAAAAATACGAAGGATCACAATATAAGACTACATGTAAGCCTGTTTGTCTACCTCAGTGATCATTACGCTGTGCATGGCCAGCAGCCACTCTGCACTCTATGCAGCTGAGAGCAGATGTTATCTTCACAATACTGAGCCAGCTGTGATAATCACTTTGTTCTGGATTTGAGCCCCAGAGGTAAAGCCTGTTTTCACTGTGACTTCACGGCTCAAAACATCAGCACCTGGAATCTGCTCATCTTTCAGTGTTACTGATTTAACCAGGAAGAGCCCTTGAGAAACCCAATTACCCCTTTCAAGAGTGGAGGCAGCGTCACGACACAGGCAAGCATATTTCAAACTATGCAACCATAACGAGGGGAACCGTAAACAACATCAGAGTCAGATTTCAGCCATGCAGGAATGTGTATCTTCTTCTATTCTCTTTTTAAACTGCTGGTGGCTGTTGTTCAGCCGTCTCTCCTCACAGAATCAATCCCACACCAAAGCAATCGAACGAAGACAGATGTGGAAATCTAGCTCAGTATTAAGTCTCTAAACTTTCCCAGCTTTATGGAGGTTGAAGGATGGATATCAGGAAAGCAGGCATTCGAATATCGAAGACATTCACACAAACATATACACAAAGTCTGCCAAATCAGCGCTCGCTGTGAATGCAGTGGGACAGTTTTTTTCAGCTTTTTTCTCTAAATGTCACCAAACGAGAAGGAGCAACTTGGACTTGAATTATTGCAGTGTACTTTAAATTAATCTTTGTTTTGCATGCCTATTGTCCACAGTTTAATCATTTTTTAATACATTTTTTTCTACCGATGACCCTAACAATGTAACATCTGTTGCCGGCAGACTTAGAAATTGATGCGTCATTGTTATCACTGTGCAGTACGTCCTTGACTATTGAGACACTCAATCACGTTATTCCACTGTCTCTTTACAGCAGCTTTGATTACAGCGTGCTTCAGGTTTCGCTCCTCAGTTAGTCTTAAAAAATGATGCCTCTAAAACATGACTGATAGTGATTTATTCATCTGTGGCTTTAAACGCTGACTAAGAAGACATTGGGCCAAACTCACTCCAAGCCATTACAACCAGGGCTGCACTTGCATCATTTTCTTTTTAAAAGTAAAAACTGGTGATATTGCAAAACTCCAATAAATTACCCACATTACAAGCTTACACCACTGGGTGTGCATCCGTCAATGTACTACAGCAAGTACTGTGTTCTCTTGACACCCCACAGGGCAGTGTGAGGCTCTGAGGCTGCAGCAACGTCAGCCCGCAATGCACCTCAAAGGAAATCATGTGTATTTGCTTGCATTATGCCAGTTTCCCTTGGAGCAAGGCTGCTATCGACTGCCTTCCCACTGTGTCACACAGAAAGATACATCCGCTTAACAAGCTGTCACTTCCCTTTATGATCACTTCCCTCTGTGGCTGCCAAGAAATCTATCAGGTGCTAAGACAGGGGAATTGCAATGACACCCCTCTCAAGCACATTCAATTCTCAAATCGAGTTTGACAGCGTGCTTTCCACTGGCCAGGGCTGGCGCTTTACAAAAGCAGGACTCAAATGAATTTCCTCAAGGCAGAATGTGTCAATAATAGGGAAGATATAGAGTGCAATTTCGGGTTTGATTAAAAAATCCTTCACTAGAGCAAAGATGCGCAACCAAACTTTTACATGGGTTGCAGATCCAGAAAACTAGTTTAACCTAATGTTTATAGCGGGTCGCACATTACTAAAGAATAATCTGAGTTGAATCTTTAGCTGCAATAACCAGTTCAATAACTAAGGTCTGCCTCGTTAACACTACATACGCACTGAGCTATAGTACCAGCATCTAATACCATAGACACTGCACTACACACCCACTGAGCTATAGTACCAGCATCTAATACCATAGACACTGCACTACACACCCACTGAGCTATAGTACCAGCATGTAATACCATAGACACTGCACTACACACCCACTGAGCTATAGTACCAGCATCTAATACCTCCAACAATGCACTACACACCCACTGAGCTATAGTACCAGCATCTAAAACCATAGACACTGCACTACACACCCACTGAGCTATAGTACCAGCATCTAATACCTCCCACAATGCACTACACACCCACTGAGCTATAGTACCAGCATCTAATACCATAGACACTGCACTACACACCCACTGAGCTATAGTGCCAGCATCTAATACCTCCCACAATGCACTACACACCCACTGAGCTATAGTACCAGCATCTAATACCATAGACACTGCACTACACACCCACTGAGCTATAGTACCAGCATCTAAAACCATAGACACTGCACTACACACCCACTGAGCTATAGTACCAGCATCTAATACCATAGACACTGCACTACACACCCACTGAGCTATAGTACCAGCATCTAATACCATAGACACTGCACTACACACCCACTGAGCTATAGTACCAGCATCTAAAACCATAGACACTGCACTACACACCCACTGAGCTATAGTACCAGCATCTAATACCACAGACACTGCACTACACACCCACTGAGCTATAGTACCAGCATCTAATACCTCCCACAATGCACTACACACCCACTGAGCTATAGTACCAGCATCTAATACCATAGACACTGCACTACACACCCACTGAGCTATAGTACCAGCATCTAAAACCATAGACACTGCACTACACACCCACTGAGCTATAGTACCAGCATCTAATACCATAGACACTGCACTACACACCCACTGAGCTATAGTACCAGCATCTAATACCATAAACACTGCACTACACACCCACTGAGCTATAGTACCAGCATCTAATACCATAGACACTGCACTACACACCCACTGAGCTATAGTACCAGCATCTAATACCATAGACACTGCACTACACACCCACTGAGCTATAGTACCAGCATCTAATACCATAGACACTGCACTACACACCCACTGAGCTATAGTACCAGCATCTAAAACCATAGACATTGCACTACACACCCACTGAGCTATAGTGCCAGCATCTAATACCACAGACACTGCACTACACACCCACTGAGCTATAGTACCAGCATCTAAAACCATAGACACTGCACTACACACCCACTGAGCTATAGTACCAGCATCTAAAACCATAGACACTGCACTACACACCCACTGAGCTATAGTACCAGCATCTAATACCACAGACACTGCACTACACACCCACTGAGCTATAGTACCAGCATCTAATACCATAGACACTGCACTACACACCCATTGAGCTATAGTACCAGCATCCTGCCTCTCCTGCTCTATCCACTGGCATGCTCAGACAGGGCTTTTTCCTCCTTGTCGTTTTGATTTTCTGTGTGATGAAAACACTAGTCACCATAGCGCTTCAATTATTAACCGTTACAACAGCAGATTTCTTCCGTGATCATGTGTGCATTCCGTTACAGTTCCCTTACTTGCGGATAAATGAATGATTATTGATGCCTGATTCTTATTCTCTGCTGTCCTGATTCAATAGTTTTGTTACACTTAGCTGCAGCTATGGCCAAAGGTTTTGCATCACCTAAAATTTTAGGATTGAGACATAAAATAAAAAAAAATAACTACATGAACATAATTTAGATATTTTATATAATACCGTGTAATCAAAGAAAATACAAAATGATATGGCAAAGGTCTACCAGAAGCCATAATAGTAGTACAGTATTTCATGTTAGATTTTGAAATGTCACATTTTTAAATTTTGGTCAGCTTTTCTTTAAGTACGTGGAAAATTACAACGCGTTATGTAATTCAATATGTTACCGTAACATTATTCATTCGTCTTTATGAAGCAGTTCATTCTATAGGGTGATGCCAATGCAAAACTGACAAAGAGGTTTTTAGTTTTGGTTAAAAAACAACAAGAGGGAATTAAAATGGCCAGCAGATTCTTCACCGTTAAAAATGATTGTCTTCCTCTCTAAGACTATGTCTTTGCACCAGTGCAAATTGATAACCGCAAAAACACCCCTCTTTGGAACTGACCAGCAATATGGACCGGTCTGCTCTGTGGGCCACTGCCTTCAGTCACTATTCTCTAGCGATTCTCTTTGTGTCAGGGAGTATTGTACGATGCAGATGTGAAGTAATTTGCAATACTAGATTTAAATGACACAATTGCATTCTAATGTACTGTTAAGCTTCCAATCTTATTTACTGATTAATTACTCTGCTCTGTTTCAGTCCAGGCTTTGTTAGCTACTGATTGGCGCAATTCAGCCACAGACAAACCGCAAATGGGTTCCTGTGCCAAGAGTGACGTTCACAACACTAATGATCTTTCATATTCGGTTTGCCAGTGTTTGAGAAATTCAGCCTTTGTTCAATTATACATGAATCAGGCTGTTTAAATTACTGTGGTATTTATTTTTTATACTAATTTGAATAACTTAAAAAATGAAATATTATTCATGCTTTGGAGTTTTTTTTTCACTTTTCATATTGGGCAAAGTAATTAAAACTACTTGTAATCTTTTACGAATGTTAGTGCTCTCTCCAAATAAAGATGATTAAAAAATGTAGGACATTAAATCCAAAGGGTTTTCATTAGCTTGTGAATAAAAATGACCCGAATGACTGAGGACAGCAGAATGTTTGTAGAAACTAGAGGTCAACATATTATAAACAAACACGGAGAATTCCGGTAGCAAAATCCCCAAATAAGTGATTGTCTCAGTTTGTGAGAAATAACCAAATCAATATTGTATCCTGGCTGTTGTAGTCACAGTCTACTTTAGAGCTGGCCAATGCATACATTAAAACTGCTTTTTTTTTTTAGTTGTCACCAATGGTTTTTACCCCGGTTTTCGCCCCAATTTGGAATGCCCAATTATTATTTTTATCCCGGTTCACCGCTGGGTTGTCCTGCCGACCTAAGCCCTGCCTACCCGGGTGCTGCTCGGCCAATTGTCGCCGCCCCTAGGAACCCCGGTCACGGTCGGCAATGACATAGCCTGGATTCGAACCTGCGATCTCCAGGCTATAGGGCACATCCTGCACTCCACGCGGAGCGCCTTTACCTGATGCGCCACTTGGGAGCTCCCTAAAACTGCGTATTTTTTTAACTACTGAAGCAAACTAAACTACTACAAACTACTGTAGCAGCTGCATTATTTTCCACGTCAACGGTTCCTAATAATGGAAATAAAGGAAATAATGTTGCTCACTCTAAGAAGAAAGAAAGAAGAAGATTGGACAGGCGTCATTAGCAGAGCTTTAAAAAGCCCTGGAATAACATCATTTTGAAACAGGACACTTCTGGAGCTGAGTAGTTTATAGGTTTCTCAGATCTCAAGAGTCCTTCTTCGCAACGCAATATCAGTGAAACCATGACGTCTTCATGTCAAACAACAGTCTTATCTGCGCTACTCCATGGCTGTTTTTTTCTTTGTGAAAGATCGGTACAAACAACCTCAAATCCAACACAAGCGCTGATTATAGAAACCAGTTACCATCCCATTGATATCCAGGAACCCCACTAAGAAATCCATCTTATTTCTTCAGATTTGAGCGTGAGAACCTCACTGCGGGAGTTAATCTGCGCATGAACGAAAGCCTCTAAAGGAGATCGCTCTGTGTAATTAAAGCAGAGGGGCGGCTCATATCCGCTTCATGCTGTAATCATTTCAGAAACCAAACTCACAATGAAGCCATGCTCCTCTTCATTGCAGGTGGGTCACGATGAAGAGGCTCAAGCTGAATGAAGGCAGCATTCAAGCACAACTGATCTGCTGAGAAGAGGGGCCAAAGATATCCACCCAGACTCATGCATGCTGGGACTAGTTGTCAAAGATCCGGGTTAAACCCAAAGGAGGCAGGACTGAAGTGAAATATAGAGTTATAGGACAGCGAAAGTCTGTGTATGGGGTATTATCAGCAAGAGCAGAGACTGAAAGCAGAGGTCTGTTTAAGTGCTATGATTATCAATATAACCCACACACATTCGTTCACTGTCCTATAACTATTACATACTGCTTTATTATTAATACACAAGGTGCAAATCCAGCTAGATTTATTTTCTAATTATAAGCAACCTTTATTTAGTCCATTGTCAATTTCATTGAAAAGAGGGAGTAGGTGGTGGAGGTAGGCAGTTGTGATGTCATCGTTTTGAACGGACTCTGCAGTTGAGTGAAATTCTGAGAGATGCCTCAGGTATGATTTTATAAAGCATGTGACCTGGTCAGCTGTGCTGTCATGGAGAATTCAGCACGGTAAAAACTGTAAGTGGCACGGCTGATGTCATCAATAGGGTTTCTCTCGTGAAATACAGAAGGTGAAATGTGCGCTCTGATTGGCTACAAGATCCTGAGCAATCTATAATAAAAACGATCCACTCAAAGGGTGTTAGTATCAACAGCTTTTTTATTAAATGTATTATTGTTAATTTTACATTTTGACTAAATGATAAAAACGATGTATTTTCATTATTTTCAAGTATTTAAAGACAGCTAAGTGCATAGCTAGTAGGTGTGTCAATACTTATAGGCACCACTGTGTATTTATTGCTTGTTCCCAAGAAACACGTCTAAAACAATATAACAAAATCTTCAAACTCTTTTGTTCTGTGGAGAGTTTATGCGATTTATTAATTCAACTTGGTTTATCTACCATTCTGGTAAATTAATTAAAGATAGCTCAGAATAAAACATTTAGGCCAATGAAACAATCTATATGCAAAACAGCTTTCAAATTGAAATAGGTTTTGTTAATGTGTTAGAATGCTACAGGCTGCTTTCATATAAATAAAACAATTACCACTTGTGGAAAATGGTCTGTGTCGATAACGTTGATTTGATTTCTCAGCACAGGGTGAAGGATGTGTCTTGAAGCAGCAAAAGGCTTGAATTAAAAAGTGGTGATGTAAACCCCACTGAAACCAATACACCTGGAAACACTGCAGTCCTAGCACAGCGCAGTGCCTCACTGCCTCTCAGTACCACAGCGTCAGAGCGCAGCCTGACAGCTCAATGGAACCACTACACCTGGAAACACTGCAGTCCCAGCACAGTGCACAGTGCCTCACTGCCTCTCAGTACCACAGAGTACCACAGTGGGTTTGGATTTGGGTTCGGAGTATCCCCCTTCCTCGAAAACATTTTGGACAATGAGTAATCTGACCTAAATTATTAAAATTACATTTCAAATCAATAGAAGAAAAAGAAAAAAAACATTGGTTAATTTAAAATGATATCATTCGTAACTTGAATTAAGAACCATCATATGTTTATAATGACAAACCAGTTTTTTTTTTATCACCCAAACACTGATCTTACATATATGCCTTTTATTTTGTGGGTTGTATGATGACTGTCTGCAGGTTAACAGAATCATTACCATGTCCCTTTGAGGAGCCTGAAAGAAGTATTTATTACAGGGGATGGGAAAGACCGCAGGGGACAACTCAGCAATCCAAAATACATGTCAATTTATACAGCAAGTTAATGGTGGTGAGGAGTGTTAACAGGCAATCAGAGGCATGTTTGAAATTAAATATGTCATGAATGACAAGTGTAAAATGTTCCTCTAACTACAGATACTAATATATATTATGGTCTGAATGGTGCTAAGTGTTGTTTCAGAAAAGTCTAGTTTAAATGTTTAAAGGCTAGTCTGTGATATCCTCCCCTACAGTAAATATAAAAAACAAAAAACAAATTTACAAAGACTTAGAAACACAAGCCACCAGGGCAAGGATATTCACATATCTTTCTCAGTTTCAGAAACAGTGGGACTTGTCGAGCTCCTGCACTGAGGGATTCAAATCATATATATAGATTTTAGAAACCAACATTAAACCTTTGAAAACACACCTTGTTTAGACATATACCTTAACCAGTCTCAACAAAACTCTCCCCAGAAACCATTCCACCACCTACCCAGCTTTCTGGATCTCAACTGGGCTACAGCCTCCAAATAAACTCCCTGGTTTTAGAGATAGGAGAGGCCTATAGGATCCAATGAAACATTGCGCCAGGTACGACATGGCTTTCTCTGCTTTTCTGAAACAACGAAGACAGGGGTCTGATGGATATGCGTTGCAGACAACAGCCTAATTACACCAAAATATACATTAAAAAAAATACATTAAATTAAATTAAAACTTTACACGAAAGCAGAACACCACAGCACTTTACAAACAATGAGGACAGGGATCTACTCAAAATTCAAACAGACACACTGAAGCACAGGGAACATGTGAACTAGTCCTGCAGTAAGCACAGCACAGTCACCCCGACAAGCCATTACAAAAAACAGAACGGGATCCCGCAGCCCTCTTTGGGGCTCTGAGGAATAAACGGAATGTGAAACACTGAATCACAAGGAGCATATTGAAATCCTCCTGCTCCCAGCCCTGAGAGTCCCTCCCTGCCCTGTCCCTACTGCGGGCTGCCCAGGAGGTTCGGAGCCCCCCGGAGCTGTCACTGTCCCCTACCTGTTTGTTTTTGAGGTCGAGCGAGAGCTCATAGTCGGACGTGGAGGAGTGTGAGCAGGCGCTGGCCCCCTTGTTCCTCTGCACCCTCATGGGCGAGGCGGTGTGATGGAGGCTGGCTTTCACACCCCCCCGACAGCCCACTCCCCCCTCCACTCCGCTGGGCATGGTGCCTGCCTCCTCCTCATCCTCCTCCTGCCCTCCTCCTCCTCCGCCCAGTCTCCCGGCCTCCCCGGGGCACAGCTCGCCGGCGTGGAGTCGCTGCGGAAAGGAGAAAACGGCATGTGAAGCTGCACCTTCAACCTCTTCTGGGGGCTGAACGCTGTGTGCTGAGATCCTGGGAGTCTCTCTGTCTTTACTAAGGGAAGATTAGTGCTGAGATCCTGGGGGTCTCTCTCTGTCTTTACTGAGGGAAGATTAGTGATGAGATCCTGGGGGTCTCTCTCTGTCTTTACTAAGGGAAGCTTAGGGATGAGATCCTGGGGGTCTCTCTCTGTCTTTACTGAGGGAAGATTAGTGCCGAGATCCTTCGGGTCTCTCTCTGTCTTTACTGAGGAAAGATTAGTGATGAGATCCTGGGGGTCTCTCTCTGTCTTTACTGAGGGAAGCTTAGTGATGAGATCCTGGGGGTCTCTCTCTGTCTTTACTAAGGGAAGCTTAGTGATGAGATCCTTTGGGTCTCTCTCTGTCTTTACTGAGGGAAGATTAGTGCCGAGATCCTTCGGGTCTCTCTCTATCTTTATTAAGGGAAGCTTAGGGATGAGATCCTGGGGGTCTCTCTCTGTCTTTACTAAGGGAAGATTAGTGCTGAGATCCTTTGGGTCTCTCTCTGTCTTTACTGAGGGAAGATTAGTGCTGAGATCCTTCGGGTCTCTCTCTATCTTTATTAAGGGAAGCTTAGGGATGAGATCCTGGGGGTCTCTCTCTGTCTTTACTAAGGGAAGATTAGTGCTGAGATCCTGGGGGTCTCTCTCTGTCTTTACAGAGGGAAGATTAGTGATGAGATCCTGGGGGTCTCTCTCTGTCTTTACTAAGGGAAGATTAGTGCTGAGATCCTTCGGGTCTCTCTCTGTCTTTACTGAGGGAAGATTAGTGATGAGATCCTGGGAGTCTCTCTCTGTCTTTACTGAGGGAAGATTAGTGCTGAGATCCTTCGGGTCTCTCTCTGTCTTTACTGAGGGATGATTAATGCTGCGATGCTGGGGGTTTCCATAAGAGGCAAGACACTGCTGACCCACACACACATACATTCTAGATATATTCTAGATAAACATTCTAGATAGTTCAGCTGTGTGCAATTGTTAAAAACGAAGTAAAGCTACAGCTGTGGCCAATGGTTTTGCATCACCCTATAAAATGAACTAATTTTGCATCATAAAGTCAAATGAAACCTGCTGAATAATGTTACGGTAACATATTGAATTACATACCGCTTTGTAATTTTCCACGTACTTAAAGAAAAACTGACAAATATGGAAAAATGTGACATTTCAAAATCTAACATGAAATACTGTACTACTATTATGACTTCCGGTAGACCTTTCCCATATCATTTTGTAGTTTCTTTGATTACACGATGTTAAATAAAATATCTTAAAATTTCACTATATAGATATATAATTTATGTCTCTATCCTAAAATTCTAGGTGATGCAAATGATGGCCATAGCTGTAAGTGCCTATTTTGGATTCCTGTCGTAGTAAAAAGAAAGCTGAAGTCTATCAACTACTTCCCAGCAGGGGAATAAGGCCTTTTCACCATGAAAATAACACAGCTTGGATTCTGGGAAGCTGGAGGAGGGAAGTTTCAGTGAGATAGACGCAGACTGCTTGTCAACATGTTTGTCTAATTTTACTACTGTTTCGTTTCATTGCTGCTGTAATTATTAAAACATGTGACCTACACTGAAGAAGATGAATTAAAGAAGTAATTGATTGTGTCCTTCACATGGCTGGGAGAAGAGGACTCTGGCTCAGTTTTTGTAAGTGAGAAACCTAATCAGGTGTTAAAGGACAGAGAGTGCTTATAAAAATGAATTAGTGTTGACTGAGTGATCCTTCAAGCTATGTACACGCTGCTGGAATCATTCTCAGCTGCTGTAAGCCCTGTGTAAATTAGTATTTATAAAAGCTGTCATCTTTTTTAAAATATTGGTTGGAGGTTTGTTCTAGGAATTACAGTTAATTAGCTTTACTGGGAAATTCTGTCTTTATGTACTAAATGTACAATGTGAAACTATGGACATTGGAATCTCCATATTTTTGGTGCCACTGTATGTATGTATGTATGTATGTACATTTATTGAAATTCAACACTGTTTATGAATTTTCCATAGACAGGTTTGCATTGTCCCACCATACAGTAGTTAATCGTGGGGAGTCATAACGACAGTGATATATCCTAAAAACTCTGACCAGCTACAAAGAGAGATTGTCAATTGTCAAATATGATTTTGCCCTGGAGGGAGCAGCCTTCCTCTTAAGGGGTGAGGGAGGGAGCAGTTCAGTCTCCATGCCTCTAGCCTGCCCTGGACAGGAGGCAACACCCTTTCTCAAGGGGTGAGGGAAGGAGCAGTTCAGTCTCCATGTCTCTAGCCTGCCCTGGACTGGAGGGAGCACCCTTTCTCTTAAGGGGTGAGGGAGGGAGCAGTTCAGTCTCCATGCCTCTAGCCTGCCCTGGACTGGAGGGAGCACCCTTTCTCTTAGGGGGTGATGGAGGGAGGGAGCAGCTTAGTCTCTGGACTGGATGCTAATTGTTTCAATGGTAATTTTGGGATTCAGCTGTTCACTGAGGGTCAAGACCATCAATTTAATTTCACTCAAGGCAGATTTAAAGTGAATGGCTACCTATCCCCATAATATAGCCTATTGTATTGTTGACAAAACTAAGTAAACTAAAAGAAGTGCACTTTTGTTGCTGGTCCAGAATTCCCAACCTGGTACCTTTTACTCAAGCCTGCCCCATGGTGCACTAATCTTTGAATTTTAACATGGTGCTAATCAGCCGCTTTACCACAGGGTTCCTGTGGTTACAGCGCTTGAATGTACTGTCCCTTCCATGTTCACTTCAAACTAATCAATTGCATCTTAATTAGGGCTAATTAATGCCTCTTGATGTGCACTGATTGGAACTCGTGATAAACCAATCTTTTTAATGAATATTTTATTAGCTGCAAAGCGCATTCTGATTGCAGTATTTAATTAGTCATCATCAGCATTATGGGGTGCGCTGATATGAAGTTATTTTAAGAAATGTTTTCTTATTTATTATTATTATAATTATTGAGGAAAGCGACAGCAAGATGTAACAGGGAAAAAAAAAATCTCATATTAGCACAACCTCATTCGCATTGGTGTGTCTTATTATTTTCTGTTGATATTTTTGTTTTTCAATAGTTTCTATGTGCCACCTGAGCCTCAAACTAATGTGCCAAGGTGCTGATAAACAGCTCTGTGAACTCACGTGGGTTCGTTTACCTGCATCACATGAAGCAAATGGGAGAGCACTGCCATCAGATCTGTAGAGCAGGGAAAGTAAGATCAACAAAACCACAATGGGGCTTTTGAGACTGCTGTTGTGCTAATGTGAAGGAGGAGCATTTTAAAACAAAAGCCTTGGTTTAACTGTGCTGATTTTCCTCAGATCAAGATTTAGGTATTAATCCTGTTGGAATGCTGTTATGGTACAATAAGGAATCACACACTTCTGGTCATTTCTGATGCTTTTCTTCTTGGCCAGTGCTTCCCAGTGTGGCGTACGACAGCAGAGAGCGTGACAGGATTTTCTCATTTGAGGCTGTCGTCACTGTGAAGCTGTGGGTTTGATCATTAAACATTGGTGTTAGCTAGATGTAAACATACATAATATCACAAACAAAGGGTTAACAAGTAAGCAAGATTGCATCCCTGAGAGTGGTATCAATCCAAGTATAGCGATCAGCCACAGCACATCAATACATACAGCATGAAATCGAAACAGAATCAGAAAATGATAGCAAACCCACTGCAATATAATTCCACACACGTAACAGAAGAAGACAGACACAGGCTGCAGAATTGTATTATACTACAGAAGGCACACCACACTGTGCACAACAGGTGTTGGACAAAGAATAAAATGTAGACCATCTTCAAATACATGGCAAAGATCATTGAGCACGCTCCTGCTAACTCTAGTCATCGTCTACCAAGGCAGCAGGGCCGGGGATATCAAGATATTCAGTGAAACAAACAGAGTGCAAGCACCCTACCCAGGTCATTCTGCATGGACTCTCGTTGGGGGAGTGTGTAGGACAGATATACTCTGCGTATACAGATAGCTGTATGTATACAGATACAATGTATATAGACTCACAACAGGTAAAGTGCTAAATCTCCTACAATAACAAGTTTGTGTTCACATTGTCACCTGCTGTTCACTCACATTCTATCACTGAGATTCCGCCTCTCATCTGCTGCTCACTCACATTCTATCACTGAGATTCCGCCTCTCATCTGCTGCTCACTCACATTCTATCACTGAGATTCCGCCTCTCATCTGCTGCTCACTCACATTCTACCACTGAGACTCCGCCTCTCATCTGCTGTTCACTCACATTCTACCACTGAGAGTCCGCCTCTCATCTGCTGCTCACTCACATTCTACCACTGAGACTCCGCCTCTCATCTGCTGTTCACTCACATTCTACCAGTGAGACTCCGCCTCTCATCTGCTGCTCACTCACATTCTACCACTGAGACTCCGCCTCTCATCTGCTGCTCACTCACATTCTACCAGTGAGGCTCTGCCTTTCATCTGCTGCTCACTCACATTCTACCAGTGAGGCTCTGCCTTTCATCTGCTGCTCACTCACATTCTACCACTGACTCCGCCTCTCATCTGCTCTTCAAGGCCACCCCCCCCTGACAAGAGCCCCAGCGTGCCAATGACCAGATGGGGCCCTTAAAAGAGCACTGCCTTCTCCTGGTCACATGGGTAATGTTATTGGATAACTATTACTGCTTTGGAAGCAGGTTAAAATGGAGCTGTAGTTGGCTACAATACCTGGATTGTTCTATTATGTTAACTTTTTTCATTTTAAACCCTGAACTATTGTATTATCATTGTCAGACTATGCCTGGTGTATGGTCCATATCCTCATTGTCAGACCATGCCTGCGGTATGGTCCATCATCCCTCATTGTCAGACCATGCCTGGGGTATGGTCCGTATCCTCATTGTCAGACCATGCCTACGATATGGTCCCTTATCCCTCATTGTCAGACCATGCCTGCGGTATGGTCCATCATCATTGTCAGACCATGCCTGGGATATGGTTCGGATCCTCATTGTCAGACCATGCCTGGGGTATGGTCCCTCATCCCTCATTGTTAGACCATACCTGGTGTATGGTCTGTATCCTCATTGTCAGACCATGCCTGGGGTATGGTCGGTACCCTCATTGTCATACCTATTCCCAGCGCTGTGTGGAAGTTTAGCCACTATGGTACATCCTCAAACACTTTGAACCGCCAGCAGAAAGAGACTGCGTCAGCTACGATGAAATGAATATTAATACAGGCGCCAGCTACGATGCAATTAATATTAATATTGGCTTCAGTAATCATTGCATATTAAAGTTGCAGAGAATTTGTCAGGGTCTTCAGTCTCAACTTAGAGATGCGTTAGAGATGAATACTAAGAAATGGGAATAAGGGCTGAGATGAGATAGACCTTGTCATTAGTATGTCCTCTATGGCAATGACCTGTCTGAATGGAGAGCGGGG
This sequence comes from Acipenser oxyrinchus oxyrinchus, assembly GCA_030684275.1. Taxonomy (NCBI): domain Eukaryota; kingdom Metazoa; phylum Chordata; class Actinopteri; order Acipenseriformes; family Acipenseridae; genus Acipenser; species Acipenser oxyrinchus. The sequence goes on from CM060256.1 coordinate 30,705,649, forward strand.
AGCCCTGGACAGCCTTCACTGTCACAGCCCTCGCTGTCACAGACCTCACTGTCACAGCCCTGCTCAGCCCTCACTGTCACAGCCCTCACTATCACAGCCCCACTCAGCCCTCACTATCACAGCCCTCACAGTCACAGAGCTCGCTGTCACAGCCCCGCACACAGCCCTCACTGTCACAGCCCCGCACACAGCATTCACTGTCACAGCCCCGCTCACAGCCCTCACTGTCACAGCCCTCACTTTCACAGCCCTCACTGTCACAGCGCTCGCTGTCACAGCCCCACTCACAGCCCTCACTGTCACAGCCCTCACCGTCACAGCCCTCACTGTCACAGCCCCGCACACAGCCCTCACTGTCACAGCCCTCAGTGTCACAGCCCTGCTCACAGCACTCACTGTCACAGCCCTCACTGTCACAGTGCTCGCTGTCACAGACCCGCACACAGCCCTCACTGTCACAGCCCTCACTTCCACAGCCCCACTCACAGCCCTCACTGTCACAGCCCTCACTGTCACAGCCCCGCTCACAGCACTCACTGTCACAGCCCTCACTGTCACAGCGCTCGCTGTCACAGACCCACACACAGCCCTCACTGTCACAGCCCTCACTTCCACAGCCCCACTCACAGCCCTCACTGTCACAGCCCTCACTGTCACAGCCCTCACTGTCACAGCTCACTGTCACAACCCCACTCACAGCCCTCACTGTCACAGCCCTCACTGTCACAGACCTCACTGTCACAGCCCCACTGTCACAGCCCTCACTGTCACAGCCCTCACTGTCACAGCCTCACTCACAGCCCTCACTGTCACAGCCCTCACTGTCACAGTGCTCACTGTCACAGCCACAGCCCTCACTGTCACAGCCCTCACTGTCACAGCCCCACTCACAGCCCTCACTGTCACAGCCCTCACTGTCACAGCCCTCACTGTCACAGCACTCGCTGTCACTGCCCGCACACAGCCCTCACTGTCACAGCCCTCACTGTCACAGCCCCGCTCAGCCCTCACTGTCACAGCCCCACTCACAGCCCTCACTGTCACAGCCCTCACTGTCACAGCCCTCACTGTCACAGCCCTCGCTGTCACAGCCCTCACTGTCACAGCCCTCACTGTCACAGCCCTCGCTGTCACAGCCCGCACACAGCCCTCACTGTCACAGCCCTCACTGTCACAGCCCTCACTGTCACAGCCCTCACTGTCACAGCCCTCACTGTCACAGCACTCGCTGTCACTGCCCGCACTGTCACAGCCCTCACTGTCACAGCCCTCACTGTCACAGCCCACTGTCACAGCCCTCACTGTCACAGCCCTCACTGTCACAGCCCTCACTGTCACAGCCCTACACAGCCCTCACTGTCACAGCCCTCACTGTCACAGCCCTCACTGTCACAGCTCTCACTGTCACAGCCCTCGCTGTCACAGCCCTCACTGTCACAGCCCTCACTGTCACAGCCCTCACTGTCACAGCCCTCACTGTCACAGCCCTCACTGTCACAGCCCTCACTGTCACAGCCCTCACTGTCACAGCCCTCACTGTCACAGCCCTCACTGTCACAGCCCTCACTGTCACAGCCCCACGTCACTGTCACAGCCCTCACTGTCACAGCCCTCACTGTCACAGCCCTCACTGTCACAGCCCTCACTGTCACAGCCCTCACTGTCACAGCCCCACTGTCACAGCCCTCACTGTCACAGCCCTCACTGTCACAGCCCTCACTGTCACAGCCCTCACTGTCACAGCCCTCACTGTCACAGCCCTCACTGTCACAGCCCTCACTGTCACAGCCCTCACTGTCACAGCCCTCACTGTCACAGCCCTCACTGTCACAGCCCTCACTGTCACAGCCCTCACTGTCACAGCCCTCACTGTCACAGCCCTCACTGCCACTCACAGCCCTCACTGTCACAGCCCTCACTGTCACAGCCCTCACTGTCACAGCCCTCACTGTCACAGCCCTCACTGTCACAGCCCTCACTGTCACAGCCCTCACTGTCACAGCCCTCACTGTCACAGCCCTCACTGTCACAGCCCTCACTGTCACAGCCCTCACTGTCACAGCCCTCACTGTCACAGCCCTCACTGTCACAGCCCCACTCACAGCCCTCACTGTCACAGCCCTCACTGTCACAGCCCTCACTGTCACAGCCCTCACTGTCACAGCCCCACTCACAGCCCTCACTGTCACAGCCCTCACTGTCACAGCCCTCACTGTCACAGCCCTCACTGTCACAGCCCTCACTGTCACAGCCCCACGTCACAGCCCTCACTGTCACAGCCCTCACTGTCACAGCCCTCACTGTCACAGCCCTCACCACAGCCCTCACTGTCACAGCCCTCACTGTCACAGCCCTCACTGTCACAGCCCTCACTGTCACAGCCCTCACTGTCACAGCCCTCACTGTCACAGCCCTCACTGTCACAGCCCTCACTGTCACAGCCCTCACTGTCACAGCCCTCACTGTCACAGCCCTCACTGTCACAGCCCTCACTGTCACAGCCCTCACTGTCACAGCCCTCACTGTCACAGCCCCACTGTCACAGCCCTCACTGTCACAGCCCTCACTGTCACAGCCCTCACTGTCACAGCCCTCACTGTCACAGCCCTCACTGTCACAGCCCACTCACAGCCCTCACTGTCACAGCCCTCACTGTCACAGCCCTCACTGTCACAGCCCTCACTGTCACAGCCCTCACTGTCACAGCCCTCACTGTCACAGCCCTCACTGTCACAGCCCTCACTGTCACAGCCTCACTGTCACAGCCCTCACTGTCACAGCCCTCACTGTCACAGCCCTCACTGTCACAGCCCTCACTGTCACAGCCCTCACTGTCACAGCCCTCACTGTCACAGCCCTCACTGTCACAGCCCTCACTGTCACAGCCCTCACTGTCACAGCCCTCACTGTCACAGCCCTCACTGTCACAGCCCTCACTGTCACAGCCCTCACTGTCACAGCCCTCACTGTCACAGCCCCACTCACAGCCTCACTGTCACAGCCCTCACTGTCACAGCCCCACACACAGCCCTCACTGTCACAGCCCCATCACAGCCCCACTCACAGCACTCACTGTCACAGCCCTCACTGTCACAGCCCCGCACACAGCCCTCACTGTCACAGCCCTCACTGTCACAGCTCTCACTGTCACAGCCCTCGCTGTCACAGCCCCGCACACAGCCCTCACTGTCACAGCCCCACTCTCAGCCCTCACTGTCACAGCCCTCACTGTCACAGCCCTCACTGTCACAACCCCGGACACCGCCCCCTCACAGCCCTCACTGTCACAGCCCTCAGTGTCACAGCCCTCAGTGTCACAGCCCCGCACACAGCCCTCACAGTCACAGCCCTTGCTGTCACAGCCCTCGCTGTCACAGCTCCGCACACAGCCCTCACTGTCACAGCCCTCACTGTCACAGCCCTCACTTTCATAGCCCTCACTGTCACAGCGCCCTCGCTGTCACAGCCCCACTCACAGCCTTCACTGTCACAGCCCTCACTGTCACAGCCCCACACACAGCCCTCACTGTCACAGCCCTCAGTGTCACAGCCCCACTCACAGCACTCACTGTCACAGCCCTCACTGTCACAGCCCCGCACACAGCCCTCACTGTCACAGCCCTCACTGTCACAGCTCTCACTGTCACAGCCCTCGCTGTCACAGCCCCGCACACAGCCCTCACTGTCACAGCCCCACTCTCAGCCCTTACTGTCACAGCCCTCGCTGTCACAGCCCTCGCTGTCACAGCACTCACTGTCACAGCCCCGCACACAGCCCTCACTGTCACAGCCCTCACTGTCACAGCCCTCACTGTCACAGCGCTCGCTGTCACAGCCCCGCACACAGCCCTCACTGTCACAGCCCCGCACACAGCCCTCACTGTCACAGCCCCGCCACAGCGCCACTGTCACAGCCCTCACTGTCACAGCCCTCACTGTCACAGACCCGTTCCCTGCCCTGCTCATAGACTCACAGAGGAGCCAGAGTGGCTCTTAATGATCCCCATTGCATCATCTGATTGTGAAACATTAACGACTCCGAGACTTCACAGGCTGCAGAGTGAGCGCATGATTAGTAAGAATATTAAGATCCTAATCTTTAATAAATTCCCTACAGACACGGTAACTCACATGGCTTGCATGAAAGGGAAGTATCCTGACTTGTACCTGACCTTGAGGCCTAAATTACCCCGCCCCCCCCCTCCTTCTCTATCAATCCTTTTCTCTCTCACTCTTTATTCCTCATTTCCCTTTTTTCCCCTCATTCGCCCTCCATCTCTCCTCTACCTTATCCTCTTTCTCTTATCACTCTCATTCTTCCCTTTCCTTTTTCATCTCTCTTCAGTTTTTCCTCCACCCCTCTCTCCTTTCCCCCTCAGTCACCTCCCTATCGCACCCCTTTCTCCCTCCCCGTACAGTAGGGAGTACATTAACACACAGCCCAGGTAAACACAAGTCTGAGATCTGAAGAGAAGAAAACTACTCACAATCAGAGAGAAGCATGGATAGAAATGTCTGCCTAAAGTAAATTTCAGCTCAGTTTCTGTTAATTAATAACTTGCTCTGAGCAGAGCAATCACATTAAAACACAGCCCGGATCAGGCACTGCAATGGACGCGGCTGCACCCAAATCTCCTGGTGTCTAATCTGTTTGTAAAGCACACAGTGGGGATCAGGGAGAGAGGAGGGGATTAAGAGGCAGAGGAGGGTGGGCATCAATGCTATCATACCTGGGCCTGTCTCTCTGCTGCCAGCGGACCCCATTGTCTCCACAGAGGATCCTCATCTGTCAGCAGTTTCAAAATTCAAAAATAGTCTCTGAGAAATTGCAAGTTGATTAATCTCATTGCATTCACTTCTGAGCTGGATTTCACCCATAACACCCAACCATTTTCAACAGGGGGTCTCAAAACCAAGCAGCTGCCTCTGCATGGCTGCACACAAGCTGCTCCTCTTGCACAGTTCCCTGTGAGCTGGGTACAGTGGCTCCATCCTTTCCTCATGTCAGATCTATATGACTTGATAGAGAGTGTCAGTGCCCCCACCAGCCCGTCCCCAGAGCCTCAGTGACTGAATGCTTTAGCTTCTGTGATAAAGCCTTCAAGGTCAAGGTTGGTCTACGCCCTTGAAATAATACCCAGACTCAGAAACTGCGCTTCAGCACTTGTTTGTGCACTTCTAACAAAACAAAGGTTTAAACAAAATAAACACTAACAAAACAACATCCAAGCTTCAGCAATCTCGTGTATTAATTATTTTTCTCTGTCCCACTATTCAGGCCTGGCATGGGCCTTCACTGAACCATCTCCCTCTAAACAAACATTTACTTTATCATTTCATACCATGTGGCCAGGGGTTCATTGACAATTAATCATGTAATCACCACCTAGGCACATTCCACACTTTTAATTAATCAATAAAACATATAAACAATTACCCCTAACCAATTTACAGCAGAGGGGTGGCTGTGCAAAGGTGGCCATCTTGGCCCCTGGCTGTTCCTCTGCACCTGATCCAAGATGGCTGCCAGCCACCAAACACACACGCAAACACACGCACACTTGCACATACACATAGACTCACGCACACACACACACACTTCTAAAATCTCTTCAAGATTCTATTGCACATTATACCTATTGTTGCATTTGAATGCACATGTGAAATGGAGCTGCCTAACTCCCCTAACCCTAACCCTAACTCCTACATATCGTTATTTGCAACTAGTCCTGGCCCTGCAGTAGTTTCCCTACACTACGGTATTTATGATTTTGTTTAATATTAATGACAAATATTTTGATGGGCGCTTCTGCTGAAGGTCTCTTGGCTTCATGCCAAAAGATGAAAACTTGTTTCATGCTACCTCGTCACTTCCTGTGCTGTAGGTCCTGGCCGGGTATCTTGTACGTGGAAGCTGGGAGCGGAACTGTGGGTAAGCTTTTCATAACAAGTAGGATTTGACAGATGTCTTGCCAACGGCATCATGTTCTTAATGGTTTTGTTTTGTTATCTTTTGCGCCACATTTGCCGTTCTCTGTTAAAATGAGCCCCGTCAATCGAGTTAATCATTTAAACGAGGGCTTTAAAGCGGAGGATATGTAAATGCAGCCTGAGGAGTCATGACAACACCCTGGGGGGTCTGCTTACAGAGTGAGAGGGGGAGAGGGATTCTAACAGTCATGCTGCAATAGTGTCTGTAAATGAGTACTTTCTGTGTGACTGAAATTATTAAACACATTTCGACTGGTTTCATCTCCTTGCTGCGTTAGCTTCAGCATTTCTCAACAAGAGCCCTTGCTGTTTTATAATGCATTGCCCTCAAGAGCTCCTGTTTCTTTTCTTGCTGTGCAGGTCAGACAGAGAGAGAGCACTGTGATCACAACAAGGAACACTAGAACCCTCAATCAATTCCAAATACAACCCCTTCGCTGTGCTGAGGTTAAATGTGTGTCAGGTCTCAGCAGAGTGGGGTGAGAGTTGAGTTATCCATGTTCTCATCCACTCTCTCCTGAGGGTTCTGTTTTAAAATCACATTCAGTACTTTGATGGTTACTAAAATAATGATGTCTTTGCATTTTACAGCACAACCTATTTCTCTGGTAAAATTCCAATCTGCTGCTCGTGCATGTGGGTAGAATCTATGTGATTGAAGCTCTAAGCCATTGCAGAAACCCATTCTGGGGATAAAATGAAGCACACATATCTCACCTGGGCATTCTAGTAATAAATGAATAACATTTGGGATACACTTGAAGATTATTTTAGCAGGTTTAGAGATACCACGATACTGGTAAGTAATGGAAAGCAGCAGGGGTTAGGGTTAGGGTTAGGAGAGTCACACTTTGTAATCAGACACTTTGGAGTGAAAAGGCAAGCCCAGTACGGAAAGTGTTAACAGTGAATAGCATTATATTCAAGTGCGGAGTACAATGTGAAGAACCAGCTCAACTAAACCAACGCACTGCAGAGAGCGGTGGAAACCAATGTGTTAAATGATAGGCAATCGTTTCTGAAAGTAGGAGGTACCAAACATTAGGTTAGCCCCTGACTGCATACTGTCCAGTCCCCTTGCTCTACCTTGTACTGTACCATCAGAACCTACAGAACTCGTACAGACTCAGCACAGCAAACCAACTCATCCTTTATTTCCCATTGGTTCCAGGGCCTGTTTCCCTGCAGGCTGCAGACTTGTACATTTTATGTAAAATGCTATTTGCTTCGAATAACTGTTAATCCCCACTACAGTCAATTGATTACCATAAGCTCCGTATGCATAACCACACTGCAGGAGCACACAGCAGCTATGCAGAAACACCAGCGACAGCATTAAAAACACGACCACCCTTACAAAACAACATCCGCTTCAGATAACATGCCATACATAATGGAAAACATGCATGTGCTGGCTTCTCCCGATTGCTGTTTAGAAGGGGAAAAAATCTGCAAAACAAGCTCTATTGCATCTCTGATAACGTAATGCATTTATGTAAGTCGCACCTGTGGGAGCGCTCTCTCCTGCAGGGCTGAGGTGTGCGGCTCCAGCCATGTCTGCACTTCTCTGCTTGGCTGGCAAATCCTGTTAGCTGGAACACGGAACTCAGTAAGAGCACAGCTCAAATCCCAGCTCCAGATGCCTGCAGAGAAATTACTTTTTTTTCTTTTAATCACCATCTGGCCCTGTTGTTTTCCTTTGCAATTTTGCAGACCAGCGAGTTACAGTATACTCTGTGTAGAGTCAGAAAGCAGAATGATTGCCAGGCACCCAGATCTTTAGCAATAGAAATGAGTGTGAAAGGATCTTGGGCATACACTGGGTTCTCCTTTGCAAGGTGCAAGCTAAGCGCTTATACTAAAGGGACGGCTCATTCCTGCTTTGAGAAGTCTCTTTTGTCCCACAAAATAAACCCCAGAAATATGAGCTAAAACTCCAATATGAGCCTAGAGGTGAATTTACAAAGCAACTCATTGTAATGAGGCTGAGAAAATAAAAGACGCTTCTTTATCAGTCAGACAGAGCGTGCTAGTCTCTGACCCCTGGACATGTTTGATGCTCAGTCACTGCCTCTAAACTGTATGAAGAACACATCCAGCAAGTCCTTATGGAGGTACCCAATGGGTAAGAGTAGGGTATTTGTATATCTGTAAATTTATATACAGGGTTAACGTCATGTTTCTTGCCCAATTTATTGTACAGGAAAATTGGATTCTGCTGTAAAACACTTCCTGTCTGCAATCCTGTGAACAACGCGAGCCCCATGGAGGAAGTGTGTCACTTCACACCGGTATATGTAGAGATGAGAAACGAGACTGGCGTTGGCCCACAGTGCACATTTTTAAAGAGACGACACGCAACTCAATACTGAACTGATTATACTGTGCTAGGGAATGAGATCCCAAACCGCTCTGTAATTCCGCTACTCTTTAGAGAAGTTTATTGTGGTCCCCCATGGTAGAAGTAGAAGTGTGCCGATACTCGTATTTTACAAGCAATTGCCTTTAAGAAGTATTTGTCTGCGGGTATTACATAGATCAAAACATGCCTGTTTATTAATGTGTTGATTTCAAAACAAGAAACTATAAACTATAAAGAAGGTTAAGACAAATACTCACTTAAAAATCCAAATGAGTTTTAGTTAGTTTAATCACGGTAGGATCTATATTAAATAACACTCAGACTGATATTGATTGATACTCAGTAATTGTGTAAACAAGGGAAACCGAGGAACTGCATTGTTTTGTGTTGTGGAATTAAAATGTTTTATTCCATTTAATTAATACCAAACAACTTCACATTTGTTAAAGGTAATTATTCTGTAAATATGTGTTTCAGCATACCCCTTACTAGCATTCTCTGAACATAAAAACACTTTAAAAAACAAGCATGTCTGTCATCCATCTCCCGTCACGGCTGTAAATACATGTAACCCTGTCTGCAGAACAGAATACTGAAGGAAAAATATATTTCTGTATTCTGTCTGCAGAACAGAATGCTGAAGGAAACATATTCATCAATAATGACTGAAGACTTCTGAACACTCATCTACCCACGGAAAGGAAGAACATACTACAAAATAAAATGCACTTTTTTTGTTCTGACATTTTCTTAAGTCAGAGGGAACACAAGAGATAAGCAATAAACTAGGAAGGAAAAATCCTGTAAGGGCTTGACACAACTTCCATTGAGTTTGAGGTTATTTCTCTGACCCTTTCTTTTCAGTTTAATTAATGAATCCTCCTCTGTCTCGCCTGCAGCACAAGGTGACCCCGACAGCTGGGCTGCAGTCATTTTAAACACAACCACTTATCACATCACACACAGTGCTGAGAGACACACTGAATCTGCAAACAAAAGGGAATCCATGCAGCACAATGAGGCGAACATAAAAGAAGTCTGGCTACAGAAAACTATTTCTATTTTTTAAAGAGAGGCGTGATTTGAAAATGCCAACAGATCCAGCAATTGTATCATGTTATTGGTTACACTGCATGTCAAAGGATGGGATCTGTTCCTGTGTGGACAGTATGTTTCTTCAGCTTCTTGTGAATAAGCATTGCGTGATCCTGATAAACACACTGTTTGCATGGCTTGCAAATACAGGATCCAAATGTGCATCACTGTTTCAATCTGAATCTGGAGTCACAATTCTAACTGCAGGACTTTATAGAGCAATCATAGTTCTAGCTGCCACGTGTAATCATCACACCGGTATATCTAGAGAGTACAGCAGCTTGAGATCCATTCATCTGCTTTGGAGAATTTGTTACCAGGAAAAGGCCCAGAAGATGGCTGCCAGTCAGTCATTCTGTACAGGAAGTCAGCAGCGAGGTCACCTGGCAAATACCAGCAGTGTGTGTGAGGAGGCTGAGTAGTCCAGTGGTTAAAGAAAAGGGCTTATAACCAGGAGGTCCCCGATTCAAATCCCACCTCAGCCACTGGCTCATTGTGTGACCCTGAGCAAGTCACTTAACCTCCTTGTGCTCCGTCTTTCGGGTGGGACGTATTTGTAAGTGACTCTGCAGCTGATGCATAGTTCACACACCCTAGTCTCTGTAAGTCGCCTTGGATAAAGGCGTCTGCTAAATAAACTAATAATAATAATAATGTAACATACCTAACTTAATGAGATCACAGAGTGCTTCACATAAAAATAAGAGGGGAAAGTTCAAATAGTTAAAGGCAGCTCTGTAAAGATGTCTGCTAAATAAACAAATAATAACAGAGTGGGGCGGATTGAACTGGTGGCCATGCCCACCGCAAGAGAGCACCTTAACCACTGTACAAAAGAGTCAGGCTTGTCTGCATTCCAGGATATACTGTAGAGCTGTTAGTCTCATCTCAGACAGTGAGCACAGTATTTGCAGCACTGCCTGTTGCATGTGCATTATACCTGCTTTGTTTAATGGTTTAAAGCAAATAGTCCAGCAGTAACCATTCATAGGCGCGATAATTTCAAAATAATCAGTGCTTGGAACAAATCAATCCCCAATCCGTCTCCAGTGTGTCCATTGCTCATTAAGGCTGCTAAACCCCTGGAATCTAGTATTCAAGTCTCCTTTAATATCAGCATCAGTTTTGCCTCTCTGCTGTTCCCACAGTACTGGAAATGCACTAAATTCCTTTGCTCACAAGAGAGAAAATTCCCAGCACAAAGTCAGTGAGAGAAGCTCAGGGGCTTTATTAAAACGTTAAACAGCACTGGAACCCTGTTCTACTTGGCTTCGTCTGCAATAAACTGCATTCCTCTGCTCGCCCAGGGCCCTGCAATGTTAATACCTTGTTTACAAGGACACCTCACAGGAGCAGCAAGCAGACACTCACTCACATTGCAATTCAAACATCCCTTCCAACTAATAACAGTCACCGTGCATTAACAGAATCTATCGGCATTGCTGGTGTGCTGCACAGGGAGCCACTGAAACAGTGAGTGAAATGAAGACAGATCAGTGAATTACCCTCATGCTTACAACCCCAGTGGTGTACTGGGATCTGGGAGAACCCCATGTATCTAAAACACAAACTGAGAGCAGTGCAGGTCTCCACTTGATAGCAGGACCTACAGTACTGCCCAGCTACTCTACAGCAATGCTAAAGGGAACAAGAGAAATGCCTCAATGGTAAAATTAGTCTTCAGGGTCTGGTGTTGGCTCTCCCAAGTGATGAGGTGCAAAACTCTGAATGGAAGCTGAGCAAATGGAGCTGGGGTGCAGGTAGTGATCACTGACCCACAGCTGTGAACAGGTCCATTATGATAGACACAGGGCAGAGGGAGGAGAGGTCAAGAGAACAGCGATATAATGAAGTGAGAGGAGAGATTCTATAGGAGATGTTTGTTTGTTTGAGGACAACTTAACCAGGAAATATTTCTGTATTGCTGAACACACGCAGTAATGTTTTTTTCCAATCACTGTATGTTCTAGTAAATGTAGATATTTTCTATTTTTAAAAACCTAATTTACAATAGATACTGATTTAAAGCCCAAGTAGTTTTCAAAATCCACACTGGCACTTACTTATCATACAACTTCAAGACTCCACCTCATCTCTAAAGAAATCTCCAGAAATCTCCAGTAGTTATAAATCCTGTTGAACTCTGGCACCCCCTTCTGGCAGCCCATCACTACTGCAGACTAATCTTTCATTCTCAGACGTTGTGCCTCTTATTGTATAGTTCTACAGTCATCGCATGCAGTTTGGGCGAGAGGATCACGAAGCAAAGCGGAACAATTCTGGCTGTTCAAACTATGTGAAATAAATAACACAAATGAAGATTGTACTCAGGAAAAGCTTTAAAATGAAAAATATTAAAATGTTTGTAAAACATAACTTTTACCTCTCCTCTCCCTTCAGTCCAATATAGTTCAGACCAAAATCAATGTGTCATGGTGAGACTACAGTATTTATTTTAAAAAAGTGCAGCCAATCTCAATAATATTTTCTTGTTCATCACATTTTAAAGAAACAGTGAAGTTAGTAGGATGATCCGTATTACAAAAGGTACCAGGTATGTGTGGTTTGGTTTTGATGTTTGAACACTGGAATTAGGTGTACACAGAAGACGTGCTGGATTTTTGGCAAATACTGCACTGTGATTGGTTGATTTTTTATGTGTAATAGCTGGGTTAAAAAGGGTTAAAACATTTTTTAAATAAAATAAAAAACTTTCACATGATCTTAGCAATCCTCCCACTCGGACCACCCACCACTCGAACGCAGGGAAAGCA